>CM056999.1:121447865-122647865 GCA_029891345.1 Dryococelus australis | reverse complement strand
TTTTTATGATTCATAAATTACCAAATAGAATGCATAAAAATGAATGTGCTGTGGTTAACTTTGACAACTCATCAAACCAGGCACTCACTGGGTCTTTTATTTTAAAGAAAATTGTGAATTTTACTACTTTGGTTCGTTTGGAGATAATATTCCTAGAAACTTTATTAATTACTTCAAAAAGAGACATGTTTATTAGAATGATAATCGAATTCAGAATTGTAATTCAGATATCTGTGGACATCTATGTTTAATTGTTTTACATATTTTTTCGAGAGAATTTAGTTTTCACAGTATAATTTTTTTTTTATTAAATGATGTATATATTTGGGAAACCATTAATCAAATATTTAAATAAATACTTTGACATTAATGCTTGTGCATTAAAAACATATGTAGATTCAAGCTACACTATTATTGTTTCTGTTATACGAGATCAAATAAGTAAAGTTTTTGTTTACACAAAAAAAAATGTTTATCTTCAAAATCGCAGAATTAATAATAGGCTGATCCTATAGCTAGAAAAGACGAAGTCAATAAAAAATTGTATAAAGAAATAGCTGATAAATAAAAAAAAAATGTATACCAATGAGTTTCGAATTATCATGATACAATAATTAAGAACGTAAATCATTCATTGTATTACGACAGTTTCTGCGATTTATGTCGTCAAATTGAATTACATAATTATTTAAAAAACACACAATTAAGGTACAATTACAAAACGGAACAATTACCAAATACAATCAATTGTGGACATTTATGTTTGTGTTATTTGACTATAAATAGGATATATAAATAAGTGTAATAGTAAAACATATTAGTAATATGTCAATTACGTTGATATTAAGTGGAAATACGTCGCAATTGCTGCTGTATATTTCCCAGATTTGGAGTTATATGGAGAATGACCAATAATTCTAATCGAATTCGTTATTTACAACAGTATACCAAACATTGATATGCATAACCAGTCATTTGCGGCTAATATTGGTGAAAAACCTTCACAATTGTGATACCGGTAGGATCTTATGAGTTGGACGACTTACAAATATATATTTTAAAGCAGCATTACCTGAAGATGTACATTTCCGATTACGTGGAAATCTAAATACTTTAACTAGTGCAAAGTATAGTAACATCGATATCGATTTCTCGGAAGACAATTCAATTGCAAATATGTTAGGTTACAAATGGAGAGTATATCCAGCTAAGCAATTGCACGATTCATCAAAACAGGTTAATATATTGTCGGTAAATGTATGTCGTATAAATGTTAATATTGTAGGCAGTTCATATTTTAATGGAAAACCGAAAATTCAATATATGAATTCACGTGTGCTGTGGCTCCAGGATATAAAATAATTAGAAACTGAATACTTTGATATATCTTCCAGTAATAGTTAATTGTGTTAATGAAATAGTTGTTACAATTGTCGATCAAGATGGTAAATTTATTAATTTTAGAAACAAAGAAATTACAATCTGTTTATATTTTAAAAAGGCTATATAAACAATTGCATTCAATTGCGGATTACAATCATAATGGGTATTATGTATAACAGTGAATTCGGACATAAAGTAGGCGGTTCTTTTAAGAACTGTCACTAAAGACGTAAGCACAAGCATAAAATGGTCATTTCAAATAAGATACCCATGAAGTTAAGATGAGGCAATGAATTGTATTTATAAGAATTAGTATATACGGTTAATAGAAATGGAAAACATACTTAATGTTGAAGAACTAATCAGTTATGAAAATGCAATCACCAATATGGAAATACATGTGTATGAACCATTCCGAGCAGGTCCGTATAGGTTCACTTTGGAAATAAGGATTTCAATACAAAATCACGATATTAACACATTACCCGGAACAATAAAAAGACAGCCGATGCAAGTAATCCAGCAACTAAAAAAAATAGTAAGAAATGGAATACTTCATTCAATCGATAGAATTGCATATCTGCTAAATGAAGTGTAAATCGATCAAACACTAGATGTTGGGATTACTTCCTTGATAAAGAACTCTCTCTGGAACTGTAAACAATCTTTATACAGGGCTTATGGATGTGTGGAACAATGTTAGTGATTATTCACTACAAATAAACCCAGGTGGAAAATACGAAGTTGTTATACCATTAAGAATGGTTTTGGGCTTTGCTGAAGACTACAACACATCATATTAAATGTTAAACAAGAATTTGTTATTCAATTTGGCAATACACATTTGAATGCCATATATGATAGAGCTAATAACGAGGAATATTGAAATTAACTCTCATGAACATGTAAAGTTTTTCAAATTTATTGAAAAGGGGAAGAATTTAGACATTGCATTCATATTGTGGGGTTTAGAGGTTTTTCCAACTTTAATGTTAGCTCAAAAATAGTGTGGAGTGTGAAATCAAGTTTATCGGGAAAACCTAGATATGTTGTCATTTGTTTTCAAACAAATTGACAAAACAATGCAAAAGCTGATAGATCAGTATTCGATAATTGTGATAACAATATTAAACTATATCTAAACAGTCAAGTTTACCCCTATGTGGATTTAAATATGAACTTTGCTAATAGCGAATTCCTTATTTCCTATGATATGCATACAAATTTCAAGAAACATATTATAACAAAAGCAGTTCACTGATCCTAGAACCCGAAACATTTAAAAGTAGAGGAACGTTATTTGTGTTTGATGTATGCAAGCAAGACGACACTATTACAAATATCGTAATTGATTCACTAATTGAAATTATTGCAAATACACCAAGTCCGGCAAATATGCAAGCTTACAATCTGAAATTCACAATAGATTAGCGAGTTACAGTGTAAAATATAAGCTGGTGAAAATAATGAATTGAGTCAGTAGGCAACGAACCACAGCTATGACGAGATGTTTTGCAATGTGCAAGGATTTAAATCTGCAGGAGAAAAAATTATCAAAAAGAATTAGCTATTACTGTTATGGAAGAACATACAACTCTATTAAGCTTCAAAGCACTGTTTGACTGGAAATATCTAACTCCCAAATACAATAAAACTAATAGATGGGTTACTAACCATCACCACGCTTTAAAATGGGAGAGGTGGGTGTGTAGAGTGTGAGACTGTTGAAGATATTCACAAACATTACCTAAATAATTGTGAAATATATGTAGGTGGAGTTGAGCAAAAACTCATCTTAGAAAGTGTGTATAACAGGAAAGTAATAAATATTAAAAAATAATACAAGTGCCTCTTGTTCAAACAATTACTTAAAATATATAGATATAATTCGACATTGTTATCTCCTGATTAAAACTCAAAATTAACGCTAACTTGACAATGATGTCTGACTGGGGTGTAACAGACTATGATAATTCTCCTCCCGAATCATCTGTGGATATTATTCGAGTAATATGGCATCGTTTGAGGTGAGAGAACTAATGAGTGAAATTTAATATAGAAAGTATTTGGTCGAATTAATCCATTAGTTCGAAAAGATTGATCAACAAGACAACAAAAACACCAGTTCTTGCATACAAAAGTCGAAAAGTAAATTGAATATTAGCAAGTTATTAGCATGTTGGGGTAAACCATTTACAATTTGTCTTGAAAAGAAATAGTTTTAGTATCTTTGTGACTTTCCTACTGTAAGCATAGCTTTCTTCCACCCAACTGGTATTTGTGTTTCTGTCACCCCTGAAAACTCAAGTGTGAATTACGGTTGTTTGTTTAACAGATTAATGCGTCATTTTCGAGAGATATGCGATGGATTGTTTCATTTCAAAAATATCCAATGTCCCTTAGAGGGTGAAAAATGTTATAATTTAATATCTTGTCCTTGGCTGAAAAAATGTCCTGTATATCACATGTGTCAGAATACCAAGTCTATCAGCGAGCATCGAAGAAGTGTATTCGCACTTTTATGAAACTTTTCCTGATTTACCAGAATGTATAATATTACACGAACCCGAATACCCGAAAAATTATAACAATCAAACAGATTAAAATACTATAAGGATTGTCAAGGAGAGAATGGAAAATGTATTATGCAAACAATGTTTATGTAAACACACAGTGATGAGAAAATGTATTCTGTAAGCAGATGTAAGAAAGATGTATCAAAATTAATGGTTTGAAACTATTTTTCTGTTTTACTGATTTTACGAATGCATGAATTGTAATATTCCCATATTCTGACAATCAAATGTTATGTAAACTTTGTGTACATTTAACATTCAAATTTAAATGTGTTAGCACATAAATGTTTGTGTGCATAATAATGATTAAATAAACCTTAAGTAATTTGAAAGCAATTTAGTACATAAAACTCTTTAAAAGTACATTCTAGGACTCAGATGTCTTGTGTTTAAAAATGTATGTTTAGCACCTTCTACAATTCAGACGTATTGTGTTTAAAACGAATAATGTAATCGAATTGCTTACTGGAATTGGCTATAACTGCTTATAAAATGTGTATGCTTAGCAGTTTCATTCTAATCTTTTAATAGTATGGAAGAAATTATTTATTTGCTGTGTGTTGCTTCTGCCATGAAGAATTTGCAGTTCTGCGGAGCTTACGATGACATAGAAATGGCATTTATTCAATATCTGCCTTTATTGTGTAAATGAGTTCATTTTGTGTTTGACACTTTGCGTGAAGTCTGTAGGATTCCTACAGCTGGGACATGTATAAAACTAAAGCATTGCTACCAGTCCTTGTCCCGAGCGAGACAGGCTGGTTGCTTGAAGGCAGTTCACTAGGGTATTGCATTCCCTTAACAAAGGATCGAGGTTGTTCCTCATCAGCTAGCGGTCTGTTACAAGACAGAAAAAAGACGGACAAGGTCACGCCAGCATACAGTGGTCACCCATCCTGTTTACGCATTCGCACCGCATCCATGCTTCGCCTAGCTGCTCCCCAACCCGCTACACTTGCTAGGTGTTATCATCATCTATCTGCTCGGGGTTCACACCTCGCTTACAGTCTTCATAGCAGTATTTTTCGAAATATTTATGTTTTTTTGGGTATTTAACCTTAGTAACACAAAATACAACAGGAGTTAGAATATCTTTACGCGTGTTAATAAAATAATTTCTTTTTTCATAATTGTTGATTAACATTTGAATTTAGTTTCTCTACTAGTGTTAACTATGGGAGTCACTAAGATTTTATTGTGATAGCTTATAGTGTAGAAATATTTTCCATTATTTTTAAGTTTGTGCGTGTCTATTATTTTTTAAGTAAACCGTGCATTATTAGACTAGGATTCATAAATGTGGATTTCCGAAGCTAGGCTACATGTGTTCGCTATGAGAAATTTTCTTAATTTTCTCTGCGCTGCGTTTCCGACAGAGTTTTTGTAAAAATTATTTCGGATCGATTAACTGTGTTTGTGATAAGTAACTTAGTATTGATTTCATCGTTTTTCTTCGACGAAATGTGTGGACTGTTTCATTCAAGTCGTTTGGTTAGTATTTGTACATTTATACATTTTGTGCCAAATTTATATGGCTTATGCATTCGTGTCGTATGGCTAGATCGTGATTAGGTAGTATTAATACATTTTCTCACAAATTATGTGAAATAATTAAATAGTGAAAGTTGTTAAAATATATTAGTTTGCAGCAAATGTTCAAACACTTGAGTCTAAATGCGAGAATTTTTTCAAACATCCCCTGCGCACAAAGGTTTGTAGGCAGTTGACCAGCTTCAGGTATGGGGAGTCACGGGAAAGGGCAGGTGGGGGAATAACTATTCCTCTCCCGCAACCAGACAGGGCAGATTTTTTTGGGAGAGTCCACAATTCATGGGTAAAACGTAGTTTTGCAAAGAAATAAACACGCTGCAAGAGTCCAACTTGGTGTCTTGAGGGGTGTCTGGCAAGTGGATAGTTCCTGAAGTTGTTGGACAAAATATACGATCTGGGCTGGCGGTGAAGGGAGGAGGGAAGGGGTTAGTGGCCTTGAATCGACAGCGAAGATGGGGTGCTTGGACTGGGGAGTTCTCCTGCCAGCAGAAAAATGTGCTCTGAGGTGGAGGTGAAAGGCAGGGGTGCATGGGCTTGGACAGAGAGGCCCTATGAAAATGAACATTTTTGGGGGAGGGGACTGCGTGACGGATAAAAACTGTATTTTCGCACAAAGACACAGTCTGGGGAAGTGGCGGGGAAGGGGGTGCAGCGAGGAGCGACGTGAACAGTTCCTGCAGTCTGCTGCCATGTTCGTTTTTAGCAAACGCTTGTCCAGGATACACGTATACAGCAGTTCTACCAACTTCACCAGGTATGGCAGTCAGTGGGCTTCATGACACGACAGTGAACATCACCAGGCGTGCGACCAGCGGGCTTCGGAGAGTGATAGCCACAATTCTCGTTTTAATATTTAAAAATTTAATTATCGAGAATAAAGTAATTTTTGTGTAAACCATGTTTCTGAGATCCGTCGACGAAACGTGGTATGATTTTCAACTGTTGTTTCGGTAACTATTGTCATGAATTTCACAGATTTAATGGGAAGATTTGTAGTACGTCCGTTATTTAAAATAATATATAGTACGTTTGTGTAAAGTGTTGCACGATTACGCTTATCGAAAATAAGCCCTTCACATTATCAGTGTGTCCCTATGCTTCGATGGAAAAAAAAATTGTGTTTAAAGTGAATTATTCTTACAACGGTGAAACTTTCGATAAAAGAAATTATTGTTTTGTTGTCTGTTTTAGGTCGAATACAGAGTTTTTCTCGTAAATTTCAACTCAGTTGCCTGTCAGCCTCCGAACGCACTCCACGTATATATAGTCAGGCTCTCGATGTAAGCTCGCTTCAATCATACACCAGCCTCCAAGGCGGACGGATCTGTTTTGGGGGAGCTCCTGGTGCGAATGAACTTGTGTTCGTGAGCCATTAAATTTATTTGAAAACATTCGTTTTGTGTTTTCATTAAAATTTCCGAGTTTTTCACCTCAGTCTATAATGAAACATAGGTTATGTTTGCTCTCAACACAGCTTATAAGTTGACGTAAGTGCTATATCGAAGTCAGTAATGCAGCGAGCTCCCGAGCGAATTGACGCATATTAAACGTTTTCTTTTTTATGTGTGTTAATCAATTAATTTCTTTTAACATGTAGATTCCGTTTTTAAAGTTCCTCGCTAGTCTCAGAGGCAGACAGACTTTTTTTAAAGATACTTAAGGTATGTGCGAGAGATGTCACATTTTTTATATATCTTGTGTTTAGGAAGACTGAAATTTAATTTATAGGGACATTTTTGTTTCGTTGATTAATTTCATACTGGAGACTCGCGTAATTGTGATCGTTTAGCACTTGTTGACACCAGATATTATGCATGTCGTTGCATTCGTTTGAAATTTGCGATTCGATGCGTGTAATATATATAGGTAGAACTCGCTGAAATTATTTCTCTTGTGTGTTAACTATACGCCTCTTTCTGTTTAACTAACAAAAAATCGCCTATCTAACTTCTATGAGCAATATCCCATTCAAAAAATACTTATACCACTCTTGCACAAAACTCACCACATATGCGCCCTGTCCCCAACACGCCACGCCACGCCTCAGTAGAGTGCCAGTCGTCGTGCTGACAACATCTACCAGAGCTGCACCGTACCACAAAAAAGAAAGAAAGAAATTGGCCCCTTAGTACACTCTTGCACAAAACACACAAAAAACTACCCTTTCAATCCATTTAACCATTTCAATCCATTCAACCATTTCAATAAATTTAACCCTTTCAATTTGATTAACCATTTAATTCAATTTAATTAACCCTTTGATATCAATTCAACCCTTTGTTATTAATAAAGGCGGCATCGCCTTTCATCTGAAACCCCCTGGCCAGTTTTCAGTTTGATTTCTGGATTTGTTTTCATAGCAGTACGTAACTTGGTTACAAAAATTCAGTTTGTTCACAGGCACACTCTTTATTAAAATTGCTATTTAAAAGTTTACCCAATTTTGCAGATTACCATATTTGCAAACATATAAATATTTCCAAGATGATCGCAAATAACTCAATATAATAATTATATGCCTGCACATATAGGAATGTAAAAAATCTCTTTCACTACATGGCACAAAATGAGGCATCATCGAGACTGGTGATACACTGGTTTGAATTCTCATTAATCAAACTCACTAAGCTTTGCATTATAACAGCCCACTGTAAATTTCGGGCATAAACAATGTGCGTCGTTCTCATACCTGTTTATTCTGCATTCTGGAAAATGTGCCTCGGTGATGGAGCATCTTGAAGAATATTCTGACGTACTGGTACCCCGGGTCACACACACGTACCTCGGCGTACAGCAAGCTGGAGAGCTGTGAATGGGGCGCGATGAACATCTGACCGCTCGCTGCATCACACAATGCAGTATCACTGGTTCGCTAATTTCCACCGAAGACGTCACACGATGCAAAAATACGGGATAGCATTAACCATTTGAAACTACCATCCAATAATTCGCACACAAAACAAAACAGTTGCGTAAAATTTACAAAGTGGCAGCTATATAGTTTAGCACTCCTGGGTTGTGGCGTGATTTCAAGTAATCAGTTACTATTTCCACATCTGCATACGTGCATTTTCAACAGCGTGATTTACAGGCAATAATACATGGCAGAACAGTTTATTACTTTTCATCAACAAGTATTGTTGGTACTGCAATCCACGCACATTTACCAAGTTTAAAACTTATAGTGGCAACATACATAAGTTCCAGCCGAATGACTATCAGCTCGCCACCGAACCCGAAGTCTGGCTTCCCAGGCCAATGGCCCCGTTCATATCGCAGAGATAAGTACACACTCGCCATGCTTAGTGGTCACAGGCACTCGGCACTGTCAGCCAACATACGCTGCGAACTGCATGCGACAGCTTACAGCATTCTTCTTCTTCTAGCATTGCCTAAAAATGCCTTACCTTGGGTATATTAACCTGTACAGCCAATGAATATCACAAAATTCGAATAAAACTCAAAACCTCAATAAACGCCAAAAAGCGAAATGCCCAACATTGAAAGTCCATTAGACTCGCCAAACGATCAAACGCCACACACTCAAAGTGACGTCGAACTCCAGACGCCGAGGGTCAAAAATACGAACCGTATGTGACAGTGGATACTACACTACTGGTTTACTGCACTCGACTCTCTGTGGCCCATGCCGCACCAGTGACACCTAGCCTACCTATGTCACAGCCCCGCGGGTGGCGAGCTCCGATGGCGACACTTAACATTAACGCATTGCTACATGTAATATATAAAACATTAAAACATAATTTCCACCGATAAATATTCATTCTATAATATGGATATTAAATGTGCATAGCCCAGTCTATAAAATATACACAATATAACATGGTAATCTACAGCACACTACCATAGTGACTACCAGTTAGAAGCAACCCTGGCGAAAAACAACTAGTAACGAGAAATTTCCCTGAGACAAACCAATTCGTCTCATAGTCTGTAATGTAATAGGCTTCTTGACTTTTATGCATTTATTCTCCAGTTTCTGTTTTCAAGGTGATTCAAGGTGAGATAGTATGCATCTAATATGATGGCAGTAGTCTGTAATGTATTATGCTTTCTGACCTTTATGCATTTTTCTCCAGTTTTTGTTTTCAAGGTCATGGTGCCAAGGTTGAGGTAGTCTGCATCCAATATGTCAGTAGCAGTCTGTTTTGCATTACGCTTGTTGACTTTTATGAATTTTTTCTTGAGTTTGTTTTACCAAGGTTGTTCAAGTTCATGGGGTTAAGGTCGAGGTGTCTGCATCCAATATGGCAGTGGTGGTCTGTACTGTAATATGCTTGTGGACTAGGATATGCGCAAGTGTGTGGAGGCCTGCCGACTAATTTTTTCAGTTGAAGGGGGTGAGGAGGAACCTTAGGAAATTTAATTTTTTTAAAAATAAATTGATAATAATTTTTATTAATACATTTTTGGGTAATTTCTGGAATTTTCTGAGGTTTTTTCGGAATTTTAGATTTTTGGGGTCAAAGGTAATAGGTCCTGCTCTTTTGGCTCAGAGTCACTGATCCTCGTCACATGGGCGGGACTCTGGGTCACTGATCCCTATAGCTTGCTTCGGGAAAAAATGAGACTCTTTGGGGAATCCTTTTTTCGCAAATGGGGGAAAGAGGAAAATTTTTAGGGAACAATTGACATTTTTTGGTTATTTTAGCCGATTTTGAGGGGGAAAAAAAGGGCGGTCGGTGACGTCTCCACATGGCGGTGGCCGAATATCCTCCCATGCTACTCCAGAATCCGTTGTCTTTCAACCGCCATTTCCCTACTACTTAGGTCCTTCGGGTAACTACCCTGCCTTCTGAAGGTGGGAGGGGGTTTTGTGCTCCACTGTTTGCACCTACTTTTCGGCCTGCAAGGCGCATTTTTCGACCGATTTTCGTGGGATTTGGGGGAGGGTTGCCTTTCTATACCCCACCCTCCCCAATGTAAAGTTAGGCCCTTCGAACCTTCACTCCCACCCTCAAAATTTTCCTTCTCCCAACCATTTTTCGCTTTCTGTAGGTGCTAGATGGCTAATTTTTTATCGTAATTTGTTGGAATTTTATATTTTCCTTTTTTAAGCCCTCTATCCTACCTAAAACAGGTTATGTCCTTTGGATAACTTCCCCTACCATAAGTGGGTACCATAATATGTACCATCATTATGGTACAGTCATTCGGACCCCATTTTTCGTGTACTATAATTATAATACGAAGTACCACAATTTCGGTATTTCGTATGATAATTTCAAAATAATACGGTACCGCACACAATTGTTAGATATACTATAAATGTACCATAAATTTAACATAATTCCCATTACAACTGTAGGTTGGGATGTGCGAACGAACGCCGATAGATCCGAGCGAGCTATTGCCAGAGTTCCTAGACAACACTGTACCATAAATACTATTTCTTACAGTTACCTGCTTCACCAACTGTGGCTTAGCCCGCAGATTCTGTGGGCCCTTACCCTGGTGTTTTCTTGAGTGAACTGTAATATATATCAGCGCGTGTTTCCCGCTTCGTAAAACTGTGGTTTCAGGAAACTTGCGCAGTGTTGATTTTACTGAACGATCATGCAAATAAATTATTTAATGCTAGTGATGAACAAACGTAATTTTAGTGAAGTAAACTTGTGAGGATTTCCATAGTAAAAACACATATTCTAGGGGTTGCAAATTTTACAAACAGTGCCTGAAAAATCTGCACTTTCAACACTTGTAATGTGTAGATATTATTTGTTTATTTGCATGTAACGTGGATTGAACGAGTGTAAGGTTAACTTCGGCCAAAGTGAGTGAGTGAGAGAGAGAGAGAGAGAGAGAGAGAGAGAGAGAGAGAGAGGAGAGAGAGAGAGAGAGAGACATATGTATATTGCTGCCTCTGTCCAAATTCGAACAACGACGTATATAAAACATTTTGTTTTTTTCATTGAAGCTGAAATTTTCGAAGTTACAATAATTTGAATGTTATTTCCATACGAGCAAAATTTTCCACTGCTCCGTCAAAAGTATATGCAACTCAAAATGTTTCTGCCATCTCAAGAAAGATGTTAAACTAAAGTACTCACCTCCTCACTGTTTAATTTTTCCCTTCGAATAAAAGAAACAAAACCCATGCAAACATAACTAGGCAAAAATAAAACAGGTTGGAACGTCAACCGAGCTCTAATATCATACATCGATATAGTTAGGCCCATACCATTTTTTCCAAAACTACAAACATAAATATTCATGTGGTTGTTTGTGTTGTAAGTTCTTCGTATTCATTCATTCTCGAAAACACGCAGATGGCCTTCTGACACATTTTTGTATTTTCAGCCATGAGTAGTCAAAAAAGTGTTTTTGGTGTCGCGTCACACCACAGTATTTTCATTATAACCACGATTTACAGTTACGCCACACCTGTCGTGCCAATGTAAATCCAGCATAAAAATACTACTCAGAAGCAAATTTATTCCATCAGCCAGTGTCGGTGATCTCAATGTTGGAATGTCAGTCTGTTTTCAGTAAATGTATTTGTGTTAATTTTATATGTTATGTTGGCATCGCAAAGAAGAATATCTCTTATGAACCACTATTTTCTTCATTTTACAAGTACACTTTTTTTATACACACGTCTCAGATGTGTGTCGCCCTCACCTCCAGGCCGTTTGTCATTCAGGCCGCTCCCAAGTGCAGCACACACACACTCTCGACGACTGATCACTGGCGAGCAGTGTAGTGTAGTGTAGTGTGGGTGCAGGAGTGGGCAAGGGCCCACCAGCCCGGCAGAGCAGGCGAAAGAATACACAGCCACATGTGTTACGTAGAAAGGGCTGTATCATTTCCACAAATAAATTTCTGGTCACGTAATAGTCACATGACATGGAAATGAGTGAAATATGTTTAAACGCCCTTTATGCCCAGTGTTATTGTTTTAAAGTGTTATTGTTTTATGTCACATGTTTAGTTTTGTCACCACCGATGTTACGTTCACCCTATGTCATTTCAATCACAAGGTAAACTGTAGAAAATTATTGATTTGTGTTTTGTGCAATATTCCCACATATGATAACATGTAACGGTATATCTGTGTATTCGTGTGTGCAAGTAGTTCCCCATGTGGCGCACGAGCCCGCCACCGCCAGGCCTCACGCCACGGCGAGAAGTCAGTCAGCAAGTCGCACCCAGAGGAGGAGTCACGTGTGAAACAGATTCACACATTTCCCGCCCGGACGGCATTAATTTCATCACCGATCATCTTTGTAAGCAATAGTTAATCATGAAGAACGTTTCCGTTTTTGCCGTCCACGTGCCGTTTTTGCCCCCTTGCCAACCCAGGAATTGCATCGCCCAGGGAAGGGAGTTTTTAACGTAATCAGCACAATGTAACCTTTGTGTATGCCTAGGGCTTCATTTTCTACTGTATAGCCTTCGCCGCAGGTTCAAAGTAAACAAGTGTAGCAGCTATTCCCCTGGAGAGAATGTTCATGTTGTAATAAACCGCATGAACTGATGAGTGCGTTTATTCGATTGCAGCAAAGCATTTCAGGACTCAGCCCTTTAAAACCCGTCATTTCGCGATGCAAGTGTCCGTGAATTTTTAATTATAAATATTGAGTTGTATGTGTGCTGCAACCTAACCAAAGAACCACGAGTAGCATTTATGGGCGTGCGGTTTGGCCCTGACAATCCATACGTAGGGAGTTCTGTTTTGATTATGCCAAAGTCATATTAATTTGCAATACCAGGTGGTGATTAGGCCACCCGAAGAGCCCCTCGTTAAGGAAACACGAAGCCTCCACAGCAGGTGAACTACTGCAGGATCTACGCTGGAATGTGGTCCGGGTGATCGGCCCGCAGCACCCCGAAGTTACAAGGACTCGGCTCTATCGCAACAGCATCAGTGACGCCACCACACCGATGTCTGGCGCCTATAGAGTATACAATTCTTAACACCTTTTCCATATTATGTTCACCGCCTTTGTAAATCCCAATCAACCCCATATCGTCCAGTCAAGCCACGTCAATTGTCGCCCTTTCATGTAGCCAAAATTTCCCACCAAAATCCATGTATGAACTTTCGACCAACCTTTCAAAATTGTTCCCACTTAAAGATGTTCATCTATGCCATCCTAACCCTGTTTAACCACCTACCTGCAACAAGAGGAAGCAGAGGAGAACATCAATAGTGCCATGACACCTTCCAGATGACTTGGAGATGCCAGAAAAGTGACCATGTGCTCTGTGGGGAAAAGGGTGCGCAATGCCTTGCCATTGTGGGGAAAGCAGTGAAGAAGGGCGAGAAAGGCAGCCATCTTGTGCAGCACGTGATGTCAGGGTTCCTGCCACCAGGTAGGATGCAGGACAAAGGAAGAGGAGAGAGTGCATGCCCGTGCCAGCCCGTCTGCCACCAGCAGCACCCAGTAGGACAGGAAGGAGGAACAAAGGGAGGAGAAGTTCCCCTCCTTGCCCATGATCATCGCTCGTGCCGCACGCTGGCGGAGAGCTGCGTGGGAACCGGTTCGTTGACCCCCATGACCGCGCCCACTCGAGCAGGGCTGCCACGTCGTAACCATCCGCACCATGCATGTGACTGAACTGTCAACATGGCCAGCTACACCACATCCACCTCGACAGCAACACCATTGTGTTTACAGTGTCTCAAAGCATTTCCAGTGGACATTGTCGACAAATTCAATCGAGGTATGCAATGTTGTCGGTGCGACCGCCGACCGAACCCGACGACAAACAGCCTCATCGCGACCATCTGCGAGCAACCATGCACAGTGGAAACAGTGGTGTCATGCGAAAATTCGCGAACAAACCCAGTGCAACCACCATTAATTAAAACGGAAACAGACACTCACACACTGTGCTGTTGCGACAATCTCATTTGCAACGGACAAGAGGCAATCATCTTACATTGCCAGAACTCTCAAATAAAATTCCACCAGGAATGCCTTAGCGAGAAAGAACAGAGTGCACAAGTGGGTTAGTGTTTATGTGTCACACCTGCCACATTAATGACGGACATTGTAGCGTACAAACAACAACTTCAGGACCTCATGTCAACATGCACATTCAAGTGAACAGAGGCGAGAGGAGTGTTCAAATTTTCAATTAGCAGGCAGCTGCAACAAGCAAACGCGAGGAGAAGCAAAGAAGCATTGCACAAGTCGCAGGAGGGGAGGAACGCCTCGAATACGGAGCAAGACTGCAAGCAGGGGAGCAACATCCACATGTCAACAGCACACATGGGGTGAGCGGAGTATGGACGCCATCGATGTAAGCAGCGTTACTTCCACCCCATCCGAATGCAACTACATTACCATATTTACCCATCAGTACCTATTTACCGCCAATGCCTACCATGTACCCAACACCGATGTACCCGTCAATCCTACCACCACTAACCACGCCTTTACCGACCATGCCGTATATCACACTGCAAGTAGAGACTGTACGATTAACACGAAGGACTGCAATGGAACTGCTAGAAAAACAGGGACCACTGAGCCACACTTCAGCGTAACTCAACCAGGACAAACACGTGCGAACATGCCTAGCAGATTTCAGATTCTGCCCACATTTGCAGGAAAATCTATTACAATTTCAAACAAAACCATTATTACAGGTATGTGAATTCCCCCTAAAGATTCAACAGTGTAGAATGTTACAGAGTTATAGGTACATTTACACTTTTGTCATGTTTTGTGTACTGAGCTCTGTGTATTATTTATTAACTTCCATAATTTAAAAAAAAAATGTATATTTTAATTGTTAATTTCAGTCTCATGCAACTTGGCAAGATTTTGACAGTTCGACAAAAGTAGCACCAATGTTTACTTTCGTTCATGTATTCTTTCGCCATCAGCTGGTGAATCAAGTGGAGGCTGTATATTTTATTAAAACGCAGTCAGCTAATCCACTTGCCACTGTACTGTAATGCTAAACAAATTTTGAGGCATTTATAGACTGACATGTCTAAAAAAAACCGTAGGTTATAAAAATAAAAATAGGAAATCTTGCAAAAAATTAAATATTTAACTCTTTTTCAATTTATTACAACAACAAATTTGGGTTAACATTTGCGAGATGGTAATTGTAGTTCTTATCACACTTTGGACGTTACATCTAATATGTTAAGACTGGAAATAAAATTAATTCGGGGAACTTGCAAGACAACTCACTTTCAACCAGCAACAAACTCACTAACTAATGTTGCAAAGCAGTCATAATGCTATTACTCATACTAAATGGCTCCAGTTGGAAATATGTGGCGTGGAATAAAATAAGAATTGCTTAAAGTCTGCCCATGTGACCCGTTTTCTTAGTTTTATTAATACAGTACCTATAGTAACAACGCAAAAACAAGAAAATGGTCTACAAGAAAGAAATTAAGATTGTGTAGCATAGGCGTAACGATTACCAGTCCAATAGAAATTACTAGCAATCAAAATCGACGTACATGAAAATACATGTTGCTTAAAAATTATACAGAGCTCGAGGAAAAACAAAATCATTGATATCTGTTCATAAATTTATTTTACCCTAGAAAGCTACTTTTTTCCTTCTGGCTAGTAGTGCTTTGTGAGCCAACTAATTGGTGACATAACAGGGCATGGTCATAGAAAAGAAGATATAAGTATGTTGTGAGCCAAGCGTGTTCAACAGTAGCAGTATGTTGGCATGCCTCTTGATCAAGACTTCTTAAGAGTTCACTTTTCTCCTGTTACTGACTTAAAATGACAAGAGTTTTGTGAAATTGTTAAAAAATAATAATTCAACAATACCCTGAGACATTTCTGTAGGCATTTTGAATTAATATCAAGTGTGTATGGAAGGCATGAAAGAGAGTGGGGATACTCCCAATGTTTGAAGTTGTGTTTCATTCTAATACGGGCCGTTTTAATGTACATTTCATTTTGAACACCTATATATTACTACTTTAGCTCGAAGTTTAGTTTGAAACACTAACAACCATAGATTTGTGACCACATAAAATAAAATGTATTAATTAATCCAGGAACTCTTTCTTATCTGGGTATTTTCTGATTGTCTGATGTGAGTCGGCAATGCAATCAGAATAGCCAACATAATATTAATATTTGTTCGTTTATGCATCAGCTGATACAGGATTTTGTAAATAGCACGTTGTTTGTTTCGTATACGTCAAGTTGCCACTAACTGGCCTTCAAGATCTTGGCAAGTTATATGCGACAGAGAGTACTGAACTATCCACTCTGTTAAATTGCATTTCTTTTAGAGTACCAAACTGTTTCAACGAAATATTTTTGTTAAGGAATGGATGATTTAATGAATGGGTAAACAATGATAACGGTGCAAAAATATTTATGCAAGCAACCAGGTCAAAAAGTATTGTTTTCAATAATTGCCATCTTCCCAACCAGATGCCCAAGTGGTATAAAGATGGCTGTAAAAAATAAGGCTTACAATGTAATTGAAAACATGTAACAGTGTTTGGTGAAACATTCCAAAATCGAACATGTCAAAAAAGCATTGTGATTTATTTTGTGACTGTGCAACCACCTCTTGAAGGACTGGTGTCTGGTGTGAGGCAGCGGCTCCAAAAGGCTGGCATCAATGATGTTCTCCTAGTGACAATACTGGTACTGATCCTGGTGACAGTGTCGCTCCTCACCAGCGTCTTCGAGCATCACGACAACCAAATGGGAAGGATGCCACCTCCTGGGCTGGGCATGGGCACCGACAACGGTGAGTCTCACCAGTTATTCAATGCTAAAAATATTGTTATTGGTGTAGTTTCCCATTACGTGTTTAGGCAATGTCCCTCCTTGTACCATACCATAAATATAGACAAAATATTTTTTTTTTTTTGCTTTATAATACATATTGTTTTACAGGAACTATGGAAAGTTTCCAAAACTTATTGTTTATTGTGTGGTGTTATTTTCACTACATGCACCTCTGCTGATCACACAGTTATAAACATATTTTCACAACTTGTAACACAGTCCTGATTAAAGTAAAATTATAATCCAGATTAGTCCTTAACACATCAAAACAAGACTTGAAGAGGACAAGCCTTGTATTATAAGTTTATGTTACGAATACTTATTTAACTAATGTCCAAGGTTAATTGAGAAGCTGAGCTGGGTCATAGAATTTGGAACTAAGCCCTGTTGTAACAACTCGACTGAAATGAAAAATTAACTTACAAGGGTTGATCAAATAAAAAGGTGACGAGGACTGAGAAAAAAAGAAGCAGTAGGGTTAGGCTGGTTGTCCGGTTTGATCAAGGTCTTACTCGAAGTGAAGGATATTTTCATTTCAACTAAAAACATAGTCTGCAGAGGAATAATGCATGGTCATATGGTTCCTAACTACTGAAGGCACAATGTCCATAGACATTTATCACATGATTGTTGCAGTGTATGGGGAACTCTGTGCGTCATGGAAAAGTGCTCAAAAGGTCAATGTGGTTTTGTGAAGGACAGTTTAAGACCTCGTTGTAAAGATCCGCTCAAATCTCTCCACTCTTTTTGAAGGACATGAAACCTTCACAGATGATCAACAAACTGAACAATTAACCAAGATCATCACTTTCAACCTCATCGCACAGGTGGAACAAAGTGTGAAAGGTGATTGTTTATTCATCACATGGCATATGGCAGTGATGTAGCCAGAAATTTCTCAAGGAAGGGGGTCACAGTGACTGAAAGGAAGGGAGGGATGTTATACCCAGTGTTAGCAAAGCTGACACATGTTAATTACAACAAATTCTACTAGATTAATTATTGTACTTTACAATATAATAAAATGTACTATAGTTTACAGAAATTGCATATTTTTGTCACAATCAAATGTTTATTAATAACTGTAATGCTAGATGATAAAATTTGAAGCAAAAGCAGGGCTTGCCCTTGGTATAAGCGAAGTAAGTAACAGTGTAGGAAGCCAAACTTAAAAGGGGTGCCGAAAGCCCCATGAAACAGTTTCAGTACATGGCAAAGATATAAAAAAAACAGAAGGAAAATTCTTACTGGGCCTTATTTTTGGAGGTAGTAGTAACTTATAATTTAAATCATTTAAAAAATAATTCCACTAAGAGACACTATTTAAACTCACTATGCCTACACTTTTAAAATTTTGCTAAATCTGTAGTTGTCTTGTGAAAAGGAAGAGGATGTGGAGGGAAGGAATATGACTCCTGTCTCCTTAGCCCACTCACAATATGTGGAGCAGAAGACGCCCTCTTTCAAAGATTAATTGACTCGTTAAACTCTCAGAATGCTGTTGTGTTACTTGCCAGTTAATGTGTGTGGAGTACAGTAGTGTTATGCAACTGTCAAGTATTATGTATGTCTATCACTGATTACAGGAAATAACATTTTACTGTATTAAAATTGAAAATTATTTTTGTTTTTTATGATCAAATTTTCATATATAATAGCTAAGGGTAAAAAAAAAATCTGGAGAGTTTTACTGGAACAGAAAACGACAGCAAACTGAAGGTGAGAAACAAGCCAAAATTTAATGATAAAAGACTAATGAATAGACTTTTTAAGTTTGAAAAAAAAAACTGTATTTTATGTCGAAAGCACACTACATTCTAGATCAACAAAATATGTTGCTCTATATTGTATATGGTAAAGTGGGCAATTTGAAAGCCCTGCAAAAATTTACATCCATAAGTTGTGTATCATTCCGCAAATTTTATAAACATTGTTACCTAACTGTCAGCTTATGTTTTCATTTAGCGTTCAAAATTTCAATACATTAAATAAAAGACCACAGTAATAATTACTGTAGTGAACAACATACATGTTGATTAAAGTAGTGAATAATAATATTTGTCATTATAATTTTTGTATTTAGATCTGACTGGCATTAACTTTGTTTTACCCTTCTGAATTATTTTCACAAGAAATATGTTTTCTTATATTGTAGGTTGACAATTGCACTGGCATTGAACATGATTTACTCTTTTCACCTTTTCCTGGCATAAGGACCACACTAAGACGTTCAAACAGTTCAATTTTAAACAAATACCTTCAAATGTGTGCACCATCCAAAACCACAGATTGTTTCATAGAAGCGGCACACTTTTAGATAGTACGAAGTACTAATTTTTCCATTCAAGCAGCACATCTTATACACTCATTAATTGAACCAGGTAATGACCTGCCAGATCCCGTGTTACCTAGAGTAAACTCAGCCCTATATGTATGCAGTGCAATTCCGATCTGTGCCCCATAAGACAGAGTCTAAAATTCAAAAGGAAAAATGTTATCTCCCTTTTGCTCCCCTTAAGTGAAGCGTAACCAGCCTGAGAGTGTGAAGCCATGTGGGTTTTGTTTTGATACAGAACACTAGCTGAAGACACTCATAAATCTTTGCATAATTTTTCAGTGTAAATGTCATATTTTGTTTGTTTTAAAAGGGCAGTTTTATTATTTTGAATTGTATGATAATGTCACGTAAAATATCCTGGCAGTTCCGGCTTCCGCCATGCCAAGTGTCCAGAATAAAATCCTTAACGTATATTAAATTATTTTTATAATTTAAATAAATTGTTTTGAAGTGCTGATGATGTCTTTAAATGTTATGTTAACTCAGTGGATTCCATCCACATGCCTTGTGGACCAATTCCAATTATTTTATAAATTATATTTTTCCGACATGAAGTACACATAAAGACTCTGGGACTCTAATCAACAGATTTAACTTGTCGGAAATCTTGTCTGATTTATCCCAGTGTTTCTTATCTATTTTTCAGTTTTTACTTATGTAACATTTTTTAATGTACTTTTTCATAATTTCCCTATCATTGTTGGTGGGAGATCTCTGGCGAGGTAGCCAGGCGTCTCCGCCGCCATCTTTAGTCTTCATTCTGCAGGCCTAGAGAGTACATGCATGCTGTGTCACGGGAGCCTTCAAAATCTTTTGTCTGATCATGTAGATTCAATAGTAAGTCTTTAATACACCGTAACTTTTTATCTTGTGTTTGCTCCTCCCACGCTCGTATTACTATCTCCGTCAGACTGGCGGTCTCTGGGATTTTACCACTGTAAGTTTTAATCACGTGCTTAACACATGCATATGTGTACTGACTGTGTAAAACCCGAACTTTCTCACTCTTTAATGAAATGTGTACTTGTGAGGGGATCGCCATGTGGCTGTTGACATGCTACCACCCTGAGGATTAGAGTCCACATGCTCACCCATGCATAGATGAGCTGGCGCCCTCCAGAACATTTAAATTATTTGCTAAACTTTTCCAGTGTGTTGGCTTGTTTGAATATGTAACCCGGGATCACTTGCAGTATTGTTACATGAGTGTAACTACGGTAAGGTGCTATGTCTACAGGAACAAACTCAAAGTGAAAGTCAACCCACGTTTTATTTCTGTAAGGAAAGTCTCGTGGTGAATGCACTCTATCTCCTTGTCGACGGCACGAGTCTCAGCTGGGAAGCTATTCGGAGAAATGCGAGGTGTGGTGCGCTGAACATTTAAGCGATCTCCTCTTGCATTGTTGGGCGTGTAAATCATGTGGAACGACAGTAACGTACAGAAGCTGACATGTAGCTTGGAATACTAAGCAAGGTAGTGTCAAGATCAGTCCTGAGAAGGACTCGAGGAAAAGGTTACTTATATACACGTCCGTGCACTGCATGGTGAGAGGGTTTTGTGAGGTATGAAAAGGAGAGAGATCCTAACTAACGTAACATTAAATTCCAAGCGGCTAGCACTGGAAGCAAACCCTATCGTAAGCAGAGTTTAAACAATGGATGAGTGGTCAGAACCTGAGTGGCTAGCGCTGGGAACGAAGCTTTAACAATCTGGTCAGTTGTGAGTGACTGGAGCTAGAAGTGAAGACTGTAGCTCGTGGTCCGGAGACCATTTTTCTTTTTTCTGGCAAGCCCCCAAATCCAACTTCATCAGCGTGGGCACCTTCACAGTTGTGTGTGTCCTACGGCATGTATGTTAATAGCTAAGACGGTTGGAGAATAGGATGCATCTCAGGGCAAGCCCTATATGCCTTAGGCAGGATTAAATTTATAAAATGGGCGCATGCATCACGTCTGTAGCAGGGTTGACTGGTTCCATGGGCGTAATTGTAGCCATGGTCACACCCCAAAAATAAAAGGGTTTAGATAAGGGCATGGAAAACCAGGCAAAGTGGAGAGAGTCTGGGGAAAAAAAAAACAACAGTCGCAGAGGATAAATGTAATACCTTTATTGGATTAAGGCTGGAGAAAGTAGGGTAGTTGTTAGTTAGTGAAGATAGACTATGTGAGTTTGATGCAGGGTGAAATAAAATGAGATCGTAGCTGATTGATTATGATTGTGGCCCTGATAGTGGGGGACAGAATTGAGCCACCCACCCAACAGATGCCAGCCAACTCTCTGTAACACAGGAAAGAGTGTTAGTATGTTACAGACATAAGAGGGAAACTTATAGGTAGGGGTAATATTACTGTCACCTTGTATGCGACCTCGCATGCAGCTGAGTGTGGGAGTGTGTGTTGGAGAAGGTGCAGTGAATGTCAGTGTAGGTGGGCTATGCCACAACCCTCACTAGCTGCTGCAGAGAGCACACTACTCCACAGCCTCCTCAGTTGTTGCTGGTAAACTGCCACGAGGCCACCTTGGAATCGGCAGTGGCGACGGACCATACATACAAGCAACTGTCAGACGAGAGAAGCTTTGTAGCACATGTGTGTGTGGTGCGGTGTGGATGCAATGTAATTCACAGGGCCGACGCCAGCCAAGGGCTATAAGGCGTATGTTTTGACTGGTCTGGAGACATAGGCTATCTCTCCATTTATACTAATTTAGGCCGCTGCCCGACGCTGATTGGCTGATGCCACTAAGGCGAAGAACAGTCACAGAGTGGGGGGTAGCAAATGCATTGCTCGCCTATCTGACGTCACCGGCCAACTGGAAGGGAAGGGAAGAAAAGAAAAGACAAACGATAATCCTACTACTAGTGCTATCTAGAGGGAGTAAAAGAAGATATTGCCTTTAAGCATTGTTATGGTAGGCCGGTAAATAAAACAATCTGCATGGCAGACAGTACAATCTCATCTTACATCAAGACAAATGAAAATGCAAACTTCCGTCTCCTAAGCAAACTGACCTAAGGATGGAGTGGATGTCTTATCTCCATTGTTGAAAAAGACGTCATGCGTCATGTTATAACAGTCTGCTCTCCTCACTAATTTGGTTTAACATAAAACTAAAAACAATTTTCAGTTGGTTTTTCAAGCATTAATGTATATTTTTCTGTCCCATTTTTAATTCAAGGTTATGGTCCCACACACTGCCCCATTGGTAGTTCTCTACCTGATGTTATATCTCCCTAGTAGGAATACTTCTGGACCTCCTACTCGGAACAGATATCTGAAAAGGCTGGAATTGAGGAGCCTTGGAGCACTTCCACTAGAACCTCGAATATTCTGAGAAATTAATGTAAGGACTCAAAAAGGGTTCTGTTAGCTGCCTAGCATCACCTATGGGGTCAACAAGCCCTGTAACATGTGGGTAATTACGGAAGGGCGGGCAGGTTGAAGAGGGGGAATATCACACACGGAGGATGTGAAACCTAAATCACTGACCTTTTGACATTCTATGGGTGTTGTCCTCCTGGCTTCCTTGTGCAGATCTGTCATCATGGTATAAATATTAAGAGTGAAGTGTGTATGTTGTAAAGCTTATGTAAGTATTTTGTAACAGAAATAACGTGGTCTGGTCACTGGTGAAGGGCGAGATGTGCCAGATTTCAGATAAATCCTGGCTTATGGCTGAAAATATTAGAAAATGATTTAAAAATTCCGGTAGGGTGCCAGCTCATCTACGCGCAGATGAGCACATGAACTTATATTCTCAGGGCCGCAGCAGGGGATGAGAGCCACGAGACGATCCCTTCATTAGTACACATTTAAGTAGAAAGAAATTAAGTTAAATCTTACACACTCAGTACAATTATGGACGTGGTTGCCTGGATTGGGTCAAATCCCAAAGGTACTTGCGTACGAAAAGAATGAAACAAGGCTCGAGTCACTAGTTGATATATTGGTGAAAGCAGCAGTACACTTGTTACACAACACACACACACATACATATATATATCCCTAGCCTGAAGCAGGCATGGAAATTGGACCTGACATCGGCCTATGCTGTAAAAAGTACTCTTCAGCACATGGTAAAAAATTATGTTATTGAAAATCTCCGGAGCCCCTAGTCTGGCAGACAAGAGTACAAGCGCTGGAGGAGCAACCAAAATAAGAGGTTCCGGTATTTTAACACTTACACTATTGCAGCAAAAGGGTTAGACATAAAAATTGATGGCTGCCGCGATGAGACATGCATGAACCCTCAAGGCCCACTGGATCAAGACTAAAGAAGGTGGCTGAAGATGCCTGGCTACCTCGATAGATCTCCCACCAACATGGAGAGAGAATTTTAAAAAAATGTACACTTGAAAAAAGGTACACAAGGAAATTACAGAAAACTCATGAGAGACTGGAACAAATTTTGCAAGATTTCCAACGAGCAATATCTGTTAATTAGTCCCAGAGTCTTTTAATATATATTCTGTTGGTATCAAAGAATTAATAAAGCCGGAATGGGCCGGCAAGGCACATGGAGGTGATACACTGAATTAACATAGCATTCAAAACTTTTATTATCACTTTAAAACAAATTAATTAAATTATGAAAATAAGTGAATACATGTGAATGAATTTAGCTTCGGGCGATTGGCGTGACGGAAGCCAGAACTGCCAGGATATTTTACATATTAATTTAAGACAATTCAAAATAATAATATGAGTGTCTTTAACTCATATTCTGTATAGAAACTAAAGCCACGTGGCTTCACACTTGTAGGCTATTTATGCCTCACTTAAGGGAAGCAAAAGGGAGATAACACTTTCCCTTTTGAATTTTAGACTCTACTCTATGAGGCACATATTAGAATTACACCGCACACGCATAACACTGAGTTTACTCTTGGAAACAATGGGTCAGGCAGGTCGTGACCTGGTTCAGAGACCCGTTCTTGCATGAATGGCAAGGATGACCTGTACACGAGGCCCACAGATGTGCATGCCTGATGCACAAGCAAGGCAGCAGTGGTCTGCCTCCCAAGCAGAGCAGTGAGGGCAACATTAGAAGTACAGTATATTTTTTTTTTTTAAGGTTGAATATAGGCACATTTATGTATATTTTAGAATAGCTTAAATCTAACCCGATTCGTCCACTCTTTCCATTTATGTGCTCTGTGTCTGTTTTATCGTGCATCAGTGCATTGTATAAAGGGCCTAAGTGCTGGACAACAAGGTTGAAAATATTGTACCAGGTCCTTCCACTAGGGTACTGCCCAGGTCTTAACAATACAAAAAGACAAATCACTGTACACACTCATGCAACAAAACATGTTTCCCATATTACACTATATGTGATTAATAACAGCACTAATGTACACTAAAAATAAAAACATCAACAAAATGAATACGACAAAAAAAGTCAGATCACATTACAGCGTCCAGCATGTAGAAAAGTGGTTAGACATGATAATCTTGTATACTTCATAGGAAAAGGGGTGTAGTCAGATGGTGATAGCTACACTAATTATGTTGGAGCAAAATTAACAGTTTTGCTCAACTACATGCACATAGTAGTAACCCCTAGAATATTCTGAACATGTTCCAGCTCTGGACGAGACATGGTTCGTGTCACGAGAGCTGTGGCAAGCTGGGCAGCGTTCGCCGTACCTGCCGACCGTGAACACCACTCTGCACCTCGTGGTGGTTACGCACACAGTCACAAAGACATGCAACTCCCTGCACTCCTGTGAAGAGCTTGTCAAGAGCATCCAGAGCATGCAGGTGGCACACCAGGGGTTCCAAGACATCTCCTACAACTTTCTGGTGGGTGGCGATGGACGCATCTACGAGGGTCGGGGCTGGTCGGCACATGCACCCGTGTGCAACTACCACTGCATCAGTGTAGCATTCATAGGTAAATACAGTGCTTGTCTCATCACAATATTTCTAAATATATAGTATTGATTACGTCTTCTGATGAAGAGGCATATTGGAGTGTAGCCCTAAATTAGCAGTCCTGAAATGATTTGACCTTTGTGGTAGTTTGGTTGGGAGCTATATTGGTACTTATTTCATAATTAAAACGAGTAAAATAAAATAAAGAGACAAATATACTCAGAACTTTTTTCTTGCACAAATAGAGAATGCTAACATACAAATATATTTTCTTTAACATATAAGCAAGTAAACTGAACAGATAAAGTAAAACAGCTTGACCCTGCACTGGGCAAAATACTTCATGAAGTGTAACTGAAACACAAAATAGTATTACAAAAACATAAAGAATACAAAATACTCATAAAATTTTACAAAACAGTCTCCAGTAAAATATTAAAATTCTCATGATATTGCTTGGATAAAATCTCATATCTTTCATGCTGAACTGTAGTAAAGTTTAAGTGTATAAAAGAAGTTTCATAAATGAACAGAAACGTAAATATTGCTCACATTTTACACTTCTCCTTAAATTTCTGATTACATTTTGAAAAATATGAATCGTTCAAAAATTTTATTTGGCAGTGACATTCTACTAGAATTGAAGATGAAATCAGATAATGAAAAAAATCTTTTAGCTGGTGATGAAAAACATAGGTTGGTGTTATAATGTATGAAAAGCTTCTTCACTACTTGATAATGACTCTCACTAAGGTATTAATAAGGTATGTTGTGGTTTCCAACTCAATGTTAGAATTCTTTTCAACTTCACTATTTGGGCTGGAAAAGATGCATAAATTTTTGACTAGATCATTATCTTAATTCTGAGTAAATATTTATATCAAACTGACTGGATGCCATCTGTTCTTGTTCAGCAGCATGTATGCACAAGTTCTCCATTATTTTCTTCTCAGGGTCATTTTGTTTTGAGAAAGCCATTTCATTTTGAACATGAAGCTAAAATGGCTTCATTTACTGTTTGAGACAACAAAAAATCGTTAAATTTTACAATCAATCCCTTTATAAGCTTTTAAAGATGTCTCTGCAAGACACTGAAATTTATATTCAATGAAAATAATTTGGAAGCAACTGACGACTAAAACAATTCTTTTAGGACTGTAAACAGTGATGTAACCTGCACAACTGGTCTCACCACTGCAACAATCTCCTACAAATATGCTATTTTAGATTATTTGATATGACAGGTCAACCCTAATTTTTTTTATAACTTCAGTAACTTATTTTTGTGTTTCATTGACGGTATTATGGAATCAAAGAGTTAATTCCCCCTTAAGAGGCATGGATAAATCAGGCTACAATTACGAAGAATTAATGTGCATGTCGCACATATCAAATGATGTGGCAGTACAACAGATGAATCACTTGTTTTGCCCTTAGAAATATTTTGTATTTGTATTTTTTCAGAACTTAAAATACACATTGGAAGTATTTTAAATACAAAATACTAATATACTTTAAAGATTAAGATGAAATACAAAATACTGCAAGTATTTGAAATACATATTTAAAAATACTAATATGTATTAACTATATTGACCAGTCGTTACTTAACCTTGTACCCAGTATGCAGATGGGTGCCGGAACAGAAAACAGAGTGGGAGTAGAAGTTGGAGGGGTGACTGCAATGTTGAAAACCGCATATAGGGTTTGAGTTTCAACTGTATTGTAAATGTTTAAATTTACTAATTAATTTGACCTGTCTGTAAAATAATGGGTTCCTATTTCTAAACAAAGTGTACACATCATTAAAAATTGTCTGCAGCTGTGGTTCTATTTTCAAAAACTCACTAAAAAAAAAGCGAAAATAGTAATTTTTTATTGTAAAAACCTTAATGCATGGGCAACACCAAGATTCTCACAAAGAAGTGCTAGGATGGCGTTCCGACTCCACAGTCCCCCTGTCTGCGAGATATAAATAATAGGTACAAGTTTAGAAGGGTAAATTTAGAGATTTTCAGTGAAATTCATGCACTGCAATTTTACTATGATATATTTCACAAAAAGTACCAAGTTTTGTAGGAACAAAGAAGCATCTCTTTTTTTAGGAGAATTATGAGAGGGGGACAGAATATTTGTGTATTAAGTTACCTTTTCTGTAAATAATATAATGCAGGTTTCCTAACAGAGGCTCAAACCCTGTATCTCCCCTTCCCAACACCACTAGTATTATCAATAAAAATATAGTAAAAATAATAATTTTTCTAGATAGTTTTAAACTTGCTGGAATTTTTAACTTTAAAAATATTCTTTTCTCGTAATGAGCTCATGAATGAAAATATCTCCAATATCTTTTATTTTTCATGATTATAATTGTTTTACTACATATATCGCTCAACAGTTTTAATATTATCAATCACAGTCATTTTTCTGTGCTGTTATGTAATCTTGACTATTATGTGTGCACATTTTCGTGAAAGCATAGTCAGCATTCTCAGTCACTTGTTTCACCAATGTGTCAACAGTGACCGAGTTATATTTCTTCCAGGTGATTACCGTAGTTACGGTTACGACACCAAAGTGACGTCGGACCAGCTCAAGTACTTCAACAAGCTTCTGACCCAAGGTGTTACAGAGGAGTGGCTGTCAACAGAGTACTATATCATACCACTGTGCCTCATTGAGAACACCGAGAGCCCTGGGGACAACCTCTTCTCGGCACTACAGCATGTAAATCACTTCTCCCAGCATCCTTTCAACGTCGTCAACAACAGCTGCAGCTGGCCAGTAACATCCCAGGACATCTCCAGTGGTTCTAACAGCAGTCCTAGTAATAGTGGTTCTCACAGGCCAGATATAGGCCTGGGTGGTGCTCCTAATAATGGTCCAGGCAGTGCACCCAATAACGGTCCTGCAGGTATCCTTCATGGCCCTGATTAATTAATTAATCTCATTCAAGTAAGAAAATTTGCTAGTTCATCTAAAAACATCCTAAACATAATTTACATTAAAAAGTCTAAACAATAAGATCTTTTACTAGACACACGAGGTCACAGTAAAAATCCGACAGCAATGTACTACATATTAACTTGTCAGGAAACCCACAAGTATTTACTGTGCCATACTTTCCTTGAGGTAGTAACAGTTTACATATTACAACTGGAATGGTTCACAACAATTAAACATTATGTTGATTTAAAAGGAGTTTGTGAAATGTTTAAGTAACAAAAATAGGAGATGTCAAATGCCTCAGATATTAATTGAAAAATAATGACAATAAAGTATTATAACTGTTCTTTAAGACAAAAAAAAATCAAATAGGAACATGGCTATAATTATGGCAAAAATACAGAATCTGTAGTAGGAAAATTTTCAATTTGCCATAGCGATAATATGTTAGCCAAAAATAAGATATGTAAATGTGCAACACTGATAATGTTAAGCATCGTACTCACAAGAGCTGAGTACTTTTATACCAAAAGTAAAGTACTAGTTATCTACTGAATAAACTGACTTTTGGTAAAAGCATTGTAAAATCACAGTCACTGGTGGGAAACAAAATTTTAATCCCATGGATAATGGTGATAAGTTAATGAAATGTTGGTAAGCAGAACAAGCACCATTCATAACTGCACTACTAAATTGCTACAAAATGATGAAACTGAGGTACTGTTTTGTCTGTCGCCTCCAGTGATGTGCCCAAGACCTAGCGGGTTTGATTTTTGAATGAATAGTGCAATGTGGGTGAATGACTAGATGGAGATTTTTGGATATTCGCCATTGCGATGCAGATGTATATTATGGAAAAACACGACAAGTCTTGTTTTCCATGACCTAGCTGGTTACCCATCGAAGCAACCAAGATAAATATGAATTCTCTATCTGGCAGTTCTCTTGCCCTCAATGTAAAATTATCTTTTGTCTTAGGATAACTTATACATGATGTCCAGGGGTGCAACAACTGAACCTGCCATCCTATTTATTTATGTTGACAAGGCACAACACATACATCAAAGCTTAACTTGTTCTCATTTAGAATTGTTTTCTTTGATAACACATTTTTTATGCACTGTTAGCTTAAGGACAATATTATGTGTAAAGATCTATTGAAATTTGAAAGTTATTAATAAATGAATAATATACAAAGTGTAACAAAAAATTATTAAGAACAAATATCATACACTCTACTAGTCTGATAAAAGTGCTCCTTTGTTAACTAGAAATGAACAGTTGTCAAGATGTAAGATGTTCAATAATCAAATCTACTGAGAAAAAACACAATGTCATTAATTCATTATTCATTTACTGAGTCATATAACATCAGGTCTGAATAAAATGCAAGTTGTACAGTTATATTTCTTTGCCAGGCATCTATTTGGTAAACAATAAGCAATACTGAAATGTATTGTTTACTTTTCCCCCTTCTGCCTCTCCTCCAAAAATTCTGAGGGGTGCAGAACCCCTGCCCCTCACATTTTAGTAACATCCGAGTCCAGTGCTCAGCTCAACTGCAAAGCTAACAGAGAAATGTTATTACAGAACTTTACCAAAAGTTTTTTGTATAAGTGGGTAAAATCTGAGACAATGCGACCAACCTACACAAATGTAAACAGTAAATGCTCTTGCTCGTACGGTATTGCATAAGCTGATGAACTACTGCTGAATCAGTGTTGTTAGGTTGGCTATTTTGCTGATGGCTTTGGAAGAAAATAATACTTGGAACTAAAAGTTGTAATTTAAAATTTTAATTTTACTTACAACATTTATAGTTTAAATTATGTTTTTAAAGCAATATTTAATTTTCTTGGCTATTAGGAACTGGACTTTAAAAACATATTTGGCATTTATGACAGTGTATGTCGACACATACAAACAGTAAACGTTTCCAGCCAATGGCTAGCCATGTTTATGTTTCCAGCCCCGTGAAAGCCGTTGTGCGTATGCTTTTTTTTCATCGTGTTTATTATACGAGTATCTTATTGGTGTTGTTGGAATATTCAATTGGTAGTTAATTATTTTTTATTTGCATTTTACAAACATAGTTGGTTGTAGGTACCGTTCTAGTGAGTTTTCTTGAGTGAAATGTAATATTAATCGGCTCGTCATTAAAACTGATCATTCCGTCATTTTCCTCACCGCCTTCCACAATGAAGTTACATAAATATAATTTATGTATATAAGTTTACGTATGTTTGTATCAGGAAACGTGCGCAGTGTTGATTTTACTGAATGATTTTGCAAATAAATTATTTAATGTTAGTGACGAACAAACGTGATTTTAGTAAAGTAAACTCGCAAGGATTGCCATATAAAAACACGTGTTCAACGAGATAGCAAATATTACAAGTAAGTTTGCGTGTTTTGTAAATGTATTTTTAAACCGTTAATATAATTATTGAAATGCACGTGGCCTGAAAAAAGTAGCACTTTCCACACTTTTGTAGTGAGTGAATATTATTTGTTTGTCTATATCGTAAATTCGAGTGTAAGGTTAACTTCAGTCTAAGTGTGTGCGTGTGTATATTGATGCACCAGTATGAATACGAACATCAGCGTATGTATCGCGTTTTGTGTTTTCATTAAAGTTATAATTTTCGAAGTTAAATAATTTAAATGCTATTTCCATACGAGCAAAATTTTCCAAGTCTCCATCAAAACAAAATACAACTCAAAATGCCACACACTTATAAGAACATCAAAATAATCCCGTCTCATGAAAGACGTTAATTTAAAGCTCCCTATCTTTATTCGTTTTCCCTCGAAATAAAATAAACAGAACCCTGACAAATTTTAACTCTGTATAAAACAGGTTGGAATGCCAACCTATTTTAACTCTGTATAAAACAGGTTGGAATGCCAACCTAGCTATAATATGCTACATTAATTACAGGGTGGAAGTTAACTAACATCAGCCTTTCAGTGCCTGCCATAAAAGGGAACACGAGGAAGAAGGAAAATGCAAGTGTGCATTGGACTCAAAATATTTGTTTACAAGCGTCTTTTTCTTCAGTGACGATCAACTGCCGTGGAAGGATACACTGTGGCCGTGCTACTTTACTAGAACTGTCAAAATTTACCCCATTTACATGAAATGGACATAGCTGTGATTAACACAAACATAATTATATACTATTCCTCAACTGGAACAGATTACTGACTTTGAAACCCATTATTTTGAGGTACGGGAATAAATACAAAGAATAGATTGACCCATTTTTAAGCTTCGTTAAGTATGTACTGCTGTTTCCTCCAAAGCTGTAGAAAATATCCACTACGGTAATTAGATTCCTAATGTTTTAACAACTTTCTAAGGCTTTAATTTGCTCTTTTCTTTCATTTTTGTCACTTTTAAAGCAGGGGCTACTCTTATAAACAAAAAAAAAAAAAAAATCTTGTAAAATATATTATCAGCTATTATTATTTGAAATATAAAAAACCAGTGCTTTTCCGTAACACTTCCGTAAAGTTCCCTTGCAGATCTTCTCTAATACAATTAGGAAAGGCGTTTGAGCTGCCCACAGAAGCTGTGTATAGAACCCATCAGCAGCTCCAAACTTCTGCAGTGTGCAAGTTGTTATAGTTTCACATTTTGCTTATTTAGATTTATGCCACTTAAAAAGTATATGTTCAAGCCACACAAATGAGAGGAATTGAGTTGAGAGATTTGGGTGACTCTTAACAGCAAGGTCTTGAGAGCTGATGCAAGTGCATAAAGGTGAAGATGGTGTAGCATCAGAATGCAAGGGCAGGGGAAATGGGAGATCACCGAGAAAACCTGCCGACCAGAGGTTTTGTCCGGCACTATTTCCACTTGTGAAAATCCGGGCGTGACCTCGGCCAGGGACTGAACCTGGTTTGCCTAGGTGAGAGGTGAGCAGTCTAACCACTCTGTCACAGTGGCCCTACAAATTAGAGGAGTAGCAAACTTGTTATGGGTTAACTGATACAACTACTCAGGAGTACTTAAAATGGGTTAGACAGCTTTATATAAGAAAATATTGAAGCCTAGGGATATCAGAAGGGGGACAGCTCCGGAAAGAACACAAACTACACTACCGGCGTGTTGAATGCTCACTCGCCAATAGTATATCCGAGTCCCTAATCTCCAGTCCCTTTTGGGGTATCTGCTTTTTACCTCCTTGGTTACTAGACCAGCCCAGGTTAGCTCAGGATAAAATACAATATAAAGCCAGCTATGTCGGAGGTCCTCCACATTGGAAAGATGAGTGTGAATTCCTTACTCTCTGCCTAGTCCAAGTTAAATAACTTCTATCTTGTAAATCCCTGGCGTTCCTCTAGACCAAAAGCTGGGGACTTGATCACTCTCAGGTACTTCAAAGTAAAATATCAGGTCAGTTTCCCAAGGGGTATAGGTGGCTTACACCTAGTAGCAACGGTTACAGGAAGTTATTCCCATTCCGTGAGAGACGACCGTTGTAAATTGTGGGACGTGTTGGTTTCCGGCTTGGGACCAAGTCATCGACTACCCTAGCAATGTGTCGCTTACCCGGGCACTGTACCTGTGACGTAGTAGATTATGGTGCACTCCGCTTGACAGCCTGGAGCGCTGGACGGCTGATAGTTGGTACAGTGGCCGATGTCGGTTGCAGTGTAGTAGGGCAGTGGTGTGGGTTGCAGGGTATGAGGGGTAGTATGGTTGGATGTGAGTTGTGAATACCTAATAAGGCATTGCCTTCTATTAAAATTAAAGCAATTGCAGGGTGTACTTCCTTGCGACCCAAAGAGCGGGACCGATAATGTGTGTATATTATTCAAAGGAAAATTTGAGCTCTCAATAAACGAAAGACCAAGGTTCGCATTGTTCTCCGAGTTTAAGGAGTTAAGTGCTCTTACAGCTTCTCGTAGAGCTCGTCTTCTTATGCAGAGCAGGGCAGACAGAGTAGCATAAGGCATTAGACTAAGAAAAATGAACTGACCAGGAGGATAAACAAGTAATTAAGGCGTTCCTAGCGTGTCAAACCAAGCAACAGTACTGTCGATCTCAATACCCATGGTCTGGCCTTATTCAGACTCGGACCAATTCAAACGGGCATAGATTTGTCTCGAGACTTGCGTGAGGAACCCCGCCAAGATTAATTCAGTTACAGAACATTCAGTTCCTCTTCCGGCCTTTTCAGACTAGAAAGAAGTAGGGTGTCTGGTCTGAAATAATCAAGGTATGTATTTGTTTTCCTACTGTGGATTCTCCCGATGATCTACCTTAAAAGGCAGGCCTCTGTTTGCAAATCTACTGATGTGTGTTTGTTGTTGCACGGGTTATTTGTCGCACGAGTGGTTTATTTATTGGCAGTGAATTAAGATTCACTGCCAATGGAAGATTCAATATGAACTGAAAGTTCTGAATATTAAATAAGTTATTCTCAGCAAAATGGTCAAACGAAAAATATACACATATGAAATCATTTACTCTCCAAATTAGAGGTTCCATAATGATTGTTTTATTAACATCTTTAGGAAAACATGGTGAGCCCATACTCGCTTAATAAATCCTAAAACAATTATGTTAGATCAGGTGAAAGCATCCTGTAGAAAGCTAATAAATGTGAAATATAATCCAAATAAATATTTTAAATTATCCTAATTTGATTGGGGATGCTGAGGAGGAGTCTAAGATTTCACTATTTCCTCACAAACCTGCTCTCAAGCGGAAGTTTAACGTTAAAAGAAAAAAAGATTAATGGGAAGGTGAGGTGGAGGACGTGCGGCGCGATGGTGAAGGCATCTCCGGAGTTCACTGGTGCGGGTGTCTTTTCTCTCGTTACTGCGCTCACTTCACCATGTTGCCTAGTGGTCAGCACATTACCGTAGTCTTTGTCCTCTGCCATATTTAGACTGTGAGGTCGGTTGGCTGCCACTTAAGACATTTCTTCAGCCCTATAGCAGACTGGAAGAAGGTGGAAGGTCTCTTAGCCCTATTGCTTCCTCGCCCTTATTCAGACTGTGAGGAAGCGACTGCTCTCGAGCCTGCCATGGCACCTCCTATTTATAGTCAAAATCTTGGCTTGTAGGCTTCCAGAGGGCCGAGGGGGTGGCTAGCCTCACATCGCAGGGGTTGTTTATTAGAGCTTCGGTGCGGCACTACCCTTTTCTATTCTCCTTGACATATCTTATCGCCTCTGCTCGAGGCTCTGGAGGCTGCAGCAATCTTGTAAAATGGGTGCTGCGCTCCCACAGCGGACCCTTGAACATGCTTACCTCTGCCCAGGGTGTCTGTGGCTCTTCGAGACTTGAATTTCCTGCAGTGGAGTTGAGATGACCACGTGACTGCTTTAATTAGTTATTATATTTTTATTAATCACATGAGGATAATTTCAGTTGATGAGATGCTTGTAGTTTTAGTAGGTATGTGATTTAATATGATAATACGTTGTGGACTTGTCCAAATGAGCGTAAGATGCTTGATCCGGCAAAGTCAAAAGTGGAGAGCACATGCCAACTGCGCAGAAGTGCGTCATGCATCAATATAACCAAGCATTACTGAAATTTCTATGATATGTTTACAGAGGATTGATCAGGAAATTCATTTACCTGAAATTGTTCATGTATTATATATCTAAAATATAAAAAGTTAGCCATGCCCCTCTTCCCCCTAAACCCACTCCCCTTCTGTTCACAGTAAAGTGGTATGTATTGTAGATGCTTTCTGTTATATTCTGATGTAATTTATGATCTCAGAAAGGTTTGGTATTCCAAGTAATGTGCTAACCTGGCAAGTGTGCTTACATGCTATCAAATTATTTAAAAGAACTTGAAGAAATTTTCATTGAGTGTATCTGATTCAATTGACTACGTTCAGCTGCAATTCTACAATATGCAACATGTGCATGTATTACCATATTTACACAACTACACAAAAGTCAGTTTGCCAAATATTAATATCTCTGTAAATGTGTCACTCACTTTAAACAAATAATACCAAAAAAATGTTTACTACTACATATCGAACATTCTTTTGGAGCTATTAACATTTTACCAACACTCCGAGACATGTTGTTAAACCCATTAATTTATGAGAGTCAATATGAAGTGTTTTACCTGATGAACCTCAAACCTGCTAACCTAGCAAGAAATTGAGAACTAGATTAAATATGGAATGCAGTTTCATGGTATATTTTATTGTTAGCTAGGTACTGTATTATAATTATTCTGGTAAAATTAGGTCCATACTGGCGAACACGCAATAATCTTACAAGGGAAAAGAGGTTTTTCTCATAAGAAAAGAATGGTAGTCGAAAAATTTTATGCTGTTAAATGCTGTAAAAACTAACTTTCATGAAACTTTTAACATAATTAAAAAATTATAGTGTATACTGTTTAAAAGTTGGAGCACATCAGTACACACATAAGAACAGTGTTTTCCACATTTGAAATTTTAATGCAGAATACTTGTATGTCACATATTATGTTATTGTATAAATTTGGGTATTTGTATGTTAACAAGGGGAAATAGGATGATGGAATAATTTATAAAACCAACCCGCAGCCGAGGCCACAACCAGACGAATTCCCCATACATCTCTCATGTTGTACTAGTCCCTACAAAAGAAGGTAGTTTACGCTTCTGTGTAAACTACAAAGACATAAAATATGTGACTCACCCCATTGCCCCTCCTTTCATCGACCACAACAACACTCTCTGAGATAACGGGGAGGCCTCCATATTCAGTACTCTGGATTTACAGTCTGGATACTGTCAGATTGTGGTCTACCCCGATAGCCAGAAGTATACCGCCTTTACCCCTCCTGAAGGGGAGACACTTTAATTCAAGTCTATGCCTTTCGGATTGAAGAATGCAACCGCCACCTTCCAACGACTAATGTCTGCGGAAGTTCTAAGAGACTACATACGACAGTTTTGCTTCGTGTACTTGGACAACATTATCGTGGACTCCAAGAAGTGGGAGGAACACTGTTCTCACCTCCAGTGAGTCCTTGAATGAGTCAATGCACAGTCTCACATGTGCGCACTCACTAAGACCCAATTTGGGAAAACATCCATTAATTACCTTGGCCACGTAGTCTCCCCGGAAGGTCATTTCCCACAATCGAAGTCGATTCGCGCCATTCAGGAGGCAGCAGCTTCGTCGTTTCTTAGGGCTGTGTAATTGGCTATGAAACTTTGTGCCAAACATAGTACTCGAAATGGCTCCCCCATCACAGTTTACTAGAAAAAGAAACCTGTTGGAAGTGGACCAAGGACCACCAAGATGCCTTACTAACTCTTAAGGTGAGCTACAGCAACATCACCCACCTACACTGCCCATAAGAGGGAAAACCTCTCATTTTACAGATGGACGCCTATCAAGATTGGTTAGGTGCTTGGCTGTGCCAGGAGGATGTCTTGGGGTTGCCACAGGTCATTGCTTATGCCAGCACCCGGCTCAATAACACTGAGAGGCGTTATCACATTAACAAGTAGGAATGCCTTGCAGTCATCAGGGCTGTATGCAAGTATGTATAGGTACCACCTTGATGGCAAGCATTTCCTGTTGCGTACAAACAGCAAAGCACTCAAGTGGCTCCTTGAGTCATGTACCCACAAAGCGATACTCGGACGGTGGTAAATATTTCTTACGGAGTTTGACTTCAAAATACAGCACTGTCCGGGCAAGATGAATAACTTTCCAGACGCGTTACCGTATCTGCCAGATCTTAGAGGGGAACCAAAAGAGGAGCAGGAAGAGTGGGAGAAGCTGACGCCTCTCCCCGCTCCAATCTGAAGTCCTGACGAGGTTCTGAGACTCCAACAGTTGCGTTCCACAAGAGAGCAAGTCTCTGTACCAACAGCAGGATCAAGATATCCAACGCCTTATTAAAAAGCTACTCCACAGATACCGCTTACGAGACACTCTCGTATGGTCTCGTACCCATCACCATCACAATCACCAACATGCTGGACACTCAGGCACATGGTAAATGCTGCGATTAATCCAAGAACACTACAAATGGGATGGCATTAGTTGAGATGTCGGTAGCATGTCGCGGGATGCGAAATATGCTGCCTGGCATGGCTTACCCCATGCCCCTTCCTACCTCAACGCCCAAACGGCTGACCATGGCATGGACATACCTGGCCGCCGACATCATGGGTCCCTATCCACACAGCACCAGAAGGAACTGGTACTTGTTGGTGGTAACAGATATATTTCCCGCTGGGTCCCCAGCCAGGAAACTATAGGCATACACTCCGAAAATGATACATGGAGATATTCCCTCATTGGGGGTACCCACAGGTTGTCCTAACCGACAACAACACCCCTTTTAAAAACCAGCAGTGGAGGGCTGCAAGTTGTAAATTACTTAATTCTAGCAATGTCTATCACCTATTTCCCAGCCAGATTAGAACCAGGTCGCATTCACCTGGAATTGCACAGTTTAAGAACTTCAGTGTCAAAGCAAGTTAGTTTAGAAAGTAGTACAGGGCCGTGTTATTATTACTCCATTAATATAACACATGAATTGCAACTATTCTCTGTGTGCTCATTTCTTGAGTGTCACTGTTGTTTTCCTATGTAGTTCCAACCCACTAAAGTGAAGCTAGCAGCTAGCAGACCACAAGGCACTAAGCCAAATACCCACACATTAAGTGGCCACCCGAGCTCTGCCGACTGGTAGAATTAAGTAAAGCCTATATCACTAGCAACTCCTCCACCAGGTGAAATGAACAAACTAAGCTATTCCATACTCCACCACCGCTCTCATGGGGCCAGAAGGGAGCTGGAATTAGTCTGCATTGATTGACCCTATGTGGATACTACACCTGGGTATTCCCATCAAACAGCTCAAACACCGCCAACTGCTCTGTCCACCGCTCCTCAAGGAGCCGGGCAAAAGGAGCAACAGGTACCATTCCTGCCTGGGAGACTGTGAATTACTCAGTACTCTTTAGGGAACTGCTGTACCAGCCCTACTTTCGCGAGGCAAAGTTGCACCCTTGATTTCCCATGTCATACACCCGGAAGGGAAGTAGACAGAGGAACTTACGAAGTACAGCTTGCACCCCAGAAACTAGCTTGCCTTGCAACCCTACGTTCACTGTTGCATTTTGCACTTCCATCGAGCGGGGCAGAGTTCATACCGTCAGCCCTACTGAGGGGCCTCACCCCTCAGAACTGCAGACTCCTTTATTTCCACCCTTAATTAAGATGAAAGGCACTCCCCACCCTATGGTAGAAGCATTCCTAAGAATTGAAGAACCTCCACTAGGGATTGCAAATCCTTGGTTTTGTGTCACCTATATCAACATCCAGCAGTCAGAAATCATCAGTGAAGCCAGAACATTTCACCATCTGTGAGCATCCAAGGCACTCACCAGCCCTCGCCATGCCAGGGAAAGAGTCTCCAGCTGAGGCCACACCAGCTGCAGCCCAGCATACCACCAGGTAAAAGTGTGATCGAGGGTCAGCCAGCTCGTAGGGCAGTGACAGCAGTTCTAGACTTTTTGCCCCTCAGACAGGCCACAAGACCCGTGTTGTACACTGGTATCACGAGCTGAAACTGAAGGTGACAAGATGTCATCTTCTTAACTCAAACGTTACGTGACCAGAGTCAGTGTACCTTTCAACCCAAAATATCTAAAGTCATTGTTTGACGTGACTAGTCCCAATACATAATTGTTGTTTAATTTCGCTCCCCTTGGGCACGTGTCAAAAGCAGTTTTCTTGGCGCCCAACGGGGGTGCATGATCGTTATAGTTAGACTAGGCAATCCGATCAAGCCAACCTACCCTCCCGTTACTGCCTTAGCCGGATGGCTAAGTCCACTAACCTTCAAGCCTAGGTCATGATATCCTTAGTTACGTTAATGCTAGATGCAGCCTACATAACTGTTTTACCCTAGTAGACCCCGTCGACTAGTGCACACTAGCCAGGAGTCAAACCCTCAAAGGACTTCGGGGAGTCCGAGTTAACTCCGTGTGGTGCTCAAAATGCTCTAATGCATCTAGTAGAGGAAAAATAGGTTACAATATGGAAATAATTGCAACATAAATTTTTTTTCGCCATGATGTCAAGAAATATATATCTTATTATGGCGTAAAAGTTCATTGTTGTCTTCTTTGGGAAAAGTCCGCCATCTTGGAAAATGGCAGCCAAAAACTTTTAGACGAAAAACATTCCTAATAAAATTTCCTAAAAGAAAGGTGCTTACCAATTTATGCTTAGAACCAACCATTGTGTCACAAGTGATTGTTGAATCACCACCACTGCATGCACTGCAACTGAGTTTAAAAAATATCGTCTTCGCAAAGTTCAGTATTCTTTTCTTTATTGTCACAGTTCACTCCTGTCACTGTCCACAAACTGAAGTACAGAAGAGGCCATATTTTTTGCACGAGCAGCTCAGAGTTTCACAGTTTCCTTTACAGTTACAGAAAATCACTTTGAGTATACTATCTGGAGCAGGCCTGATGTTTGTCATTACAGGGAAGTACATGCCATTCCTGAGTTGCCAACCCCAATATTCTGCCCTTATTAAAGAAGAAAGTACTTTCCATTCCATGATTTGGATATAAACCCTTAAGGGGTGGTACTTCACTGCAGAAGGTGTAGGGGGAAGAGTTTCAGGGTGGACAAAATCAGTTAACATACAAACTTTGTGTTCAAACACACTCATTCTTAATGTGAGAAGAGACTCATTGTCATGGCCTTTGTATACTCTTGTGGTTACTTGTTCCCCAGCAGCAATGATTTCTTCTTTTGACAAATTTTCAGAGTTAAGAACAATAGCAGCTTTCTTAAAGGTTGCATCGCTCTTTGCAAGATGCAGTGCAATCTGTTTCCCAAAGCCAAAGAACCTGGAAGTGGTATCACAACAAAGAAAATGAATTGACAAAAAGAAGGGTTTCAGGAAGTTCACCAAAACTTGCTTTTGAAGAGTTGATATCCCACACTTTAGTTTCTGTTTTGAAATACAAGGGTCTTGACTGTGGAAGGGACAAGCTCAACAGGAGAATGAGATCAGTGTCATTTCCAACAACACAGGTATTTTAAAATTGTGATTGTTCTATTGCTGTTCTTGTTATGAGTGTGTCTGCATCACTATTCACGTACAAAACCTTACATTCTGCAGCACTAAGCTCTAATCCCAGATTATGTGGTCTTGTTATCGTAGTTGAGTAAATACACATATTTTGTCATAGATAGTTTCATTTCTGATGAGAGATGAACATCAGGAGAGCTTAAACCTTTTGTTCGTCTTAAGTGTGTGCAGTGCTTAATAGATGGGACTGCCATTATATCCATCGAATACAATGATAGCACTTTCAAAGTGTGTTTTTACCTAAGAAATGTAGGAATCAAACACAGATTTGAATGTGTTGTTGAGTGGCCAACTAACTTAATGAAGCAACCACCCGCTATCAATTACACATTTATAACCCTGAAGACAAGGTATGCGTGCTGATGGTTCACATATATTCCATAAAGCACATGACAGTGTTGCTTTATTTGCTACTCTAACCATATCATAATCTTCAAAATAAAGCTAGAGGAATTGAACACAACTCATGTGGCATTACATTCTTCAAGTTCATCTCTCCTTTCAAAGCAACAACTGTTAGTCTCTTAAAAAGCTGGCTGTGCTCCATCCTGAAAGATCTGTTCTTCGTGTGTATGGATTTCTTAAAAGCCATTGTAATTACCTGGTCAGTCATCGTAAATGAGAACATATCTGAAAAATTTCCAGCCATATTTAACAGGACACCAGCCATATTTAACAGGACAGTTTCCCCAACTTCATTAGCTTCATCAACATTAACATTTTCAGAAGCAGTTACTCCATTTACAATATTGATGAGTTCTTTACCTTTCCAAAATGGTTGTACTTGCATCAAATAATCAAGTAGTCTTCTAGTATCAGTTGCATCCCTCTTCATGTAATTCTGTGACACCTCTTTATGCTGCTCCCTTGTGCAGTAAGATAGCCGTGTGAGCTCCTGCATAGAAGAATTGACCTGGGAAGATACAGGCATTGCCAACACCCATACAGATCTTTGATTTTCTGTCATACCACCTCCATGCGTTAGACCTCCTATGCCTTTCAAAGATCTCATTAGGGTTTGTTCTGTAACTAAATCAGGCGACAGCCCTGCCCAAAAGCGATTACAATGTCTTACTACAAATTTCCCTTTACAGAACTCGGAGGCTACTTCTGGATGCTTCTTGTCCAACTCGTTTATTTCTTGCGAATAGAGTAAATTGACTTAGTATACTGGTTATGGCCGGCAGCTGCTAGGAAAGGCATCATACGCCGTATGCATTTCAATTGCAGAGTCCAGTCTCAGGTTCTTTCAGCAGTCATGAAACTTCTCAAAATAAAAACCATTTCCATGTACTGGAACCATAGATGAGCAGTTCTGCTGTCCACTGAATTATTCCACGTTTCTACTGTCTTGACTATGCTTTTAAGTGATGGTGATGTGGCAATTTCTTCTATTGAAATACTTTAATTCAAACTTTCTTCATTTAGTACCTTGACATATTGAAATCCAAATATTTTATCTTCAATATTTTCGTCATCGATGCTAAAACCATGAGCCTCACACAAAGCCAACAAGTTAAGAGCCAAATCCACCATGAAGTAGGCATGAAGCGCCCTAGAGACTGCTTTACCACTCAAAATGTTGCTGACAGCTTTGTGAGGGTAAACAGTTTCGAAAATTCCCAATGATCCAGAGCCTTTCATGATAGTACCAATGCTCGAAAGGAAACTCATTCTCAGATGGAAACCTCTGAGGAGTAGTTTCAAAGATTTTATAGAGCTATTGGTTGGTTCAGTATTAATGATGATTTGGCTTTTCCAATAGAGAGCTTGGTCAAAGGTAACTATAGCTTTTTTCCTGCATCTTGAAGCTTCTGAGCAAATGAAAAGAAGTGTTGGGTATATGCACGACAGAGCACTAGGATTATGGTCAATCATAGGAAGAAATATGATCTCAGTTTTTCCTGAATATTCCTTTCCTGTATAAATATCTTGCTTGCATTGTAACCGACCATGTTCGACACATTTCATGTAAAAACCAGGACATATACCATAACATATGTGTTGTGTTAATTTGTTCTGAAACAGTAGGTGAAGAAAGTGAATCAAACATAAATTTCTTATTCTGAAACTTTTGGAAGTAATGATATGGAATACCGGCAACCCTTCTTCATCTTCAAGGGAAACATCTCTTCTAGAAACTGGTACACTTCCATGAAAAGTTCCTTTCCCGTCTATAGTACATATGTCATGATCAACATTGTCAACCAAAAGTTGAAGAAAACTTATAGAGTCTACTTCCATAGGATTCTGGTCAGTTAGCTGTGCTGCACATTTTTCAAATTGTCTTACCTCATGGTAAGATGAATAAAACCCAAGCTTATCAAGTGTGACAGTAAAAAAGCGAGATCTGTAGTGATGTTGCATTTGAATACCCAAAGCTAGTTGAAGTGGTGCAATTACTGCCCTTGGTCTGCATGCTTGAATCAGAGCCTGGTCAATAGCAGCAGCTACTAAGTTGTTTTCTGGCATAATGGATGGAAGAAGAGTCCTTAAAGAAGAAGAAAAAAGAAAATCAAGAGAAGTCGCCACAGATAAGTTGCTTAAGTCAGGGTACATATCTGAAGGTGTACTCTTCTCTTTTATTTCATTTTTGATTATCTTTGCCACCACCTATATAAGTATTTCCTTTTCTTTTTCTATAGCGTCTTCTTTTGGTTGTTGATGATAATCGTGAAGGATTGATTCTGCAGTTTCCCTAAATGTTACATCATTTACTTTTCCGAAACATTCCCAACTATAACATTTTCACCATAAGTTTCTTATAGACGATTCTTCATGTGTTTTGTCATATGGTTGTAAGTCGGTTCCATCTAACAGTTCTTTCATCATATCAGAAAAGTCTTGCAAATGTTTTTTGACCATCTTCAAACATTTCACAAACACCCATGAAGACTTCGATTCTAATGGTGCCTGGAAGCCTGCCTAACAGTTTTTGCCTTTCGAGTCCTACATCATCTTTTAAGTTTGAAGAAAACTGTTTTGGTTTGTCTTTTCCTGTACGGAAGTTTGTCGAACATATCCTGTGATATACAGCATCAGCAGCATGTAAATCTGAAACGGTTGTGTTCACTCTCCCTAAGACATTTACATCAAATTCGTCATTTCTCTCATGACAAGTCTTGATTACATTTTCCTGAAACTCTATTGAGCGAACATTTATTACCTGTCACTTCAATCGGTCTGAATGACAAGATCTGGAATGGCTTCCCTTCCACAGAAAATGCACGCTGTTGGTTTTTTTAGATGAGAATCACTAATCTTAGAGCAATTCCAGCAGTTGTGCTTTCATCATCCTCATTTCTCTTCCTCTTCTTTTCAGCTTCAATTCTTGTTCTGTTACAAAAGTCTTTCCTGCAATCTTTATGAACTTTTTGACCAACCATAACATTTATAGTGACATTTCTTTCACCAGCTGCACAGAAGATTGATTGGACACCTTTTTCACCTAACGTTGCAACTGGCCAGTATTCAGAAAGTCTTTGCAAAAAGCACACTTAACTGCCTCGTCAGTAGCCAACTCCATAGATGTCATTCACATTTCTTTACCTGAAACAGAAACAAAATGAGTTGGCTGTTGTTTCGCAACTGCAAGGAGTGCGCACTTAATTATTTACAATAAACACATGGGGTTATCTTTAACTGTTGATTGTGCGGAACAGTTGGTTCTACACAAAAATTTATGAGCACCTTTCTTTTAGAAAATTCTATAAGGAATATTTTTTTATATATCAAATAGTTTACGAGATTTTTGGGAAAACTGTCTTTTGGCCACTATTTTTCCCCAAACAAGACGACTCAGGACTTTCAGGCCATAATAAGATACATATTTCCTGATATCATGGTGCTTAAATAATTTATGGTGCAATTATTTCCTTATCAGGCCATAATTTTTTGTTCCTTTACTGTACTAATCATGTCAAACTCTGGACGGAGTCAACCTGATGACACAGAGGCCGCAATGACCAACCAGAACCTTCTCAATGCACTCAAAAAGCACGTGCCCTGGCACGGGGGTCCATGTGATCTATTGCACACACTGCTCCCACCGCTACCACTACCAATGTTTGGGATGGGTAGACGAACCCAGGATAAAGACAGTCTGGAGTACTGCTGTACAGAATGCCGCCAACACCAAGCAGCACGCTGCAGTTGACTCGAATGAACCGAACAGGACACCTACACGGAGAGGTGCATAGTCTATGCGCAAGATTTCCACCATGTGTGCACTGTATGGCCTGACGAATACGTCACACGTCTTGGCCTGGTGTACCACTGTGAGGTCTGTAGGTGTAACCAAGAGTATCGGGCACCAAACCCTGGTCCTTGCCTAGCCAGAGTGAATTTTAGTCCCAACAGAGAACCCCTATCCTTGTAATTTTTTTTAAATAATTTAAATCCGAAAATTCGACTAACCTCCTGCTTAAGGACTTGAGTGTCATTTTTAACTCCTGGGCTTGTGTTATAACCCCGATGGCAAGAACTGCCCATCCTCCAAAAGTGGCGTCCAACATAGGACAAATGCTGTGATTTAGTCCTAACTAGGTAGTAGTATGCTTGTCCCAGTTGGTTAGTACTAGTGAAAGAGAGATGCGCATGCTTCAACACTTAATTTTCATGCAATAAACATTCCAACTTTTGTGGCAAGCTTTTTATTCTCACAATATATTACAAAGATTTTCAGGGTTTTACTGTAGTTTTGTTGTGTCTGATCAACTTTTACTATAGTTTTGTAATATTTTAATGGCTTTTATATTAGTTTCTTTTGTTTCGCAATTTTAATACTTTTCCATATATTGACATATAACAAATTTCTGATCACGCAATTACTAAATTTGATGTGTAATCACATGTACAATGAGGGCAGTTATTGACAACATATTTATCAATTCACATGCTGTTTGTTTAAGAATAACATACTATGTGCTTCCCTACTCAACCACTCTTTAACTGAAAAATATTGCTATGTATTGTGTACAATGAAAATTTCTTTCACCATTATTTAAATTTTGGTTTTGTTTCCATTCATATATATACAGTATTTGCATATCAAGCTACTAAAGGCTCCTTTATTCACAGGCACATTACCAATTTTAAAAACCTGGATAATCAAAGTGACGTATAAATTGATGTAAAATTCATCAACAGAATAGTTACAATGACATGGCATAAAAATGACAGCACTGAATTGTATTTACTAACTAGCAGTCTACAATAAAAATGCACAATACATAGTCAAGTGGAACATAAAGGAAATATGAAAAGGTGTACAGATGATCGCAAGAAATACAATGTAGTTTTAGTATTAGTTCTTGTACATACAATAGTGTTGACGTGTGACACATGTGTGCACGTTGGGGATGCGCACTCTACTTGCAGACTTCGCCTTATCTTCAGGCACGCCGCTCATAATAGGGCCAGTCATCACTCCTCAACATAATAACAGACACTTGCCTACAGGGTACGTTGGCGCACATCAAGTGGGACTAAAGACACGTAGCCTGAAATTGTACTGTTCGCCAAGAAACTCCAATAACCTGTCATCCTACCCCCGACGTATGATTTTACTGTTGGCTGAGATGTCTGCATCCTTCAGGAGAGTCAAGCTAGTGTCTCAGCATTACACAGAGGAGATGAAGTATGTCAATGCCTCCAATTGAGGCAATAAGAAATGAAAGGCACCCTTCAGAGCACGAATGTTCTGCCCCTGCAGAGAGAGACTAGCCATCCCGTCACCCTTCAGACAGCCTACAAGCTTGGAAATTTTGTACAAAAAAATGAGCCAACCCTGGCTCTGGGCAGTACTGTGCCTCCAAGCCTGCAAAGGCTGGAGCTTTCAGTAGGGATAAGTGGTTGCCAACCCTCCTTGTCCCAGCTTGTGAAGGCCGGAGAAGATTAATTTCTTTCATTTAGGAGTTTGCATGGCATCACAGTTTTTTTTACTTATTGTGTATAGTAAAATACATATTAATTTATATATTTGTGAGGGTCATTTAACGTAATTTGTATCACCCTTTTACCTTGTGTTTTAATTTGTTTTTGAACTGCTCTCACTTCAGAAACGTAATTTTACATAGAGGAAAAACTGGTAGTCGTGTGGAACCACTATTATAGTGCACACACACTTTAAGAGGCAAACCGAGTTCTGCCAACAGGTAGATCTTCGGCTGCACCCCAATCACTAGATACTGCAACCCTCATAGAGATTCAACCAGTCCGGGTGTACAGTTCTTCTCCCAGCTTGCAAAGGCCGGAGGGGGACTAGCAGCACTCAGATCTGATCGACCTCTTGTGGGTTACTCACCCAGGGTTTCGTGATTTGCGCAACACTCAGTTCAGTCCCAGCTTGCAAAGGCCAGACGGTAACACAGGGTGCTACCACTGTGTCCTAGAAGTACACGCTACCGTCACCTATGCTATACCAGTTTCTCCTCAACAGTTTGCATCAGAGTTCAAATGTCTTACGCCCAGCAGGGCAGTGTGGAGATAACTGCAGCAGAAATTATTCAAGGTAATAACAATACATCACATCCGTCAAAAGGGGAGGCTCTCCTTGGGCTGGACTGGCCCTGGCATCGGCTAGAATTACCAGAGTCTCTGCAGCCAAGTATTTCCCCTGACACGAGCACTGCCCCTCCATGCATCGCCCAGACTGCAACGACACCACCGCTCATCTGCTGAGTGAGCACTGCAGTAGGAAAGATCATCTGACTCCACATCCAAAACCAGATACCTAATCGACGTAAGGTAGTAACAGCAGTTCCAGACTTTGTACCCTCTTGTCAACCTACCCCACCCACGTTATATAATGGCACAGCACCTCAGGCTCCTAAGGACCTTGCCTATTTTCTTAGATGATCCCTGTAAAATTGGCTTCATGTTACTTGACATCGCTAAATGTGAACTGAACTAAGATCTCCTACCAGGAAACCTACAAGGTCCAGTTTATTATAGGATTTAAATCCCCCTCATCTTTGGTCGCCACTAAAATAAAAAATCTAAAGTGTAAGTATCTCCAACATGGGGAACTCTTGACCCAGTCAGGCATTTTATATTTTCACACTTTGGTGCCTATCCCATTTTGAACATCCTATAGTATGCACCAAAGAATTGAGAGTGATGCATCAGAGTTGGTAATAATCTGGAACTGATGTTTAAGTAATCCAGTTTCTAGTTAAATGTTCACAGAAAAGGATAAAAAGTAATAAGTGTGTTAAATGAAAACCTTCCATAAAATGTTATGGAATTTTTGCCATACTCTGGAAATACAGTTTTGCATAATGTTTTTTGGCACGACAAAGCACAGAGCATTGTCTAGTACATTGTCTGTGGTCAGTATTTTTGATTACTGCTGATGTTGCCTTTGTAATTGTTCGCAAGAAATATTCTTGCATTTCGCCTCGACAGTTACCAGATAAAAATTAACAAGTTTAGCAAAGCTGTGGTAGTCTGATAAAGTTTGGGAAGCTTTTATCTAGGATATGTTGCACGGGAAATTTCAATACACCTTCTGAAATAGATGCTTTGGCAAAAAATCTATAAATACAAGATGACAAGTGGGAATCCACTTTAAACAAAGTTATGATGTGTCGCACGTAAGAAAAGCGGGTTACAATGACCGTATGAAAACTGAAGCGCAGAACATATTGTCTTAACTCTTCCCATCACAAGTAAGAAGTCATTACTCTGGCTGTGCCGAAACAAAAATATGCACATGTTGGTACTGAATTTATACGAGAGATCTGATAGTTCTGGATGTTCGATAAGCTGTCTGCAATTGTTCAGCCAATAAGAAACGGCTGCCAGAAATTTCTAAACAAAACAGAGTAGACATGGTAGTTTAATTAATTTCTGAACATCACATTTTTTGGTGGAATGTCAATACTGTATTCACTTGAATTATTTTTCTCATTTTCTTTATATTGGGTATAACCTTTCTATTATTGTTTGTGTCTCAAAATATAAAAATCAAATTTGCGGAAAAGTAAACCGTGCTTTTTGATGGGCGCATGTGTGGAGAGAGTAAATACTACACAATTTATTATTTTACAGTGTTCGGCATGAAACACATACAAACAAGTTTTTGTATACCATACACCTGTATAAATATTCGTGAACATGTGCAAAGCAATTTGAGGTTAACTTTTCTCTGGTTTGTACCATAGACAAATGGTATTATTCGTCTTATTCGTCTTCTGCGCATATACACATTTACCTACCGCCAGTGTTGTGCTGTGAACTTTTAAAATGAACGAGTTCATACGAACACGTTCAAATTTCATGAACTTTTAAAGAAACTTACTCATTTTATACGCTACGAACTCGAAGTTTCCTTAGTCCTTTTATTTTACGAACTTTATTAATTTTGACACTTTTTAAAAATGTTCTCATATGCTTTGCCGACGTTAAAGCAATCTCTTTCCACCTTTTAAAAACACGTAAACTGTAGTTACTCTTTCAGTTGCTAGTCGACCAACAGGCATCCTCGCATAATAAATGATTGTTCTCGAGTGTAGTTCCTTTCATATAGCACAGAGGCTGTGTTTGTCCATGCTGCATCTCCACGTGTATGGAAAAAGGGTGTAGTGTAGTAAATTAAATGTGTACTTTAGCTTTGTAGAGAAAAAAACCTGGTTGGTATGGTAAATCATAGAAAATAACGCTGTTAGTGGTGGATCTTCATTTGAGACACAACATTTATTGCCTTGGGACAACTTGAAGAGGCAAAAGTATGGGTAGAAGAAATTGTGATAACTACACATAAAGAGAGCTTGCCAGTACCTCTTGTTAAGAAGTGGAAAAAGACGACGATGATGACCTTTTTGATTTCATATCTCCAAAATTGTCTGGTTCAGAAACTGGGGCACGAGAACTTGATAGATACATCTCATTTCCATCGGCGAACATAAAGTGTTTGTACACTTTTCCAATTCTGAAAGTCGTTCTTAAAATTTAATACCGGAGTACCATCCAGTGCTGCTGTGGAAAGTGTTTTCAGTATAGGTAGTGACATTTTCACTTGTAAGAGGGGTCGGTTATCAAACGACCATTTCGAAGATGTTCTACGCCTTAAAGTGGGACTCAAATGTTAGTTAATTTTGTTCATTCATTCTGTTCAAATTTTCTCTCTGTGGCCATATTCAACTAATTATTGTTTGCATATAAATCCAAATAAATATTTGTATTATGTTTATGTTTAAAACATATACTGTTCTTCTTCTGCACTTCAGCCATGTATACTGATGTCCGTAATTTTTGCCAAAGAACGTTTGATGAACTTAGTAACTTTTTAAAGAGAACTTGAACTTTTACCCAAAACCTTAAGATTAAATGAACTTTAACTTTTATAAGTACATTTTGCACCTTATGAACTGAACTTTCTATAAGTTCATATTAAGTGTGAACTAGCACAACACTGCCTAACTTATCGCAAACATACACAACTGTCAAATTCACATGGTCAACACTGATAAGCATGTTTATCTTAATTTTCAAAACACAAGCACTTTTATATGAATAAAATACTTTTACCAATTTGAATTGAATCAATCTGCATTACAAATTGGTTAGAGGGAAAATATACAAACATCTAAAAGTACATGTTTATAGAAAAAGTGTTCCAACCTCAAATTTGTATCCACGTTATTTGTGATAGTTGCGTTGGCAATAAAGCAGTTCAATGTTGGGGAAACGGAGATTAGTTCTGCACAGTCAGTGAGCTTGCTCTTCTTGATATTCATTCTACAGTTTGTACCAACAACTATTATTACTGATATTATTATCATTTACAGCTATATTATTTGTAGACTGTCCTGAAACATTTTGAGGATGAAATTTGACTAATTTACAGTTACAAATACTGATATGAACATGTATGTAAGCAAATTTTGTACAGTATACAGTGTAATACTGAAATACTGATTACATATATTGTAATTGTATATCATGTCATGATAACTTCCATAATAGCTCTCACTTGTTTTTTTACATTATGGTATTTATTTATAGGTTATCTGTACAAAGCGACATTACAGTTTATTTATAAATACTTTGAAAAATAATTAATTACATCATTTAAAAATTGTGACTGTATGCACTTATCCCAATTATTCTTCTTCCAATATTTTTGGTGATAGTCATAATGCACTTTTAAACCACGTCACATGAACGACAGGCACATTGTACTTATGACGTCCAACGACGGATAAAAAGTTTACCTATGCTCGCTTTTTATGACAAAGCATTATAATACTGATGTGTGTTATTTATGACGTGTTATGAGTGGGGGAAAAAGAACCATGCTCACCTACAGATAATGAAAATTCACAAAATAATACAACAATGTATTTTCTGGGAGTTAATTTATTAAATTTCTTGTTCACAAATAAAATGTGTCACGATTGTAAAGCTGTTACCAATTTCACAAAAAAGTTATCTTTATGTAGCGAAGAACATACATAGTTATTTAAAGCATTGGTTTATACGAAAAATATATTATTCATGCTTTTTTTATGTTACAAGACATTTTAAAAGCAAGAGAGCATGGTTACTTACTAAAAATAAGACACTCAAGAGGGTCTTCCTCACATTTATTTTTGCATGAAAGTTGTCTCAACAACTGTCTATAAACGTTGCAAACAAAAGTACAAATTTGGTCTACGTGTAAACAACAGATCAGCTCATGCAAAATAAACATAATGGTATAGATAGAAGTGGGAATAGTTTTATTTCTGTAAAATCAATCTGCTTTCATAACTGTGATTAAATCAGTCATATAAACTAATTTCAATGTGCATAAATATTTGCATTAGTGATGGGTAGGGAGTAGCAACCTACAGTGAAACAAAACCACAAACAGAAACGCAAAAAGGGATACAACCTCCCGTTTGTGGCGAACCCTGAATCAATTTGGTACCAGCTTGACTAGTTTAAATCTCATTATGCCATGAATGTGTCTCAAACTACACAAATAAAAAAAGTCATCAATCAGATACTTACAGAAAGATGTATGTGTGTGTGTGTGTGTGCACACATGTACATTTGTGTGTGGGGAATGCTCTGGGATTCAGTCAAGAGTTCGGTGCACCATCAATTATATAGTTGAAATAGAAATTAAGTATGAAAAGGCAAACTGGAATGTATTATTTTAATTATAGTTTAGTTAACAAATCCTTGCTCACTTACCTTTGAGCTCTTCAAAATAGTTATTTGAAAACTATAGTACAACCTTTGATAACATAAAACACATATTCATATTTATAAAAACAAAACTCAAAAAGCAGTGTGCTCTATACGAACATACTATAAGAGATTAATTAGAAGTCTAAAAGCTATTTTGTGAACACCTGCATTACACATTATTACAAAAACCCACAATTTTTTTTGAAAGTACAAGATTTTTCTAAAGTACAACAAATTTTTACAAAAAAAATATGAATTTCTTACACCTTCCTTGTCAGGAAATAAAATTATGGACAAATTTTAAAGTTCTTACTACAACCACACATTGCCTCCTCTTGTTAGCGAGCTGCAGTGGAAAGCATCATAAGTGAGCCTGTATGTGGGAATGAACAATAAAAACAAATGTTATCATACACACAGCAAAGCACTCAAAAATGCAATCTAGGGATCCATTAGGGGACATGACTGCTGGCCATGGCTCAAGGGATCATTTTAAGGCAGATAACATAATTTTCTTATTTATTCAAACAGCAAAAAATATTTGATGTGATTTGGATGCACTTCTCAAATTTTAAACATGGCCATGAACAAACAACATAGCAATATTGGCTGAGATGATGGAAGCATAGAACATTACTGTACTTTTTTAATATGATTTAAAGATGCATGTTGTGCAAACTGCAAAAATGGTTTCTCAGTAGAGCAGAATATTTTTATGAACAACATGAACAAGCAATACAAAACTCATGGCCCACCTATTGGTTCATTTGTTTGCTCTTTATTATCAGATAATTATTGCGTACTGAGTATTATACAGCGGTACTTTTTGCATATGAAATTACTGAATCTATACTAAGAAAGAAGTTGTAAATACTTTGTCACCAGGATGGTATGAAGGGAAAGTATGCACATTTCATTACATAGTTACATAATTATCAGTTTTGTTTAACAGACTTATCTTGAACATGGCTCATGCTATGACTAGTTACTCACAGATTCCATTTTCAAGCCACTGTGGTAGGTACAATTTCATTGGTTTACACACAGCAAAGAACACACAAAAAATTCCCTTCACATTTCATATTAAACTAAAATGTTAGATATCTAAGAACGGAATGGACATAAGTACAATTATTGTCCTATACAAATTTCTTTAACAACAAAACTCTTACCAAATTCCCATATTAAGAGAAAAATGCTCAAAAATATTTCACCGGAAACATGGAATTCCTCAAAAAGATAATTAGCATTAGTGCACTAATTACAAGTCATTTATAAAATTGCACTGCAGTGGCAAATTTTGTGTTTTAGTTATTTGAAATAACATTGTGGACAGGATACCTCAAAATCTAAAATGATGACAATTTTAATATTTATAAATTTATTTTTGAGTTTTATTTAATATTTAACATTATATATTTTATTATGATGAAAACTGGCTTCAATTTATATTAATTAGGCACACAAAACTTACTGTAACCACTTTACACTTTTTGTAGTTCTTGATAATTACACAGTGCAAGATGAAAACTTGGTCACTGATAAACATACTCTTATGACACCGAACCAAATAAAGCAAAGGTCCATCTACTGCTAAACAGAACAGTAAATGAGTTTGTTTTCCTCCCCAACATAATTTTTGATAAAACTTTAACACGAACAGAATTCATAGCCTAGATACAAACTATGAACCACTTCTGTTTTATTTAAACATACACTTGAAAAATGTAGAGACTGATGAAAATGGAATTGTTAACTGTGTGGTTAATCACAATATTCCTTGTTTCTTTCATTTGTATTACAGTTTAAGAGATTGATTGATTTTTAATTGATTGTCATATTTGCCCATATAAAGAACAATATACATACATTGTTACAGGACACATCAGAAACATTAATATAATAAATACTATAAATTAAAATTAAATTTGGTAAGAATTTTTAGTGGTGGTACAAAGATTTTCAACGAAATGTTAATCATATTGCCAGTTTATTTTTCCTTCCTATAAAACTGATATGTAGTTTGCAGCTACAATGTAGAACAACGAAATGGCTTAGTTATGTAAAGTCATTAACACAAATAAAATTCCTAATTGCATTTGGCATAAAATCAGGCAGCTCAGAAATATACAGCCAAAAGCATGCTGTACACTTTCAACTTGTATTTCGTTCCCACTATTGTGTGGAACCAATAGAGTTGTGAGTAATACCAGCTGCAAATCACAATAAGAGGAAGCCTTAATGTCACATACAGTGTAACTGTATCACACGGCATGTTACAGTGCTCCGTGTAACATGTGGAATCTTTTAAACAGCATGATTTATGGGTCTTTTGTTAAACAAATTCAAACTAGGATACTCACACATAGGACCAAAAACAATCTGTAATGTGGTGAGTCCATGTGGATGGGGCACAAACGCAACTTCAGACGAGACAGTAAATGGCAGGTTTGAAAATTTAATGCCAGCAATGCGTGTCCAAGATGAGGAAAGTACAGAACACAGACTAACAGTGGGTAGCGACAATTAGAAGGCATGTGCGAAGGCAAATCCATGCACCATGTTAGGAAACTTTCCTGGCAATTCAACATTTCCAATAACCTACAGTTAAGTAATATTTTTCACTTGTAGAACAAAATAACCCCCTATTCTATTTGACCATAATATATATGAGAAGTGGATCCTGTATCATAATCACACGCACTGTGTGTATTGGTTGGTTGTTGGTAAAACACAAACACTTTACTTTCAAAACCAAAACTGAAACCACACAAGATTTTTTCTGCAGAAAATGACTAAATGCATAAGAAACTGCCTAAAAAGTAACCAATGTTGGTCAATAAGAAGGGTTCTTTGCTGTTGGCAGATACTTACAAACCCTGCCATAAGGTACAAATTAGAAAAACTAAGTTGGGCAATAAGAATGTTTCTTTACTCTTGACAGACACCACCAAACCCTATAAGACACAAATTAGAAAATTATGGTGGATGACCAGAGGTACAAAGTAATCCCTCATCCTCCACAGGAAATTTGGGGAAGGTCAGCATTGGCATAGACAGGGTGGAGTATGGGTGGGAGGAGGGGAAAAGAAGTTGGGGGCGCTTTTCCCTCCGCAACCGAGAAAAAAAAGTGAAACTAAGGAAATTACAAGTTAATGGAAATTTTTTGTCCAGATATTTTCTGCCACACAATGAAAATAACACCACCATGAAAAAACTAAGCGACGAACACAAAACAATGTAAAAAGCGAGAAAACGGGCTGGTATAGGATGTTCATGGTAAAATGAGCACTTTTGAAAGACACGCTTAAGATCTACTTGTATGCACACTGTGTATTCTTCCACCTTATGTAAAATTAAAATTGCCACGGGCCTCATCACTTTATTCATGCATCGGTAGTGAAACTGAAATTAGTATAGAAGTAAATATTTTACCAATCTGCTCATTTTTACACTTCAATGCATTAAAAAATGCATAAAGTGAAACAAATAATTTAAGTTATCACAAATGGTCACCTAGCAATTTTTATTTGATGTTAATATATGGAACTACATTCCATCCTTCGTTAACTTAGTGCGCCCGTTAAAATATACACAGGCAGGGACAGTGACTTTTTCCTAAGGTTTATTTCAGAAGTGCTCACTTTATTGTGAATAGCCTTTATGCACATGATCTCATGTAGGGGTGTTTGCGTTTTGATCACACACCTGGCAGTGGCGTTGCAAGCACCAACCAGCAGCCCTAGACACTGGAGTGTAGTTGGCTCCTACGTGCTCACTAACCGTTTCCCAATGCCTTACAGAGGTGAATCTGCAATCCCAGTGCCCATTATGTATGCTACCATTAACTCAGTGGTGCCAGGTCAGTGCAATGCGGAATATCACACATTGACAATGTGTGGTGTTTAGTGATGAGTGTCGCTTCGTTATGGTGACTGATGATCATTACACCCAGGTGTGCAAGACTCCTAATGAACACCACAATACCAACCTCACTATCAAGTAGCACATTTCCCCCATGGCACGCACTGTGGTCTAGAAAGCCATAACCAACAATATCTAATCTGCTCTCATCGTGTTACGTGGAACATTGATAGCCCAGTGGTATGTGGATGACATCCTACGCCCTCATCTGCTTCCATTTCTAGCCAGGATTCTACGTACAATATTACAGCAGAATAATGCCCGACAGAAAGCATATGGCACGGGACACCCAGAACTGTCTCAATCATGTCCAAACACTACCATGGCCTGCTCTCTCCCCTGACATGGCCACAATCGAGCATGTGTGGAACCAGTTGAAAAGTCAGCTGCCGCAGAGCAACAATATCCAGGATTTAGAACACACTGTCTGAAAATTCTGGGCATGTATGCCTCAGGACAACATCTGGCATCAGCTGGACTCCATGCCAGACCATGATGCAGTGTGTATCATAGTGCCAGGAGGTGCAACATACTACTGAAGATGACTGGATGCTGTACCACAAATCCTTAAGTAATTGTCATGCTGCTCTGTTTTTGGGATCATGTGTATTACTCACATGTACCACTGCCTCTATGAAGTTCCAGTATCATTCGATGCAACCCCATGAACCCTCCCTGAGATATGTCTGCATTTCACCTTCCTGGACTTAGCACCATCAGAGTAACACATGTTTATACATGTAAGTCACTTCATGAAGAAAAGAGTGTTCGAAAACTGGGACAGAACAGCAAGTGCCAGCTAGTCGGAGACTATTTCAAATGCTGCAGATATGATTACTCCATTTCAAAACAGTGTTTTTATTTCAAGTATGGAAACTGCCATTTCTGAACTGACATTTGTGTAAAAATTAATTTTGTAAGCCTTTTATGTATTCTGAGAAGCCATGCACTTCTGAAAATCACAGCACACAAGACTGTACATTTATTTCATAAATGCCAATCAGGAGTACTACTGTAAGAGAAAATTGAGGGAATAGATGTAACCTATGTCTTCTAAAATTTTTATTTAATAAAATTAAAATGATAAAAGCTATTAGTAAAGTACCATTTTGTTCAAAAAATATATTAATGCTAACAACATTTTAACCTTCATTACTTTGTTCAATAGCTCCTCTCACACTGTGGTGAAAGAAAATAAAAAGTTTTTTTTTCTTCTGCCTTACTCCGACAGTACTGACACTTAATAACTGAACTTAAAAGGATCTCTGTTAACACCACAAATTGTCTGGTGCACTTGATATAACATAGTACCAATTATTTTCATTTTTTAATAAATATTGTCTAGACTTGAGTTACCACTGCTTCTTGGGAAAAGGTTTTATGTGAAATATCTATAGAGGATTAAATTTGTTCAGTATATACAAAATACTTGCTAAAAGTACAGCATTCCTATAAGAAATTAGCAAAAACTGTACATTGTGAACAGGCAAAATCAAGATTCTAAAATGGGGATCCAGGATTGAAAAACCTACAAAAAGTATGATTTTCTAAATATATTTTAATGTCTGTGATTCACTTTCTACACTAAAAATCACACAAACCTATAAAAAAAACTTTTAATTCGACAAATTCAGGATTCTGTCAGAAACATATATCTGATGAAACTAGAATGTGGTACAAGTGAAGCTCAATTCACCATCCATTTCTCACAATTTCAAGCCTATCATATTCCAAAGTTTTGACACACGTCAACAATGCTATTTCTGTAGTTTATTCCTACAAACATTCCTCAAAGTCAACCACTGCCACTTTTCACTAATGGCTCACAGCTCACAGAAGGAATCGGGATAAAAATTGGGACACAAAATAAAACATTTACCCATTTACTGCACCATACACGAAATACCATCCATCATTAAACCAGTCCACTTATAAAATTTTCCACTTAAGATACACTTATGCACACAAAATACTGCAGTTACAAAGTGCTAAGTTCAGTAACTTACTCAGGAATAAAAAAAAACTTTACTTCAAACCACAAAGTAATACTGTACAGCCATCACATGTGCTGCCTTAACAAAACCCACATAGCAGAGCAGTGCTCAAACCTTGACGTAATCGAGATCTGACGATATGTCCCACGGTTGCCTGAACATGTTCGCAGGGAGTGGTGTGCAGTGGGTAGACTTGTAGTCAACAAGGTACTTCTGAGCCTGACACACAAAATTCTCATGTCAATGAAGTTCAAAACTTTATAAACTTCATCTGCACAATAATTTCTCATTAACAACTTACTGAACACTGCTGAGTTATTAAGCATATACACACACATCACTGACAATTATAAATTAACAAGCAAGATTCACTGGGGTGATCCAGGGAACAATAATAAGAACTTTTGTTCTCATAAACCATGTGCAGAAATGAAAGCGATCAGCATTGGAGTATGTTGAAAGTTTGTTGCGCACAGCCTGCCAAAAGGCAATCAACCATTTTTATACAGCTCTCGCAGGTAATACAGCAATAAAGCACATTTGTGAACATTTGTGGCTGTTCTGTGAGAGAAAAAACAATAGAGAAATGTTATAGTGATCACTTTTTCAGAATGCAAACATCTAAAATATCTGTTGCCATAGACTGTAAAAGCATTTGTGTTCAGTTGTAATGGAGCACTGTACAGTGACAGTGCAAGGAACGGAAATTACAGTACTGCAAACCTGTGTCCCAGCTGGCAACGATGTATTTACTACCATTGACAAACATCTGCACAAAACTGGTATTCTGGTATGATGGCATGTTATGCTCTCACAAGTCAATAGTTGTCTACTAGCAAGCATTTGCAACACATCTCAACACACACTGGTGGTAAACACTAGCCTTTATAAACATGAATTTATACATAAATTATCCTTATTTTCATTCCCTCTACCACCTCTATGAATCTTGATGAGTTAATTTAGAATCACCTTACAGTCAACTGACAACAATGGATTGTATATAATCTAAAATACTTGTAGCTGAGACACCTATATTGCCCTTGACACAACATGGAATCTATGCTTTACTCTTTGGCCAGTCAGGAATATAAATCGGGAAATAATTCATTACACTGTCAAAAAAATGGGGTGGGCTGTATCATCTACATAGCCATAGGTATTTTTACGCGACGTATATGGGTGGTGAGAAGAACAAAAATGATAAACTGTGTGGGTTTGTTTAAAACAACATATCTGTTATTAGCATGCAATGGGTGGCAGCGGCGGTTTACAAACGATTGTGCATTGGGCGATGGTGCAAGAAGTACAATATGAAAAGTAGTGTCTCAGTGGTGATGTGCCTGTCATCTTCTTCTTCATATAACTCTGCAATGGATTGAGGTAGCCAAGTCATCCTTTCAGTATTAGATTTGTCTTGTTGAGCACTATTCATGTTGTTAATATCAATAGTGTCCTTTTAGCCTAACTCGTAACTTTGAACTATTTTGGTTTGTAATCTGCAAAGAAAATGATTATTGGTTAGAAAGTCTCTATGTGTGTTTATTATTTGTGATTTTTGGTTATGTTTTTAGTTACTATTTTTTTATGCACAAACTGACACCAGAATTTCTCCGATTGGATGAGCCGTTCAGTCGCTACAGCGGTCTTAAGCATGCTAAACCACTCTAAATTAGAGGTTCGCAGCACGGCTCCCATCATGTCCTGATGACGTCAGAACGATAAATTTGTGTGTGAAGCATAAAGTCAAAGGACCGACCTGTATTAGCATACATTTACATTTAACGTACTGCTCATTCTCAACGAGTAATTGCCACGGACCCAAGAGCAACATTTCTTGATGCTCACTTTCTGAACATAAGGGGCTGAGTTGTAAGACGTTGCAACGTAAAAAATTATTTAAACATGTAACTAGGTACTCAGTGTTTGACACAACAGTTCAGCCAACAGGGGCAACCGATAGGTACCTGGTCAGCATTTCCTCATTTTATCCAGATGCAGGAGTGTGTAGAATTTTAGTGCTAGCAGTTCATTTCACCTCCTTTAAAAGGAGTTCTTTTCTCAAGGCTAAAGACAACCGATACTTGGGCTGGCCACTTAACCTAATCAAGGTACCAGTGGTAACTGAATATAAGAAGAATAGTTACCGTTATTCTCACACCTCTCACAGTGCACACGGAACTACCTTTACCTATCAAATTTTTCATATATTTTCAAAAAGCTCCCTACAGGATATTTTTTGTGAACATTGCTAATTTACAGTAAATTGGGCCTTGGTGATGTAGTAGTCAGACTACTTGTTGAAATGGCTTCAATTACAGACAGGATAACCTGGATGTTCACATGTGGAAAACGTGGGGGACGTTGACGGCCAGCAGGTCATAACTGGATACTCGCTTCCCCAGCCATTGTATCAACCTCACTTGTACTCAAGGACTTGTTAAGTGTTGGAGGCCACAGTGGTGTAGTGGTCAGACAACTCATCTCTCACCAAGGCGAACCAGGTCCAATTCCTGGTGGCGGATAATCCAGATTTTCACATGAGCGAAACAGATGTTGCATTAGGCCAGCAGGTTTCCTTAGAATACTCCCATTTCTCCAGCCTTCGCATTCTGCTGTTAGTCCAGTTTCACCTCATTCACCCTCACTAGCACTCGTATGTATGTAAGTATGCATGCATGTATGTATGGTAAAGTTCCTATTGTCACTGAAATATGACACTTGTCTACCTCTAGTCCTATTCACAATATTTCACTAGGTTTAATATAAAACTTTATAACATGTATGTATGTATTACTGCATCAATAAAATATTGCGTTCTTAACGTCACTCATATAATTTTCCCCTTTGTACTAGGATGTTATTGTAATTGTTTTCTGGTTATCAGTACTATTTCTAATTTAAGTACAATACTTAAACCATAAAGTGGTTATTAATGGTAGAGCATATAACCGTTAACAAACCAGTCCTGATAATAAGTTTCTTTTTAAATTCATGACAGAGACAGAAAATTAAACACCACACAGTCCAGTTAGTACAATGGGTGCACATATCCATTTGGCCAACCAATCAGAAAATATATCATGTGGTCACAGCTGTACTCACCAAGAAAAGTGCCATCTGGCTCTTCAAGCTGCTGTTAAAGTCTTCACCGACATGCATGGGATACAAAGTGGAGTGCTCTGCTGTGTACGACACCAGCATCGAAGTGCACACATCTTCATTCACTTGATACCTGTTCCACATTGCAGCTGGAAATAAAAAGAAAAAATATTTGTTCACGAGTATGTTTTAAACTTTGTTTACTATGAGCAAGACACTGGTGCTTCTCTTAAGACATGTTTACTTCTCTTAAAAATTTCATTTTTCTGTGACTAAAACCTAAATTACAAGTTGCATAAAAGATGGAGAACAGTCTATAACCCAAAAGCAAATATGTATATAAGTATCAGTAATATATTCCTTTCATGGTTACTTAAGCCCTACTGAAGTTCTACTCCACCTCATGCAAACAAAGCATAACCAAGTCTAAAAATTTCATCAACGGATCACCGCACCAGATTTGTGTGCACTCAATGTAATGTTATTTTACATAAGAATTATTTCTTACTAGGCATTACCTAAAGTTGGTGGGGAAAAGTTTGAGTGCCTATTTTCTGTCATTCTGGCACCCTTTACAAAGTTTAGGGAGGGCAATGTATAACCTGCCATCCACCTTAAACCACTCCCCCCTCCCTGTTCTTACACCTCTGAATATATGACATATATATTCTGAACATTCATAGCACAAAGCTTACGGTGAGATTCTGTTTTCTCAACCACTTGTTCTAAACCCATTAATAAAAGAAGTTGCGAGCACACCAGCAAACAATTCACAGGAGTTTTAGATGTATCCACAAGTGCGCTAAAAGCATAAAATTAACAAATCATTACAATAGTCTAACTGAATACTACTCAAGACATTTATGTTCATGAAGTCACATTCTAATAAGAAATATTGTAGTAAAAATTACTATACTTTTTCTCAAAAATTTTATAATTTTTCTAGACATTTCTATGCACTTTGTGCTATCTCACAATTCTGAGAGAACAGAACATTCAGGAAACAAACACCCATTAAAACTTACTTAAGCAGGGGAAAAACATTATTGGATCAACCTGGACTTGGGAGATATGGGCTTGTGGTTGGGAAAGGTCAGTTTCAGGAAAACCTGGGTTGCTACGATATATATATTGCATTTTAAAGATATTTTGCAGTTTTATGATACAATATCAATAACTACTTGATAAATTTGCAAAATAAGTTTACAAAGTAACTCTCGCATACTTCTTTTTTTTTGTAGAATTATCATTATTTTAACCTCCAATTTTGTGCCAAACAAATTTCAAAAAGTTATACGAGCACAATGTTTGGTTTCAGCTAAAGTGTTTCTTGAAGATTTAGGAACGCCACAAACAAATTTCTTTAAAGTGTGGCATTTTGTTTGCTTGCGATTAGGGTTTAACTTTTGGCTATTTTGAACTTCAATTTTATTATAAAATTAAAAACTAAATTATGACCAAATCACTGGAAGAAATTCCATGACATTTCTTCATTTTAATCTAATGACATTAAAAATTAATTAAAACTGTAGCCAAACATTATAATCATGCAACATTTTAAAATGTGTATTCCAAAACATATAAATTAGACATTCCTGTATTTTCCATCATTAGTTTTTTTTAAATTAATTTTCTGTGGATTTTGATGTTTTTACCAATATATTACTTGACGTAATAAAAGAGAAATATAAACTTCATGGACAGTATAATATATTTGTGCAACTTTGAGGTAGAAACGATAACATAGTGCAGAAACGAGAAAAAAAAAAGGGGGGGGGGGGTCTACCAAGCGCTTGCCGCTGGAGAGCGAGAAACCACGTGACACCGCTGTCGCTGTACACACCAAACTGATAACATCGCACTGCGCTGTTAAATACCGCACTGCGCGACTTTTTTTCGACAGGTAATATGCACGAGCGTAGCAGTTCTCGCCTGACCTCCCTCGACCACTGTCACTACTGAACTGAACTGTGACTATGGACTCGCCCGACGCGTTTTGGACTTCTGCGCACTCTTTTCTCATTTGGATTTCACTAACACCGCGACACTGGTCACCTTCCGTTACTCACGGATTTCACTGGCCAGTAGTTTCAGTAACGTCAGCTATTGTCCCGCTACTGCTGATGGCTACTGATGGTGAGGTACCCTGTGCGAGGCTACAACAGTTACCGAGATCGCGGATTTTACTGGCGCTAAAAACGTCAGTGTTGTTAGGTAAACCCCAGGTTTGGCGGGGGAAGTTAAAGTTATGTTTCAGGTAATTATACTCAAAGAAGGTACATACAGGTGCTGAGAAAATCACTTATAATATTGTGGTGCAGTCAGAAGATGCCCAAAAAGCAGAAGAAGGTGAGTAATATGTTTACTATTTTAGTCCAAATGCTGTATGAAAATTAGTGAGGTTAGTGTGTCCACCATACTTGTTTATATTTTCCTGCACGCGGGAATACTACCGCCAGACGCTCCGAAACACTGAATTTACTAAGAAATATTTGCTGCTTAATGACGACTGATCCCTTATTTCTGGCGAACACTGATAAACCATCAGTGATTCAGCAGTAACGGAAGGCGGCCACTGTCTCCTACAGCCAACCGGAAGCCAGACTTGACGCCGAGGGGCTCCATGTCGCGACAATTTCTGCCCACAGGACCCTCACGCTACCCTCGGCCATCCCGCAGAGCGGTTAATGACTCGCATTACGCAACAACACGCCGCTTAGTGAAGGTATCGGGGGAGGGGGGAGGAGTGGGGTTTGCTCCAGAAAAAAAAACAACCCGCGGGTGAAAGGGCACCAACATCCTGGCGGGCTACATAAAAATGCAATTAAAAAACAGCGAAGACGATAGTTTCTCTCATGTTACCTAATTTACGACAGGAATTGTTTGCCAGCCAACACGTGTAGACCTCACCAACATTCCGGCTGTCAGATGTGTTGCATAAAAAAAGGTAAGGTTTTAAAACGATGAGTATGGAAAAATAAAATTAACATAAACACTTGGAACCGAGATAGTTCCCAATAGTTTACTGGAATATTAAGTTCAGAAATAGCAATTTTATTATGTACTGACAACTATTAAAAGTAATTTTACAGTTATTCGTACTGATATCTGATAAGCAATTCATGTTATATTTCACTCGAATGTAATTCCTTCCCCCCTCCCTCCTTAATTTACTATCAGAGACCAAAAGAATTCACGAATTAATTTTGGGACAAGCTAGAGTTCAAAACATGTGTGTTTATATAACGCTAGCCATTGGTCCCCATGGTGTTTGATACCTACAGGAGAACTATGTCCAATTCACGCCTTCACCTGTGACAGCAAAGAACCAATATGCAGTTGCTATCGGCATATATTTGTACATAATACTGCGGAGTCTAGTCTGGAGGTCATTGAACTCGCGAATTTCACAGGTCTCTAGTTATTAGTCATTACTGTGTAACGTTGGATATTTAACCCCACCCCCTTTTTTAATTAGCTAGTGCCCGTTACGTTTTTTTATAAAAGATAACACGTTTAAGAGAAATCAACTTGCCTTAACCTCACCTTTTGTAGAGTAACAAAAATAAATCACTAGCTTACTGCAGATGACGTTCAGCGATAATGGTGTAGTCGTTTACGTGGGGAAAAAAGTACAGTATGTTGCAAAAAAATGTAACTGAAAATTATTGGTGTTTTATGTTAAAGCCATTTATATGTTAATGTGTATAATATGTTACAGTAAACCCTGTGAGCACCGGACACACCACAGTACATCATCCAGGAACGTGCATGGTGCCTGGAACATTACGTCCGTTTTGCACTTCAAAAAGGACGTTTTAAACGTTAGCTTTCCTTTTTGAAGTTCATTTCAGATTTTTCAATAAAATCAACTCAGTCACTACAGATGCATGGGGAGGGCCACCATTACTTCCAGTCCAATAGCTCCGAACATATGTTACACACACCATGCACGCCCCTGAATGGCGTCACACAGTATCTACTGTAACATATACTACTCATAAACATATACATTGCTTTATATTTTTTAACATAATACACCAATAATTCTCAGTTATCTACTTTTGCAACACCTGTATATTACAGCAATAATGACTGCAACACTTCCGCGCAATTTCCCACCAAGGTAAAATTTAGTGGGCAGGGAGCAAAATTAAAACACAGAAAAATTAATTTATTTATTTAGACTTTATTATCCTACAAAAGATGTCCGAAATTCGGGAGGATTAATATACCCTCGGCCTCGACTAACAACACTACAGGTGTCTCGCTCAAGCTCCATTTTGTGGGTGGGTGCTACGTTTACGTTACCCATGAATAAACTTTTTCAGGAATAAAAATAACTGAGTTATGATAAGCATACTCTAAGAGGAGCGTGGAAATTGCTCCAGTGACCCATAGTTGCGTCTTGCTTCTGTCATTACCGAGATCGTTTGGTCAAGAGGTAGCCATCCCTGACTCGCATTTGGGCACGGAGTAGTTGTAAACGGCTGCCAATACCTCTTATGCTGGAATCACATAGCCCCGACCAACACAGCACGACACGACCAAAAACGCAACCACGACACATTTCGATGAGACTACTTGAATTTACAGCACGACCGACACCACGCTCTCGGCATTTAACATGACTATTTAGAAGCCGCTGATAGGCTATGTTAGTTTCAAAGTTGGTGGAAAACAGGGAAATTTGTAATACATAATGGTGTCAAATTGGTATCGCTAATGCATGCATAGGTAGAATTATTAAGAGTTAGATACAGTAATTTTCAATTTATTTTTCTTTTAAACTGCGTATTTACCATTGTAGGGGAAGCTTGCAATACAATTTCATTTTGCGAGGTTGTGCATTCTATGCGTCGTGCCGCACGACACGACGACAAATAGAAATCATTTCTAATCCAAAACTGCTGGTCGAACGACAGAAACGGTCGGGCTTACGACTATCTATCTTGTATTTCATTGGCTGTTGGCCGTCGTGTCGTGAGCATTGGGGCTATGTGATTCCGGCATTAATTCCAGTCGCACACGCCAGCAAAACTGAGTCACTGATCAGCTACATTTCTGGACGCCGTTCGCAAATCAATGCCTATTATACGCGCCAGCCACAGCAACCCAGCCAAAGGGAACATTTCGTAGCACAAAGTAGCCAGTTAGAAACAAGGCCCGTCCCAGAGCTTAGCGCAGCCAATCAAAAAATGGGTGCACCACGCAATTTCGCTTCTGTGTACTCTGTGATAGGGGTTCGATACCGGCCAACTACACTGCGGGCAGGCTCACAAATAATGCACTGTTTTGACACTAGTCTAGTACTGTCGGCCACCAAAAAAAAATACATCAATTGAAAACAAACAAATTAATCAATTAATGTTATGATTCCCACCAATCCCTCAAAAAAAAAAGTTTTATTACTACCTTAACGATTGCTCTACCGACAATGGAGAGTTTCGCCGGTTCACAAACGACACTCGCTTGCACACTGCTCAAATCACAACTGTCTTTCAAGTTCCTGATATGACCACCTTTTCGTGAATCAACTCGCCGAAAATTACCGAGTAGCTGAGACATGTAATCAAGAATCGATCAAAATACTTTTAAGGTGATGTACGCTCACACAAACACCATGCTCTTCTACATATCCTTTCCTTCTGGGGCATGGCATGGCCACTAATCACCCAATACCTCCCAAAAGTAAGTAGGTTTGTACACATCATGCGCCTTTAAACTGACAGCTAAAGCCATCAGCATGAGAGTACAACGCAAACGGTACATAATTATTGGAGCCTAAGTTTGGTTATCCTGTGAGATTTCAGGCAAGTTCCACGAACCTCACGCAATAGTGGGTTATATGGTGAAGCTAGAACGTGAGAGTCTAGCAAGCCAAACAAGACCAGTAAGGACAAAAATATTGACACTAGTGATCGCTAAAGCCTCCGAAATACGGAGTTAAATAGTAATGTTCCATTAAAAACCTTGGAAGAAGACTTTAATCATACTGTTTACTTGATTTCTATTTTTTTTCAGTATTATTGTTGGTACATTTTTTTCTTTATGTTTGTGTTTATTTTCCTCTTTTTTTTTTTAGCTATAGCAGATAACGTTCGAATGTAGCCTACTGTAAGTGACCGTACAATGCTTCGTGAGGTGACTACACTACGATTCCATAGGAAAACAACAGTCCAGGAGTCTAGAGCGCTGCAAAGCACACTGTATGTCAGTAGAGGAAGCGGATGCTTCCCACGACACAAAGTGCAAGGGTGACACACAAGTGCCATTTCATAAAATGAAGGTTAGGTGTGTTCCCTCCCACCTTCCCTTCTCCAGTAGGGCTACCCATTCCACCTCCTTCCCTACGTAGTAATTAACAAAGGCTTACGCCCCTTCCCTCCCATCAGGTGTGTGCTGTTATTGACTGTTGACATAACCTTCCATCGCTGTCGGGTTACCTGTACACACCCTTCTTCTCTGAGAGGTGTGCTGTAATCGGCTGTTGGTTGAGATAGCAATAAAGGCACAAGTGACATTTGGGCGAGCACCGGTACTTTGAGGAGGCTGGTTATCGGTCTGACATCGGATGAACTGCCGGCAAGATTGGAGTTCTGATGGGGTGGTACTCACTTTGATTCCCATCAAAGGCAGAATAAATTTCACAGTAAACAATAAATTTGCGACAAAAGTGATATTATGAGGAGTGGCTCGATGTGGGAAAATTATGTTCTAATGAACAATAATGTTGCAGTAATATTAATCGCCTTTTAGATCGATACTTGAATGTTAGTGTTTGTTTGGAAGTATACCTGCATGGTATAAGATGTTGCAGATTTACTCTTGTATGGGGTAGACCTTCGCTTGGATTTAAATGTTAGTAATGTTATATAAACTTCAACCATAATCACAATATGGTTTGACTATCAATTGAAAGAATACATACATATATATAATATGCCTTCGTTTGTTTACATGAATGATAATGCACTAAGGAAATATGTATATATATTTTTTTTTTTGCAATTTTCCCCCTTAACAAGCTGTGGTTCGAATATGTCTCTGTCAACTACTTTATAAGATAAAATACACAATCTCGTTATCAGTGTATATAGTGTGCTAGGAAATTTCCTTTACTTTGCAAATTGAGAAGGTAACAAAAAATATTTTAATAGTTTAGAAAAAAAGTAGAAATAAATATTCTGGTAAAAAATGTGAGTGTGTTTACCACCCAAATGAATCTTGAAAAAAAAATATGTTGACTTGCAGAGAAGGTTAACACAGTGTTCGTTTTTCCCCCCGAGTTCTGTATATATTTTTGGATAGTATATATTTTTATATTATGCTTTAAAGATGTAATAGATATGAATGGGAAGCTAGTTTTGATTCTTTACACGGGTTTTGTCTAATGGATGTATGTTTACAGTCCGCCTTGTGGGATTTCCACTATAACTTGTTGTGAGGAAATAATTTTTAGAGAATGACTTGATTTGATGATGTAAGCGAGGGGGCAAGTTCTGAATTTTTGGATACAGAAACCATTTTAAACAAAGATGGATTAATAGTGTACGTCTTGGTATATGTTCACTACTTGTGGGTTGTCGCAATGCATAATGTTTAGAGTTAAGAAAGCTTGACGAAAATTGGTTACTTACATTATTGGTATGTGTGTGGAAAGTATGATAAGAATGGATATTTACTTTTTACACTGAATATGCAGGCTGACATATTAATTGGAATTGTAATGTAATGGGATTTAATTTATTTTAAATGTTAGTATGTAACAAGATAGACACAGAAGATTTTAAAATGTATTCTTATATTCCAATAAAATATGTGTAAGGCATTTTTATTCGTAATATTGTGTTAATGTTTACATAAGTAAATGCGAGGTAAGTGGTGTTGGGGATCGGTATATCCTTCTGTTCGCATGAATCATTGATAAAAAGAGCGGTGCCAGCCACTAACCTCTTTAGATGCTTGCGTGGGGCACTGTTTCATAGATGAGTGGTGTAGGAATAATGATAAGCGTGGCTGGTTGTTTATGTTATTTTGCTCAGGCGGGATCGGAATGTGGTATGTTGGGTGTTTCAAACAGTTTTCTAAAAACTTTCTAATTACAAGGTCGCACTGTGGAATGTTGTTTGCACAGGCAGAACACCACAGTCGGGTTGCTAATGCTCTCCTTTGCAGGTTGGTCGGCCATCGTCAGGTCTATAGTTTGAGAGATTGTCTTTACATACTGGTATATATACTATCCTCTTGGGAAGTTTGCTAGAGGCGATCACTGTCTCTCTTTGTTTTTTAAACGATGCTATATGATAGTCTGGATGTTATTTACACAGTATTAAATTAAAATTGACATGAATTTAGTAAAACTGTATACATATATTCACCCTCATCGGGATTTGAAGCACAGACTGTGATACAATAGATCTAAATACCATTGTTAGGGTTGATGTAGGAATATCTCAGTGAATATATTTTAAAATTTTGGGTCTTTGAAGCATGAACTAATCCAATACAAAAACTCACTCTCTTTGGGTGATGAAGTAAGGTTTTAAACCGTTGGTAGCCTCGATGGGAATTTCTGAAATTCCTGTCTGACTGGTAAATGTAATGGAAATTAGGTTAACATTAAACTTATTTACTTTTAACATAAAACAGTAATGGCAGTTTGGTTTTCAAAACGTATCTGGGAGAAAGTGTGTTTAGTAAATGTAAGGGGGTTTTTAATTTATTGTTTTAAATATTGTCATGCATCAAGTTAAAAAATTATTTCTAAAAGAGGCAAAGATGAGTGATTGTGTAGTCTACCCACTCAGAGTACTCATATGTGTCTTTGCGAGCTTCGCATAGAGCATTGTTCTCCCTTCCAGGGATTAATTCAGACTGATGTAGGATGGGTGGGTGGATTTAGGTAGTCCTTTGTTTTCCGATGACTTGCAGCAAGTTGTTAGAGGAATGACGATTCTGCTACGGGATTTGTGGACAGTCAGTTAGGTAATGGAAAGGCATATCGTTTAACTGTCTGATATGTGGTGTGTTGATAATTACGATATTGCAACTATATAAGTTATACATACATAGAAAAATTTGGGTCAATAGGACGTGAGGAGTGCTTTGGGTAGGATGTGTACTTGGGGTGAAATTAATCTTGGTGTTTGTTCATTGCATACATACTACTTAGGTGTATTTATTCATTACACGAATAAAATAAAAGTATCCTTGAAGGGATATGAAGCAAGGAGTATTTCCTCAATCCTACAGTTGTCTTCCAACCTCTTCAGTTGTGTTTCATTGACAAATGTATACTTAGTTTCAGCCTGTGATGCAAATACTACTTGCATGTGGATATTTATTACGCAAATACTCTCGATAATTTACTTGTTACATGATTTAAAAAAACCTAATTACTCTGTATGGTTCTTGAATCAATATGTAAATACTACTTGTGTGTAGTTACCTATTTCATTACATGTAAATACTCTTGCTAGATATTCATTATTTGTTACACAAATACATATATTTACTGTTGATGGTTGATGAAGCAAGTCCTCAAGTCTCCCTATGTAAGCCTATATTGCATCCCTACGTTAATATACTCGATATTTTTTCCTTCTAAAATCTCTCCAAATGATGTTTAGGTGTTTTATCCATTAAGGTTAGCCTATGCAGATAGCAATTAACCACGACATTGTTCAGAAGTGAGACAACTTTTCAGCCATTCACAACACACCTTTCCTAGAATAAATATAAAAACAAATGGTCTTGGATGTGTTCAGACTTATGACCTGCATCGACTTGCTCAATGTGTTGGTGGCATGTACTTGACAAAATCCCATTATATCGGGTTGGGGTAAAAACTAAGGATATATGCAATTACAGGTCATTCTCGAGTGGGTGGTTCTAGCTAGAGGATGTGTAATTAGGGTTTGTACATAGAAAATGTTGATTGTACGATCAAATATTCAATGCACAAGTATGTATGTAGACTCACAGTACATTTAATAAGTTACTACACAAGCATGTACTTAATCATTACATGATTACATATTCTAATTACGCATAAACATTCCCCCCACTATGCAACTGCATTTCCCCTCCAACCTCTTCAATTTGTGAAGCAGCACCTAAAGGGATAACATCTGAGTCTCTCTATGACAGTCGAACATCAGCATGTGTAATTACTATACCCAATTTCACTACACCTCAATCTCTCCCCTCCCCTTCTATCATCAGTTGAGATCGAACCCCCGAAGGAAAAATATCTCACACATCTCTCTCCAGCAGCCAAAGAGTAAAAGTGTGTACCTACTATGTAATTACTCATTGCGCCTATTTACCTTTGATGGGAATCGAAAGGAGTACCACACCGACCATCGGTCGTCAGAGTTCCCATTGTGTCGGCAGTTCATCCGATGGCAGTCCGACAACCAGCATCCTCAAAGCACCGGTGCTCGCCCAAATGTCACTTGTGCCTTTATTTATATCTCAACCAACAGCCAATCTCCGCACACCTCACAGAAAGAAGGGGGTTTCGGGGAAACCCAACAGCAATGGAGGGGTACGTCAACAGTCAATAACAGCACACATCTTAGTTATGGGGTGGTAAGTGGAGGGGGTTGGGAGGGGGAACACAAACTAACCTCAATTATATGAAATGGAACTCGAGTCACTCTTGCACTTTGTGTCGTGGGAAGCCCCCGCTATCCCTACTCCCGGCATCCACAGTGGAGCGAACATGTGGTCGTTGAACTCTATAAAACTGAAAGAGTATTTTGTGGAGTGACTAATAAGGCCAAGTGTTGCGGCGGTCAGACGGAAGTATGCGAGTTTGGCGAATTCCCGGAGAACATTTATTACCGGAACTGTACTTTACTGGCAGTAAAATTCGCATGAGCTGGTACCATGGTATGATCCTGGTTTTAGAGCCTGGATCCATGGAAGTCAAGGCTTGCGAAGAACCACCAGACAATTCGGCAAAATTTACACTGAGACTACACTCTGGAATCTGTCAATTTCATTATTAGTATCCCAAGCACCTAACGATAAAGCACAAGCTACAACCGAAAGAATGAGTGCAAGATAGATGAACGCGAATGGCCGGCCGAAAGTTCCGACTTCAACCTCACTAAACAATACCTTTCGGATGAATTAGAGCACCTGTTAAAAGAAGTCGGTCAAAAGCACCCACGGAACAATAAAGAGCTGTTCATAGTGCTGAAGGAGGAATGGAATCAAATTCCTGCAGACACCTACCGTATGTTGGTGGAAAGTCTTCCTTGGAGGGTACAGGATGTGATATCGGCGAAAGGAGGTCATATACAGAATGTCACAGAATCATTACGAAAAACTTCTAGCGCTGACAGGTAATGTAATTGGGAACAACTTTTATCAGGTAATGAATGGCCGGAGACGCTCCATTCTGTTTCCAGGGGGGATATTCCATTCCGAACAAACCATTGACGATCGATAGTGTTACGCATCGCATGTGTACGCTCATCGAATTTTAATGAGATCATACTTCCTTTGGTTCAATTAATCCTATATTCACGACATAAACAGTCAAGATGGCGGACACGCGAGTTTAAATATGCCAATGAAAATGTTGGTTATCTGGAAAATGTATGTTTTATGCTAAATTACGTTTACTGTCAGACTGAATAAATTAACACTCTTCTAGTGGCTAAAAATATAAATAATTAGACAATAAATATAACTTTAAAAGTACATGACGTTGTAGCATTGTTGTAGATAGTACACATTTTATTTTCCACTAACTGCTGTTCAGCGAAAAAAAAAAAAAAAAAAAAACACAGTTAGAGATGTGTGTTTCCTCACAAATTAAAAAATGCAGTCATGCCATAGTTTTTAATATATTTTATATGGTTAACAGTTCATTATATATCTTACTAGCAACCCGGCATCACTTCGCTCAGGTTTTGTGGAGTTATTAAAATACATACATAAATATTTGCGACTACCCGTGACAACCTGCAACTACTCGCGACTATAGGTTGTTCGCGATAAAGTGAGCACTTTTTATGGCCCTTCCAACAGGCATTAGCCGCTAATAAATATATCTTATTGCAGCAGCCTCAGGCATTAAATTTTGATGGTGGTGAAATGTATACATTGTGTTTATTGGTCACATTGCAATGTTTATATTAAAAAGCAGCAGGAAGCTAGAAATTGGATGAAGAAAAATTTATAACGGCTTTAAAAAGTGCTCACTTTACCGTGAACAGCCTATATCTGCGACTACCTGCGAATAATTGCGACTACCCGTGATACTTGCTACTACCCATGACTACTTGCGACTACCCGTGACTACTTCCGACTACCCGTGACTACTTTCGACTACCCATGACTACCTGCGACTACCGGTGACTACTTGCGAGTACCTGCGAATACTTGTGAGCACTTGCGAATACTTGTGAGCACTTGCGAATACTTACGACTACCAGTAACTACCTGCTACTACTTTCGACTACCTACGACTGATTGCGACTACCTACGACTACTTGCGACTACCTACGACTACTTACGAATTTATAATATCTCTATCCACTGAGCCACTGCGGCCCCACATGGGATCGCTCTAGCCACTGGGCCACTTCGGCCCCACTTGGTATTACTCTACCTACTCGGCCACTGTGGCCCCACTTGATATATGCCTATGTCCATCTGGAGGAAGCCTATGTCCATCTGGAGGAATGTAGCTTTCTAACAGTGAAAGAACTATAAGAATTAGCAATGTAGTTTTGGTAGAACATGTTTAGTAAACAGCCAAGCAGTTCATTTCTCTCCGACTTGTTTACAAATTTCGAAATTTCTCAGGGCTTTTTTTTTTTTTTTAATTTACATAGCCTATTGCCATCTGGAAGAATGTGGCTTTCTAATAATGAAAGAATTATAACAATTGGCCGTGTAGTTTCCGAGATTACCCGAGACATATAAACAAATAAACAACATCAATTTAGCCTACCTCTTTATAATAATATTAGTATAGATAAATCTAATAACAGTTTGTTATGTCTAGCATCCATTTGTCTAAGTATTAATTCTCAATTACTTAAATAACAAAATCTTATTGGATACTGTTAAAATACAATATTCCTTAATATTAGCAAATTTTAAACACTGAAGAAATACGCATTTTTACTGGAAAGGTAGTATGTAGAATTTTTTGGATGCACAAAAACATCGTTGACTACGTTCTGCATGCCGTATTGAACCATTTTTGCGCCTAGTATGAAAGTCTGATTTTGCAAAACAAAAGCATACTGATACAAAACATAACGCTGATACTCACAAAATGTGTATACAGAATAATAATATTAATTTTAAATTGTTTCCTGTAGTCAATATTTTCAAGGAAATGTTTGAAGTGTTTCACACATGAGGTTATGTGCATCATAACAAATTATTTCATAAGCATTGAGTTTAATTTAAAAATTTGTAGTTTATTAGAGAGAGAATATTTTACGAATGTGATAAAGGATAAGTGATTTAAAAAAATATTATTAGTAATAGGGAAATTATGGTTGATGGACAAGGGGATCAGGGATCGGGTTCGGATTTAGCCGGCCGCTACATTGTTACGTCACCCGTCCGCCATATTTTCCCCTTTTTTTCCTCAAAATTTCTCTTTTCCCCTAAAATTCCCTAGAAAATTCCCGTTTTCCCTTTTAAAAAAAAAAAGTAGAAGACCCCCAAAATGGTAGAAACGCCTCATGTGCAGTAGGAAGTCCTTGAAATCCAATTTTCAGCCAATTTAAGTAATTTGAGGGCTTCCTTAAGACAGACAGAACAGTGGCAGCCATATTGGTTTTATAGGCATAGGGTATGCCAAATCGATACAAGGATCCAGGATCGGAGTCCGACCAAACCATCAGCTATCTTGATTGTCAGCCATCTTGCATCCATACTGTATGCAGATGACTTTTGACCTTGACCAATGACCTTCGAGAATCCGAAAAATTCTAAAACATACAAAAAATGTATTATTAAAAATTATTTAAAAATTACTAAAAATGTATTATTAAAAATTACTAAAAATTACAAAACATGTGTTATTTAAAAAAAGCTAAAAAATTATTTTAAAAATGTAATTTCCCCAGATTTCCCTTACCTCCCCTCACCTAACAAATTAGTTGGCTGACCACCCCCTCACCCATACCGTCAGCCATCTTGATAGACATCACCTATATTGGAAGCCAGTGCACATTAGCAATTGAACACTGACCTTCAAAACTTGACGCCTGACCCTTGACCTTGATCCCATGACGTAGAAAACAAAAACTCGAGAAAAAATACATAAAAGTCAACAAGCATATGCCATTGCATATGCTATATCACCGAATTCCTCTTCGCACATACTTTCAGATGCCATTGAAATAAATGCATGTTTCCAGGGGAAAAAATAATATGTGGTTTAATTATTTCTGTCCATACACGTGTTACGAATAATCACTTTGCTGCAAATTACTTGCTGCCCTCGTACGAAATTTCATTTAACAAAAACTGCATTTCGTGATCTACAACCGTTCTGAAAATTTTGGAAGCGTACACGTTACGCGGGCCACTATATATATATATATATATATATATATATATATATATATATATATATATATATATATATATATATATATATATATATATATAGTGGCGCTATAAGGGGTGCTATATATATATATATATATAACGAATGCTATCAATAAATGAAACTTTGAACGTAACAGCCTTCGGTGATAGTATGTGTTGTCGCGAAATCAATCGAAAAGTAAAATTGTATGCTTTTCTACACTGCCTATGCTTAAAATACCTACGTTCAGAATTACCAACCAGCAAAGGGTGAAAATCCTATGCAGAGACTCAAAATATCTCGTACCACTAAAATAAAAAAAAAATAATAATAAATTTATATATATATATATATTTTTTAGCGGTGTATTTACAGCTTAAAACGATGTGAGATTAAACGAATAACCTAATTATGTACACCGTGATTTAATACTGTTCATGTTCTCTGTTACAGATCAGGCTTTTCTTGCCATGCAGCTGATAAGTTTTTGCAAACACGACACGTTTTTCCACATTTAATCCTCTATCATCAACACTGATGCCCGGTTGCACCATTCAGGTTCAACAATGATCTAGGAACAAATACCGGCTTCATCCTGGTTCAGCACGTTTAGCTGTTGCACTATTGTGTTCGGCGCGCTGAACTAAGATCAATCTGAACCGTGCATTTTGGCGATTCAGGAGGATGATATCGGATCAAATGAGTGAAGGATGTTTGAGTTTCTCAGAAAGACAACAATCCCCCGTAGCACCTTAATCCATTGGCTGACTGGTTTTACCCATTTAGTTAAGCAAGTAAATTAAATTGTGTTAAAAGAACTTTTCCCAAGAAATACCTTCGTTGACATTTGCATTCTTTTCAGTTTTTCCTTTATTTGAGAAATTTTGATGCTAACATTCCCTTTTCCTTTTTCCCTCCCCTTTTCACAATTTTCGAGCTTAAAAATCTCACGAAATGGGAAAAATCCCATGAGTTGGCAACACTGCCTACCTTCAGTAAGAAAGTGTTTCGCTTATCTAAAAAATTTAAAACAAATAAATAAAAAACAATTCACAACGTAAAACAAAATAATAAGTAGGTAGACGTTTGTAGGTTGCAATACTTCGTTGACTGCCTGTTACACATTTCCAAACGCTAACCTAAATCATGTGCTCGAAATGGCGGCACTCCGCTTGATTGCAGACGTTGCAACGCCGATGGATTGTATGGATTACCCTCCCGAAAATACCAGGAGTGATTTGAACCGCGTTGCATACCACGCATACAGTATTATAGGCTAATCACGGTAAAGTGAGCACTTTTGAAGGCCTCTCATTTGGAATAACAGTCAATAAATTTATTTTATTTTTGCCTTAGACGTTAACTTCAGGGTGTGCTGGAATATGAAAACTGTGTTTATTACTTACATGGTAATAATTATTTAGAAAGTTGGCTAAATAATAAAGAAAATGGCTGGAAGGAAAAAGTAGATAGGGCCTCAAAAGTGCTCGCTTTACCGTGAACAGCCCATACATCAAATACCACTGTTTATTTGGAGGTAGGCAGCTGGTGCCTGTTGTGTGCAATGGTACTTGTCAACCTGCCAAGCGTTATAACGTGTTGTACAAAGACGCCTAGCGTCTAAACGGGGCGTCTCCGGACATCCGTTCTCTGAAAGTTGTTCATTACATTACATATCGCCCCTAGAATTGGATTGGACTTGAAAGGGCGTATTAACGCCCCCCGGTGTATGCTTGAAGGTTTATCTGGGGACGGCTTATAAACTAACTTATGACCTAATTTAAAAGCACACGCATGCCTTACCTAGGATTCGAACCCAGAACCTCCCGCACCCCAGACTGGTGGCTCACCAAAAGACTGCACCACGGGAGGCCGGCTCAGCCCTAGAAGTTAGTTACAATGATCCTGTGACATCCTGCCTGTATAATACTGACGCCAAATCACATCCTCGTTAGCACGTTATTTAGGGTGTTCACAGATCGATGGCCATACAGCATAACTTACCCTGCAAGGAACGGTAAGGCAAGAGTAGTTTTCTTATTTTTTCTAAACTACCTTATTCTAAGTGTTAAGTTTAAGTCCGAATGTAAGGTCGGGTTTTAATTGCATCTCAGGGCTGAGCCCCTTACACCTAAGGAAAGGGAATTGAATACAAAGGAGGCGGGCATCGCGGCCGAGAGGGAATGGGTAGGCATGGCCATCACTTTGGTGCCATGCCTACCTCCCTAAGTGTAGTGTAGTTAAAGCTACATTAAGAAGGGGTATGGTAAAACCCGCATAGACACGGTAAAACCCATACAGTAAGAAAAGGAGTTAAACTCGTGGGAGCACTAGTGAAAATGCTAAAGGAGATAGCAGGTGTGGAGTCCATGATGTTTAATATTGGATAAATAATCTAGAAGAGAGGTGGTGGGGCTTTACGCCAGCTTGTTAAAGGCACATGCGCACCACTTGAGGTGGAACTGCCATCTATGTTCCTGCGCGGGAAGTCTGACTACCCGCACAGCAACATCGACAGCAGTGACTTCAGGCAGGGTCTCTAAGCTTCCAACAGAGGGAGCAAGAAATCCGGGCAGCTTAGTCATGGCACCTACTCCATCTTGCTCCTGCGCCGAAGGAAGCTCACTCGCGGTAAAGGAAAATCGTCGGTAGCACTGACTTCGGCAGAGCCAACTCCACCCGAGTGAGAGCTCGAGGAAATCCAGGAGCTAAGTATGGCAAATCCGCTGCCACTCGAGTGCAAGGCTGAGGGCCAATGCGGTAAATAAAACCGAGCCAGTCCAAAATTCCTCGCGTAGGTGAGCACCTCGCGGTACATCCAGAGCTCCAGTTGTGGAGGCAATCCCTCCACGAGTGAAGGCTGACGCCATCCAACCATGCCTTCCATCCGCGTTTCGCATCGGTTTTTAGTTGAGCAGCCCCCAGCAGATGCGCGAAGCCATCAACAACTGAGCCACCCAGGCTCCCGACGAACACGACCGTCCGCCACGAGGGCCGCCGCCCGAGTGTCAAGAGTAGTTAGTTCCGTTTCTAGATCCCGACGAGACCCGAGAAACTTTGCCTACTTAAAAAAAAAAAAAAAAAAAGTTTGAACTTAAATCTCATTTAAAAATCTTAAACGTTATAATTTTGTAGTCTAGAACATTCCGAGAAAATTCTGTGCCACAGTCAACATAGTTTCCTTACGGAAAGCATTTTTAACAGTTTAATTTCCAACACGGAAACAAGTTTTTAATGTATTCATATGCAATCAGCGTCATTTAAACAAATTACAAACACATAGACCGCAATTATTATTACGTACAATACCTATTACATGTTGTATTAAATATTACGTAGAAATCCCGTAAAACGTATGGCACGAGTGCGCAAATACATCTACAGTATATGAGCGTGCAAATCTATAACAATATTCACGCAATGAAACCGAATTTAACCTTCGAAAATTCATAATGGGCTTTAGCTATTACGGATTTAATTCCAGCCAGCAGTTCTCAGAAAGGCCCTTGTGTCAGGGATGACATTGCACACACACAAAAATAATGCCTGGTTCACATGTACGCCGATCATGCCAAACAGACAGAGCAGGCAAAACCGATGGTTGTTCTCATGTAAGCAGATTTTCTGCGTAGCCATTTTGCTGTTGTATTCGTGATTTTTAACGCCAAGATTCTAAAACAAATTATATATAAAAATAACTAGATACTGTCGTCTTTCTACTCTAGTTTACTAATTCAATTATAGTGCGATCTATTTACTAAATTACTTTCAAGAGATTGTAATTTTATTTTTACACCAAACAATATTTTACACTTTAGTGCTATCAAATGTTGAATAAAATTAATGTTTATATTCACGTATTTCATTGCAAATACGTACATTAAATTGTCCTATTCAGTTACATCAATACACGTCGATTGTTGAAAAAAATTAGTAGCATAAAACACGTTAACCAGCTGATTTCTGGGAAACATCGGCGATGTCTGCTCTTTCCGCGAGCAGAAAATATCTGCGTGAGCTCAATTTTTCTGCGCGATTCGCGCGAACACCGAGGACGGCTTCTGATTGGCTGTTCTAGTCTTCCGCTCTGTCTGTTCTGCGAGATCGGCGTACGTGTGAACCAGGCGTAATGCTCCAAACCACAACCTTGAAGTTCGTAGGTTGGCATTTGTACCCCTGTAACATTGACGGCCAACAACAGTTTAGATTTTAGTGTGTGCGACGCATACAAAATACTAGGTTAATGTTGATTTGATTAGGTTAGGTTATAATTGCAAATAACGCAAATTTTATATATATATATATATATATATATATATATAATATATATATATATATATATATATATATATATATGTTCCCAGTGTTCAAGAATCCAACCCAGTTCGACTAGCTTCTGTCTTACGGCCAATCACAGCAAGTCCCATATACAAGTACACTATAGTATGAAGCCTCCGTACGCTACGGAGATAGACATTAGGAACTAGATTACTGTGTTAATATCTCCGGATGGTGGTTGGCTGCTTCGTCACTGTCAGTAGTGTTCTCTCTCAACCTGCCCAATGATGACAAGACACATTTAGGGCACGAGAAAACTGTTTCACAAGGTCAATAGCCGACTTACGGTAACCACGGGAGGGTATCAGGTTAACAACAATCGCACGTATAGGCTATGCTAGGTAAAGTGAGCCCCTTTTTTTAAGCCTTCTCAAATTTTTTTTAGCCTTAGGCGTTACCTTCAGAGTGCGGTGGAGTAATAAACACAGTGTTTATTACTTACATGACAATATTTATTTAAAGAGGTAGCTAAAGGATAAAAAAAATGGCTCAAAGAAAAAAGTAACTTGGGCCTCAGAAGTGCTCACTTTAGCGTGAACAGCCTATACAAATAAATTACGCCAATCACCTCCTCTCGATTACCCGGCCCTTCCCATCCACGATCCCTTATAATGATCCCATCTATATGCAACACGACTTGGGATCCAGTAACTGCTTGTTAAAAAATTTAGAAATTTCGTCAAAAGTTTTCAACTTGCGTGACTGAACTATCGCCCGAAATGTCCCGCAAGAAAGCGTTCCAGTGGCCGAATTCCCTGTGAACGAGTCCAACATGAAAATACACCCGAACGATGGACACAGTCAATGCTGAAGCGACCGACCACTACTACAGCATACTCAACGACTGTGGAGTCTAGCCAGGTTATGAAACAAACATTAGGGTCTCAAAACAAAAGGCAAATCAACACGGAGCGATTTCATCAGGGCAGCAAAATACTTGTCTGTATGTGCACAAATAACCAGCTGAAAATATCAAATATTTTCTTGGCTAAATACAATACGAAATTCTGGTATTGGCTGTTCACGGTAAAATGAGCACTTTTGAAAGCCCTGTTTAAGATATACTTATGTAAAAGTTGCGTATTCGTCCGCCTTATGTAAAATTAACATTTCCATGAGCCTCATCACTTTATCCACGCGTCGGTCAAACGAAAATGTGAAATTATTATAAAAGTAAATATTTTACAAATCTGCTTATAAAAAATACAGATAACGAAAAAAATAATTTAAGTTATCACAAATGATTACCTAACATTTTTTATTCGACGTTAAGATATGGAACTATTTTCCACCCATTGTTACCAACTTTACTGGACACATATCACTCAGTATGCCCCTTTAAATATATGCAGGCAAGGGCAGTAATTTTTTCTAAGGTTGATTTCAAAAGTGCTCGCTTTATAGTGAACAGCCTTTAATGCTACAAATATTTGTAGCATTACCAGCATGAGATAAAATTCCCTTACATGTAAGGTAAAATTATCTCTTTAATGTAGAGAAAATTTACATATTTTTCTATAATTAGCTTAAATATTCCCGGCATTCTGAGAGCAACTTACAAATTAGTTATTCCTGGAACTCGTTAAAATAATTATTTTGTGTAAACAGTTTGTTCAGTTAATTTCTTGTATTACAAAGCAAAGTCTGCGTAAAATTTGTTTAGTGGCTTTATTAGTACTTCCTAAGTCTTTTAATAATTCCCTTGACATAAAAAAATTACGCTGGTAGAGACAAAGGTTTATACTGAGATTTGAGCACGGGAACAAAAAGCTATCGTTTTCCACAGTCTCCAACAAATTTTCTTATTTTCTTTTTTCCCTCGCAGATTTTTAATTTGTATTGCTTAGTGTTATGCTTGCCCTAAATAATATAAGACCTACAATATGTCCAACATGGCGCCTCCCGTCCTCCCATCGAGCTGTTGAGACAATACTGAGGGCATGCACACGTCGTAAAGTAATTTTCCCATCCATGTGTGGAATTGTCCTTTGACGTGCAAGTGAAGTTAACTCCAGAGTGCGGTAATTATATATTACATGTAAGTAAAAATGTGTTTCCCAAACAAGTTTGCGAATATCACCTTACAATTGTCAGGTAATTTTCCCGATTTTGTTTTACAGTGAAACTAATATTGTATTCGTACAACAAAAAAAAAACATTCGAGTTGACAATACCCTGGGTCAACAAAATGAAAACAAAAAATAAACCTTTCGTTTATCACCCATAACTAAATCTTTGGTCAAGTTTAGATTTTTACTCTCAGATATCGATAACCTAGCGATTCAGAGTATATTATAGTCAGATGGTTCGTGTTTTTTTTTCTTGTAATTCTAAACACAACGATACTTCAAACCTTGAACACCTCCCCCCCCTTCCCAAAATGGAATTCTCGTGTGGGCAATTCAGCGGAGTGATAACGTATCCTCATTATTCACTCTGCCAGTTCCCCAGAACTGCTTTATCTCTCGTGCTTTCAATTTGGTTTGAACGAAAAGGTTGCTTCCTGGAACATATCAGCATCGACTCGACCTCGAAAGAATACCACACACAACTGTCATCCCTTCGGCAATTCCCTTTCGAAGCAAATTAGCGACAAAAATAAATAGAAATCGTGAAAATATTACTTCGGCCTCTAGTGACAGTTGTAAACACCAGTTTTACACCCACCAGGACTGCCACTCGGGAACAATACAGTACTACCAGTATTATCAATGAATATGATGATCCTCATTAATAAAATAAAAAGGAACTAATGAGCGACAGTCTGATTGGCACGAATTAAAAAAATTGGTTCAGCATGTACCTGTAATATGACTCCACGTGCAATCGGCTCGAACTAGATCCACCAACTTTAAAACATCCTCGGGGGCCGCAGTGGATGAGCGGTTAGCCTGCTCGCCTCCCACCAAGGCGAACTAGGTTCAATCCCCGGCTGGGTCTCTCCGGATTTTCACAAGCGGGAATCGTGCCGGACGATGGCACTGGTCGGCGGGTTTTCTCCGGGATCTCCCGTTTCCCCCGCCCTTGCATTTCGGCACTGTTTCCATTCCCACCTCATTTCGCCCTCATCGGCTCTCAGTACCTCGTTGTTAAGAGCCGCCTAAATCTTTCAACTCAACTCAGAACATCCTCGCCCGGTCCTACTGAATCTCGTTGATACCCCTACATCTATATTATATATTAACGTAGGGCACGACGAGTCCTAGAATGCAAAAACTATAGAAAATGTCAAGATATGACTTTACGTAAAATTTTGGAACGTAAGCAAATCCCATTCCACTTGGCTCACCAGTAGACCAATTTCGTATGCTTGTTTATCCAACAAGATGTAGAAGCAACTGTATTGATCACACAGTAGTAAGGGAAGCATGCTACTTCTGAACCACTTTGACCTCAAGTAACCTTTGACCCCATGACCTTCTCCCCTCAACTTCCTCCCCAACCCTCAACCTATTCCCCTCTGTACTGTGATTTACCAAACTTTTACGCCCCTTCTCCCTCCCCTCAACCTCCCCGAGAGGTATGCTGTGATTGGCTGTTGGTTGAGGCTGTGCAATAAAGCACAAGGGACATTTGGGGGCAGCATCACAGATCTAATAACCCTGTCTGGCGGGGTGCCATCAGATGATGAGGTGCCGGCAGAGTGGGAGCTCTGATAACCGGAGGTCGAGACTGAGTGTCGACTCTTTGGAGGTTGGAGAGACACAGAGGTGTTGTGCAATCTGGCGTTAACTCGCTGTTGGGGGGCGATTGAGGTGTGGAGCTGCTGGAGAGATATGAGGAGTTGTCCCTTTGGTGGCAGATCACAACTGACGAGGTTGGGAGGTTAGTATAGGTGTGGGGAGAGGTGGTGGCGAGGCCTTTCTTTTAACAACTGATGAGAGTAAATATATGCAATAAGTAATTACAAACTAAGTACATGCAATAAGAATAATTACAAAATACTAATTACATGCAAGTACATGTACCGAGAGTAACTAGCAATTGCACACTTACAATTACCAAATGCACAATTACAACTACCAAGATACTCCATATGCACTTGCGTAACCCCGCATATATCCACTCCCTACCACTGCCAGGTCTCGACTGACCTCCAAATCACTAATATCAATAGATATTACCCCCAACCTAACATAATGGATTCCGACCATATTACACATTAAAAATATATATTATGTTATTATATTTGGTTTATGTTAAAAGTGTTTATACATTATATAAGACTGTTTATTTAGTACATATGTATCCCCAACATCTTGTGTATATGGAAACCCTCTTTGCTCAAGTGACTAAATTTTAAGATTTTTGTAACCCTGTTTTGCCACATATCAAATCAGTATTTTATATATATATATATATATATATATATATATATATATATATATATATATATATATATATATATATATATATAGTAAAAAGGATTGTGTATGGAACAAAAGTGTAAAACAGTTAGTGTAACCCCCTGTGTTGTCACACTTTTCATTCTCTCATGACATGCTTGTATTTTAATAAAGAAGAGTGTTAGTTTAACACACACACACATTACTATTTACACACTGTGTTACTGTTAGATATAGAGTTTTACATGGACTTTATGGTAAAAAAGAAATGAAACCTACAATAAGAGTTAAATACCTCTTTTATTAACCATCAACCAAAAAAACATTATTTAATTATAAGAAACTTCAGTCTTGCAAATATTGACCCATGTATGTATATACTAATTAAATAAAACAAATTCACAATTAAATATGGTTTCAATAATTAAAAAGGCATCCAAGATGATGTATACATTGAGAAACTCTTAACAATTTACAACTATAAAAATTACTTGCAAATTAACAAGATTATTTTCATTCTATATACTGTTTCAAAGAATTGGGAGTTATGTTCGCCTAAGTTAAGTCAACGAGAAAGGCGATGGTTCCAAGCCAAACTATTACAATATCTTAAGATCTTTGTTCAAAACCCATGAATTGTTAGCTTTTGTAAAAACCTTCCAATGAACAAGTGACCTATCCTTTTCCATTCTAATCTTTTCAACTAAATATTCATCACAGGGAATTAACTTCCTGTAATTAAAATTCATAGAAGAATATTCATCACAGGGAATTAACTTCCTGTAATTCAAATTCATAGAAGCTACCTGTTATCGGTTCACTATTGTAGCTTTCCAAATGATATACTTTAGGGAACGAATGCCTGATGGAAACAATTTTAAATGTTTTATACAACAAATTCACAGTATATTTAATTTCAAAAATGCCTTTGACTTTGGAGATATGGACATAGTCACCAATTTTAAATTTCTGTTTTCTCTCGTCAATCACTTAGGGAAAATTTAATACGGTTTTAAATAAGCTGTTATCCTTTACATATGCAGGCGACATTTTGATAGTTCTATGGTATCGAGAATTATATAATTTCATTACTTCAGGCAAAATATCCACCCAATTGTAAGTTTCACATGAAGTGAAGTGTTTATAAATTAGCTTTTTCAAACTCTTGTTAAATCTCTCAACTACAGCACCCTTAATTTCAGAGTAAGTTACATAATGGTTTATTCCACAGTTTCTCATTAACATTTTAAAATGAGAATTAAAGAATTAGATCCCCTTGTTGGTGTGGATGTTTTGAGGCATTCTTTCTTCTAAGACACTTTTCATTGCAAGGCTGACTTGTTTTCCACTTGTATTACTGGAATCCCCCATGCATATTTTGAATAAACAGAATCCCCATGCATATTTTGAATATACATAAATTACAGTTAAAATGCACTTGTATCCATTGTATTTTGAAAGTAATGCCATGTTGCATAAGTCTTCCTCAAACACATTGTTCATTCCAAAAGTAATAACTTTATTGATGTGAAAAGCAACTTTAATCTAGTGAATAGCTTGTTCGGATTATTCCAAAATACAGGGGTAATTTTTTCACCAATTTCATCTTTGAAAAGTCTGCTGGGTACAATATCTCTTAATAAACTTAACTTGGGATGGTCATCTTGTAAACGATTATACACATTCGAGCCACAATAGTACTGTTAGTATGATTTATTTCTATTCTATCATCTTTATTTAAAAGAACATCTAACTTACTTTCAAGCCAATTTCGCAAATAATTAATTACATCAATCAGTTGTGATTTTAATTCCTCACTTTGTGTTTGTAGTTTTGTGCATGTAACTAAAGATGATGATTTACTAGTCATTTCACCACTTACATATTGTGACAAATCTTCCAATGTTTCTTTAAATTGTGATGTAATGGTGTTTAGCATCACATTGAATTCAGTTGTTAACCCATCTAAACATTTGTGTGATTTACTTTGAATATTCTTCAATATAGCCAGAAGATTCACTACAATATTAGAAATTAATGTTGTATTCATATACATATTTTCAGTCTTATAACTTAACTTTATTAACTTCTCTCGATGGCCAACCATTTGTGATTTAAAAATGTCCCAACATAACACTGTAAGTTCTCCACAAATAGCTTATTGGTCACATCAGTATCTTTCATTAGTGCACCAACATTATGTAAAATGTTTGTCCAAGTCGCAGTTTCCAATGCTAGTTCTGCTTAAACATGTAGCATAGTGCGATAGTCATTTTCTACTATGTCCAAACTTTGAAATACTCATTCTTCTTTGTCTGATAGTATGAAACTGTCCATTCCACAACTATACCTACCTTTATATAGGAGAAGTTCAGGGATAATTACCAAGAAACCCATCTTTTCTTTCTAACAATAGAAACACATATACTGTGGTCCAGGTACAAAACCTGCAAAAATATTGGCATGCAATGTTCAAGGAATAATTGTTCTGGACGAGGCGTGCAAGAAGCATGACATCACGTATTTGCAAACAAACGGCCTAGAACAAAGGCATATAAAATATACTATTTTGGCAGACGCAGCTGCAACTATTAGAAAGAATCCATCCACATCAACAGGTGAAAAGCTAGGTGTGTGGGTTGAAGATAAAGTTATGAGAGCTAAAGTTTAAAGATTTATGGGAGTTTGCAGGCCAAAATGAAAAGTCAAATGAGAATTGTTACCATTCATATTTCCAGCATTAGCAGCTCTCGGATCTGCTGGGTGGAGCTTTGGCCCTTTGTAGAGTTGTTTAAATCGGGTGGCAAAGGCATGTATCTTAAACCACATAAAGTTGGAAAAGAAAAAAATTCAAAATGTGGGAAGAAGCAGAGAAAACCTTAAGTGGTCTACCACATTGTGCACTTACCAATAAAGATAATATTCTATTTAGCAGGAAACTTAAGATTTTGAATTTTCGCAGTGTTAATGAGAGATGATTTACTGCAAAAAGCAAACATTAAGGGATGTATGATTATTAAATTAGACTCTAAAAGAAATGAAGGAATGCATTGGGTTGCATTAAGACGGTATTTCTAATTTTTTTGGAATTTGGTTATCTGAGAGAGGTTTCGAAAAGTGTCCTCTTAATGCAGTAGTTAGTTGTCAAATCATTATAGTTTTCAAAATATAATACTCAAATTCCGACACAAGAGTGTGATAGGCAGGTTCAAAGAGTTGAATAAGAGTCTAAGTGCAGCACACTGCATTTGTGTTACAAGCTACAAAAGGAACAAAAACAACTTTTCCTCTACAGTTTATGGTTTACACTATTTATTAAATGTTAATAGTTTCGCTTGAACAAGCAAAAATATATTTACAAGTCTGACCCCTATTTTCAACAAAATTCAGAGTGCCAATACTCGCTCACCTCTTTATAAATCATACTCTGACTGAATCAGTATGTTCTGCACAGCATAAAGATTACACTAAATGGAATTTGACAGGAAAAAATTTAGGAGCAAAGCCTAGTATGCTGCAGAATTCGGGAAATTAAGACTCTTAGGTGTTATATTTTGAAAACTATAACGATTTGACAACTAATAACTCCATTAAGGGGACACTTTTCGAAAGGTCTTTCAGATAACCGAATAAAAAAAGTGAAATATCACTTTTATATAATGTATATATTTTTAATTTGTAATACTGTCGGAATCCAATGTGTGGTGGTGCGCACACAATTAATTGGTGGAATGAAGGCGAGAGACAAACTCTAAAACAAATGATGGAGGTAAAAGCTATTAATATTAGTGATGTGGAGGTCAGTCGAGACCTGGCAGTGGTAGGGAGTGGATATGTGTGGGGTTATGCAAGTGAGTATGGAGTGTCTCAGCAGGTGTAATTAAGCAATTGGTAATTGTAACTGTGTAATTGCTAATTACTGTCAGTACATGTACTTGCATGTAAACAGAAATTTGTAATTACTCTAATAGGACATAATTTGTAATTTCTTATTGCATATATTTACTCTCATTGGTTGTTAAAGCAAACACATCACCTTCCCCTCACCACACACCTATACTAACTTCCAACCTCGGCAGTTGTGATCTGACCAATCACCTCAGTCGCTCCCCTAAAGCTGAAGAGTTAGCACCTGATTGCACAACACCCCAGTCTCTCTCTAACCTACAAAGAGTCAACAACTGTCTCTCCCTGACCACTGGTCATCAGAACCTACACTCTTCCGGCACCTCATCTGATGGCACCCCACCAGAGTGTGTTACTAGACCTGCAGTGCTCCCCACAAATGCCACTTGTGCCAGTATTGCACTGCCTCAACCAACAGCCAATCAAAGCATACCTTTCAGGGTAGTAGAGGAGGGGGAAGGGGCATAACACTTCGGTCAATCACAGCACAGGAATAGGGGAGAGGAGGATGGTTGAGAGGGGAGTGGGTTAGGGAGGGGGTCGAAAGGAGGGTGATGAGGGGTTATAGGGATAGAGGGCTAGTTGTTGAGGGGAGTAGTTGGAGGGGACGTGGTCACGAGGTCAAAGGCCAAAGATTACTTGAGGTCACAATGGTCCAGAAGTGGCACGCTCCTCCTACTAACAGTATAGGGTGTTCGTGGTAAAGTGAGCACTTTTGAGGCCACAGCCTAAGGAAATATTCTTCACGTTTCCCACATGCAAAAATCCGGCCATGACCCACTATTTACAAAATCCTTGGTGTTACCCCGCCGAGAATCGAACCCAGTTCGTTCACTGTGATGGGAAGCGAATGGTCTGACCGCTACACCACCGCCCTCTCCCTAGATACATATTAATTTTTACTATGTGGTAGGTTCTGCAATTTGCCAAAATGAGTACGTAAGAATTTTTAAGATACATTAAAAAATAGACTGTTGCGGGGATATGTAGTGTGGCTGGGTATCAGTCATCCATGATAAGAGATGAGAATAGTACAGTGCCAGAAAAAAGTTTAAGGCCACCCCTACATATCATTTGATATTCTGCTGGTCTCATAATGTCTTCTATTCCAACTTTCTGTTCATTCTGCTTTAATCTACGTCAAGCATAGAAGATTTTGGTATACGGGAAGTAGAGCAGCCGAAACGGTTCACATGTTACAAAGTTTTGAAGTTTTATAATGGCAAGAAATTGCATAATTCCTTTAGAAGAAAAATTCATAGTTGGAAAATTGATTATGAGACGGGTATGAAACTTTTTTCCACAGAAAACTTACCAAAGGCGAACTGAATGCAAGCATTGGAAAAAATCACGAAAATGTATCAACTTAAAAATCATGGAGAGGTTTACCCTTCTGAAATTTGGACTAAATATAACAAATTTATAATTTTCTTTTTAGTGCATTATAAAATCTCCGTCTTCCCATTAGGTAGGCAAAATGTGTTCATTCTCATGTATGTACTAGTATAATTAAGGCGTAAGGTGCTTCATCAGTGAATGACAATTTGAAGTACGAAAATAATGTATTCTATTGTCTGGTCTTGAACTTATTTCTGACACTGTAGTCACTACAGCATGCAGAAAAATACAAGTCAAGCCCTTAGGGGCTACTTTAAGCATACAACGAACAAATCTTCCAAAAATATATAGTTGTCTATAGTGCATACGAAATAGTACGTTTAATGGTTTTTATATTGTGCTTATATAGTTGTAATTTCAATTCGCTGTTTCGAATACCCATATAAACTCAAGTTTATTTTCCAATTACCTTATTAATATCATCAAACTTCTCAATTTAAAACTTTTATACTGGTTAAAACTTTTTTTTTCTCCTGTTCATCTTCGAGAAAGATCATTCTGCTGAGTTAATTTTACCAATGGAAAACAAGTAAATTTTACCAATGGAAAACAAGTAAATTATGCTACGAAACCATTTGTTTTATTTAATGCAATAAAATTATTATATTTGTACTTTGAACTGTAGGAGAACTCTTTGGTTTTGTTTACTAGTCTACAATGAAGTGATAGGACTGGAAAAACGAGTATGTATAAGATGAATATATTGTTGTCCAACCTTCAAAGATGATCATACGCATCTTATTCTGAAGAAGGGACAAAAGTGAAACAACAGCATTTATCAGGCAGTAAATAATCTAGGTGTGTGTCTGTGCCGATGGTTGTATGGTTTAGCATTGTCGGTCATGAGTTGATCCAGGCCTAGCCTTGAGGGGAAAAAAAAAAAGGGGGGGGGAGGCGATGCAAGAATCTGCTGAAATGGAAAGGCACAAGCTGAGAATTAAGTTTACAAGAGAATGTTATCAATATTAATAGTTATTAAATGTTATCAATATAATACGGTAAAACGAGCACTTCTGAAATAGACCTTTGAAAAAGGTCACTGCATAACTGCATATATTTTAACGGGCACACTGAGTGACATGCGCCCAGTAAAGTTGGTAACCATGGATGGGAAGTAGTTCCATATCTTAACGTCGAATACGTGTTTCGTAACCATATGTGATAACTTAAACAATTTATTTCGCTTTCTGTTTATTTAATGCATCGATGTGTAAAAATATAATAATTACACAGTTTCACTTTCCCGACGCATGAATAAAGTGACGAGACCCAAGGCAACGTTAATTTCACATAAGGCGGAAGAATACGCAAGGTGCAGACAAGTATATGTTGAGCAAGACTTTTAAAAGTGCTCATTTTACCGTAAACAGCCTATACAACATATCAACTGCCGATTTAACTGTCGAAATAACACGTTGCCGCGTTTTCCACTTTTAATAGGCCTAAAGGAGAATTATTTCTCATGAAAAGTAATGGATATTGCTTTTGTGATAAAATTGTAACACTAATAATACTATGCTGAACAGTATATTCGGCTGCTGTTAGGAATACAGATAGCAAACGCATACTTTAGTTTTTTTTTTTTTTTTTTGTTATTGTTAAGTTTATTATAAAGCTGTTCAGCGTAGTTTCGTGTTACAAATTTACCACAAAAATAATTTTACTTTCCATGAGAAAAAATTATTTTTTTAAAAGCGGAAAACGCGGCACTTAATTCCGACACTTAATTGCCAGTTGATATGTTGACGAAATATTACAGAAGGCGGTGACTATACAAAATTTATTTTCGTGACGACAACACGACTAATCACGTGCATGTAACATTTTTTTTTTTTTTTTGGTTAGCTGACAAATTAGAAGACCAACACGAAACACTCAAGTGTGTGCGAAATTCGCAGTACGTACAATATGTAATTTACATTAAATATCATACTCTGAATGCAAGACAATCAAAACTCAAAATGTTGGGTTTTAGCAATTTTTGTGTCGGAAGGAGGATAATATCTATCACTCGACAATGGAAGACTGTCCCACGGCAGATAAATGAGCGTCGCAGTTTGGAAAACATATTTAATAACCAAACATTAACATTTCATATGTACACATACAAATGGTTTAAAAGGACTTAAAGGCGCATTGGTACATATTATCACAGTTTTAATGCTGCGAAATTACTTGCTGAAATAGTACAAGTTCAAAAAGCTCTCAAATATTGTACCCTCAGTTGCCGTTTACAGGACAGTTTGAATGTTGCATTCAGGGTGCGATATATTTGGTTGCAATCAATTTATTCCACCCTTGGTAAAAAATCGTCATTGCGGAGAAATGTCGGATGCGAAATGGGTTGGAGGTAAATGGGAGGATATTTTAAACCACACATTTACTGCACAACTTTTTGCGGCACCTTCGAAATAAAAAATATGCTCTCACACTCCTACAGAAAAAAACTTAAAATAATATTCAAAATGTATAAGAATGCAGTGACGAACTCGGTTGGACACCTCTGTGGTAATGCGGATAGTATGCTCTCCTTGTAACGAAGCTGAGCAGGGTTCGATTCTCACAAGACACGACCAGTTCATAAAGACATGTCAACTTTATACTTGTACTTTAAAACCATCAATAAAACTATGCCTCGTCCGATAAACAAAATTGTAGGGCATCGATATTCCAGCAGTTATTAAGCCTACATAATTGTATTGGAAATATTTACACACAAATAATTACGGCGATACACGATGCTAGCCCCATAACAACCAAAATTAAGATACCCATAATACCATATAGCACATGCCCTAATAAGCCACCAATTTGAGTTCAAAAATACAAATGTAAAAAAAAAAAAAAAAAAAAAAAGCAGAACAAATTATGACTAGGCCTACGTCAGCCAGCACGACCTGTTAATAAAAATGTCATGAGCAAGTGTACTTTAATTATGAGGACTACTTAAAATTCTGAGCTGTATGTCTATCAAACCAAGCAAATAATCAAGCACAACAATGTCAGAATCTACCGTAATTTTTATTGGAACACTTAAAACCATGCCAAATAGTAAACTGCGCATTGATAATTTTTGCTACGACGAATCTAATCGAAGGACAAAAAAAAAAACATATTTTTTAAACTCGTACTAGATTGCAATAATCACAATAAATAACTTTCACTTAAAAGGTGCAAGGATAATATTTCATGTGCGACATATAAAATTTAGCCGAAGAAAATAAAAACTTGAGGGGGAAATTTTTAGGCGACTGGAGGCGTCACTCCTGCATCCCTAGGCGAAGACTTCTCGCTTTCAGCGGAGCACGTTGAAACCGTTTCTATGCGGTCTTCTAGTTTGCCAACACCTTGAGAACTTGCAACAGTAGTTGAATTCTTGTCAAGCTGTTCTTCAATATGGCTAGCAGACGTTTCTGGCTCACGAAACAGCGGACAGAAGTCTGGAGCAACATCCAGCTTAGCGAGATAATCTAACTGGGTTTCGGCGGTTTCCGTCGTTTCTTCCAGACCATCGAGTGGTGCGGTATCTTCTGAGGCGACTTCAGTGGTGTCGTAGTCGCCTTGGTGGGTGAAATATCGATTGCCACCTGAAATAGGTCTGAAGTCCGCCTGGTTTTCTGGAGGTCTGAGGTCTAGAACTGCCGTCGACTCCGGGTAGCTGCCAAAACAGTAGCCGCCCGGGAAGGCGGGATGGGCGACTGCTCCGGGAGGAGTGTCGAGCAGCTGCGTGAAGTCGCCGCAGCCGTCGTCAGCGGTGCCGAAGAGGCCGCGGAACTCGAGCCCCAGCAGGTCCAGCTGCACCTCCGTCAGCTCCCAGAGCAGCTCGACCCCGACTGCCACATAGCACTGAGGGCGCAGCTCGCGTACCAGCATGCACAATGCCTCGAGCGTATCGGCGCGGCGACGCTGCACGTCGTGCTGGCAGGAGAGGTCGTCCTCAAAGAACGCCAGGTGGCGGTACAGCTCGCTCAGCTCGATCACCACGTCCACGTGCTCGTTGGGACGGTCGCGCAGGTTGTAATACTTGGCCGAGTGCCGCAGCCACACGTGCGCGAACCTGAAAAGGGCGCGCGCCTGCTCAGAGCTCTCCACGTACGTCGACGGCACGCCGCTCTCGAACGCGTCCAGTTGCAAACTGGGGAACCTCAGAGGATGTGCTTCCTCGCCATCGTTCACCCCCGGGTCCTTGCATTCTTCGGCGGACTCCGTGAATAGCTGCTCTCTTTCAGGAAGTGACTCACTTTCCATGCTGGTCGTAGTCTCCTCGCCTTCCACCTCAGTCTTCGTTTCCTCGTCACACGCAAGTTCCCCTTCGACAGGTTTATTTTCCGCCTCACCCGATTCCACGCGCGTCTCGTCCTTGGGAACGGCGGCTTCTTCCTCGGGGATGACGTCCAAAGAGGTCTCCGGCGAACACATGTGAAGAAAGGGGTTGGCCGAATCGTGCAGTCGCATTCGGTCCCTAGACGCGACAAACAGGCACATGGAATACTTGACCCAGCCCTTGGCGAGGTCGGCACTGACCTTGGCGAACTCCTTCCAGCGCGCTGACGCGTGCTGGCGGTCTGCCTCATCGTCGAGGGTTTCCTCGAAAAAGTTGAGCACGACGGACACGGCGGCCAGGTGGTGGCGCGCGTCGTCCAGCTGACCGCCGTCGAGGAAGACGCTGGCTAGCCGCAACACCTTGGTGGCCCACAAAGGGGGGTCGGCGTCACACAGCTCCAGTTGGCGGCGCAGCACAAGGTGGTGGCAGCGCACGAAGCTGTCCAGGTCACCCTGCTTGTTGCGCACGAAGGCAAGCATCTGGAAGTTGTTGGTCACCAGGCGCTCCAGCTTCTCCAGCGACCCCTCAGCCGGCGTCGACTGCTGGAAGAGGTCGTCGCCGATGAAGACCTCGGGCAGTGGGTCACGTTCCTTGAACTGTGCGTAGAACCCCGCGGCCTGCTCGAGCATCGTCCTCGGCTTCTCCAGCTCGCCGTCCTTCACGAAGAGGTATGACAGGTGGTTGATGACGCGAAACATGACGTAGATCACCTCGGGCTCGGTCCCTGACGGTTGTGCCAGCTCCAGGGCTCCGCTCAACACCTTGCGGGCCTCCAGCTCGTGTCCCGCGGACGCCTGTACCTTGGCCTGCTCGTACAGCAGCGAGCACTTCATCCCGAGCAGCTTGGCGCTCTCTGGAGACGATGTCAGCAGGCCATCTACTTTCGCCACGGCCTCCTCCAGCAACTCCGTCGCCCTGGTTGTCCTCTGCAAGGCTGCGTCTGCCAGCTCGTCCGTGACCTTCTTCTGCAGGTTCTTTGCCTCTGTGTAGTTCTCCAGAATGCTCGTAAACACGGAGTCTGAGGCTTCATCGCCCATTTTGTCATACAACACCTACTACTTAATTAGCCAATTTTTTTAAATGTTTAGTCACACCCAGATATTTGTAAATATTCTTCAGAAACTCTTTAAACTTTATAGCACATCCACCATAAACAGAAGTGACGAATTTTTCTTTCCACTAAATGGGTTTTTCAATAAACGACACGTTTTGCAACTTTGTTTGGAACAAAAACAAAGGGCGCGAGACAGCGAGACTGGAGTATAAATTACTATAACAAAACAATTACTCCACTTTTTCTCTAAGCGGCGCTGCACAGGAAATTATTTCATACACACATATTAATAATCCCAAATTGTAATGAGGTTGTCGTTTATAGTGGTTCAGAGAGATACAACTGCCGTTCGCAAATTAACTACATTGAAATATTACATTATGCTCCACAACTCTTTTTTTCACTAGCCCATAGAGGTCAAAATTTATTCGTTTGAGTCGCCCTTGGCGCTGCGTTACTTTCTTAATACAAACAGATAAGACGTGGTCGGATTAATACTGGCACTATAAATATTAACTGTTATAAGCTATTCACGCTTTTTTGAAAGCCCTCTCATTTGGAACAATAGTCAAGAAATATATTTCATTTTAGACTTATATGTAAACTTCCGAGTGCACTGGAGTATACAAACTGTGTTTATTACTTACATGGCAATATTTATTTAACAAAAGGTGGTTACGGATTTAAAAAAAGGCTAAAAGGAAAAAGTAACTAGGGTCTCAAAAGTGCTCACTTTACTGTGAACAGCCTATAATTCTAGTAACACCTTTATATTTCACATAGTGAAGAATATAATATTCATTTACCATGGCGACGTTGTAGTATTCCACTGAGAGGCAAGTCTGGTCTATCAGCCATTAACCCCCCCCCACGAGAGGCCACCACACATGTACACGTGTCCAAAGTGACCGAGTTAACGACGTTATAAACCGCACAATTTTTTTTAATATGCCCAGAAACAAAACCAGCGAGGAAAAAATTCGGGATGTGGCTGTCTCGTGGAACACTGCAGTGAGTTACATGAAAACGTCTGCGTTATCTGTATGTTTTTTTTTTTTTTGGATACGAAATGAAATCAAAGCAACGACATTAATATTTAGCATTTATGACTGTTAGGCTTAAATCGAAAGATTATATATATATATATATATATATATATATATATATATATATATATATATATATATATGGGATATCCAGAATCATGGCGCTAGCACACTGGAGTCACAATATTTAGGGCCCACCCAAATCCCCCTCCCCAACCCTCCGAGCATGCACGACGCCTAGTAGCAATGGATTACCCTGCAAACGATACCGCGCCATTTATCTCCTGAAGAATCAGTCTAATAATCTTAAAGTCGTATTCACGTCGAAATAGGCAATGTCAATACAGCGGTTACTGCGAAAGCAGGAACTAGGCATGCACTTTGTACATCCGTTCTACCACATGAAATGTTAAAACTGGGATATCCTAGCTAGTAAACTATCACACTAGTCCAAGGAGAAACTGGAACCAACAATTCCCTGATTAGGTGGCACTACGTCCCAGCTAAAAGCAGCTTTAGTAGGCTAGCATCCGCGTTGAAACAAGTTCACAACACTTCGTTTCCATAGCGTTTCGGTTTCTGAACCACCACGATGTATACGCGAATCAAGTTAAAACGTGCCACTAAATTTTCATGCCAGCACATTTATGCTTCAGTTACGTCTAAGTATACGCAGCGTCAGAAATAGCTGCACATAACTTTTAACACGTTCAAATAAAGAGTTTCTCGAGCATGCGCAGTTTAAAATCCGATTCACGATGAAGTTGATACGCAGTTCGTTTCGGATGACTTTGCGTTGTCGTTATGTTGGGTTGCAGCTGTTCCAGTTGAAGTAAAGGAAAGAGCTCCATCATGTCCAGCTGGAACACCTGTAGCTTAACGTCCTTTTCCAAGAGGACGGTGCTCCGCTCCATAGTGCGGCGAACTCTGGATACAACTTTTCCAGGTTGGTGAATAAGAAGATATGGACCTATGGATTGGCCTCCACGTTACCCGGACATCTCGCCGTTAGATTTATTTTTGTGGGGCTACGTTAAAGGCACAGTTTACACCAGAAAGGTACGATACCTTCCCCCAACAGCATAATCAGTTTGAGTCAAACTTATCATGATAAGCCTGTAAGTTTGAATCAAGCTTGCAATGCAAACTACGTTTGAATCAAGCTTGCAATACAAGCCAAGTTTGAATCAAGCTTGCAGTGCAAACCGAGCTTTAATCAAGCTAACTAGTCTCCACAGGTCAAGCCTGAATCAAGCTTAATTAGCTGCACTTGCCGCAAGCTTGCCTTGGAAACCCACAAGCATAATTCAAGCCATCTGCAAACTTGCCATTAGCAAGTATATGCCAGTATTGAGAAATTAGGCTTGAATCACACATGATATGAAAAACTTGCTTGGCAAGGCAAATTTTAGTCAAATAGAAAACTCACATGCTATCTGGGTCCAAGACCTCTAAGCCTAGGATCGTGGAAGCAATCCGTACAGTCATTTTAGGCACATTGCAACGGACCCAGGCGGAAATCGAATACAGGCTAAGATATCCTGCGTACCACCTATGGGGCTCACGCAGAAGTGCACTGATATTTTCTGTGCTGCTCATGTACGTCAAAAAATTGTTCATATCTCTATTCGCTTTCTCCTGAGTACTAAACGAAATTAGTGCGTTTAATCGCAGACAACCTATAGATAGCGCAGCGGTGTGTTCACTTTGAATTAAGCCCCACCTCGAGTGAGTGAGTGAGTGGAGAGATTTGGACGGCTCTTAAAATCGAGGTCTTGAGAGCCAATGAGGGTCATTGAGGTGTGTATGGAGCAGCGCTGGAATAAAAGGGCGAGGAAAACGGGAAATCCCCGAGAAAACCCGCCGACCTCGTCCGGCACGATTCCTACTTGCGAAAATCCAGAGTGACCCGGCCGGGAATTGAACCCGTCTTGGCGGGAGCAGAGCAGGCTAACCGCTAAGCAACCGTGATCCCGCCCCTCCCCACCTTGAGCTAAGCTCAGGGGGATCAGAGTTACTGTTAATAACCCTTACTAACCTTTACTACTTTACTAGTCTTCATTCAGATAGCGGTACACAGCATTTAATAGTACAGGATTGCAACTTACCAAATACCAGCCTTTCTTAATTGCAATGAGAATAGGGATACGATTTTGTATTTAAAAAATATTTAACACTGAGTTAACAAGCCACACGTTAACTTCGAATATGAATCAGCCTTTAAAACGATTAGTTCCGGAATATTAAAAATACATACATAACAAACGTTATGCAATCTGGCATCGTATAAGGTGTGTTTTATTTTCAAATGTAAACATGTTTGGAAATAGGTTACAAAGATGTCTATGTTCATTAACCACCACGGCGAGGCAGGGAAGGGGGAGGGAGAAAACTTTCAGCTATGCTGCACATTAAATTTAAGTGACGAGTCAAAAAGCCTACTTAAATAATTGCACGAGATGCGAGGAAAACAATTGAGGGCAACTTATCTCAAGTGACATCTTAAAAATAATTCTCAGTTTAAACAATACTTTGTTGTGAGGAGCCAGGGAGGGGAGACATCTTCCTTCTATCACCATGAGAGTCCACGATATGCGAAAATAATAAAGTTGTCAGGCAGGATCCAGCCTTGGTAGGTATTTCAACAAATAATTTACCGATAATAAACTGTTCACGGTAAACTGAGCACTTTTGAAAGCCATGATTACGATCTACTTGTATGAGCATTGTGTATTCATCCGCCACATGTGAAATTAACACTGGCATGGGCGTGATCACTTTATTCTCGCATCGGTCATGTGAAACTGTGAAATTATTATAACTGTATATATTTTACAAGTTTGATCATTCCTACACTTCTGTGTATTAAAAAACAGAACGCAGAATAAGTAATTGCAGTACTCAGAGATTTTTACCTAACACATGTAATAGAACAATAAGACATGGAATTACTTTCGCTCCGTCGTTAAAAGGCTGTTCACGATAAAGTGAGCACTTTTGAAATGAACCCGAGGAAAAAGTCACTGCCCCTGAACGCAAATATTTTAATGGGCGCACTGAGTGATATTTGCCCAGTAAAGTTGGCAACGATGGATGGAAAAAAATTCCATACCTTAACGTCGAATAAGAAGTGTTAGGTAACCATTTGTGATAACATTAATGATTTCTTTAGCTTTCTTTTTTTTTTTAATGCATCGATGTTTGAAAACGAGCAGATTTGTATATTTACTTTCCTAAAAATTTAACTGTTTTACTTCACCGACGCATGAATAAAGTGATGAGGCCCATAGCAATGTTAATTTTACATAAGGCGGAAGAAGACATAACGTTCATACAAGTAGATCTTAAGCAGGACTTTCAAAAGTGCTCATTTTACCGTGAACAGCCTATACGAACTTTACTGGGCGCACGTCGGCCATTGCGACCGTTAAAATACATGCAGATAGGGTTGAGTTGAGTTGAGAGATTTGAGCTGCTCTTAAAAACGAGGTCTTGATAGCCGATGAGGGTGAAACGAGATGAGAATGAAGCAGCGCCGGAATGCAAGGGCGGGGGAAACAGGAGATCCCCGAGAAAACCTGCTGACCAGCAGCATCGTCCGGCATGATTCCCACCTGCGAAAATACGGGAGTGACCCAGCCGGAGATTTAACCCGGTTCGCCTTGATGGGAGACGAGCAGTACGTGCAGATATAAACAATTACAGTTTTCGAAGGTAGTTTTTAAAAGTGCTTATATGCTGTTCACGGTAGAGTGAGAACTTTTGAGGCCCTTGTTACTATTTCATTTCAGATATTTTGTTATCCTTTAACCGCCTTTTTAACATAAATATTACCATGTACACAGAGTGTATCTTCCACCGCACTCGGAAGTTACCGTCTAACGCTAAAATAAAAAATATTTATTGACTACTATTCCAAATGAAAGGGCGTTCAAAATTGCTCACTTTACCATGAATAGTCTATAATTAGAGCCCCGAGTATTTCGCGGATTGAGATGGCAGCAAGCTAGGCTGGACAGTCTCCTCTATACACTCGAGACATAATTGTCGTTTACTTATTGGTTGCTGTGATCAACTAAGGCCTATGTACATGACTGTTAAACACTCACTCAGACTACTGTTTCCTGCTTATTACTGGCTCACAGTTAAACGGGGCGTGTCTAAACAACAGTCGTCCAATAACAACAGCAGGAGAAAAGAACAAGTGTTCGGAGACCACCTCCTCACAGAATGAATTCGCGAAATATTCGTGGCTCTATCTACAATTAATCGTGAACAGCGTATCCTATCCTGTTATATAATAGGACGATCTCTGTCTGTCTTTCTGTCCCTCTTTAACACTTCTAAGTCCCTTAAAACTGAACAAAAGTACTTCAAATTTTGCAGAGCGAATCCTCAGGGTCAAATACAGGTCAAGTTCGAATTTCAGCAAGATCAGATTACGCAATCATGACTTTTGACCCTAAAAACTAATTTTTTAATTACTTTTTCCTATGGAAGTTTTGTAATAATGGATAGATATAAAGGTAATGGAATATCATTTCTGTTTACTCTGAAGTCTCGCTTCAATGTTGAGTTAATTAAGTGTGGCCACAGTGGTCAAGCGGTTGGAGCGATTCCAAGTGGGGCCACAGTGGCCCAATGGATAGAGAAATTTCAACCCCCCCCCCCCCCCCCCGGTCTTTGAATGATAACCAAATTTGTTAACATGTCAATATTAGGCACGTGACCGTACTGAAAACACGACGGTCACGGGCTAAACCCCTAGTAGTAAATACTTAAGCGTGGAGGTGAGAACTGCGCGAGCCACCTCCAGTAGACGGCGGCGAAAGAGCGTCCGCGGGTCGCCCCCTCCCTGCCCCCCGCCCAACGCTTAAGAGGAGGAACTCGGCACTTAAAAAGACGTGCAGGGGCGACGCCGTAGAGGACAGACGATGGAGCACGCGAGAGCTAGGACGCTGCAGCTGCTGGCGCTTGGCGTCTACCTGTCGCTGTGCGTGGCGCGGGGCGCAGTCATGCCTCTCCAGCACGAAGGTAGGTTTTTTTCAAAAAGACAAGGGGGGGGGGACGCAAGTGACAGTCGAGTAAAGCTGGGTTTGCAATAGAAAAATTAAGAGTTAAATTTTGCGTTAAGTCGTGTGCAGGAGAAATGGGAATGCAGTTCTCTATAATGTATTGGTTTCCAATGGTAAAGGCTGTTCACGGTAAAGTGAGCACTTTCGAAAACAACCTTAGAAAAAAGTCACTGCTCCTACCTGCGCGCTGAACGACATGCACCCAGTTAAGTTGGCATGACGGGGATAAAGTAGTTCCATGTGTTAACATTAAATTACAAGTGTCAAGTAAACATTTGCGAATATTGAAATATTTTATTTTACTTATTGTTTCTTTAATTCATATAAGTGTAAGAAGGAAAACGATTTTAAAATATTTACTTTCCTAAAAATTCTACAGTTGCCCTTGACCGACGCACGAATAGAGTGATCACGCCAATTGTAATGTTAATTGTATACTATATGGTGCAAGAATACAAGTGTGTACTTATACAGGCAGATCTTAAGCTGGGCTTTCAAAAGTGCTCGTTTTACCGTGAACAGCTTATACTTAGCCATTCGTGCGCATGGTTGGGATTTCCTTAAGCGTTAAAATAAATAGTTATATTTTATATCTTAAGTGAGAATTATGAGGCGACGACCAATCTGAACAGAGAAGTCGGTGTTGGCGGGAAACTGTTATCTACAGAAACTTAAGTGCATGAAATATGAAAAAGTCGTGCGTGTGTGTGTGCGCGCGCACACACACACACACATGTTTACGATTACATTTATTCACAAATTTAAGCTTTTCTGATAGAAAATGCCGGCTTTGAAGTATGATCTGCTTAAATATGGTTGTGATATACGAGGTTAGGAACAAAAGTAAACATGGCAGGCTTATCGCCTGCCTCTATTGGCTGGAATTAACTATTAAAACATTATATTAGAAATGCCCGATCAGCGATTACTGCATACTTCTTAAAGCATAATTTTTTTTATTGCAAACTTAGCTTAAGACTGCCCATGGTTAATCGAGCAGTTGGGAAATCGACCTTTGCAAAATGTCACTGCCCCTACCTGCATGTAAGGTTGGTAACGACGAAGGGAAATTAGTTCAATTTCCTATCGTTCGATTAAGAAGTGTTCTGTAAACATTTGTGAATACTGAAATATTTCTTTTGTTCTCTTGTTTTCGACCCATAAAAGAGCAAGAATTAGAAAACTTATAAAATATTTACTTTTCTAATAATTTTAGTTTTACTTGCCCGGCACATAAATAAAGTGATCAGACCCAAGGAAATGATAATTTTACATACGGCGGAAGAATACACAGAGTGCTTCCAAATCGGTTTTAAAGAAAGTTATTTTATATTTGTACAAAAACAGTTCAACTTGTAGACAGCCCTCGCGCAATAAAAAATAGACATGTCAAAATCGCAAACTAAACGAAATCATTTACAGAAAATTTAACACGGCTGACCGAAAGAACATGTCTGCTGTTTCGGAATTCACCTGAAATGCTTACTTGTGCGTACCTGCCCCCGGAAGTGACAACAACCGAATTTCAAGTGAAGTATGCACGTATATGACAATGCAAACTTCTCGCGTACTTGCGAAATATATGTGCCGCCATTTTGAGAAGCAATTTGTAGATTACTATTGACATACGACCTAATTATTTTATTTAAATTTTAGTAGGACTACCTTATTGCTTGGTAGCTTAGAATTTTGAACTGAGTAAATAATTGTCGTAAGATCTATAAAGGTCTATAAACAATAAATTCTCACTAGACCTACGATCATGACCTACAAAAGCTACGATAAAACAAACAAACAATCAAAATTGCAAACTCACGTACAATCAGCAAGACAACAGGAGTTATTTTAATCAAACTGAAATATTATTTAATCCTTTATTTAGCCCTATAAATAACTATCTGCAGTTATCTAGTTATTTGTAAGAATACACATTTATTAAAAATGATGCGCTGGCTAATAGATGTTGGCGAAGCCAACAAGACTGCTTGCCCGAATTCATCAAGTTTGGTGACAAGGGTAAGTAAAGGATGCAAGTACACAAGTACAGGTATATACCTAGATTCGGACGCGGCGGCCTAAGTTCATTTTACGATATGCATTGGAAAATGTATTTTACAAAACCAGACTGCTTTAAGTAAAAAAGAGCAAATATTTACTAATTTTTAAGTAATGTATATAAATTGTGAAAACATTTAAAAGCATGATTTTAATAATTTTTTGAAGTAACTCATGGCATTTTATTTCCACATGAATTATCTCATTTTGGTGAGCGAGTGAGTTTTTTATTATTTGTAAGTGCCAAAAACACTAAAATTGTGACTTTGATGTGCAATTGTGCAAAAATTAGCGGTATAATTTTTTAAGCTGCGAATAAGTAACTTACTTGTAAGTAATGGTCACAAGCTGAATAATATGTTCAGTTTAGCATGAACAGTCTATATTAGTACGAAGGGTATAATTTACACGTCACAAGTTATTTCTTGAATATCATGCCAAGTATATGTCCACCATTACATCATCCGTAATCCTGCTAACGGCCATCACTCACGTATGCAGACTGGCACTTCAAGAATTGCTTTTCACAACACAATATTAGCATCTCATTAACTTTCTTTAACACATAGGTTAATTTACAAACTTATTAATTATCAAGTCCACAAATTCACTCCCAGACTACGGAAAAAAAAAAAAAAAAAAAAGGATCCCCCCCCCCCCCCTTCCCTAATATCCCACCGTAGAAAGATTTAAGACAGCAAATGTATCGTCGTGTTTCATAATACGAAAATACCACAGATTTTCAAGTGCTACAAATGACACAGTCCTTCTATTCTTTAAAATACACTCCATCAGTAGGCTAAGTTTTCCGCCCCTGCTATTTTTTTTCTCAATGCATTGACAAATAAAAAAACATCGTTACGTTGTCCAGGCAATACTCAATGGTTCTACCCTGATGTTACACTTAACTTTCGGTAAATACCATGCCTTTATGAAAGAGTATTTAAATTTACGTGCTATTAAACAACAAAAGTTCGAATACACCAGGCATCAATCGTAACTCAGACTCTCGCGTAGAACATGAAGCTTTGTACGTTTACATTACTTTGTGCACTATTTGTTTGTTGCTAACTAAGGTATCGTTCAGTCACTCTTCCTGTGTTTGGTGGGTGTCTACCCCTCAGGCAACGCAGTTTCTATTCTATTTCACTCGAAAACGGTTCATCTGAGGGTGTTGCGACAAGACAACCTTTTTTTGTTCATTGGGCCCTCTTGATACAAATTACAGCACAAAACCTCTAAAAAAATCTTATGGAAGAGAAAATTAAGCCAAAAATAGTGTGGCCGTCCCCATTATTTTAATGAAGGCGGTAGGTACTCGAAACAATTTATTCACAGATTGCCGATCTTGTTAGCATAAAACAAAATCCAGAGAATTGTACTTTATTTCTAAGTATTTTACGATATTTTGCCAAAATACGATATTTAGGAAACAACCAAACACATCATACATGGGGGGGGGGGGGGGTGATTTCCTCAAAGGTCGGATTTAAAAAAAGTATGCATACACTGCAAATAAAATACAGACGAATACTTTTGCGGTCAGTTTTTCTCTGCATAACCGTGCTCCTGCACTTTGCAAAAGCGAATCCTAAAGCAACGACACTTAATAATAGTACAGACCTCGGACATGTTGCCTCGAAATATCGTTTCAGGGTGAAAATCATTCCACAATAAAAACAAAACCAGATTAAAACAAATGAATGAAGACGGGTCTGTGGCAGTTGTTGCGTTGGACCGCAATTTGTTTTCTTATTCGTCCTCGCAGAAAGAGAAGCACAAATGAAATATGAACATTTTTGTAGACCATGATCTTATAGCTGAGAACGTTCGCATTAGGACCTTCATAAGTGTTGGACTATTAATGCCGTAAGCGGTGCTAGAGCCTTAAGGTGGCCGCCTAGTTGAAGGAATTTTGCACGTCTGAGGCCTGGAAGTGTGGGAGCGCTAGGGGCGACAGAGACATGCGCATCAACTCTCTCATCGCCTCTACGCGCAAAGCACCGAACTGGCGTGCAGTCTTGCCGTCGATAACGCGCCTCTACGAGACCTTCAGCGGAGACCCTACCATTGACATAGTAATAAAAATAAAGGTTTTACGCAAGTCCCTATTGCTTTTTTAATGTTTTGTATCGGAATGTCCATACCTAAAAATGACAGTGAAAACAGCCGTTTGAGCAATTTTCACCATGCCAAAAACATGCTTTAGAGAGAAATGGGGGGACTGAACAACGTACGTATACAGACGCGTAGTTTCTCTTAAATGCTATTCGTAAGCAAACCTCAGTCAGACACGTTGAAAGGTGTTTTAATAAAACGTTTTCTGCTGGAGCTCTGCCCACCGTTCGGCGGCTTATCCTGACGTCCACTTTAAGCATCTATAGTTTTCTGTTTATCTATGAATTTTTCCCCTCGATGTTTTTCTTCGCGTGGCGTCCTCTTAGCCGTGGTGTCCGCTGTTTATCTGAGACCATTTCCTGTTTGGAAGCTACCAGGATCGTGTATGTTTGCTACCACCTTCAATTAAAGTAGGGTCGTGTTTCAGTGCAGATAAGTTGTTTTCTGAGACACTTAAACGTCGAACCCGTGCGGTGGTTCAGAGGATTAACCTTTCACCGGCCATTTTTTTCTTTTTTTAAGAAAGAAGACCAGAGCCAACTTTTAACGCACTCGCGAGTGTAGTTTTCAATCTGTATTTGGCCAGCATAAATATCGATACTACGTCGCCGTGATTTTGGTAGCACGCACTTAATTCTTAGTGGACTGCAAGTTCAACAACTTGTGCAGCAAAGAGGGCTAATTGTTTGAGCGTGAGTGGAATACTCTATTAGGATTCAGCACCTCTATTGGTTGATTTTCTTGTTTTCACAAATTTTGTCACCAGTGGCCCTGTGAGAATTTCATTTTACTTCTAATACCGGAATCTCATAGCCCCGACGCGCACGACACGACGGCCAACAGCCAATGAAATACAAGATAGATCGTCGTAAGCCCGACCGATTCTGTCGTCCGACCAGCAATTTTGGATAAGAAATGATTTCTATTCTTCGTGTCGTACGGCACGACGCACAAAATGCACAACCTTGCAAAATAAAATTGTATTGCAAGATTTCCCTGCAGTGGTAAATACGCAGCTTAAAAGAAAAATAGATTGAAAATAATAATTAAAAATAATAATTTTACCTTCGTATGCATTAGCGATACCAGTTTGTCACCATTATGTATTACAAATTTCCTTCTTGTTCACCACCTTTGAAACTAGTATAGCCTATCAGCGCCTTCTAAATAGTTAGGTTAAATGCCGTGAGAGTGGTGTTGGTCGTACTGTAATTTCTAGTAGTGGCACTGAAATGCGTCGTGGTTGCGTTTTTGGTCGCGTCGTGCTGTGTTGGTCGGAGCTGTGAGATTCCGGCATAATAAGCAAAAACCACGGCAACCACTGCTAGAGCACGTCGCTTCAAAAACTTTATTCGTTCTGTCAACAAAAAAAAAAAAAAACAGTTTATTCGAAATACGCAATGCCATAATTTCAATTTGCTAACGTAATCAGGTGAATGAAAATTACTATTACACAAGGGTGGCACAGTCGCTAATCTCTACAAGCCTCCTTCATAACGTCGACTGCAACAAGCGAACGAGGATCCTGGGGTACAAATTACCACAGTATGGCTGTTTCCGAGACACTCGCATCCACTATCGCATCCACACATCCCTTAGCTACAGAATTCGTTCGTCATTTGTTTATATTATTGTTTACACTGATTTCGCGCGTGTGGTGTGGCTGTATGTATGATTTTAACAGTGTATAAATTGGACTCCAACATAATCGCAAAAAATAAAATGCTATTTAAAATACTGACCACTTGAGCTATCAACTTCATTATACACATTAATCATTTCAACAAATGCATTTGTAATTTGTATATGCGCATCAAACATAAAATGTCCCATTTACAAGAAATCGCGATTTCTATTTGCAGCCATCGCCAAGCAGAAATTATAAAACCTCAACTCTTAAGCTTCTTACACAATATAAAACTTTAGTATTTGACTTTACGTTTCCTTTCCTCTGCCGAAAGCACCAATACACAATAGAGTTGTAAAGTCAGAGTTCAGACAATTGAACATCGATTCTGGGAGCTTAGTAAAAATGTGTATCTTGTTATGAAAATAATTATGATAGTATCCAGGAATGCAGTTTACGTACTTTTTTTTTAATAGGCTTAAAATTTATATTAGAAGTTTATTTCAAGACCAAAAACGGATTTTTTTTTACTTCATTAAAATATGTAAATTAATTTACTTCCTCTTCACATTATATTCGTTTGTCGTTTATTTAATTTAAGACGAACTTCGTATAATACACCGAGATTAAAATCGCACTATAATAAGATATCGCACTTTCCATATAACCTCTTGTTAGATTCTCGGCAAAATGGCTGCTTGACTTTGACTTTAAATTTCAACTTTTCGAAATCGTAAAGTCAAGAGTGCTTAACTTTACATTTGACAGTTCCATTGTGTCAAGCTTCATAAGAAACAACATGTCGGAAAACAAACGTAAAGTCAAATGTTTAAGTTTTCAATTGTGTAAGGCCCTTTAACAAGATTTTCGTCTGCAGTATGTTGTTGAAATTTCACCGAGATCCCATAGATAACACAAATAGAGATACAACTTTAAAGTAGTAAAAAGTGTGTTACAGCTAGCGCTACCTAAGCGCACTGTATGTAGCTGTACCAGAATTCGGATGTTAGCCATCCCTTTAATGCAGCCATTTCCACAGTGGATGCATATACGAAGGAACTTAGGATGCGTGAGCAATGGACGCATCCACTGAATGTGGAACAAGCCTATGTATTTGCGAAGGAGGAGGTTCTTGGGGCGTACTAATTAAATGTCCGCCCTCTTCCCGTCTTCCCATTTTCATTCCAAAGGAACTACATCCTCTTCCCCGACTCATCTTACCTTATTCGTGCTTAATCAACCTCGGGCGGGAAATTAGTGCAGCTGTTGTTCTTGCAGGATCACAAGAACGGCAATATCGTATCCAAAGCAAGTGATGAAAGAGTATTAGTGAAAAATATAACCGAGTGGTACAAATCTTCGCAGACAGTATCATAGTATCCATAGTCAGTATCATAGTATCCATAGCCAGTGTCAAGAAAGAAATAGTAATGTTACCAGGTAGGATTAACATGCACTCGTGCTTAATTTGTGTCCTGGCTGTTAAAAAAAGTTCGAGTCCACGACCATCGATGAGCACCTTTTGAATTAATTTTTCCACAGATTCAAGTAAACATACCAAAACGAATCAGAAATGATGTTTCGTAATGTGAGTTAAAAGTTCTAGGTTCAAATATCGTCTCCAGCACAGCAGTACACGTTGGAAAAAATTTTGAGGTCGACCAAGTAGTTCAAAGTTTTACTGCAGCATGTTCACCGCCCATCCATGATCTGACCGGATCATAGAAATAAAAGTATCGGCGGGGTGTCCAGTTATCCTTTGTGCAGATGATTTCCACGACCCCGTTTCACTTGCCCAAACAAAAGACGATCCATCTGCCTTCTTCCTAGCACCACGGTTGTTTTCACCGTTACGTTGGCCACGGAGCGGCATCCTCCAGACGATGACTCTGGGATAACGAGGGGTCCCGTTATGCAGGATGAATAGTTCTTTTGGTCGATTAACAAATCTCCGCTGACGCCGCCCGCCGGCAACGAGAGGTCGCGCAAACACATGCCACCGCACGCGCCTTCCGCAACATGCGGGGCCGCAAAGGTGTAGTGGTTAGACTACTCGCCTCCCACCAAGGCGAACAGGGTTCGATTCCCGGAATTTCACACGTGGGAATCGTGCCAGACGATGCCGCTGGTCGGCGAGTTTCTCGGGGATTTCCCGTTTCCCCGCTCTTTCATTCTGGCAATGCTCCATACTCACCTCGCTTCACCCTCATCGACTTTCAAGACCTCAATATTAAGGGCCACCAAAATCTCTCCAATCCACTTCATTCCACTCAACACGTGTGGGCACATCATATTATCGCGACAGTCTTTTCAAATAAGGCAGACACTGCCATATTCCGTTCCCTGCACGGTTGCAACAAGCTGCAAACTCTTTAGTGTTGATTCACAATTTAAAAAAAAAAAAAAAAAAAAAAAAAAAAAAAAAACAGTACACCATTCACACAAGCAGAATTGTTGTGCGAAATTGATTCACAATTGAAAACTTACGTATCATTTTTAGCCAATGAAATTTCGCAACGAGTCTGATGTCAGTTGGCAGTGTTGGTAAATTAATAAACCTGTAATAAAAAAGGGGGAAAAAAATTTAATGTTTTTTTTTTAATGAGAAGATAAAGATGTGAATAACCTTTAAAAATTTCTGCTAGTGAATCGTCACCTATTCTTTCCTCTAAATTTACATCTTGTAACATTTATTTGTTTCTTCAGAATAACTGTTTCTCCATTTTAAATAAACACCTTTGTTCAAAATGTTATAGTCTGCTGCTCTATTGGCTATTTCCCATGCACCTGCACTAGAAATAAAATACAACAATTTCCTGTGTGCACTGTATAAGGAACTCTCACGCATGTGACCTGTTATGTGCAGTTGTAAATCAATAGGTTATTCTTTCAATTGAGAACCAAACTTTAGTCATCATTCTGTTACTTCGCGTATCAACAGTTGCGCTGCGGGACTGAACTTCCATGCGCTGTTTTAAGCCATTGGTTGAAAATAAATATGGCAGATTGTGCAACATGTTCACCTCATTTGGAATACTTTAATATTAATGTTAGTTGTGTACCGTATACACACATGGACAGAAGTATTTGTAAAGTCACAATTACAAAGAGGAAAAATATTATTTATGTGCTCCAGTAACAAACATAACTGTGCCTCACACATATACCTAAATGTAATACATTATAAAACATGTATATAGATTAAAGGCATAGCATTCTTTATGAAATTAAGAAACATACTTTCTCAACAGAGGCATTTTAAAGCCAAACACACGTATTCGTACACTAACACAAAGTCACATTTTCAAAGCTAAACTAACTCTAGTTTCCTTTTCTCAATATTTTCTATGCCAGTCTCTTCTGTGAATGATTTCCCTCAACAGTTTGGACATTGAATACATAAGCATACTAGTTGTTTCTGTTGAGGTTTTAAATATTTATTTTTATTCAAACACAAATGTAACAAGAGTTTTTCATGTAATTAAATGACAATCTCATTTTTTTTTAAACAACAGAAATAAACATGTACACCAATATTTTCCAAGGAGGTATAAAAACAGTACAATTTGAAAATTACATCTGTGGATATGAATTCCCTCCTATTATTAAAGAAAATTAAAGATAACCTCACTCTGAGCAATCTAAAAATCACATTAAGAGAGACAATCCATCAGCACTACACCAGACATGCAAAAATTCTGGAATTACAACACATTACCTCGGTTAAATATGGGTACAAAACTTTTCGATTCTTGACACTACAAAAATACAACAAACTGCCAAAAACTGTAACCTCATGTACCAACCAATTAAAATTGAAAACAAAACTTAAAGAATTTCTACGATATATGTACGAAAATGATGAGTGATTATTAATGTAAATTAAACTATTTCCTTCTGCAGGTATATTATAATCACTTGCTGTGTCTTTAAACTATTTATTGCAATTTATAGCAGCAATACGTTCAAAATGCTTAAGTAATTTCTCATGTGGTATCAAACAACTTTAGTTTTTTTTATAACTGGAGTCAATATTTCTCTTTGATTAGTTTTAAAGTATTTGTGAGAAAAAAAATAGTTTTTAAATTGTACCTGCACATATAAGCAAGCCGAAATTAATGCAGAGATGGGGGTACAGTTTTAGCAAAAATATCACTAAAAAAACCAACTGTAGTGAGTGGGAAGTGAAATGTAATGTTGACATTCTTTCAGCTGGTAACATTTCATGAATTTTTGGCGCTGGTTTGGATTGAATTTGATGAATTATTAATGTAAAGTGTTTTTGCAGTGCTGAAATGTTGGTTTTTATGCAAATCGTCCCTTTTTTTTAACCAATTTTAATGTGTTTTATGTATTTTAAACTTGTAAGTGTAAAACCATAGATGTTGTAGTGATTACAAGACAACCATCTCATAGCGAAATAACAGTATTTAGAAAGGTTGGGGCCACTATTTTAAAGAATTTTTACAGGTGTTAACATTATAGGAAGAAATATATCATTACACACATGAAAACATTACACATATGAAAACAAGAGGAAGCCATCAACTTTGGGGTTAGGATGACTACAAAAACCAGTCACGTCTGTTCCCAGATTGGACGGCTACGAAAGGCGTCTGTTCCACATGTGAGTGGCGGCCTCAAACATAATTCTAAGCTAAATGCTTGAATTCAAATTCACGAAGGAGGATTAAAACACCTTACCAGACACAACTTTAACCCAAGACATGATAGCAAACACCAAACTGAAAAGTACTCCAGGAGGTATCCAATCCTCCATTGCTGAAAACAGTGATGCAACTAGGCCAACAGATACTGGAGAGCTCAGAACATCATGTAAGGAAAAATCAGAGCTTATTAGAACTTCCAGGATAAGACCCAAGAAAAAACACGTACTAGGCACAATCAATATCAACACACTACACAAAATTGGTAAACTGAAGCACCTAACTGACACACTCAACGGATGCAACATACTCATACTAGCACTACAAGAAACAAAATACTCAGACGAAGATGCAATTGAATACGAATGTTACAGAATTTACAAAAATTAACCGGCAGCCAGAAACTCCAACAATGTGACAATGTTACGGACAGCATTCATGGTCAAGAAAAATCTAACAGAATCCATAACAAATTTCACATCACCATCAGAACGGATATCATTCCTCTCCTTTAAATCAGGGAATAAGCTAAAGGCTACACCATCATCAATGCACATCCATCAATTAACCAAGATAACCGAAAGAACCTAGGAAAAGTAGATGATTTCTGGGAACTATTAGAAAATGTGATATCCAAAATACCACATCATAACATTAAAATTTTAGTAGGAGATTTTAATGCGCAAATCGGAAAAGAGAGAAAATTTAAAACAATAGTGGGGAATTACTCACACATAGATTAATTGACTTGTGCAAACAATTTAACCTAAAAATAATGTCAGCATTTTTTAGAAAACTAGGAAGAAGAAAACACGGAGATCCCAAATAAAAGTCAAGGCGAATACCAACTAGATCACGTAGCAATAACCATGCAAAATTACAGGAAATTATGGCTATTAGAGTGAGAAGAGGACTCAACATAGACTCAGATCACTGCCTAACAGAATTTAAGACAAAATTCCAACCAAACAAACTAAAACCAAGACTGAAAAGTAACCCTAAGAATCTACACTAAATTCTTAACACAAAATCAGGACGAATTCAAAAAGAGAATAAACACATGAAAAATGGAGAATTGGGAAGAAATAAGAGAAACAATGATAGGAACAGCAAAATAGCTAGGGCGACCACCAAGAAGACGAAAACATAGGTGGGATGAGATCTGTGATGTAGCGATAGACAAGAGACTAAGAGCATGGCAAAGGTGGAACACCAGTTAGAAAGTAAAGGGTTGGGAGAAATTCTTAGAAGAAAGAAAGAAAGAGAACGTTGAAAAGTATCAGAACCGAGAAAAGGAAATATGACAGAAACAGGCTAGGTGAAATAGCCAAGGATTTCAAGAAAAATAACACCGGGGAATTTTACAAGACATTCAAAGAAGAACTATCAGGATACCGGCCACCCAGTCTACACTTCAAAAACAAAGATGGAGTATTGGTAATGAACAACAGAAAAAACTGCCAACTACTAGCAGAATACTTTGAGAAATTACTAAACAGCAAAGAACCAAAAGAATGGTTAGAATTTCGAGAACCACAACAAGAAAATCCACCATCAGAATCACCAACACTAGAAGAAATAGAACACAAAATTAAATCACTAAAGAACAATAAAGCACCAGGAGAAGACGGGATAACAGCAGAAATGTGGAAATTTGGAGGAAAACTGGCAGTGGAGAAAATACATAAAGTCATTCTAGGAATTTGGTCAACAGGAAAAATACCAGATGATTGGAAACAAGCACTAATTCACCCACTCCAGAAAAAAAAAAAAAGAGAGAAAACTGACAAATATAACTACAGGTGTATTTCCTTACTATCAGTGACATACCAAATACTATCTAAAGCACTATTAAACAGAGTAGAACAACAAGTAGGACACCATATAGAAGAATATCAAGCAGGATTTTGGAAAGGAAGAACATACGCAGAACAGATCTTCAACTTGAAAACGATAATAACGGCCAGAACACTCCACAATAAGAACATAGTAGTCACCTTCGTTGACTTTAAGAAAGCATATGACTCAATAGACAAACAGTGTTCCTAACATTAAACGAGTTAGGGATAGACCAAAATACCAGAAGACTAATAGAACAGACACTCACAAATACTACATCCAAAATAAAATTCTTAGGGGAAATCTTGGAAGCATTCAAAATCAAAACAGGAGTTCGACAAGGGGACGGATTCTCACCAATTCTCTTCAACCTTGTACTAGACAAAATCATGAAGACATGGGAAATGGCCTTGGAAGAAAAAAGAGTGAAAGGAGTCAGTATAGGACAAGGAAAAGGAAGCACAAAACAGAACAGACACAGAAACCATGGTGGAAACATTATACGAAATAGCCAATAAAACAGGACTGAAAATCTCCTACGAAAAGACAGAATATATAGAATACAGGCACAACAGGGAAAGATACATGAAAACAGAACATGGACAATTAAAGAGGGTCAATAAATTTAAATATCTAGGAGAATGGATCCAACCAAATGGGCTGGACAACACAACAAAACAAAGAAAGGGTCAGAAAAATGGAATTGACATAGAGAATAACACAAAACAACTATAATAAGAAAGCAATATCCATCCAAGCAAAAATTACACACTATAATACAGTCACCAAACCAGAAGCTCATGTTGGATCAGAATGCCTAACGATTAACAAGAAAGAAGAACTGGAAGTAAGAGAGAGGAAAATCCTGAGAAAAATTTTGGGACCACTAAAAAACACAGACAACACCTGGATCAAGAGGAAAAATGAACACCTATACAGAAATATCGAAAAAATTACAGACAAATGAGAAAAAGAAGACTGGAATTTTATGGACACCTAAAAGAATGAATCAGAATAGACTCACCAAGAAAATATTCAATTACATCACAAAATTGATGCACAACAGGATGGATGGTAGAGACCAGGGAAGATGCAGAAAAAGTTGGGATAACAGAAGAATTGTTCAACAACAGAGAGAACATCAGGCGAGTGATAGACAACGCAAGATTTCTGGAGGACCGACCAAAACCAAGACCCAAGAGAGAGTGGACTGAAGAACAGAGACGAACAGTTGGAGAAAAAATAAAGTTCTGGGAAGGAAGAAAGAAGACGAACTAGAAGTCCTGAGTTCATTGCTGTCCATAGATGGCCAAATTTATATATTATTTTTAAATATTTACACACTTGCACACGCGCACACACACACGCGCGCACACGCACATGCGCACACACACATTCTATTACTGAAAATGTAATTGCACTGTATATTACTTGTGTTAAAGTTATATTGTGTACGTGTTACAAACTGCCATAATGTTATTGTGTACCATTTCTCTGAATGAACAGTGTCCATTGTGAGAAATTGCATAACATCAATAAATAAATTAATAAAAAAATATTTAAAAAAAACACATCACCATAACTTTTTTAAATTGTATCACAAAATATTTACAAAAAAAATCTTTATATCTACTTTTTTTTTTTTTTTTAATTACCCATTTAACTGAAATTATTTTTCCTCCTTCTGGATTGTTACACTCATCTATTTCTTCAAAGGTTTTATTTTTTTTATCAATGAATTCTTTTTTTCTTTCATGGCTTTGCACCACTTATCCTTCTCATCCTGATGTAACATCTTGGTATGTCAGCAAAGAGTAGGTAATCTTTTAACAAAATACCTAGGTTTCTCAACAATTTGATTTGGACGGCTCTTAACAGCAAGGTCTTGAGAGCTGATGAAGGTGATCGAGATGAGATGGAGAAATGCTGGAATGAAAGAGTGGGGGAAACAGGAGATCCCCGAGAAAACCCATCAACCAGCAGCATTGCCCGGCAGAATTCTATATGTAAAAAACCGGAAGTGAACCGGCTCGGGATTGAACCCGGTTGCCTTGGTGGGAGGCTAGCAGGCTAACTGAAAAATACAAGACACTATCTTTTCAAGCATACAATGATTTAAGTTTGTCAAAAATATATTCACCACCATTAATAAACCTTATTTTATACATCCAATTTGATCATTTATATTCAACTGTTTCATTTATTTGTCATTTCAAATTTTCTTTTGATTAGGAAGACCACAAATTAATTAGTGTAATCATCACAGCACGTAAAAAAAACTTTTTATTATCTTATGTTTCATGCTCAGCACTATTAACATCAGCGCGAATTAGTTCAAGTGGCAGTTTCGCTCTTGTATGATTATTTTCAAAGGCATTGTTGTTTGTTTAGATTTTATGCAAATATCAGAATTATCATCAAAAAAGAAAAAGTAATCATTTTTGAGAGTTAAACCAGCAGACACATTATTTAATCTCTTTAGATTATCTCTACCAATATGTCCTAACCTTATATGCCATAGAAGAGCATTTTGTGCTGATGTCCTACGAGTAACACTTCTTTTATTAGTTAAATGGGTTTCACACAGACCATTTTCACATTTAAATCACTCTATAACAGTATGTCCACTTTTAGAAATTGTACATTTCTCCTTGATAAATCTCACTTCAACACAACTATCTGTTATGGCACTTACATTTTATTAGTTCTCACTTAATTCAAGAACATACAGAACATTGTTTGATGAGCTTGATTCTGTATCAACCTTACGATAACTTCTGCATTAATTTTTTACAATATCATTCAATGAAGAAAACAGTTCCTTTTCAATTATATTGTGTAAAGTGCTACAGGAATCTAAGATACATTCAACCTCTTTCTTACTTTTAGAATTAATTGTATTTAGTCAACTTAAAATGGCATCTGAAGAAGCACTTTTAGAGTTGTTTTTATTTGGTCAAAATAAACTATTATCATCACAATTGTTATTTTTCCTTCAATATTTGTAATGTTTAAATAACTTTTTTTTTTGTTTTTAGGGCAGTCTTTTGCTAAATGATTTTGAGTAAGTGAAGAGAGTTGTGCAGCTCTTAACATTGAGGTCTTAAGTGCCTATGAGGGTGAAGCGAAGCGAGTATGGAGCAGTGCCGGAATGAAAGGGTGGGAGAAACAGTAGATCTCTGAGAAAACTCGCCGACCAGCTGCATCGTCCGTAAATGATCCCCAAAAATTACTAGGTTTAGGCTTGTTTTTTTGATAATTATTACTTTGTTTTGAGTGACTAATTTTAAAGGCAATTGTCTGGGTTTCTTTACATATTTAACAAGAACTTAGGCCTCTTCAGCTATTAAATAAAATGATACATTTTTTTAATGTTTTCATGTTTTCTGGAATTGATTCCCAAAATATAAGAAAATTATTTAAATGTTTGGGCAAAGTCACAAGTATCTTTTATATTAAATCATCGTCATTTACCTTATTTTTTGGGCATTCAAATGCTATGCAAGATTCTCTAATTTACTGAAGTAGGGTGCAATATCAGAACCTTTCTTAAATTCATAACTTAAAAGTATTGTTAAAATATTACTTTTTTTTTTATATTGAGAGTTGTCTGCTTCAAATATTGAGCTGTTTTCCAAAAATCCATGCAGATGTTTCCCAGCTCATGACATGCATTACCTATGCATTACTTTTCCCTATAATTTTTTGTGCCTTGGCATCTTTCTTAATCCACTCTTTTTTCCTTCTTTTGGATCTGTTTCTTCATATAAATCATTTCCCAAAACCACTTCTCTTAAGCAATTATGATTTTTAAGTTATCATTAACAGGAATTTCCAATAAACAAAATTAGAGAAGCCTTGGAGTTTTCTTGGAGTTTTCCAATTTTATAAATATCTTCTAGAAAATCAGCTCCCATTAGAAGTAAATAAATGAGAAAATATTTATACCTTGTTTTGTTGTTTAAAAAGTTTGATGATTTTATTTTAAAGCCCAATTCTGTCAATTTTTTATTAAACATTAATTTTAATATATTCTATTAAGATTTTTTTTTTTTTTTTTTCAAATGTGACAGAGTTTATTATGTACTTCATGCAAGAGTTATAAAATTACAATATCAAATTTTTAAACTGACGCCGTCAGGTGAGACACAAGATGAATAATGACACAAATAATTACTGGTAATTTGGAAGCCAGCGGAGCTTCCCAATTACCGCACTATTGAGACTCAGGGTTCTCAAGGATGTTTTGGGTTCTGTGTATCCGTCTCACCCGTGCGTACTTACAAACACGTTAGCAATACTAAACTTTTAATAAAATCACTGAAATAAAGAATTGATAAACATATGTGGCTAGGACACTGTCACTACTGAATAAAAAATTGAGTTCACTGTAGAATTGTTTTTATTGATATTGTTTTTACACATCAACGTGCCAATGAAATGGTTATCTCGGTCATGACTAGCCAATTCCGCTTGGGTGCTCCCCAACCCCTAATTAATATAGCGCACTCCTAAATGGAAGATCTCACCGAGGTGCGGGAAAGCAAAGCCTTCACAAGGGAAGAGGGCCGACAGCCGCTAGGGTGGACTGACGGTTTTTCCCTGAAGACAGGACACTGTGAATTACAAATGAATACCCTTAATACACATTAACACGAGTGATTACTCGGCATCACTAACGCAAACTCATCGGGGCTCACCCTCCAGCACGTGGTTAGTGTGGTGACGGCCTATACACAGAGCCGGCTAGGGCAGGAGTAATGGCATCGTACACTAATTACACACTTACATAGACCCTTGAACGATACATGAAATAACATGGGACACGAGATGAATATTCACAAAAAACACACACATGTGTGAAAACAAGTTTAGGTGGCGCGGATGCTGCTGAATGAAGTTCGTAGTAGACGTGGTGCAGGTGAAATTGCAATATTTCTGCGTGGAAACAGCAAACTAAATTCAGATAAAATATTATTTGTATTGAGCAAGTGATTCTCTTTACGATTTATCATTGTTACAGGCTTGTAACCTGCCTGAAGGCGGTGAAATCAGACATTACTGTGACGCGTGGTCAAGTATAAAAGCATCAATTTACGTGAAAAAAAACATTAAACCCTGAATGAAAAATACATAGAACCCTGAAACAAATGATTGCACATACAATGTTATATAAATAAGTTCTTAAAACGCAATGATGGCGTATACAAAGACTTGGCTTCAGGCGGCCACGTAGTTTATACGTGATGTTGCCGTAAAATATTCAAACACGAAAATTACCCATAAATACATACATAAAAATAAAGCTCTTAAAATTGTGTGTAACAATTATGCAGAAGTTACAATGAAATGCCATATAACATATGCAGATGGCATCCGATTCAAAATGTGCGGGTCACATGACCTCTCCGACATCTTTCTCCTCCTCCTCCTCCTCGATTAGGTTAAAAATGCCACAAGGGCGTAAGAAATTAGTAAAGTGGGAGCATAATACTGGGGAAAATGTCTGGCAAAAACGTACGCAAGCAAAAATTAACCGGTAAACTACATGGACTATGGAAACCTACATCAGGGAACAAAAGTTGTAGTGCGCATGTGACAGTGACTTACCTCGCCAGCTCTCCTCGACAGACTCTCAGGAGACAAGTGTCACACGGACCTATCATGGCCGCCTACGGGGTTCACATAAGCGGAAGTGCTATGCACGCAGAGTGAAATATTTTACATTGAAAATAAAATGGCACAAATTAAATTAGACATTGTTTTACATTTCTATTATTTTGTTATGAATTTCAATATTATTTTAATGTCTCTCTGTGATGGCGTTCATGCCAGAATATTAAGTGTTCTTAATCTCGGCGCCACAGGCACTTTGAATATTCATAACCAAACAATTAATTAGTACAAGCACTTTAAAACATATTAAACACTGTAAATACCCTGAAATTAACATTTATAGGAAAGGTCAAAATTGTTGGCCTCTTTGCGCACGTGCGGTACACGTGACGCGTGAGCGTCGTCATGGGCTCTAGTGCCGCTGGCTGTTAGCCGGCATCAAAACAATGAATTAAACATTTATATTAATATTATCCAAGGAGGTATGAATACAGAACAATTTAAAAATTACATCTTAAAAGTTTTTACACTAATGTTACGCACTTTTTGGAACATATACAAGCTTCATACTCCGTTGGGGAAAAAATTATAGGACTTTTGACTTCTAAGGACTTTCAGGACTCTTTAAAGATTTTTCTAAGGACTGTGTTGATTTGCCCAAACAACCTATTTTGAACACTTTGCAGCAGGAATGACATCTTGCCTTGTGCTTGTCTGTATTGCGAGAAAGCCATTTTTTGTACAGCTCTTTTTCGAGCCACAATTTTTCAAAGAGACACTTTCCTGGCACGTTCGAAGACAAATATCACATGGTAAAATCACACATAATGTATGTTCCCATTAAAGACAAAACTACAGTTATACTTTTCATGAACAAATACCATCACACTGCAGCTACTTGTTGCTGGCTGCTAGCGCTCTCTGCTCTGTAATATTTAGATCCACTCCAAAATCCTGGTACGTACATAACATTTCTGGTACTTTCTATGAAAAATTTGTCACGTCATGCCTGATTCATGCAACAAGAAGAGCCAAGCAATTTTTTTTGTGTGTCTATTCCAGGTCAAAATATTTTCACAGGGTTTTTTTAACACCATCTTTTGCTGAAAAATAGTGTGCAAAATAATAGGCACATTAAGAAACAAATTTTACTGAAACTTCAACAGAACACAAAACGTAGTCCAAATCTAAACAAAACTAAGGAGGCGCAAGAAATCCATGTGCAGAAACTGAGAATTGTGCGAGATAATGACTTAAGTCTATGTGCCACAATGGAAGGTTCCTTAGAAGACTCCATGGATATGTGCATGGTCGGTTCTGTGGATGGTTCCATGGAAGATTTGGCCATCTGTTGGCCATTTTCGTAATTGGTCGGGTGCAATTTTCCATGGAAGGTTTCATAGAAGGTTGAAATTGTATGCAATCAAGTGTATGTGGTGAAATGTGGTATTGACGATAGTTGTTTATAATGTTTAGAAAATAGCACCAAACCCATTAAACAAGAACAAATAGTAAATTTAAAAAAAAAAAATGCAAAAATATTTACTGGTGCTATAATAGCATTGTATAAGATTATGGTGAACATTCATATTTTATTAAACACAAAAGTTCCAGTTATCACAACAAAACGATCACATTCTGTGCAAGTTAAAGGAAAATCATTAAAAATTCACTTGTTACTTATGCGGCAGCAAGTATCCTTGAACAGGTTATTCCATAGAACTCTTCATACCTGCTTGCATGCAGGCTTGAGTAGCAGGTCTTGCAGAAGCTTCTGCCCAAGCCTGTATGGAAAATTTTATCATGGGACACTGGCTTTACAAAGTACAGCCTATAATGCCAGAATCTTGATATTTTCGTGTACAAATACAAAAGTATTTTGGTATGTGGTACAATGTCCAATGAATTTGTTCAAAAAAGTTTGCTATTCCTGGATATGATTGGATTTTACGACATGAAGAAACAATTAACTTTCTCATTTCCACAACAATTTTTTTTTCCCTTGTGACCCATTAAAACATTCTGTAGCCAACTAGCTACATGTTTGAAGTGTGATATACAGATCCAGGCGATGGGATGTGGCAGAGCGTTTGCCTCTCCATTGTTTCTGTATTCACAACCAATTGTAAATAACTACTTTTTTTTTCTTCATAAAAACAAGTTAACCCTACGACAGTTAATATATCTACATATTAATACAATTTATTTCATTTATATCTGTAGGGTGCAAAAATATTTGTTAATTTCTAGAGAAGGCAAAATATATTGCTTCTCTTTGTACTTGCAACTGTACAAACACTTATGTCCATGTTTGCATAACATAGCTTAACTACACTGAAATACACACAAATATATCTTCTACACTCAATATAAGGGCACTGTTTAAGTTGTTTCAAATTTTTAACCTAACTTTCCACAAGTTTCTGCCATCATTTCACACCTACATGTCATCAGCTCTTGAAGCATTTGTGCTCCAGACCAGCGGTGTAGTGGTGCCGGAGCACACTGGAGCGTCGCTCCAGTTCTGTCCCAAGTAACCAGAGAACCAGAGCTCAGCTCTGTCACTGGTTGTGTGATTGGGAGAGCAAAAAACAATCAGTTATTTTTTTCAGTACAAATTTCCACGATGAACATAAATGCTTATCGAGATCAACTTGCCAATATTTATAGAGTTCCTGAAGAGTTCGTTCCTTTGATTAATTGCACAGCGCTGCAGAGTGCGAACATGGATTCAGCCAGATGAATTTCATCGTGCCTCCAACCAGGACAAGGCTATTGACTTCACATGTCTCTCCACTAAAATTTTTAAAACTCATGTACCTTTCTTGTGAGAGTGAGATCCTGGTTAAGGGTACATCATTCAGCAGAAGATACAACAACACTGTTAGCCCAAACAAGAAGCAAGATGGAGGAAAATGAAAATCAATTTTCAAGCATGCTTTAAACCTAAAGTAAAGAACTCATTTATTCATCTCAGTACAATGTGATAATCATTTAGTGTAAAATACTTCAATTGTTAGCTTGTTATATTTTTTTTAAGTGATGCATGTAAATAATTAAAAATTTACAAGGAAACACTCACAAACAATTATACTGTTAAAGCGAAGATTCTAAACTGTTCTTTATGTTGGCAATTTTAGAGGGCTATCCTGAGTAAAAACGAAATGAATGATTATGTGTTAAAAGTAAGTTTTCTGAAGGTGTTTGGTGAGGGGTTAGGGAGAGCTCCGGCACTACTTAATTTAGCGCTATATCACTGCTCCAGACTACATGCAGTGTAAATGTATGACAATAGCTGGAATTAGAACAACAACGGAGATACACTTATCTGCCACCAGTGAGATTCTGAATAACTTACTTGCACATATTGTACATTCTACGGGTAACAAATTTAGCCCAGCTTTCACCTTGAAGAATACAGAGACTGCCAACTTATTTGGATGGTTTATAGAGTAACTGCTATCAAAATAACTTCATTAATAAATATTTCCATTGCATTGATTAATTTGTGCACAAAACTAAAAGTCATTCCAGAAAATGATTTTTTAACAGCACAATATTTTTTTCTTTATGATAAACTGCCTGATTCCCCACTTTACTGAAAATTTGTTACCTTATTTCCCTATCTTTTTAAAAAATATATTTTGGTAGTTATGTTTTAATACAGCTAACTGAACACTTTTCATTTTTTTTCTCCATTAGTTTTGACTTTTTAAATTTTGAGCAGAAGATTCATAAAGCCATGAGTTAACAGATAACACAATAAATTTTAGTATAGTTTCTGAGAATATGACTTATGAGAGTTATCTTTGAAAGAACTTTGAACTAGAGTATACATAAATGGGTTTAGCTGATTTCCACCACTGGTACACACTAAAACTTCCTCCACTGGTACACACTAAAACTTCCTCCACTGGTACACACTGAAACTTCCTCAGGATTGGCTAGGAGAATCCACCCAGCCTTCTCAAGGCTGTATTTTTGTAATGTCAAGTGCTAAAGGCTGTTTTGCAGTAGATTGGTCTATCACCAAAGGTAATATCTGTCAATAAATTTATTCCAAATGATTCATCTATGGGTTTGGTGTAATTTTTCTCTGTTGTGAAACCTCTGTCATGTGATTACGCAGAAATAGACTTGCAGTGGTAATAACCATATGTCAAACTGATGCATCAGACCACCGCACAAAAGGACAAAAGGGAAGGAACATTCAAATAAAAATTTAGGAAAAGACACCTTTATAAGATACAATCTGCTGCAGATGACAATTAAGACTAGACACATCTCTGTCACATAATTAATTACTGCTCATTAATTCAAAGACTGCATAACATACAACTTAAGGAATTTGTAATGGTACAGAATGCTAAGCATACAAACTACGTATATCAATAAAATTGTTTAATAGTTCATGCAAAGAAACCATATTCACACTCTACTAATTGTAACAGGCTGGTAGACTATTCATACAATATACAAATCCTTCTCCAAAGATCCTGGGTTGCAACAAACATGCTTGCCACTGATAAAGCACGGTATATCCTAAACTCTCTTTTAATGGAAATTCTAATGAGTATTTTACATTACAAACCTTTAGGAGTGGTTACAATCTGTGAATCTGTTTCCTCCTTCCAGTATGGTTCTGATGGCATTTCAATTGCCTGTTGCTGCTGTATTTCCCAAGTTTCAACAACATTTACATTATTTTTCCTTAATATTAAAAATCTTGTGATTTTTAAAACTTTAAAAACAGATAATACTGGGTGCTGAGGACACTAGTGATATTCAAAGAATAACAGGTGTTGTTCCACCATGTGCAGGTCGGGCCAGACACACCACGACAGTAGCCCCTACAGTGGACAATGGAGCAGGCTACACTGTGTCCTTCATGCCACTATTCATGCTACTGGCAAAGTTTCTGCCACGGCTACTGGGACGGTTCAACAACATTCAACAACCAGCATATAGCAGGAGCGACCCACCAATAATAGTCACCAAATCACGAAGGACTTCATCAAAGATTATAGAGGGTAATATTATCATTATTTTATAATCTACCTTGAAATAACTTATTGGTTAATTAACTTTGTAAAAATGTACCTCTACTTTGTAATGATTCCAACAAATTATCAGTACTGAACTGCACAATAAGTATCCATAAAAGTAAAATGTGATATACAAAGTTTTGCATATGAAAATTACTACTATCAATAATACTACTATCAATAATAGATTACCAAATACAAGCCCCAGTATAAAATACTTTGAAATACTTTAAAAACAGGGGTATCTACAAGGGGTGAAGGGGGGTTCCATAATGCTAACTGTATCATACATATTTTAGGAGGGGAAGGAAAATAAAGTAGAATAATTTTAAAAAAAGATTATTTTGTACTGAAGATAGAGAGACAATATAAATATGCTTGGAGGAACAAGTTGTAAAAATCTTATAATTTTTTTTGTTTGGGAGGGGGGTAAGGAGGTTGTATAAGCACTCCACGGGCATTGATGTGCACCATACTGGGATATGTCACAGCAGCTGGGGATACATCTGTGTCCCCCAGTACCATATCCACGCACCTAGCAGAGTGTATCTGTCGCCTATCTTCATGATGTCAACATGCTTTCTTGGCCAGCAAGGTCTCTAGACCTCTCGCCCATCGAGCGTTTGGGATCAGATTGGAAGGCAACTTCGGCCAGTGGCAACAGCACCGGCTGTGAAATTATCTACTTCACGAGAGCATTCTATGCCTGTATGCCTCCATGCCGCCTGTCTCCATGCTACGGATGGTCCAACACCATACTAAGTATATCATGAATGTGTTGGTTCCTTGCAATACGTGCTTGGTGTGGTAGAATATATTTATACTACCATGTACTTTGCCTGTATCCACTTACACGCCCACTTCAGGGTGATCCATTTTTTTTTTGCAAAATAGTGAACTTTCGATTAAATATTAGAATGCACATATTTTGCTCCTAAAAGTAAACATTAGATTAATATTTCAGTTGGTGTCAACCTCTGTAGAGTTATTGGCTACACACCGGCTTATGGTACGAGAGGTTCCAAGTTCAAGTCCTGGGTAAGACATAGGTGTCAATTTGTGTACACTGTAAGGGTTACCTTCCATGGGTCACTATCACCAATAACTGTCAAATTTCAAAATTGACATATAAAGGAAACAAAATTCATTACCTGCAAAGAGAAATTAAATATATTATGTTATGATATATTAAAAAAACAGTTGAGGTATGCAATACTCTGGGTTCAAATTCCAGTTAAAATAAATCATTTTTGTTTACATAAGTTATGTATAACTGTACAACATTAATAGTAACTGTTAGAAATATATTTATTTTTCATAATTATTTGACTAAATTTAATAAGACAACGTTATTTAATTTGCCGTGTGCAGTTGGCTGCGACACTCAATCATTGAAACTGTTTCCCAGAAACATCTAGTTATTCTCAACTGATTATAGGCAGAGTTGTTGGTGTTGGCTGTGAATCAAGTGATTTTTCACTGTTTCGGATTTAGAGAACACATCACTCTGTATAAAAGCTGTTTTCAAACTAAATAAAGATGTAAGTTACAATTTGAAAATCTTTCCTTGAGTTGGGGCATTATGAAAATATGTGGAATGAAATTGTAAAATTATTTTTTTATGTAGCTCATAAGAAAATTTATAAAATACAAACGGATATAAACATCTAGGGGGAATTTTTTTTAGGAAATTAATGTTTGTAATAATGCTCTGAATCACATGTTAGGCATGATTATTACAAAATATCAATTTTAGGAAACATTTTTTAAGATTGTAGATGGGTTAAAAAATATACCATGGGAAGTAGTTTTAAAACGAGAAAAAATTAGTTTCAGCTTTCTGTTTTGCTGCATGGTTCTCATGTTGACTGGACAAAGTGTCAAATGAAGAATGGCAGGGAAGGTCCAAGCTTAGTTTCCAAAAACACACACTTAGAACCAAAATTTCTTTTTAGTATCCCCCTTCCTCCAAGTTTTGTACTTGTTTCTCGTGTATATATGGATAATTAACAGCTTGTTGCACAACATATTTTTATATAATGTACACCTCTTACTATTGAAAACCCCTTGTTTACTCCCAACACGTACATATTTTTCAAATATATTTTCTGTTAACTGAGTGATCCAAGAAACATTCATTATTGCAGAATGAATTTCTGATCTTAGGTGTATACTAAATCTATGCTAGTGCTTGTCAGGAGAGTTGGGAGTGGAATTCTTATGGTAAAACATCTCCTACTCCTACAAAGTCAGTAATTAATTTTGTCATGCCTAAGAAACAGAAACTCTTTTATGTATAATTGTTACTGTGTTACGGCATAGTTGAGTATGATAAATGCACAGAGAATTTTGGGCCAGTTATCAGTACTCACTAGCAAATTAATACCCCATCTTTTTCATACCTTGCTTATGAAAGACATGCTTCGATAATTTAAAAATATATTTCTTTATTATTTAAGTGTTTTTGAATTACTGTTAGGCATGACTTATTTCTGGATAATAGTTCTTACATTAAAGAAATTAAAAATAAAATAATGTTTCTCTAAAAGATATAGAATTGGTTTTATTTGTTATTTAATCAAGGGGATTTTTTTACTCATTGTGTGACAAGCATTTTTGTTTCAATGTCTGTTATAGTCTATTTACAGTTTGTTCAAGATATTTGAATCAAACCTTTGGAAAATCACCATATCTATAATGTGTGTGGTTGTTTGCTAAATAGACAATGTATTACAAATGTTTTATACTTGAATTACCATAAATATACATTATTTTGGTTAAACTCAACATTTACTTATACTCTATTTATAAATTATGAAAGTTCATCTATAATTAATATGAATAAGAACAGAGAGAGAATAGGTGTGTTGGTTGATAACTAGTAATAAATAGTTCTTATACATAATATTATTACACTGAGTGTCCACAAATTTTCTAAAATTTGTTAAGCTCAGTTTGCATGAGGTGGACAAATAGCCTGAAAGTATAACTTTAGCAAGGCTTCATAAAAGTTGAAAGTAACTATAAATGGACTATATTAATATTCTTCAGTTCGTTTCTGGTGTGTTTGACTTTGCACGCTTCTAGAAGAATAGGGGAAATGACCGAGATTCCCATGTGTGTGCTTGGTAAATTGAATGGGGGAGGAGTGATTCCTTGCACCACATTGTCTGGAGGTGGTGGACATCCCTGTTTAAAATATAGTAATGTTACACCACCATCAGTATGAATTTACAACATGCTATCAACGTAATTTCTTTTCAAGCATTGATAATGAAGGCAGCTTGCAGACATATGACAGTATTATCAAAAAAATGTCACTGCTACACAATACTGCACTACTTCCTGGCCAAAATTAAAATTTGCTGTAATTTCCCCTATCTGAAACAGTTCAAAATTTCTGATTTTATTTACATCCACAAAATAAATTGATGTAGATGGTATATCTATTTCCTTCAATGATACGAGTACAGACACTATTCACAAGAAAAAACCAACTTTCAAAATTACTTGTCATTTGTGACCAATAAAATATCATGAAAGCAGATTGAGTTGAGTGGAGTTGGGTAGAGAAATTTGGGCGGCTGTTAATGATAGCCGATGTGGCTGAAATTACGTGAGAATAGAGCTGTGCTGGAATGCAGGGGCGAGCGAAATGAGAGATCCCCAAGAAAACCAGCTGACCAGAGGCATCGCCTAGCACAATTCCCACTTGTGAAAATCCGGGAGTGACCTGGGCAGGGATTGAACCCGGTTCGCATTGGTGAGAGGCAAGCAGTCTGACCGCTCAGCCACCGTGGCCCCATGAAAGCAGGTAAAACAATTAATTTGTATATTACACACAATCAAGTTTTTACTAAATTTACGATGATGCAAAAGGAGAAACTGAAACAGGCATAAAGATAAATGGGTTAACACATAATAAAGCAAGTAGGTAACTAGAAACCTACAAGATGGGTATGTAGTACAGCACTTGATCATAACAGGTTGGTTATGCTGTATGTTCAAACAGGGAAGCAATCGTCAAAGTCAAGGGTTTTTCTTTCCCTTTCAAAAGATGCCAATAACATTAAGATTCACTACACAAAAATGTGTATGAATTACATAGCACGACCTAATCCATGTAAATAACACCCAAATTCAAAAATCTTACTTCACACATGTAAATTCCTTGACAAGCTTGAGTGAATAAATGACCTTGATCACTCAGAGATGCTAAAATTTTTGTTGGAATCATAGTGAAATGTTTATCATTGATTATAGCTACAGTTAACGTAAAGACACGTACAGCATTTGACAATGACCAAAGAATATACATCTCACAGTGATGTTAATTACAAAAATTATAAATTCATAGAACACAAAAATAAAATCAGTAAAACAAACTTCACTATGAAATGATATTACTTCTAGGGGGATAAAAAACTTTTTAAATATGTGAATTATAGTGTGAATACAGACAATGTTAAAATGTTGACTGGTGATTTCAGTAAAAGGGACACATTATTTTAATGAGAGAAATGTAGCATAGTATTTTCAAGCCGTGTATATCTCCTATTGGCTACTGGTACCTAATAAACTGCTGTATTATATATCAATGGTTTGCATGCATATATGTTATAGATGCTATTTTGGGAAAATCTTCGAGAATGGATCCAGAGGGCTCTCGTGTGGTGCGAGATGGGTATATACAACAGAAAGGAAGTTTCTGCAGTCCTCAACACCTTGGACGATGGAGAGACTTGGGAAACTGCCGCCAGTACTACGAATGTGAGATGAATACTCGTGCCGCAGATGGGTGCCATAGAATGGTGCCTGAAAATGGCAGGGAGGTATGCATTTGTTCACTGTTTAGTATGTTACTGAAACTTCCACAGTAAACATGGCAGAAATATAACCATCCAAATAAATACACATAGTAATATGCTGCTCACGGTGGAGTTCTGCCGACTCACAAAATTATACCGATGTGCCGAATCACCGAAGTGCCAAATATGTCCAAAACATTAACAGAGTAAAGCAACAAAACATGCAAATTCAAGTGACAACAAAAATAAAACAAATGCATCTGTCTATCTTTATATTTGTTAACACACTAAACAATAAGCATGCGCAAGGTTGTTTACATGTGTTGTTGCTGCTGACAGTCAAGTGATAGGTTTCAAATGAAAAAGGTGGATTGATTTTATATATGCATTGATTCTGCAAACAACAGGATTAATGTTACTAGCAAAATATGTATGCTTACCTAATTCTTTCAAAAAACAAAATGTGGGCTAATTGATGATTTGTACTTGGGTGCATTGCTGCACATTTAGGATGGTGTAAAAATATTTGTTTATGAACATGAAGATTCAAAATTAACACCTGTCACCAATTAATTTTAACACGAAAATGTTACAAATTAACTAATACAATATAACCTTTTTTTATTAATGAATCTCAAGGGAACAATTTCTATGTTCACTATATAGAGAAAAACTTCACATCTTATATAAAAATTTACATACTTTATAATCTTAATAAACTGTGGGAAGGCATTTTATAACAAAAATACATAATCAAAATTTTTTAAATATAAACCCAAGTAAAAACTGAAGTATATTGTAACCTATATGGATAGTTTTTCATGGGACCAAAATAAAAAACTGATACATGCTGGCAAGCAATGCATATAGACTTGATCTCCCTCAACATCTGGTTTTCTGGTGTGGATGGGTACAAAATGATAGATAATAATGGCATATTTTGTAGTCGATAAAATAAAAATAGCCATGTTAAGAAAATAAAGGCAAAGTTACCAGAATTTTTTGAGCTAGGAAATCTACATTATTGTAACACCACAAATAACCTCTACTTATTCCTATCAGAGTTATCTTAGTTTATTTTTGCAATGTGTTAATTTTTATGTGAGCTGCTTTGAATAGAGGAATTTGTTGTTTGGTTGCTATGGTAATGCAAGACGTATGTGTAAAACATGATGTAGCCGTCTCGTGATTGGCGCAATGTTTAAAGGCATCGTTTAAGTATGCAATTTTAAAGGCTTCAGCCATCATGGTTTTCCCGTCAGGCTGGCGATGACCTCATGGGTCATTGGCCTGACAGATATTTATATTTTGTTGGTTAATTGGCCAAGTCCCATACAGGAATGCAGACTGCTGATAGGGCTACAACGTGTGGCATTTGAAGGAGAATATTTTAAGTCTGCAGGCGCTACATACGCGGATTATTTAAGAGCCAAGTTTGAGCTACTGCAATTGCATGTGGTATGGTGAGGACTTTGGCGATGTACCTAAGGCTCGAAAGCCTAGTAAAGGAAGACTAAGGTACACAACCAGCGGAATGAGTTACCGATGATCTCAAGAGTTGTGCAGTAATCAAGATTTATTTTAAGTTAAGTATTATGAATTTTCGACAAAGAGACGACACCTGCAAATTAACTAATGGTTTTTGAGAAATTGATCTGGCTTAGGTTACGCCATCTTGGGTCATCAGTCAGTTATAGTTGCTCTACCTATATTCCTACGGAGCCCCTGAATTGAGTTCTCATGTTCTCCTGAGTTGGTGTGAAAATATTTTATATTAATTTTATTTTGCATATTTTGAAATAATTTAGAGAAATAAAGAGAGTAAATTACGTTTCGAATTCCATATAAGAGATACGTACGAGAAGGCTACACTCATACTTACGGCCACACAAAGCAGAGTAAATTTTAAAAACAAGAAAAGGGCTGCTACATGATAATTAGTATTTGCTCAGATATTCCATTATTTTGTGATGTTTCAATCAAAATATATATTTTTTCAATTAAATCACATTCATTTACACTCAAGTCTCTGTGAGTTTTCTTGTGATCAGCGGCTAGTGGTAGTTTTGATTTGTGTCTTCGTAGTGTCCCTTGTATTTTGTTGGTAGCCTATGGAGATTGGCTGTTGCTAATGTTCCAGAGCAACAACTATATTTGGTAAGATACAGTGTCCGTAGTAAGACAATCTAGGGTGTCTTTGTGTAAGTTGTTCTCCATTTACATACATTTCATTATGTTTGCGTTATCTTCTCATACTCTGTCACCCTCCTATTAAGCGGCCTTTCCACTAGTGTGTGTTTGCGCGAACAAAGGTGATATCATGTGCCCAATGTGCAGGCAAATGTTTCCACTGTCCATCCCTTCCACTCGGATCACCGGGTGCTGGGTTTTTAATCTCCAGGAACACAAACATGGGCTAGGAGGATTTGTTTGACATGCACCACACAACGGTTTGTCCACAGCCTGCTGTTTAACAGACACCCATACTGTGACATCAGATATGAGAGAGTGAAAAGGCCGCTTGACCCCTTCGCCAACACCTTTTGTTGATGAGCATGGCAGTGAAAACAGTCCTTCCCCTCTCTGACCCTACTGCTCCATCTGTTTCCCCAATGGAAGTAGAGCATCTTTTTCATTGAGGCTTTTGTTTCCAGATGCTGTGTACTGGTGGTGAAAGCATGCTTCATTACACAAAACAATTTTTAATACTGAAGAATAAATCAGAACTACACAAAATTTTGTGTTTGCTAAATCGGCACAAAATTATCTGCAGTTCCTACATCGGCAGAAGTGCCTATTCGGTAAACTTTACCTCTCTGTCACATTTGGTGAATGGTGGATATGCAGAGGTAAACCAGCGAGGTGGCCACCAAGCTCCCGACACCCAATATCATCCAACTTCTTTGTTTGGGACAATCTCCAAACATTGATATACGAGACAGCAATCAAAACAGTACATCAAATTCAAGCCTGAATTACAGACACTTGTGCCACCATTTGCAACATCGCTCACATCTCTGACCAGGTCAGACAATTGGTAGTGCAATGCTGCAATCTGTGTATCTAACTTGGTAGTCATCCCTTTGAACAGTGCCTGTAAATTAAATGCAGTGGTGTTTTGTATGACAGTCTTGATTTCCATGGCATTTCCCACTCTCCCCCCAAGGTAAATGGTTGTGGTGTTCTGCTTACAATTACCTTCCACTTTCATTCCCTTTGCTATGTACAACAACCGACTGTACTTTGCATGCAGTCCAATCAACAACGCATGCCTTCTACACAGCAGGCAACAGGCACCCATCCAGCAAGACAGGTTGCATACCTGGCTGACAATCTACAGCACCCCTTTATATATTGCACATTTTCTCAAGAACCTGCTGTGTGTTATACCAAGGCAATATTTTGTGTTCCTTTAATGTACGTACATATGATTATTACATAATAACAATAAAGAAAACCCCACAGGTTGGCTAATAACACGGCACCCCTAAATTTCCTAATGACAGGCAATGTTGTTATGACCAGCCACATGTTCACATACAGCAGATATAAAATCAGGCTAGCACTATTCATGAATTTCTTTACCCTCACATGTTCTGACATTATACAAATAACTATTTTTAATTCCCAAGGTTAGGTCATAGTCATTTTATTTCTTATTTCTCACAACAAAACACCATCTCACAGTGACAGTGCATATAAGGCCAATCAATAATTATCATTGTTGTTATATCTGTTGTTGCTATTTATTACTATTACATATTCCAGTTTCAATCTGTTCCTGTTTTCTCTTAGTATATTTCATTTGTAATTTTTGAATACTTACAGGATTTTAAAGTTTTCATGAGGTTGTTCGTTGGTATGAATTATACTAGTCTATGTAAACTATTAGTCACTGTTAATGTTAGCTTATAACAGAGTCTGAACTGTTAACCAGCAATTTAATTAATAAAATAAAAGTAAAATTATAATGAAAATCTCTCTAAATAGATGTTATTACAATATCTGATAAATGTGTAGAAATGTCAACCTATTAACAAGAAAAATATATAGCATCTAAAATGCTCACAAAAGAATTATTTTCTCCGCATGGTTGTAATGTGCTTTAATCATGTTAACAGGTGACTGGCCGCAGGAGCAATACGCTGGAAGGCTATAAGGCAGGGCAGAAGCTGGAGACGATAAACAGCTCGTGTGTCACAATGACGTTGTACAAGTGCCCACGAAAGTTCTCTTATGACGACATAAGCCAGGGATGTGAACCTATTGACACCAGCCAGCAAGCTTCACATTGCCACAACACATGAAATGTGGGAAATTGCGAGATCGCAACCAGCAGAACTTTTCATAACCTCATAATTTGTAACTTATTAATTTTTATTTATTCATACAGCACTCACATTAGTAGGCAAACATAATTAACATAATGTATATGTATGTAGCTCTACTGCAGTACCTGTGAAATTAGTTGGAGTTTATAACTAGAAACTACAGCCATTTACAAACTACAGATTTTGCATCACATGTAATATACCCACATTTCGAATTTTGTTCACCTCACAGTCCCACTGAAAATGTGTTCCTGAGTAGTTTTAGCTATATGCAGTGGTGGAGTGTAAAAAAAATGTGACTCTTTAACTCCAACTTAAATGTGAAAACATTTATTCCTGGAATATGGTTACTTGTGAATTTGGAAAAATTGAAAAACCGATTATAACAGTTTGATAAAATTACAATGCTTTGGAGGCTTCACTTTCATGTTTAACCTTTACTTACAAATCAAACAACACTTAGCAAAAAATATTAATATAGCATCATTACAAAAAATCTACTTTACATGGAGTAGTTATACTCTTGCAGCCTGTGATCAAACTTCATGACAAACACTAGGATCTTAACATGTTACAATTTATTTACCTGACATAACACACAAGCTTCTTTTGTAGTGTGTAAATGACTAACATAATTAGTAACTTGTTTGTATTTATTGTTTGTAAATAGTTATTTTTTTATAATTTTATAACAATATTAAAATAATTAAAAATGTCACTAAAATAAAGTGCATAAAGTGAAATTGTACTTAAAGAGTTTAAAAATGTTAAAAACTGTACGTATTTGTTAAATCACTGATACAAAAGTATACTTCATGCATTACTAGATTCCTGTATTACTACAACCAACACACCAAAGAATTAATACTAAAAATGCAAAATAATTAAGTGAAAAGATTTTTATGTAATCAAAATATTAAAAACTTTTACTGGCTGTTTGAAATTTACCCCAGGAACAAGCAATTAAACAGTTGAAGATATAAAATTGTATCATAAAAAAATAATCTCTACCTGAAAAGTACTGAAACGAAATGGAGGAAAATGTAGTTACATGAACATGAATTCAGAAGTAACAGATTTCCTTTAGATTGGAATGTAATTAACTGCAATTGTACCCAAACCTGAACAGAAATACAAATATGTTTTGGGGGAAAAACTTTTTTTAATGCCAACATCTCGTAAATAAGCCGCACCCTACTTTTTGTAGTAATTTTTTGTAAAAATGTGCGGCCTATACATGCCAAAATACAGTCATTAGCATTGCAGCGGCCTATTTACATCATAATAATTTTTAAATTTTGGATATTTTTCCTTAGACAGAACAAAACTGAAGTTATAATTTCCTGGAATAGAGTTTAAAATGTTTAGTTTTAGTTTGAGTCCTTACGGAAATATGTAAACCTTTCTGATATTAAAAAACTAATCATAGATTAAATATTAAATACCGTATTGGCAATGGAACCGGAAAAAAAAATCAATGAGTATTCTTCGGAGGAGTAGATAGCCCTTTTTCAATCTCCTCCATAACCGTCCTTTACAGGAATATGGCATAAGGGAAGGATCTAGACAGCCTTGCAGAAGGCAAGCCGGTAATTCTTTCTCTACTGTGTACGGCCGAATGTTCAGTCTTGCAATGAGCGGCACCTAGTAGTTCCTTTTGTCTGGCCCCAAAAGAAGCGGTGGACAGAACGCAGATATGCTCAAGCTGCTTCCTGACTGAATATGCTGATGAGATCTCCACAGGTGGTTGATTAGTTGAAGCAATTCCAGCTCCTTTCCGGCCCCAAAAGAAGCAGTGGTGGAGTATGGAACGACTTAGCCTTCTCAATTCACCTAGCGAATGTGTAGCTAGTGTTTTGGACTCCGTTCAACTCTACCAGTTTGGCAGAGCTCAAGTGGCCTCTTAGAGTGTGGGTATTTAACTTTGTATTCTAGTCTTTCAGCTTGACCCCCGCCTGGTTGGTTTATGTAAGGCTTCCATTACTTCCACGAAAATTTGACTAAAGAGAATAGATTGTTTTCCAATGTTATTATTATGTAAGTAATATTAACAAGGTGGCTCTGTACTACCTGCTAAGTTAATACAACTTGCAAAGGAAGTTTTAAACCTGACGTAATAACCAGGTGAAGGTGACCTGGGCAAAAGCTAGCAAATGTAAAGGCAATTAATTTATGATTAAAAGAAAAGTTATTTGTTAGTTAACATATTTGATGACGTCTAACTAATGGAGGTGTTCTGACGGAATGCTAGGTGTGGACGTCTTACCAGAAGGGTATTGACATCAATTACCAACACCATCCAGTGTGACTGGGAAGGTCCAGAAGGGACTTCATTGAGACCTTACTGGGATCGGGTAGGCACCAGCGGGGTGGTAAAGGACAAAGCGAAGTCTTCGGGAGCCTCCGGTGGTGGATTGAATCTCCCAGAATCTGCTGGAGGGATCTGCAACAGTGGTAGATGGTGTCTTCAGCAGCTGCTGAAGAAGTGGTTGTGCACCCCAATGGCTACCCCTGGCCCTAAAGAGAGTGGTGGAGGAGCAGAGACTGAATGAAGAGCGTTGGCCATGCTAGCTCTTTTGTACTAATTTCAGGTAAGAGCTCGGAGGTGCTTAGGGGGTGCTGGGAAGTTAGCCTCGTTCACAGGGGTTGAGAGTTCCAAGATGCTGTAGCAGCGCTTTCATCCCTTATCTCTTCCACAGGCGCTAGTAAAATAGGTGCTGCCCTCCAGTGGCATGCTCTGGCACTAGCGTGACCTTCACTGGAGGGAGCCGACTGCTCGGTCATCAGAACAATCTTGCGGCAGGAGGGTGTTGGTGTGACGGCTTCTTGGCGAGTCCGAGTGAATAGTACAAGCTAGGATCACGTGTCCATAGTAACTTTTGACGGCACCAATGTACCTTGTAGGCACATGTCCCGCCTCTTCAGTACTGTTTAGGGTTCATGACCTGCTCCATTATGAACAGCGTGCTTAAAGATGAGGCGAAGTCATAAAGGAGAGTGCGCGTCCTAAATGCGCAGGAATGTGTGGTTAGTCTAAATATAGTACAAATGATGTTTTAATAGACTTCCTAAAATATTTAGTCATGCCAACCTGGCAAACCTGGCTAAGGTGTGTAAGACTACTTGTTACGAACATTTAAAATATGATTTTGATTTTCTTTCTTTTAATTATTTCTACAGCCGCATTATTTCTGGATTTTTGCAATTGTGAATTGTGCCGGACGACACCACTGATCAGTGGGTTTTCTTGGGGGGGATCCCATTTCCCCACCCTTGCATTCATTTCACCCTCAACAGCTCTCAAGACCTCATTGTTAATAGCTGCCCAAATCTCTCAACTCAACTTTCTTTTAATTAAGTGTTGCTAGAATGCAGCAGGGAATTCCAATACAAAAGTTTCTTGGTGTTAGTTTTACTTCTTCTTAACTTGACCTGGTCAATTCTCTTAGAGGCTAAGAATACCTAGTGCATTTGGGCGCAGCTGAATGTCTACCTGCTGGCAGAGCTGGCACCTCTTAAGGTGTATGTTATTGCCTTGGTGGTGTTATGCATTTACCAGTGTTTCCTCAAGGGTGTAAGTTAATTTCAAAGTACCAAGCAAAAAGGTAACAAAGGTTTACACTGAAGGTAAATAAATTCTCACACAACTATGATTAAAAAGAGGTTCTATTTTGATGTAATTGAAAACAAGATGATGCCACACTAACTCTTAATTGAGCTTACGGAAGCTACCTATAGTTAAAACAGGTGAGGGTAAGCTGTGCAAGAGCTAGGTGTAACGTCAAGTAAACTTGAAATAGAATAAATTTAGATAGCTAGCACATTTTACAATGCCTAGTCTACTATGAGAAAGTTCTTAAGGAACCTAGAAAAGCAATTACCGTGAGGGTAATTGGCGTAGCCGCGTAATTGGCGTAGTCTTGAAGGGACACTGGTGCGACCTGCTACCAAAGGAAAGCTGGTGGTTTACCAGAAGGTGGGTGGTAGAAGCGGGTGACATCTTCGTAAGCCTCTCGATGCTGATGTTGACTGGCAACGGCAGAATCTGTGGGGTGGCTGATGGCTGCTGGTGGTTGCTGGCGCAGTGGTGAGCCTCAGGTGCCGTCTTCTGAAATGCATTAGCGAAGACGCCTAGTGGTCAATGCCCTTATGAATGTTCTCTGCCCTTTTTAAGCTGGGACAGGAGGGTTATTGACCACCCTGGAAGCTGAAGACGTGGTGACCTTCTGGAGACATTCTTCCGAAGCATGTTCGCAAAGAGATCAAGTGGTAAGCGGCCTTATGAAAGTTCTCCAGCATTTCCAAGCTGGGAGAGAGAGGGTTGGCAACCACTTTTCCCAACTGCTACCTCCCGCCTTTGCAATCTGGAAGGTGCAGCGACTGCCCAGAGCCAGGGTTGTGCTGGCCCTTTTATAATAAATTTCCAAGCTTGTTGGCTCTCAGAAGGGTGAGGGGGGTTGGTAGCCTCGCTTCACAGGGGTTGAATATTCTTGCTCTGAAGGGGTGCCATTCATTTTTTATTGCCCCGACTGGAGGCGTTGACAATCCTTATCTCCTCTGTGAGAGGCTGGAGCTGCTGGAGTAGACTGGGTGCTGCCCTCCAGTGACAAACCGAGGCACTAACTTGACCTTCTTGGAGGGTGCCGATGTCTCAGCCAACAGTAAAATCCCACGTCGGGGTAGGACGACATGACGACTTCTTGGAGTTTCTTGGCGAACAGTACAATGTCAGGCCATGTGTCTGTACTCTCTCTTGACGTGCATCAACAAACCTGTAGGCACGTGTCCCATTGCACTGTTATGGAGTAATGACTTGCCCCTGTATGAGCGGCTTGCTCGAAGATGGGGCGAAGTCAGTGCGTAGAGTGCACATTCCCAATGTGCAGAAACGCGTCAAATGTCAATACACTCTCACAAAACATTCCTTTTCTATGAAGTAATCCATTTGGTAAACTATTTCTGTGTTGTACTGTTTCATGATATGTATTATTTCTTGTCAAGTGTACTACACTACTTCACTTAATAAAAACAAAAAAAAAAAAAAAAAAAAAAAAACCATCAAAAGTCCACAAATTTGCATTGAAAACAATCTATAGTCAATTGCAACTAGGAAACACATTTCTGGCTTAAATTTTTAATTTAGAAAACTGTATAAAAAGGATGTCTTGGCATGTACTGAAACTGAACAATATGTTTTCCAAACAGGGCTTCATTCTTATAAGAAGACACTAACAATATTCTTAGAAAGTTCATCAACAAAAGTATTACATAGTAATATCTGCCACTTGGGGCTGTAGAAATACATCTCCTACCATTTTAAAAATAACATGCCAAATCTTCGCATTATTCCAACATCACCTATGATTCAAATCCTTATTATTCTGCCCCAGAATACTATGGATTTCCTGCATCAATTCCAATAAAAGTTCATTTCCACATGTATGCATGTTCTGTTTTTACTATAAACTGTTTACGTGTAATTGAGCACTTTTGAAAACATTGCTAAGGGATAATTTTTGTAGCCTTCTGCCTTTACGTAAGTTTACATTGTCATAGACTGTCTCATTTTATTCATACTTCACTTCAAGAGGAACTATGGACTATTTTCGGAACATTAATGTGTTTATAAATAATATGAACATCCTTGCTCTTGAAAGCATTAAACAAGAAGCACTGACTTCAATAGCTATATATTTAAACATTACATCCTGAATACAATGTCAAAGCATAGAACTATTGTTCTTAATTCATTGCCAACTTAATTGCATACTTGCATGCCGGTAAATACTGTAGCATACATGCAATTAAGGGAAATTTCAAAAGTGCTCACTTTACCATTACCAGTAGTTTCCATATACTACTATGATTTATCTAGAAAAAATATCTGAACAGTTCTGTACATAAATTCATAATTGTCACTTACCCTGCTGGGCTGGGTCGATGCTCAGCCACTCGTGCAGTAACGTGTACCTCTCACCATCAACTATCTTGGGGTATCTGTGCCTCAGAATTTTCACTAAAAGGCTGTTCCCTCGGTTTGATGACAGCAGTTGATCCCTGGAACCGACAAAAATAGCACCTTTATAAAAATATCCATTTAAAAAAACAATAAGATGTTTTTGTGAGAGACCGACAATCATCAGGAAGACTGTGTAGGCATTTGAAAGTTCCTGTACTAAATTACTGATGTTACAGGCTTGCATATTTTGATAACTGTACACCACACATTTTCAATAATTTTATTTGTCAGGTGCATAGTAGTATGTAATTCTAAAAGGTGAGCTGAATTAATTATACTATAAGCTTCCAATTATACTTGATTCCAAACACACGGTGTCCACATGAATATCTCCCATATCCCCAACTGAACATTAAGCATAAAAATTATAGTGAAATCTGATTACAAGTCTCGATCTTATGACAGACTAAGATAATTGTAATTTATACTCATTAAAAAAAATTGATTACCATAAACAAATAATGCTGAATACAACAAAGCTTACCACACAGTATTGTTAGTCTTACATGTGTCCCATTTGTGTTTAATGTGGTTTGCTTGTGTGGATGTGCCACTAGGGGGCATACATGTCCTTCCATCATTCATAACTGCAAGACACTAAAATAATGTCTTAGTAGCAGTGTGAGACACATAGCCAAATACAGTGAACATGCAGCATGCCCAGACAGCGCATTCAAAAAGTATTTACCTAGCTGGATGAGCTTGAGGTTGAAAGAGGCTGCATCATCGGCCTCCAAGAGGCACGTTGGACATTTTGGCACATTACTTGCCACTTGAAGAGTTCTGCCTACACTGTGAGTCAGCACTGTAAGCAGTGGGAACAGGAAGGTACACACAACCGTAGAGAAGGCTCATCATGTTGAATCTGGCAGACCACCAGTAGGGAGTATCTACCAGGAACGGGCAGCAAGGCAGTTTGCGTATTGGCACTGGGTGGTATTCAGCAATGAATCACAGTTCTGTCTGGTTACAGATAACCACAGAATTTGAGTCGGGACACATCCTGGTCAACGCCACGACCCATGCTTCATTGCAGGGTGGCACATTGCTTTAGCAAAAGGTGTTATATGTGGGGTGCCATTTCCTACAATTCCCGCACCCCACGGTTGATGATTGAAGGAATCCTGATGTCGCTGTGATACATTCAGGAAATTCTGCAAAATATGTGCTCCCCTTCCTGGTGCAGCCTCACACAGCACAAGTATTACTTGCCTGCCTTCATGATGTCAACATGCTTCCTTGGCCAGCATGGTCCCCAAATCTCTCATCCAAACATTGCGGAATACATGGCTCCACTGCACCCACTTCTCGAGTACAACACCCATTGGCGATGGGGCCCGAAACAACAACGAACGTTTTCCGACTTGAACAACAGTTTCAAGAATATCTACCAACTCCATCAGCCACAAGGAGACAAACCCTTAATACTGTTATCAGACACACATCAGAACGGCCTGGGGGCCAGCAAGACGAAGGAGGGCAACCCCATGTGATAACGTATGCTTCAATCCGCTTAAATGAGACCAAGCAGCGCTAACACATTAATGAGCAAGAGTGTCTCGCCATTATCTGGGTCCTGAAGAAATATCAGTATTATCTCGAAGGTTAATCGACGGAAGAAGACAAACCACCACCCAAAAGGGTAGAACCAGATACACAGTCAGGACCTTCAATGAGACTCAAACCAATGCCCATCGTGGTTGACAGGGCACCCAGTTACATTACGCCATGGAAACACGATGTAGAACAATGCCCAGGTGCATTCTCCGTGACATCAATGCCCTCGATGCCATGCAGCTACGCCGATAAGATAACAGTCAAACCAAGATCTAGCTGCTCTGAGTTATCCTGGCGCAGCCCCCACCAATAAAGCCACATCAGCAAGCGATCAGAAGAACCTTCGGTGAGAGGGGTAGGAATCACCCAGGCACCTACCTAGGAACCACCCAGGCAACTACCTCTCCACCTGGTACAACCACAGAACAAGAAGTTGAAGCCATCCCAACTTCAGTGAGGTCATCCCCAGACAAAGAAGTACCGGATGCCACTAGACCATCAGAACTCGTGACGTCAATCTCAAAAGAGAGTGCTCCGCCTCAACCACTTGTCAAGCAGGTAGACCCGCTTATCGGGACATCGAGCTGCCATGCCGAAAGTACTCCGCCTCAAGAACCTGCCACGCAGGATCTCCTATGACCAGGGACGTCGAACTCAAATGAGAGTGATCTGCCTCAACCACCTGCCAAGCAGGTAGACCCGCTTATCGGGATGTCGAGCTGCCACACCGGAAGTGCTCTGCCTCAAGATCCTGCCAAACAGAAACTCTCGCCAGATTGGACGTCGAGCTCGGAGAAGAGTACTCCGGTCCATCCTCCTGTTACACAGTAAACTCCGCTACCCGGGGCGTCAAACTGCAACAGACGTGTTCCATCCTCAGGTCCTGCGACGCAGGAATACCCGCAAACCTGGACGTCGAGCTGCCACATTGGAAGTGCTTCGCCCCGCCATCTTGCTACGCGAAAAGCTGCACCCGCCGAGACCATCGATGCCACCCACAACCCCTCAAGAGGCACATCACCCGCAGTGGAGGTCGACATGAACCTCTCTTCAACTTCCTCACCCCAGGACCTGGCCACCGAGACCGTTGATGCCGCCCATGACTTGGGAACCACGACGAGCTGTGCTGCCTGCAGTCGGGGTGGAGATCTTTCTCCCCCGCACTGCCCCATCAGAGGAACATCCTGCCCTATGGGTAGGAACCCGTGCAATTGGGGTGGAAGGGCTGACCCTTTCCCACACTGCCTCAACGTCCCTTGAACGAGTGCCCTCTCACTTTATTGCGGCAGAAGCAGACGCCACGACGCCCCAGGCTATTCCACGACGCCTGATGCCCACACGCCTGGCTGGTACAGGGAATCGCCATGGAGACCCACAACCAGGTATATGTGGCCGTACCCTCTGTACGCTGCCCTTCCTTCCAAAGGGGAGATCAGATGAAAGTGAAAACGAAGAGCGCTAATAAGTGCACAAAGTTGTTAAACTATGTAGTAGTCGTAAACCACTACTATGTGCACGTGACAAAAGGACTCGTTATAGACCGGTAACGTGCACTATATTTAATTTCGTCGTAAGCCAAAAGACAGTGACGTAAGCAGAAAAATCACATTCAGGCTACATTAAAAGTATCCAGTACAGTTCTAGTGAAAGAACTAATGAGGTAAATGAACCAGTAATTAATCCCTCTACATGATGATTAACTTTTTATATACAACCTTAAAAAGTTGTACATCAGTAACTTTCGGATAACATTTTTACACCTCGTGGTTCAAGTGTTTCAGTGGCAGACAGTCCATTAAGTAAGTAGCATTACAAATAGACGCTCTACAGAGTGACAGTAATGGCTACTATAATTAAATCACGTAAAGATGCTCACCTCAGAGACAATGATTAAGAGACTTTAACATCACAAAGACATTTAGCTTTTTTATATTTTTATAATAATCATCTGTAAATCTGACTTGATGTGTAGGTAAACCCTTAAACATAAAATACATTTTGAATGTTTTTATGTGAAGATCGCTTACACAAAGAATGCCATCATGTAAAAATGTGTTTTCAGCACAGACAAAAGTGAACATTCCTTACGAACTTACCTTGAACATTCCAATGAAGATACACAGTGTACATATTAGATATTAGACCTACAATATAATATGGACTCCGCAAAGGATAGCTAGGTTAGTTATTTTTAAATGCTTTTTAGCACTAAATATGACTTGATGTGTAGGCACACTTTCAAAAATTAGATTATGTTTTCAAAGGGTATGTGCGCACAATTTGCTGCGTTTAACATGCATGTAATGTACTTGCCGGTCAGCCATGGTATTAAAGGGCCTGTGGTTGGCCACTTTGCAATATGTCACACGTAACTATTTAGCTTGCTGACACAAAGGTTCCCTGGAAGGATTTTCCTTTTCTTTCTTAATTCACTGCAGCATGCTCCAGGATAGTAGTGATGTTTCCCCGCCTTCCACGAGAAAGGCTTGTACATATAAATATTCTTACTTTAAACCCCTCATTTTGACGATCCATTCTTTTTAATAACTTTTCTTTCAGGTTTTATGTACGATTCCATTTTAATATCCACCAGGGCTATGCTGGTTTTTGTGAATGGCATGCATTATGAAAAGTAGGCCGGCGGAACACCCGACACACACGGCTTCCTAACCCAGTAATCTTTGCACACGGGGGGAATACACTCTCTCACCGCATCAGCAAAGCCCGACAACCAGGGCGAGGGGCAGAGAAGGACGACCGTCCGCTACACACAAGAGAGAGAGAGAGAAAGAATCAAGGTCGCCAGCTGGCCCACACCACTCCAAGTCTCATACGTTTCACTTCGCCAGCTGGGTACCCTGAGCGCACAGAACACGCGCCGCTATAGTGGTCAAGCACCCCTACCTTAAGGGTCCAGCCTACCAGTCAACGAAAAATTCTTTTGTGCTACCTACCTCAGCATGTCTACTCAGACCTTCTAGACCTTCGAGGGTGCCTACGCCTTTCTCCGCCACCTTTTCCATGAATAGTCTTCATCACAACGGACGGGGGGCGAATTGACGCGTGCCGCTTCTACATCTATTCAAATACAATTACAACTCATCGCCTAGAGCACCTCTTCCAACTCTACAGGCATGAACAACATGTTACACACCCTACAGGCAATGGAAACTTCTGTGTTTTTCCTTCTCACCTGGAGGATACACAACCCGGCATGCACACCACACCCCCTCCCACCCCCCTTCCCCACGCTCGACGCCTACAAGCTGCCCACACTTATGGTAAGGCCGAGCACACCCAACGAGGCACGAAACAAGAATCACTGACGAGAGGATTCTCACGCCACCTAGGGCCGGAGGATGTCACACCTCCCACGGACCCCGGACCAGCAGCTTACAAGCTACCACTATACAAGTCCAGCCGCAGCCAAGCTCGGGAGTCATTTTTTCGCATCTCTAGCAACCTCCCACAGCACTGCCGGTGTTTGGGATCTTCAGTGAAGTTACCAACCTTCGAGTACGCCCTCGCTGCTGCTTACAGCGTACGTCAACGACCAGTCAACCCGACGACATACGAACACGAACATTTTCTTTTAACTTCACTTTGTCTCCTCTAGACACCTATATTTGGCAGTTAAACTTTATCACTTCATTTTTCGTCTAGAACCAGAATTTCTCTTGTTCTTAGAACCAGGTCACCTACACCTGGAACCAAGCAGTTACCTTCATCTATCCTCGACTTTGTAGGAGGTAGCACATGTCAGTGTTTATTGAACTCTCAATAAACACACGTTGCTCTTTACCTTTCTGATTTTATTTCCTGGGTATTTCTATGTATCCACAGTTGAAGGAAGATTACGCTGTGCACTTTCGACGGAAACTGGGAATTTTATTAAACCGAATTAAAACATACATATTAGATGGCTACCTGTTTCTTCCCAGCTACACATCAGCACTGTCAGGGCTCGTGGGGGAGAAACAGTGACGCCACAACTACTAGCAACACCTTCACACCAGGAGGCGTGACAGACTCAGGTTGCTTCTCACCATCCACACTGAATAGCGTGCGGTGACTGTGACCTGCAGTGTTGCCGGGCATCCTAGTGCAAACGCACAACCAGTAGAGGCTTGGTGGTCCACAAGGCTCCAAATCCCTGATCTGCGCGCCTACAGTGGGGGATCAGAGGGGACTCTTATCGAGCTCGTGCCGGCAAGTCACTATTGAGTTACATTGTTAGTATTTCTGTCTCAGTGCGCTGCATGAACTACAGAGCTGCTACCCTATGCCTCACGAGAGGAGGAGCGGCAGAAAACGCAGGGAGCAACACCTGGCTCACCCTACTCTAAGGCCGAGGATAGCATCACCCCATCCTACACAGGATAGACAGATGGAACAGGACAGTGCCGCCGAACTCAGATGACGAGCAGTCGCGCCTGCTCCGGTTGTGTTCATTAACTTTCCACAGTGTGTCCGCATCCACACCAAGTGTCACCCGATTGTCACCGAGCTTCTGACCCGTACTGAACTGCGTCTAGGATGGGACAACCACAAATTTCTGGTCTAAAGAAGCTCATCTGTGGAACATCTGTTCCTGCATTGACATAATTTGTCCCGCCTAAGGGCTTATCTTCCTAGAATACACAACTAGAAGTAAGAGTGTACATGAACAAGCCAATACCCCTCGTCCCATCCCAGCTACCTAAGCCACTTTTGATCTAGTGGATAAAATCCTCGACTAAGGTGTCCAGTCAGTCTAATCGGACACGCATCGCATACTACCATTTCATGTGCCTGTACCCACTTACATGCCCCTGTGGCGGCACCTTCAAGGTAATCAATTTTTTTGCAAATGAGTGTATTTACTTTAGAAACATAAAAACAAATGTTTACAAGTAAAATACTATACCCCTAATTTTATACCTATTGACAAAAAAAAGCACTATTTATATGTCCCCCCAAAAATTTGGTTACATATGCACACCATCCCATTATTTTGTTCAAGGATAATATTACTGGTATTACGTTTTTTTTACACACAGACATAAAAATGTATCTACACAAAATATACTTGCAGTGAAAATGTTTTAATAAAAAAAAATTATTCCCATGACGTGTAACATCTTCTTCCAACTGCCAATATGATTTTGCCTCATCAGTGCGAACCTTGAAATCGCTACCAACAGAGCCCTATAAACAGTACAAGTCTTCCAGAAATGCCTACAAGATACGTCCTTGTACAGGGGGCTATTATCGAGAAATTCTATTGTTCACCCCACGATAAAATAATATGCTCATTTCTACAAGCTGAAATGAGCTGACCACTAAGGAGCTGAGATGACGTTATGTAATACCATAGCGCGCTAAGGGATTGCAACACAATAGAAGCATTGACTCATGCTCCCTCAGATGAAATTCTGGCTGGCCGGAACGTCACATGCCCTGAGAGAATTACCCCCCCCCCCCAGGAGCAGGTCACTTCCCCCTGTAAAACCATAGTTAAAACTTCCATTCAACTCTTGTTTGATAGGAGGTAGTAAATATCACAGCGTTTATTCCTCATTGGGAATAAACACGTTTTTATCCAATTGCAGAGTATTATTTCAAGGGTATTGTTCTGTTCCTAATTAGACATCAATCTTGTTAAGGGTAAAGCAGGCGACCTTGGAGTATTTACTTAACCTCAAATTATTCCGAACTTTAGTTCAGGAGACTGCGAGCTCCCCTTGTATGTCAATTACATACATATTAGATAGCCATCCATCCTGTAAACCCCGGTGTATTAGAATGGTAGAGCTACGACTATTAGTAATTCAACCCTCAAGGCAGCTAGTCAACCAGCCTACGTTATACTTCATCCACTGTGCTTCTGGTACCAGAGGAAGTATCTGCTTGGTCCTGGAGGTCTAACCCCTTGTGGACCCAAACCCAAGGGTTGGAGTTGTCAGTCATAATTTAACCCACGCTCTGTGTCCACCGCACTCCTGGTGCCGGGCACAACTGGAGCACAGCGTATAACCTAGTCTGTCAACCTCAGCGTGAGGAAGTACACATAAATAGGGACAAAAGTTACCTGCTTAACTCTTTTCAGGGATGGTAGTGGTCCTCTTCCTAATCCCCTACTCCTGTCGGAGTGGTAGTTAAAATAGGTATAAAAAGGCCACTAATGCCTCTCTGTACAAACAAGTGCTTAGCTCAAATGCAATTGCACTTAGCAGTCAGATTACAAGAGAACAATCTCAAGCTGCCCGTCGCTCAGAGAATCTTCCTTTCTCAGCACTCGTAACATCCTTATTTGAACTACCTCTTAAAACTTCAGAGGAGATCAACCCTTTTATTAAAGCCTTACTAACGGGTGAGAAAATCCCACGTAGTATAGCTAACCCCTGGATCAGTGGCAACCAGCCAGACAGCCCACCTAGGGCCACCAGCAGTGACAGCCACAGCCAACTCGTCAGCACACCAGGTCCTGGTGCCAGCTCCAGCAAGCCACTACCAGTGCAGCAGCAGGATCAGCAGCCTACACAAGCCATCCATCGCCCAGGTATACAGGTAAAAACCAAATCCAATCAGACAAAAGGTCATACTCTCCGTCCCTGATTTTGACCCATAGTCGGAAAGCTACACTGCCCATTCTTTATACGGGCAAGGCTCAGGTACTTAACTAAGTAAGACCAAGTCAAAGTAACCCTGTGTATCTATCCTCACACCAAATAAAAACAGCCCGATCATGATGATCCATGGTTAATCAAAGGACAACACGCATCAACCAGTTGGAGTGCAGTACCAATGTTTTACCACTTGAGACAAGTTTCTCATTGCAATTTTTGTCTGTGTAATATGCTTAATAACAACACTTTTCCCGCTCTAACCCTCTGCTTAAATATAATATTAGCAATAAATATGCATAAGGTGTGAGGACTGATAGTACAGTAAAATATTAATGTATTTTTGCATCTTATTACGTCACATACACTTTTGTCTGTGCAATATGTTTACTAATCTTACTATTATTTCTAACAATCCCCTCTGCTAAAATTTAAAATTAGTAATAAACACACACATGACTGCTGGCCTTGAAGAAGGAGAAAAAATGGGGGGAGGGGGAGAGGAAGTGTGCACATATGTGTTTGTATGAGTGAGACAGATAATAAACAGCTTCCTTAATGTGAAGTTGAGAAAGAGTGATAACAAATGACAAAGATAGCAACTGCAACAGGAGCTTGTAGGACAAGCTGACATGGACAGGAAAAAACCCAGTTGAAGTTGCAAAGACAAACTTCTGGTTAAAATATGCTGCTGAATAACATTTTGAAATCAATAGTGCTACAAAATATTAAACAGGGATGTCGCTTTGCCGAAACAACTTATGCAATTAACAATAAATTCCAATTTACATATACAACTGTAAGAATGGCTTTTACTGTCTATAGAATCTTAATGGAAATAATTCAAACACAAACACAAACCATTTAAAATAAAATAAATGCTCAAAAATACATTTTGAACAGACCAAGGCACAATAACGAATACGTACATATATAGTACAGTTATCAATATTTACATCAAAATTGTATCTTTAAAAAACACTGGGATTAAGAGGTCACTTTAATAATTTTTACTGTCAATTACTTTGGTAAATTAATAATCTGAAAAAACAATGAACGAACGCTCTTCAAACAAATTTTTGAATTCCGCTTCACACATCTACACAGAATTACACATCAACATAATATTTTAGCAATGTTTCCTGGACAATCTTGGACTTAATATGTACATACAGCATTAAATGATTTTAATGACATGACAGGCCAGAACTGAAGGATGTTGCAAGCTCAAATCACATAACGACTCAGCAAGCCTAAACCTGTCCTAGAAACATTTCAAGACCTACTCACACTGTGCAGATCACTTCATCCTCTGCCCTCCTGATTAACAGCAGTGGTCCAAGATAGTTCATGAGCAGTTGATAATTGTTCAGGTTCATATAATCTCTTATTGTCCTTTTCACTATTGGTTCCAGCAGCTGTGGCATGCGAGCCGTAGCAAGTGGGAGCACATCGTCAAATGATGCATCCAGGATCTAGCAACCCAGAAAAAGCCAACACAGGATACAAAATTTGAAGGTATGTAAACAAGTACATATTTTAACTTAATTCTGATAAAATGAAATAGTAAAATAAACATGTCCATACTACCAGAAAAGGAAAGGGAGCTTTAAGTCCTCATTTTCCTCATGACTTGGTTCTATGCTCAACTGCTAGTCAGCTGCTGGAGGTGTACTGATCATGTGCCATATGCATAGGAAATAATTGCTGTCACCATCAGTTTGTGCTGTCAGTAACTAGTCAGTGAGCAGTCAGAATCTATAGGAATAAGGCAAATACAGTTATCTGAGAACTGTACATGCTATATGCCAAACATCTTTTTTTTTCAGCAGCCTCTAAAGGAGGACGTCACTGGCACAGCTGCAAAAGGCTTAATCCCTCCTGGAGATGCAAGCTTCCAACTGCCATAGAAACCAAAGACCATAACCACTAATTTAGTCCACCAATCCCAGACCTGAGGTCCGGAAAGGCTTTAGTAGTTCACACCGAAAGGGGGAGAAATTTGACACTGCCTCCGACACAACAGAGCAGTCACCATGAATTGAATGTTGTTAATGAAAAATGTAGATTTCCTTGTTGGTCGCTCCAGCACCTCTTGTAAAGCAGCAAAGAAATCTGCAGCACATATTTTATTTAATCTAAACAGGTTTGCAAACTTTCTGTCCCCTTCAATTTCAAAATTCTCCAATCATTTTTCAACAAAATAGTCCATCCAAATTTTCCAGTACTATTCAGACCATAGAAGTTTGTGAAATCATGTTGCTACACTATCAGGCACAGAAGTAATTATGAATGGACTTATTCAATTTTGAAAACGTTTTTACTTCACAACAGCACAACAAAATAACTACAAGTATCCCTGCAAATGGGCCCTTGTAGTATTACTATTAGGGATGGACCGTCCCTGTACAGTCAGCTGAAGGAAGTCTTGTCCAAGCTGGGGCTGGAGTGCTGGCGGCCTTCTTCAAGAGCTGGCTGAAAATAGAGGTTCGAGCCCTGCCTCGGGCTGTTGAGATGAAGGAGGTTGAGCCCTGGGCTGCAGAGGAGAGGAGAGAATCTTCCGCAGACTGCAGGAGAGCTCGTGAACCTATGCGGCCGGCGAGCCCGGCATCTCTGCTGGACCACGGGGCTGTACTTCCATTTATACGAAAATCGCCCTGTGTCCACGATTCTCCGGGGGCAGGGGGTAGCGTAGCCTTCCAACATAAGGGCTGGTTTATCTGCTGCAGGACCACCACTCAATTTCTTATCTCCCCTGGTGGAGGCGTTGACATTTTCATGGGTTCCAGACTGAGGCAGGTGGCCCGTGATGTCAGAAGGTCACAGGGGTGCTGCTCTCTTGAGGGTTGTTTGGAACTTCTTGGCCAAGCCGGGAAGCGTAGTATAATTTAAATAATTAATATTATTTCTTCGTCCTTACTTCTATCTTGGGTACTAAGAACTGGCTGCATTTGTGTTTTGGCAAAGTGGTTTGTTTACATTTTGGTCAAGGCCGCATGTGTGTCACACTTGAACAGGGCCCGCAGAGTCGTCCGCCGCAGCCTGCCAGCGGTCAACTACAGCACCAATCTACAGGTGGTAAGCCAGCATCAACTGCCACCCACGCCGCCTTAGACGCCTACATAGCCTGTAGCTGCCCAACCAGACCGATTCAGTACACCGGCTCCCTCTGAGCTAAGGCGCACCCACAATAACCAGCCCACCCAGGATTCTCTGCCTGAACCTGCATAAAGAGCACCCCCTTGTAGACTAGGTGATGCACCAAGCTTCCCAGCCATCACGCGTCAATTTGTTTCACTAATAACAGAACTGTGTCTATGTATTTTATACTGTTACAAAACAGCTCTGTTTTGTAACAATATAAAATACATAAACATTTTGTCTACATATTTCTCCAATGTTTGTTGTGCAAATGCTGGTTGTCAAAATAGTCGACGTGAAATTTTCTTGCAATTGTTCACGTATCCAACTGATATTGTGTATGTGATGACGTTAATAAAAAATTTTGACACTGCCACACACTGGCTGTCAAAAAATTGAATTCTTATATGAGTACACTATTTGTTTACATAACCTACATGTACAGTATGTAGGCCTAAAGTAAATATTGGTTTTCCGTGAACCCTTAGCTAGTCATTACCCCAGAAAATTGGGAGTTTACTGCATTATTAATTAGATTATGTTTTATTTATTTACACCCTCAGTATGTAAAAGAGATGGTGGCACGTTTACCTATTTAAAACCAGAAAACAACCTACTAATTGGTGGGAAGGTACTATTATAGCAACATCCTGAGGAACTGGCAATACTTATGTAACAGTACACAGACACAAGTAGCACCTTGCACTGCAGAACTCACCACGCCACGGACGTTTTGGTACTCCATGGCAGCCCATGAAACAGAGTAGCCACCAATGCTCCAGCCAAACAGGAGGATGTTCTCCGGTGGGAAGTTCAGCTGGTGTATAGCAAACTGTATTACCACATCTATGGCATTATGCTCCTGGCTGGGAAATGGTACACCCTGTGACAAACCCAAAAGCACATAACCACAGCCACAATCTGCAATTTAATTGAACTTAAAATAGTTGCTGTCAGTACACAAAAATTTTCCACAGCATAACACTGTAGGGCCCCGGCCAGAGTGGCGTTTTTGTTGCTGTGTCAGAGTCACAAAAGTGCGTTGCATTGATTTCAATTTGAGTGGCCTGACTGGCTTTTATGTCATGGTGACAGAAACAAAAATGATACATGCAGCATATTTGGACTGTTGCAACTTTTCTGTCGCTGTTGTGGCAAAAAATGCTTGGCATGCATTTTTATGGAGGTGGCCACACTGGTGTCTTGTCATGACTACTGGATGTGGTCAATAGTGTTCAATCAGTCTGTCTGGTGCAGCTACAGAAGAGGCTTGTGAGTTGTGACAATGTTTGATATGGAGCTTTTCATAAATGAAATATCGCACAGAGAAGTGATGTGGAATGCGAAAAATCTGGCGTATGCGTACAAGGATTTGAAGGCTAAAATGTGGCTTGAAGTTGCCACTAAAACTGTCAAGGACTGGGAACAACAATGTGAAGAACAAGAAAGATAAGCACAGTCAAATTTATTTGCCATAAATTAACAGAACACTAACATATACTGATACAACAGTTTTCGTACTGTGTATAAGCCTAATATGTGCAGTCATACGTTGTGGTATAAGTTGATTAATTCAGAGTTATTATACATGTTAATAAATGTATCTGAAATTCTAAAATATAGAGCTGGAATGGTTGTCACAGATACTTGCATAGAAATATTGCAGACAAGACACTTAATACAAAATTTCTTGTCCAAAATACACTTATAGCTCATAATTGATTGTATTTTAGTAATAAGAAAGTAATATACCCCTACACATGCCACAACAGACGTTACCACCTTTTTCATACATGCCGAAAATGTATTTTAGAGCACGGAGTATCCTACATATCATACGGCCATTGAACACAGCCCATAGAGCTAAGAAAATAATCAGCAAAAATGTCCCTTATGTAGTTAGCACGCTTTGCCGTGTCCCCTTCCATTTTATATGTCAGAGACACTGTCCCTCACTCTCACAAAATGATGTAGTATATATGCCACTTGCACAATATTATCCACTACCTCAGGTTGAACATTAATGGCTCTAAGCAAAACCCTCCATATGTTTGAAAGAATGCCAAACGCACATTCCATAAAACTTCGAACTCTTGTTAATCTATAGTTAAATGCATGTTGGCATGCATTGAGGTTTCTCTTTTCAAAAGGTCGCATTATGTGTATTTCCATACTAAAGGCCTCATCAGCAACTGAAACATAACGCAATGGTGTGTTTTCATTATGTGGAAGCAGTTTGTCGCAGGGAATATTTAAAGAGCCTGACTCAAGTTTTACACATAGCACTGGTTGTTTGAAAATATTAGAATCTGATAACCTGCCATAACTCCTGATGTCAACAACAATGAAGCAACAGTTTGCATCGCAGAGTCCTACAAGTACCACGGAGAAAATGTTTTTGTAGTTGTAGAACACAGACCCAGAGTCTTTAGGTTCACAATTCTGATGTGCTTCCCATCTAAAGTGCCTAAGCAGTTTGGAAAGTTCGATCATTTCTCAAAGTTCATGCAAATCCACTCCTAGTCTTGTAATGTTGTCTCAGGCATGAATTCATTTCTTAGTAATGATCAAATTACCACGCAAGTCTGCTTTATAATTTCGGATATAGTACTTCGTCCCATCCTGAACTCAAATTCCAGCGTCCTAAATGTATTTGCAGTTGCAGGGAACCTATCAAAAATGGTTCTGTTAAAAACAACCCTTGCCATGCCACTATTATGGCTCACCTGAATTGCTCTCTTCTGTGATCACACAGAGGAACGAGCCAAAGTTTGGAAACACTGTAGGTTTATACTGTGTGTGCAAGAGACAGACAGACAGAGAGTTACTGAGCCCTGAGCACATTATGAGTCATATTTTATATGCTGACTGTTGGGTCACCATGAAAACAATGATTTCTTTAAATTTAAGCAGAAAAATGAAAACCAAGTTTCAAAATAACCGTACAACCACAAGCCCCAATAAAACAAATTGGATGGATAGTAATTTCGTTAGTACTCGCCTCCCAAGTGCTATAGCTATTATAATCGTCTTTACAGAAAATATATTTCATGCTGTTTTAAAAGGGAGCTGTTATATTTTCTTTAGAAGAACCATTATTTGAGATCACGTTTTATGATAGATCTTTTATTGACAGATCCAGAATAATTATCTCAGAGCAATTGACTATTTATCTGTGAGCTGAAAATTCCTATGCCAATAAAATTCAAACCCGTAATTGATTTAATTCTTTCTGAAATAACCAAAATAATGCTACATACTAACTTTGGCCGAAATCTTTGTTAGAGGAACGAACAATATGGTTCCTTAGGAGGAAAAAAAGTGATAGCATGCTTCAATAATTAACGATCAGTCTTTGACTATCCAAATGCCCTATTGAACATATAACAGCTGACCATAATAAAATCATTCGACACTAGTCGCATTATGAAGTAATAGCAAAAGAGGTGTTAGCCATACACTTAGCGGCACAAGAAAAAATATGTATGTTACACACTAAGAAAATAGTTTTCCCAAATAGGTATTTCAATAATTTTAATACGGCAGTAGATAATTTTTTGTTACTATTTATTTACTCATTGCAACTTGTCCTCAACAACTATAACCTCGTGATATAATTTATTGAAAATAGAGAACATAGGCGAAGATGTGGCACGAGGTTCAGTGACACTCTGTTAGCATAGTATACATTACATTATAAATTTATGCAAACAAACTAATGTCTTAATTTATGTTTATTTCAGATCGAAAAAGACCAAGAAAGTCAATGTTGACAGCTTCGATCAAAGAGTCATTAGACACTATAGCATAATTCTATTTGGTAAAGAAATTTGCACCGACAGTAGCCAAACTTACGCCAATTCTTCACGAAAGGATTGGATGGAAGTGGAGCCATGGGTTTCATGTGGAAGCAGTCTCAAAAGAAGCGCAAGTTTTTAGTAAAACGAGTTGATGCCGTAGTTTGGCGTTCTAAGTATCTAACAATGCTGAAACAGCTTAGAAGAGAAGGCAGTGAAATATTTTACCTAGATTAGATACTAACTTGACAGTTAAGAAGTGCTGGCAGAAGGAAAACGAGGTTGAAGGTGTGTTAGAAAGCGGAAATTCTGCAAACAGACTTGTTGTTGTCCACATAGGATACAGTGAAGGTTTTCTTCCCAGACGTCTTTTATAAGGCAAGTGCCACCAATTGTGGCACTTGCCTTATAAACTTACAGATGATATTCACGGATTCTTGACTGGAGAGTGGAAAGGCCTCTATCCAACATCAGAAGAGGTTAGTTACCACCAGTAAGTAACAGTTGCCACGGGTGCTCCTAGGGTAAGAGCCCATAACATCGGCCGCCAGCTGAATCCAGGCAGGGTGCAATCGATGGGGCTACAAGGCTGGCAGGGACACGGGTAGGCCTTGCCTCGGCAGCACGCCTCGCAGCTGTTGACGTACTGCCGGACGTCGTGGCTCATCCCGTCCCATATGTAACAACTAAGGTAAGAGAGAGGTGGGGGTGGAGTAGGTGGCGGAGGAGAATTTCCCTTTCTTTCCACATGCTTTTCGGGCTTAGCTGGCCATCTTCTTTGTGGTTTGTTGAGCACTGCCTGTGGTTTAAAATTCCTTTCTGTCTCTCGGGCTCGTTCAACTACCTCTATTGTTTGTGATTTTGGGATTTGAAGGAGATTGCATAACTTGGGTAGAAACATGCAGGCAATATCACGACGCAGCTCTCCTCAGTTTCTGTCGGAAAAATGCTTTGGTACATCTACATTTTTCGCCTGATAAATATCTCGGCTTCCTATTTGGCATGCTGGGTTCGACCGTAAAACTCAGTAGAGAGGTGTGCAACAACTTCCTCACCAGAAAATTGAACAGAAAGACGAGAGCATAAATAGCCCCATTCTGTTACAAATTCCCCGTATTTGTTCCACCATTCTAAGAGCTTTATCCCTTATTGTTTGCGGGCACGTGTCACCCACTGTTGGCTTGGTATCTCATGCTCCCTGAACTCTTTTTTTGCATTCAAGGGTGAAAGCAACAGGGTCTTCGTGAGGATGCCTGGCGAACTTGGGTAACTGCAGCTTGCTGACGCTGCTGGTGTTTGTCAGGCTAGACCTAGGCCTTGGGATACTTGGCAAGTACTTTGCTGCATGCCGACACACTTCGCAATGATAGACTAAACCTGGACATGTTACTAGCTCTGCTGGCCAGCCTATGCGCGCATGGTCGAAGGGTTGATGACACGATACAGTGTACTAGGTTGAGTCCATGGCTGGCACAGGTAATCCAGCTGCAGAAGGCAGACCGGCAGGTGTGGCAATCGTTGCATCTATATTCCAGTCTATCAGTGAAGCGTACTTTGTGCACCCACCCTAGGCACTGATAGAGGAACACGTTTTGATAGTATGCACATGAGATTGGGTTTACCCCTGTGCCAGGGCATGCTGCTATATGGCACCTGTTTGGGTTAGTCTTGGCCATAGTGGTTTCTTGCGGGTTTAGCTGGCTTGATCCTGCGTCCGACATAGTTATTGGGGTGTTTAAGCACCACATGGGGTTATTATAGACTCCCAGAAGACCGATAACGGGTTAATTCTTGACGTCTGGCTAGTCTCTGGTACTCATGGGTTGTGCTGGCCGGGTTCTGCATCACTACTCATTTTGCAAAGTCGCTCGTGCCCTACATTGGACACCACGAAAAACTTTGAGCTTCTTGACACGTGATGCTCTCAGGAACAGTGTGAAGCTACGTCACGGCTACAGCTAGCTTTTAGTGTGCAGGCCCATCCCACACAGGGTTAACAATGGCTGATTCTAACTCACTTGCCAGCAGGAACCCGACCAGTGTAGAGGGTAGGTTGAGTCACCTGGTGGCACGGTACAAAACCTAGTCATGGCTTGACCAGGTGCCGGGCGTTGTGACTCTAGAGGTTACTGGTTTACCTGTGCTGCTGGTGCTAGAGCGGCTGGGCTGCAGAGTCTGTCAAGTAGGCAGGTAGTGGCTACTGGAGGCGCTGGTGGAGCTGGCTGATTCCCAGATACTGCTGCAGCTGGAACTGCTGGAGAATGTCCGGGCTGGTCTGGTACTGTGGCTGCCATGGAAACCAGGGGCAAGCTAAGCCCAATGGAACCTCTTCCCCATGGCGAAAGGCAGCAACCACGGGGTGTGGTGTCCCTGGTGGCTTCTTGGGGGCTGAAAAAAGAGAAGGGGAGAGAGCTGGGGGGTGAAGCCCCACCACCCATCAGGGGACTTGAGCATGGTCCCAGGGGTTATTGTGGCAGAATGCTTTATAGGATGGGGTGCAGCACCAAGTAGCTTTGTAAGTGGACGTGGCCTTTCTCTCGTGCAGATCCTTACCACTCCTTTCGGTGTAAGGCATGGTGGGATGCTACTACCTGCCTCACGAGAGGGGAGCAGGTGACAATTGGTCCCTAGCTAGGTGTGTTATGCTGCAGCAGTGACCGGGCTAACGCAAAGTCGTAACTTTAAACCAACCTTCAACACAAGCGGTGCGATGGTTGGAGAGCAGGTTTTCTCTGAGTCGTCCAACGACAACTGCAGGTGTGGGCCCTATGGTAGGTCAGGCCCCCAGAACCGGTCAAACACTCCCTCCGACAAGTCAAATGGTGCGATGGACAGAGTGCAAACTGGCCTGGCCGTCTAGTCTCCTTAAGGTTTGTATGACTCGTGGTTGTGACTCTGCCTTTTGGTACACCAGGGTGCACCGAACAGGTGGCCGTTGAGTGTGTGTGTGTTTTTTCAACGTACGAGTCCCTAAGGGGGAGCCCGCATTCCTACACTAGATGGTAAAATCAGGTGATTTGAAATCCCGGTCTCCTGCTCCACTCTGGCGGGTGTGGTATTTACATGGAATCTCACAATCACCTAACGAAATGAAAGTCAAAGTAGGCAAGAACACATGTTTTATTTAGGGGAGGAATAAACACTATGGTAGGTACTACCACCTAACTACCTTAAGCAGACCGGAAGTGTATACTGTGCAGATTCCAGGTGTGAAGGAGATCAGGTTCTAAACTAGGGGGTGGCAGTTTCATCTAGGTAGCTGTTAAATTTTCCTATCTACTCTGTGCTATGTCCTGAAGGGACTTAAGTGGCCCACTTCTTGAAGGGTTGTGGAGGAAAGCCATTACTAGGGGCAATCGTCTGGGGGGGGGGGGGGGGGTCGACGACTTCTCCAAGGTCTGCAGGGGGAGATCCTCTGGAAGGTCTGGTAGATGCTGGTAATGGAGCTGAAGAGCTTCTGGGCTGTCTAGGCAATGAAGAGCGGCCAGAGAGCTCCAGGGCACGAGGTGGTGGAGCAAGTTGCTGAGGCTGTGTGGCTCTCAGAAGAGCCGACGAACAGCTGGCGTTTCTGAGCCATGTGCAGGTTTAAGTACCGGTACGGCTCGCCCTTGCCCGGGCGGCATAGTGGGGGCGGTCAGACACTTATTGGGTGGAGCTATCCCTGTGTGCGCCCTTGAAATATTTTATCACTTCAGAGGTGGTTGTGGCGGCTCTGTCACTGGCTCACTTATCTTCTCATCTTCTGTGGGGATGGCCTGGCATAGCTTACTGACCATGGGTGATGAACAGCATAATACTGACACGTCTGTATTACTCCCCACAACAAGGGACATAACCTGTACGGACTCTGGTAGATATTACACTGGTTCAAACCCCATCCTGTGGGCCTGGGAAATTACGCACAGATGAAACAAAGTCATGGTTGCATGGATCAGTAAGCGTCACGCATCATTACTCATTTCAAGGAAACAGGAAAAAATTGTTGCAAAATGCAAGAGATTGTAAAAAGAGGAAAACTGAAGTTGTAAAAACTGTAAATGAGACCAAATAAAGTAGGTACACAATGCAGTAAAATGAAAAACCAGGAGGGCGTAAAAGGGTTTTTCCTTAACTGAATTAAAAGCATGCCGAATCAAATCAGTACACTTAAGTTTTAAAACTATTTACACTGGTACACAAAAACATATGGGATCCCTTTAAAAAGTAAAATGTACTTACTGTACTGCCTCCAAAACCTGGATGATTGTAACCCAGAACAGAGTAATTTGCCTCAATAGGTGTCACCATAATTCCAATTTCATAAAATCCAGCATTTCCTTCAGCACAAATTACCAAGATACTGCCATTTTTGTGCCTACAAAACAAACACACCAACAAACCTAAAATAATAATATATCAATTCAGGTTTAAGATATCTTCTTAGTAAAGTACATTTGTACGGTCTGTAGAAAACATTATCTCAGGTAACACAACACTGACAGAAAAGAAATACAAAACTTCAAGAATTTGAACAGCATTTTTGACATTAGTTTCCTAATAACATGAGATTGAATATTTTATTAAAAATACATATTTTAAAACTACTGAAGTACAGAATAATAATTTTGTTCATAGTGGTATGAAGTAGAGAAGTTTAGGCAGCTCTTAACAACAAGGTCTTGACAGATAATGAGAGTGAAATGAAGTGAATATGGAGCAGTGTCAGAATTCAATAGTAGGGGAAAAGACAGAACCATAAGAAAACCCGTTGACCAGTGGCACTGCACAGCACAATTCTCAAAAGCAAAAACCTGGATATGACACTGCAAGGAATCAAACCCATTTGGCCTTGGTGGGAGGCAAATGCTCTAAGGCCCGTTCTACAATGCACGGATACATAAGACAACGGATTCAGAAACGCAAGCAGAACAAGCAGACAACTCGGCATGAATTTTAACCATTCTACAATACGAATAAACGTATGGTCTTGCAAACTTACAAAATCAAAAATACTCAGTTGTTGCAAATTACTGATACAGGTTTCATAATAAATACATCCCATTTTGTATATTTTTACAGTGTTTAAAAATACGTAAATACTACTGCCAAACCATGTGTACTTATTTATTAAAACAAAAATTATAATCACCACGCCAAATCAAAGCACTTGTTGCCATGTATACCACAATAGCCACAAAAACTAGTATCAATAAACCAAATACTCAATTCCTTTTGGCCACACGGATTCACGGACACGCAAGAGTTGGGAGTTGCCGAGCTTTCTTACGTGTATACGTACGTTATCCGCATCCGCATGCATCTCATTGTAGATTGTGTTACACGTCCGCTTCCATGATGCATATCCACGTGCGTGTCATTGTAAAACAAACCTAACAGTTATGTCAACCGTCGGCTACCATAGTGGTGTCAAATATCAGGTATTTACAACTCCAATTTTGAAACAGTTAGAAATGTATTCCACTTATTTTACACAACATACACTTGCAAAATTTTACTTTGCAAGATAAAACATTAAGAATTTAACTATTTATTCACAACACTGACTTATTCTCCTTCACTTTGTAATGGTGGTGGAGAAAGACGTAGGCCCCCTCTCTGGAAGGTCGGGGTAGTCGTCGGAAGACGTGCTGAGGTAGGCAGCACAAATTTTTTTTTTTCGTACAGGTAGGTGGGACCCTTAATGTTGGAGGTTCCACCGCTGTAGCGGCGCATGTTTTATGCGCTCAGGGCAACCAGCCGGCACGAGACAAAATGTAGAGACGTGAAGTGGTGTCAGCCGGCTAGCAACCTCGAAGCTTACTCTCTCTCTCATGCAAGTGGCGGGCAGGCGTTCTTCTCTGCCCCTCGCCCTAGTTGTCGGGCTTTGCTGATATGGCAAGAACGTGTATTCTCCCGTGTGCAAAGATTACTGGGGTAAGAAGCCGCGTGTGTCGGGTGTTCCAACCAGCCTACTTTCATAATGCGAGCCATTCACAAGAACCCGCAATAGCACTGGTGGATATTACAAGTAAATCGTACATAAACCCTGAAAGGAAAAGTATTACAAAAAGAATGACATGACAAAACGAGGGGAATTAAAGTAAGAATAAGATACATTTATAATATGTACAAGCCTTACGCACGGAAGGTGGGGAAACGCCACTACTATCCTGGTGCTTGCTGCAGTGATATAAGAAAGAAAAAGGAAAAATCTTTCCAGGAAACCTTTGTGTCTTGCAACAAGCTACATAGTTACGTGTGATAATTCACAAAGTGGTCAACCACAGGCCCTTCAACACCTGGGTTAACCGGCTAAATGAATAAAAAGCGAGTACACAACATGCCTGAACAACGTGGCATGTTATGCGCACATTGGTCACAGGTTACATACATATACACACACAAACTAAACATGGGAGTTAAAATATCTGGTGCCAAATTAAAAGAGTTTTAACGCTCATACTGTAAATTTGACGAGGTGCACAAAATATTGCAAACAAAAGCACTGATAAAATGTAAGCATATGAGTGTAATATACAAAAACCCTCCTACAAAACGGCATTCTTTCTTGCAGGTGATCGATCTTCACATATACACTTTTAAAAAAGGTTATGAGCATATTTAAATGTGTACCTACACATCAAATCATTATAAAAAAATATAAAATTAGCTAAGAGTCCTGTGAACGAAGGCTAATTCTAACATGTAAACTACGGAAGTCTCTGTCTTCATCTATCACGCGCACTGTGGTGAGTGTCTATACATCATACTATCATGCGCACTGTGGTGAATGTCCATATGTGATGCTAATTATCATAGATAGCGTCTGTTCGTAATGCTACTTTTTACGTGGGCTGTCGGCCACTGAAACACTTGAACCATGAGGTGTAAAATGTCTGTTCAAAAGTTACTGCTGTACAACTTTTTATGGTTGTAAATAAAAAGTGAATTATCACATAACCGAGTGATTAATTACTTGCTCATTTACCTAATCTGTTCTTTATACTGGAAATGCACTGCTTCTTTTAATTTAGCCTGAATTTGAATGTTCTGTTTACGTCACTGTCTTTTGGCTTTCGGATAAATTAAATTCAGTGCTTGTGACCAGTCTATAACAAGTCCTTTTGTCACGTGCACGTAGTCATGGTATACGACTACTACACAGTTTTAAAGTGCATGCACTATTGGCGATCTTCGTCTTCCCCCCATTACCACTGACCTTACGACAAAGGACAGCATACTGAGGGAACAGCCACATGTACCTGGTCTACATGGCGATTCCCTGTACCGACCAGGCGTGTGGGCAGCCTTGGCGGTACGTGGGAGCATCGGCATCATGGATCAGTCTGGGGCGTCGTGGCTTCTGCCGCAACAAAGTGAGAGGGCACTCGTTCAAGGGACGTTGAGGCAGTCCAGGGGAGGGTCAGCCCTTCCACCCCGACTGCACGGGTTCCCACCTGTAGGGCAGGATCTCTGACAGGGCAGTGCGGGGGAGAAAGGTCTCCACCCCGACTGCGGGCAGCACAGCTCCTTGTGGTTGCGGGCGGAATCGACGATCTTGATGGCCAGGTCCTGGGGCGAGGCAGTGGAAGGGAGATTCAAGTCAGCCTCCCTGCGGGTGATGTGCCTGTTGAAGGGTTGTGGGTGGCATCGATGATCTCAATGGGTGCATCTTCTCGCGTAGCAAGATGGCGGGGCGGGGCACTCCCAATGTGGCAGCTTGACGTCTGGGTTTGCGGGTATTCCTGCATCGTAGGACCTGGGGACGGAGCATGTCTGTTGCAGCTCGACACCCGGGTAGCAGAGTTTCCTGTGTAACAGGAAGCTGAGACGGAGCACTCTGGTCCGAGTTCGATGTCCTAGCTGGCAGGAGATCCTGCATAACAGGTTCTGTAGGCGGAGCACTTCCAGTATGGCAGCTCGATGTCGTGGTAGGCGGGAGATCCTGCGTGGCAGATTCTTGCGGCGGAGCACTTCCAGTGTGGCAGCTCAATGTCCCAATAAGCGGGTCTACCTGCGTGGTAGGTGGTTGAGGCGGAGCACTCTCATTGAAGCTCAACGTCCCTTGTTGTGGGGGATCCTGAGTGGCAGGTTCTTGAGGCTGATCACTATCGCCAGAGCTCAATGTCCCGGGCTGCGGAAGTTCATCACTGTTGGGTGTAGTGGTCGACTTCATGGAAACTGGAATGACCTTGACCACTGCCCCTGGCATTTCCTCTTCTTCTGCAGTAGGTGTGTTCTTGCTGAACGTAATTTCCGGTGGTTTAGTGGTGGCATGTACTTCGTCGTCTGAAGGCGATCTCTCTGAAGTTGTGACTTTGGTTCCGTAGTTGTACTAGGTAGTTATATTAGGTGATTCCTAGCCTCCTCACCAAAGGTACTTCCGATCGCTCACTGATGCGGCTTGATCAACGGGGTGTTTGACGGGGTTCTCTGCCACGGGGACTCCGCCAGGATAATTCAGAGCAGCTGGATCTCACTGCTGATATTTTATTGGCGTAGCTGCATGATGTTGAGGGCATTGATCTTACGGAAAATGCTCCTTGACGTTGTTCAACAACAGGTTTCCACGGTGCAATGTAACTAGGCGCCCGTTCAACCACAATGGGCATTAGTTTGGGTCTTGTTGAAGGTCCTGGCTCGGTTTCAGGTTCTATTCTCTTGAGTGGAGGTTCATCGTCATCTTCCAATTGGCCATACATGTCCCCTTCAGCGTCGCCGTCCCCAAGCATTGGCATATCCCCTGGGTATGGTCATATCTGACCTCTGGTGGCCTTACGAATTTGCCCGCGTATATTCTCGGCCCAGTAAATGTTATCATGTTTGCCTACTATATGGTACGGCCCATCCCATTTGTCAGCGAGGCCAGCGCTGAATTGGTTGCTGGCTTTGCTTAGTGGGCGACTTCGTAGGAGGACAGCTTCTCCCACGTTGAACTCTCTTACCCCTGTCTTTGGTTGGGGATATTTCTTTGAAAAATAAGTATTTTGAGCTCTCTGGGCGTGCGTGGTTCGTGCTAGCGCTGCTAGCCAGATGTCCTCAGGCTATGTGGGATCGCTTTCCTACTGCTAGTTGCCTGGTCGGTGCAAGGGTTGTCCCATGAGTAGGACACTTGTGCTGGTGTCGACAGCCTCGTTTGTACGGCGTCGAAGGGCAAACAGTATGGCGGGGATGTGTTTATCCCAGTGTTTGTGGTCATTCCCCACACTGATACGGAGGCACTTCTTGATCTCCTGGATCCTTTGTTCAGTGGGGTTGGCTTGTGGATGGTAGGAGAGGGGGGGTAGTCCAGGCTTCTACTCCCCACTCTTGACAGGCGGTTTACCATTGACGGCTAGTAAACTGGGTGCCATTGTTTGCCAATATGCCTTTTGGGAAGCCCCATCGTGCGAAAATCTCCACTTCCATTTTCCGCATGATGGGGATGGTTTCTTGGCTGGGAAGAGGTAATGCCTCTACCCACCGGGCGAATTAGTTGGTTACCACTAAGAGATAGCAGTTTCCCTTAGTACCCCGAGGATATGGGCCCATCAGATTGGCAGCGAAGTGGGTTCAGGCCGTCTTGGGTCTCCGTGGTTTTGCAGTGGGAGAAGGAACCGGGTATGCTTTGCCACTGCAGCACATGACACATTTGTTAAAGTACTGCCGGACATCGCGGCTTATTCAGTCCCAGTTGTAGCGGGTTTTGATGTCCAACAGGGTCTCCCTCATGCCCGGGTGACCAGCTTGGGGATAGTCGTGATGGTGTCTGCATATATCCGCTCGTAGTTACTGTGGCACCCAGATCTTCAACGGTGTATTGGGTTGCCCACTGCTTATCCATACGTCATCCCGTAGGTCGTAATGTTGGGGCTGTTCCTGTATTAGACGACGGATATCGGGATCCTCCTGTTGGCATAGAGTAACTTGGTGACAGGTTATCTGTAGTTGAAGGAGTCTGATTTGCTCTTCCGGACTTCTTTCGATCTGTGGGGGGGAGGTGGGGAAGAAATTTTTCTTCCTCCTCCTCCTCATCATCTTGTCCAAAGGCGTAGGCATGCTCATCTAGGTTGGCTTTTAATCGCATGAACTCTGGTCCTTCGAATACATGATTAATGCTCATTGGATCGATGGGCATTGGCGGGATGTCATCTGGGTTTTGGTCCCAATTTACAGTAATGCAGTTGGTTTCTCCCAAGTATGCTCTTCATTGACCGTGATCGAGAATACATTGAAGGCGGATAAGCCATGGACATCCTAGTAACACGGATTTGGACATGGTCGGTGAAACAATAAGTTCTGTTGAGGTGACAATATTCTGGATTTTTATATCCAAGGTAATCCAGCCAGTTACTTCCAGAGTTACATCAGGTTGCGCCATTCTTACCACTTTGCTCTGTGGACGGAGTTCCACGAGCTGGTTTGCTGTTAATAGATTCCGTGTAATGAAATTTCCTGTAGCCGCAGAGTCGAGTAAGGCGAGTACTCTGTTGTTATTTAATTCCACCTCTATGTGTGGGGCTACATGAACCGGTGCTTCCTCACTTAGTCCTTGGAAGATAGGCCCTTGTAAGCCGGGGTTGGCGGCCCACTTCGTACTCCGGAGTCGACAATTTCCGGCTTGGTTTCCGGAGTTGGTTTGCTAGCTGGTTGCTGCGGGATATATGTTGACGCGTTGCCCACTCGGTTGGGTGGAGTGGTGGCTCCCTCTGGTTTCCGTGGACAGTCATTGTTCCAATGATTATCCGGGCAGAACCAGCACTTGAGTACAACGGCCATGCATGGGGTTGTGGTTGTTACACCTTTAGGAGGCGCCACGGATGGCGTTCGCACGTCGGGGGCCCTGGTGGAGGCAGGTTTTTCAAGGCTCGCCCAAGCGGTGAAATTCTGCTCAGCTTTTCGAGCTCAGTTGACCAAGTCATCCACAGTCGTAGGGTTCGCTGTCAAGAGTACGTTGCTGAGACTTGGCAGTAACATGCGCCCGATTGACACCCGGAAATACTCGTCGGAACATTTGCTCTTTTCTTCGTATGAAGATTTCCACTTCCTTGTCGAGTACCTGGGTCTGGCTGTAGAACTGGGTGGTTAGTCTAGACAGCAATTTCTTGCCTGTAAATTTCATAGCTATGCGATCACAGAACTGTTTTCAATTGGTTAAAAATTCCCATAACGGTCCCACCAGGTGAGGGTGATGCCCTTTAAATATAGTTGAGCCTGGTCAACCCAATGTTTTGGCGGCAGATTTGTTTCCTTAAATTATTTCTTGCACTCCTGAGTGAATAGGATGGGGTCTTCGTGCGGGCGGTCTGTAAAGTCCGTTATTTATATGTCATCGTCTCTACCCATAGCTGGATTGGTGGGAGAAGGGAATGTGTTTCCTCAGACATCTTTCACACTGGTAGGCCCTCCCGGGCATGGAGACGCGTTTTTCGGGTTACCCTATACACAGATGGATGTAGGGCTCACTACATGTGGTGCACCTGATGCGGTTTATACCCCACTCAGGGCACATTACCTTATTACAGAAGCTTGTGGGCGGTTGTCGGCATGCTGTACAGTGGTACTCTAAGCCGTCAGTAACTCTGGTATCTTTGGGCCAGCCTATACAGGCATAATGGAAGATTTTTGTGTAGTAGGTGCACTCGACGCTTCGTGTGCCATTGCCTGTGCAGTTGGCATGGCTACATGGTACGTTATATACATTGTTGTCATTATCAGGGTGTTTGCCGATGATGCAATTGGCTTCGGCGTCTGACAAGGTCGTCGTTAAGAGCACCACTGGTTTTTCAAGGACTCCCCGAAGTTCGCTTGTTTACTCGTATTGACCCTTAGCTCTCGGGGTATGGTTGGTCTATTCATGCCTTTCACAGTGCACAGTTATTGGTTTGACACCTCACGTTGGGCGTTTTTACTCGCTAGACCAAAAGCGACTTTGGTAGCGGGGATGAGGCGAGGAGTGTTGGCTAGTTCTGATACACTCTCACCTCTAGTTCAGTAGTTGAGGTAAGTTTTTTATACTTAAGCGGGGTGAATGCCTGCACGAATGTTTCAAAGTTGTGTTTCTTTCGTCCAGAAGATCACGTCCCAACCTAGGCGAACTTCTGTTCCGGTTAAGAAGCTGTAGACAACAGGGTGATACTTGTAGCTGGTACGAACACACGGTGGAAACTCAATTAATATTGCCAGTGCAGGCACGACTGCTTGACGTCTTGAGTTCGGCGGCACGAACCCGTTCCGCCTGTCTATCCTGCCTAGGATAGGGTGATACTATCCTCCGCCAGACAGCAGGGTGAGCCAGGTGTTGCTCTCTACGTCTCCTACCACTCCTTCTCTCATGAGGCATAGGGTAAGAGTTCTATAAATCACACAGTGCACTGAAACGGAAATACTAACAGTGTATCCCAATAGTGACTTGTCGGCCGGCTCGATAAGTCCCCCCACTGATCCCCCACCGTAGGCGGACTGATCAGGGATGTTGAACCGGAGTCGCGCCAAGCTTCTACTGATTGTGCGTCCACTCAGAATACCCGGCAGCACTGCAGGTCACCGTCACAGCACACTAATAGTGCGAGTGGTGCGAAGCAACCCGAGTGTGTCGTGTCTCCTGACGTGAAGGTGTTACTTGTGGTTAGGGTGTTACTGTTTCTTCCCCACAAGCTCTAATACTGTTGTGTGTTTGATGGAAAGAACAGGTAACCGTCTAATGGGTATGTCTTAGTTCGGTTTAATAACTTTCACGGATTCCGTTGGCAGTGCACAGCATAATCAACCTCCAACTGTGAGTACAGATATATACACTGGAATTAAAAGTAGCAAAGTAGAAAGCAACGTGTGTGTATTGAAAGTTCAATAGACACGTGACCTGTGCTACCTCCTACCAAGTCGAGGATCGCTGAAGGTAACTGCGTGGTTCCAGGTGTAAGCGACCTGGTTCTAAATAAATGGGAAAAGCTTATTCTAGACAAAAAATAATAGTTACAGTTAAACTACTAATTAAAGGTGTCTAAAGGAGACAAATTAAGTTAAAAGAAAAAAGTTTGTTTTGGTATGTCGTCGGGTTGACTGGTCATCGGTTGATTGCAGTGAAGGCGTACTTGTCTGTTTTGAACTTCTCTAGAGCTACCGAGCACTAAGAGTGCTGTGGGCGGTGCAAAATATGCAAAAGAAGGACTCCATAACTTGGCTGCAGCTGGAAACTTATATAGTGGTAGCTTGTAGGCTGCCGGCGCGGGGAGCGGGGGAGGCGTGACGTCCTCCGTTAGAGTGATGTGTCACCACACATGATGAGTTGGAGTCAAAATGCTAGTTACGCATCATGCATCAAGGTAACACACAGTTTTAGGGCTTCTTTACTTGAAAATTAAATGCACCATAACTACATATGCATTATTTTAAACGTAACATGTAACCTGCTGCAAAATGTTTATAATTTTAACGTGTGCATTCATCATATAACCTCTAAAAAGGCAATTATTTAAATTTGCGGATGCCAAAGCAATGGTGCCAAGGTGTGCCATAGTCTTGTCAAAATTCAGAGTTATTTTTTGCATGTTGCACGTAATAGTGGTATACAAGATTGATGACCACTTTTTCTGTAGTTTAAAATGGAGAAATACGTGATTAGATATCAATACACTTTTGTTGTACTCTTTGAACTTTGAGATGTTAACAAATTTAAATAACAAAATATTACTTTATAAGCAAAGTAATGTGGTGATAGGTAGTTAATATCCTTATTCAAATAATTCCTTGTATTAGAAGTACAATGTATACTGTTTTGGTCTTAGAAGAAACAATATTTTGGCACTGATTTCGAGTCCCATTTCTCTACGTCAAAAAATTGGCAGAACTGAGAACCGGTAACCAGAACCAACCCATCCCGAAGTAAACATACTACCACAGTGAAATTCAATTTAATAAAGTTTCAGTGACACCATGTCATGATCCTATGAATAAGCTTACCCAATACAGATAACTTTACCAGGATATTCTTTCAATCTTCCCTTCAACCATCCAAATCTTCAACCTAGTTATGAGAGTTCCATTATAATCTGTGGTCACTTGGAAGTTTTTTTCCCTTCCTAGACATAATGATATACCCAAAATATACCCTAATATGCCCAGCATATACAAAGTAATGTAGTAGTCATAATACTTTACCCACACTACATATAGTACAGGGCTGCCACCAGCCCTGAAGCTGAAATCCTGGTTCCTGTACTGAGAAGTCCTGTAAAATCCTGGAATATTTGGGTCAAATCCTGTAAAATCCTTGGAATAAAAAGAATTGCAAATTACAGAAAAAATAGTGGCTATGAAAGACGTTTACATATTTAATGTTTATTTTTTGGTTTGGAATGTACAAACCATGTTAATTATTTTCTCCACTCACACTTATACTTTCGTTTATACAACAACTGTATCGGCGATAATTTTAGTTCCCTCACCATTGTGATATCAATGCCAAATGCAAAACACAGTCACCAAATTCAGATTGCATGCGTAAAAATTGCAATTCGCAGCAAAGGTTCTTTTCAATAATGACCTTGACCTTTGCATTTGATCATACAGCCACAAACAGAAATATGTGGATAACTGTATATCTGCGCCAGTGAATAATTAAGAAAAATATTTGGGAGATACACTATTAAAGCAATGGCGTATATCTAAAATATTTTGCTTAGCCACCTCCATTATAACAATATTTCAAACAAATGCATCAATGAAACTGACACACATTGCTGTGGGCGCTAGTTTCGCCACTTTGAGCAAGTGAAAAAAACAAAAAAAAACTACACTAAAGTTTGAGTTTGGATTTTTCTACTGTTAAAAATCCATAAAAATGGATAAAATCCGTTAAAATGGCAGGCCTGATATAGTAACACTTCAGTATCTGAAATGTTATAACTCAACTTACTTATTTCTCCTATCCACAAACATTGAATCAATATAATTTCCATCCCGTGCACGGAGCTTGAACCTCTCACCTCCCTGCTCTGTGATAAGCTTCATTCGGCCCTCAAGGAGGAAATTTGCTGAAACACAAACATTCAGTTTTCTTAAGCAGAATTTTACAAAGCCTTATTAAATAAATACAGCATACTTTATATAATGAATAAGAACAAAAATATTTGGCAGATTATGATTCAGTTATCAATTACTGTCTGCATGCCCTAATGCATAGCCTAGTACACTCATCTTGTTCTCCTGCAATATAAACCATCTGAAGGAAGAATGGAAAGAAAATGAACATAAGAGACTGGCATATACCATTTTTTTGTGCAACAAGACAAACTGAAAATGACTGAATTTGGAGGAAGCTCACAGTTCAGAAAAGTCATCTTTTATATAACATTGTCCCATTGGGCCCGGGTCCAGGGGCATACCAAGTTGAGGGGCGAAAATTAAGTAAAAAATGTATAAGGTAAAATTTTTACTACTTAATAAATTTAAGCACTTTTAATAGATTTCCTTTGAACTAAACCATTCCAAAGATTGTTTTGAAAAACTGTTTAATTGTTTGGTATTTCAATTACTTGTTTAGTGGGGTGCGTAAGGCAGGCTAGTAATGAGGATAAATCTAATATTACCTGTAATTGCTCACCAGAAAGAGTTTTTAGAACTTATAAGGACGAAGAAGGAAAGCTCAGTAGTCTCATGTTTTTTGCCCACACAAAGTGATATTGATTCAAACTGGATTTCAGTGAGACAAAAAAAAAACTCAGAAAAGAAAATGTTAAGGAGAAGTAAATTAAAAATAATGAGAAGCCAAATAAAAAAGGTGACAAATTTAACAATAGTGGCAGCTAAAAACCATATAAAATAGTGAAATAGTGATGTGGTGGGGGGTGGTCTGTGATACTGTAAAAACATGTTAACTAGAAAATTTATTTTCTAAGTTATAACAGTTCACTTCGACGATTACATTTACAGTTGCCAGTTTGAAACACAGCGAGTCCACAGATGGTGGATAATGGAAGGCACTCCAAAGGAAAGCCAAGGGAGTAATGCACCCAAAACCAAAGTTGGCATTATGTTTTTTTTTCTTTTATGTTTGTGGAGAGGGGAGGGAAGCCATTAACCTATTCTATGCGGAGAGCAGGGTGCAAGCATTAAAAACAAACCTGAGTTTAGCCAAAGCTCATAGTAAAATAACACAACTGCCCTTAAAGCAAAATATAATGCAAATTAATTTACTGATTAGGGTTAATGTTGATAGTAAATTTTTCATATAAATTTTCTTTCTTCTACAAGATTGCAACACTGTGCATAACACTTGTTTACAAAATGGCAGACACTGTCGTAAGTTTACAGTTTGTATTAAAGTCGCCTGTGATTCCAAAAAACAGAAAGTAAATTTTTAGTTTTTTAATTTTTTAAATTTTGTGTGTGTGTGTGCGTGCATGCACACATGTGCATGCATATGTGTGTGCACATGCATGCGTGCATGCATATATATATGCATTTGATTATGATAAGAATGATTAATACTGGTAGTGTACACTTAACAGTTTGTACCGTTCAAGTGACTTTAGGGTCACCAAAATTTTCTCGGCCAGATAATATAAATAATAATTCTGAAGGAGAATAATTGTGTAAAAATCTTTGTCTTACTAATCTGACAATACGATAATGACTTATTGAAAGTGATTAAACCATACACTCATCATTCCTTGCAACCAAACATCACAACAGCACTTTAAAAATGTTTACTTGTGGAGCTATACTAGAATAAGGATTATTGAAGTGTAAACATATGGTAGTTGCTATGTTATGTACCACATTTTAAATAACTGTTTTACAGTGTACATAAACAGTATACCATGTTCACACTATATGTACTTACTGTATTTATTCATGCATAGCTCCCCTCCCAATATATAAATGGAAAAGTCATAAAAAAATTAATATTCCATGAATAACCCCGCCTTTTATTTATTACTTCAAGCAACGACTCAAAGTACTACCAGGCCACACAAGTTCAATGTGTTTAGAATCTGCCGTCAGGTTCTGCATGAGCTGTGTATTGGCCTTGAACACTGACCTGTTAGTGTGTGTGTGCACGAGTGGACAATCTGCACAGTTATTGATCCCAGATCCCTGTTGCCATTGTGCAAGCAGGCCCTGTTGCCATCCTGTAGCCGCATAGTGCGTACAGTAGTTTCCGTGCTGTTGCCTTACCACAAGGTTGTACCCAATGAGCAGTTGTGCCTAAGTTTGTTTTACTGGGGAAGAAACGTTGCAGTTTCACAGCTCAATTTAAGCTGAAAGTAGTTAAGTATACTTCAGAACATTAGAAAATAAATAAAAAGTGCTGCGAGACATTTTGATACCGACTCGAAGTGTCCAATCACGGTGTACAACAAGAATAAAATTGAAAACTGCGCAGAAAGACACAACGAGCTTTTCGTGGGAAACAGGCAAGTACCAAGTTACTACAAGATAAACGCTACACATACATTATTAAACTTCCCACAGCTGGGTATGCTGTGTTGACCGAAATAGTTCAAATGGAAACAAATAAGATTGCCAGGAGACTGAAAATACCTGTGGTGGAGCTCAAGGGCAGTTATGGCTGGGTTCGTCGCTTCATGAAAAGTAAAGATTTACTGTATGTTTACTAAGTCGTACAACAGTGGCTCAGAAGTTACCTGAAAAATATCAGGAAAAACCACAGAATTTCAAAAATATGTAATTGATTTGCGAAGGAGGGGGGGGAAAAATACCTTCTGCCACAAATAGGCAATGCTGACAAAATGCCAATATTATTTGATATGCCTGAAAGTACCACCATGAATCCCATTGGTGAGCTTAGTGTCAGCATACATATGCGTGGAGAACAGAAAAGCAAAGATGTACAGTAATGCCGACAGTAACTGCCAATGGCCATTAGCTACCACCGTTCGTAGTATTCAAGAGGAAAACTACCAAGTGACATTTTCTTTCAGGAAATTTTGTATCTATTAACGAGAATGGAGAATGGGTGGATGACTGAAGACTTGATGATCAACTGGTTTAAACAACATGGTTTAACCAAAATATTGCAAACTCTGGACATTGTCGTCAACCGTCCATTCACGGCCAACTTCATGAAGTTGTATAATGAATGGATGAGGAATGCCAATCATCAGCTGACACAAACTGGCAGACTTAAGCGAGTTTTCCTACTTACTGTCTGTCAGTGGATCCTAACAGCATGGAGCATGATTCCTGCAGAAGCAATCACCAAAAGTTTCAAGGTTATAGGAATATCAAGTACGCTGGATGGCTTGGAAGATGACTTGGTGTGGAAACACGATGATTCCTGCAGTAGTGGCAGCAATGAAAGTGGAGAGAACGATGATGACGATGACTAAATTAAATATGCAGTTGTTTGTGATAATTTTGCCAACAGATACTTACCACACTACACAATAATTACAATAAATAAATTTGAAAGTTGTGTTGTATTTGTGAATAATTTAATATTTATTGTACATATTTGATCAGATATGCTTACATCGTTCAATGTATTCATAATAGTAAATTTCCTCTCTGTGCATGTTTACAATGTTTTTCTTTCATTATCTTCACATGTTTGAATGTGTGTGAAAGAAAGAGAAAGCAGCACATTATAGGACATCACATCATGGTGGCCATGCTGTGTTTACCAATTCCGCAGCAGGTACTTCCGAGTGTTTTGTAATTTGTAGCTTATTGATTTGTATAATTTTTTTAAACAATGTACTTTGTATTATTTGCCTTCATTTTTTAAAAATTATTTTTCATCAAGTTAACGTCCTGATATAGCAAACAAAAATGCACAGGTACGGTGCTATATATGGAAAGGAGATTGATTCATGTATAGCGCCCACTTCCCAAACACCAAAATATGCTTAAAATAAAGGGGACAGGCTGCACTACGGTAAATACTAAACTAACCTTACATTGACATGTGAATGGTAATGGCAGGCCTATTTCAATTACTCAGAAGCACAAATTAAACCTACGTCAGATCACAACTCTCTTTGGTTTTACAAGCAATACACAAAGAAATTTTCTTTAACTTTCACTCGCTTAACAACTGCAAATTGAGTGAACAAAATTCTTACTCATTGCATACTGTAATAAGGAGATGGACCCAGGATACACAAGCTTCAGGCCAAATGTGTGTGCAACAATGAAACTGGCCACTTGACAAGGTAGGCCTACGATGAAGTCAAAGGTAGAGCGACGGCCCACTTGCCAGTCTCGAAATTGCCGAGATTTCGCCCTGCGAAACAAAAAAACAATGTAAGAGAAAACTTCAACAGTTAATAGGACCATGATAGTTTCAACTCATCAGTAAAATGTATGGCTGGACAGCATGCTCTATGGAATAGCCTTGACTATGGATGGATCAATACTACATTTTCTTGATACTTGATGCCAGTTTAGATACCAAAACATTCTCACGATACTCGATGCCGATACTTTTCTTAATAACAAATTAAAATTGTCATGAACACAAAACAACTTAGCCAAGAAAATTGCTCATTTTAATAGTTCGTTGATACACACTGAAACAATATAAAAACCCACATTACACTTGAAACAAATGGTGGATGGCCTGTAACCCAAATGTCCTTAACCAATGATAAACAAACAGTCTCCTAAATATAAAATTTTGGTACAGCATATAATTGTAGTATGTCTTGAGTGAACAATAAATACTCGAGTTACTCAATCGTGCCCATCGGTGCTCGCTTGCAACTCTCAACCTGTTTTTATTGTACCTCAATTATGTACCATAAAAGTAAATGATTTCAAAAATCATAATTTGTGGTATGTATGGGTTGCCCAAAAACACGTCAAGGTACTCGCTCGTGCCTATCGGCACTTTCTTACACCTCTCGATACTTGCAGCTGTGTGGATATTATGCTATGAATATAATATGGTATATTATGGTACACTTGAACCTTTAAAATTTAATCACTTGTAAACAGTTTGTCAATCTCAACCCCCGAAGGCTTTTTGGAATGTTTGCTCACTGCCAGCCAAGACCATTATGGTATGCATTTAAAATGAGTGAAGAGATTTGGATGGCTCTTAACAGCAAGGTCCTAAGAGCCAATAAGGGTGATTGAGGTGAGTATGGAGTGGCGCCGGAATGAAAGGGCGGGGTAAACAGGAGATCCCAGAGGAAACCCGCTGCCAACCAACGGCATCGTCTGGCACGATTCCCAATTGCGAAAATCCTGTGACATGGCCGGGGATTGAACCCGATTTGCCTTGGTGGGAGGCGAGCCATGTTTAAAAGTTGCTGTTAATAGCTAGCAAACCGTTGCACCTAGGTCAAATTTTATTGATGCGTTTGAATACCCGAAGGAAGCAGATTCAATTATGGTATGCTTTTCGAAATTATTGAACAAATTCGGAAAGTTATTGTACGCACGTGTCATAATTATGGTATGCGAAAATTGGTTTTAAAATTTGATATTTTATGATATTCTCATGCAATACTCGATACTATAAAGTGTTGAGGATCCCATCCCTAGTCTTGACAGTAAACAAAACATCTGGTATCCACATCAGTTTGGCCTTTCATTTCCACAAAATGTTGGGGTCCCCTACCTCCAACATTTCTCTGGATTCCAATTATGTCTCATTTGAGGTTTCTCTTCTAGTTTTCCTGTCATTGCAATGCATTACATAGTTCTCAGCAAGAGAATTCTGGCCAGTGAATCCACAGTCTTAGTATCTAAAATAATTTTTGGCCAGTGACACTACAAACATTTACTATTGACCAAACAACTAATGGGTTTACAAATAACTCGCTGATCTCACAGCTGAAAAATCCAATACAGCAATATATACTTCCTGGCAAGGCACATCTCACCAGTGATCTTACTGACTGCCACCTCCAGGAAAGGTCTGGCCAGTGACACTACCAAACTGCAATACTGCGGCTGACAATAGTTGGTCAACTTAGCCACATCTTTTCAACTCCACCATCCTGACACTATTATTCACCTTTCACCCACCTACAATTTCTTTGTCTATTCCCAGGGCTCATTTCTGGGAAGATGTGCTTCTCTTCAGCACATGGCACTGTGCCTCATCCATTTTCTTGTGAATTATGGTATCAGTACAGGGAATTGGAGTATCAGAGCCTCCCTTAAGTTCTGCCGTTGGCTAAGGGTACTGCTGGTACCAGAGTCTACATGCCAAAGAATTTTTCAGGGTGGCTGAAGGCATGCACAAGCTGCTCATGATCTTTAACTTCCAATCACCAAGTCACACATACCTTACTCTGGCCTAGACTATGTCTTTGACCTTACATCTTATTCAATCTGTTCAGCCAACCACTATGGTGGTTGTGAGTCACAAATATTCTGGGGTAGAAGCAAAAGGACAGGACTACGCAAAATTTTGGTTCACCACAAAGAGAGAAATCAAGGGCATGCACCAACACTTCACCTACATACCAACAACTTGATGTCCACCCGTTTGGGATGTAACGGGAGCTGACATATGATCCTTTCACCCCTCTAGGGCCAGGCCAGGAAGTGTTGGCCCTATTATCAAGGACACTTTGCGGGTTGTACTGAAGAGGCTAGCCTGTCCTGCAAGAGAGTTTGATCAGTTTCCAGGAAGCCTTAGAAGGGGCTGGTTTAAGGTAGGCCTAGTATTGGCATGGACAGGGGTGAATAATACAGAATTTGGGATGAAAGGACAGAGCTGAAGTTGTCTTGGCCATGTGGGTCAAAGCAGTCAGGTATGATACAAGTGGTCTTGGCTTTGGCAGGGTATGAGGTAGGGGAGATCCAGTAGGTACCCAGCAGCTATTCTGACCCCAAACTGGTGGCTGCAGTCCAGGGTCCTCCAGAAATGAGCATCCCTCTCTCTTGCAGCTTCCTCCTTTAGCCTAACATACACTTGGGCATTCCGAGGGCCTGTCTCCTCTCATCGATCAGCTTCAGCAAAGGCTCTCTGGGCTGCCTCCTGACCCCCCAGCATGAAGCCAATGTCTTATAGTAGGAAGGTCTTAGTGGGTGTCCAGTGACGAGAGGCATTGCTGATAAGCTCAGTAAAATAGGAAATAGCACGGGGAAAGCCTGGGTGGGCCTCCTAGAGTCAACCTATCTCCAGCAGCAATGCCTTTATAGGCTTATGGCTCCTTCCCTGGTTTTCCGGTAGAGCAGGCTGTACGCTACACACTGTAGTCCCCTGAAAGGTTCATGAGCTTGTATCCCTATTAGGCCACCTCTACCTTACTGCCGAGGATAACCCAAGAAGTGTTGTCTTTTCGCGTTACCAAGTGATCTGTTGAATAGAATGGACATAGGTTCCCACCTTTCATCCTCCGTGGAGACTGACAAAGTGGTATAGGCGTTTATTCTACGTAAATAGAAACGGAGCTCCCGATCGTGAAATAACGATTTACGTCATATTTCCAGGTTTTGGTATTCTAAGTTAAAGATGACTTCTCGATTCTCGTAAGAAAACGATCGAGAGCACTCAGCAGCTATATGTTGTCGAAAGCCACGTCTCAATTGGGAAGTGGAAATTCAACACTGGGGGTGAGAAGCGTGGTGGCTGTATTAATTGCATATCTTATGATTTCGTACTTCTTAAACATAATACATAACATACAAAAGGTTACAATATATGTTGAACATTATTATATGCACCTAATTGTATCCACACATGTTCGGGAGTATGAAGTTATATTTCTGTATCGTGAGTTACGTAGTGTAGCAATGGCAGAGAGGTTATGTGTTTATACGAGCATCGTGTTGGTGTTGTCGGAATAATGAATCAGTAGTTAATTATTTGTGTATTTGCTTTCTTCAAGCATAGTTGGTCGTAGTGCATTTTCTTGAGTGAAATGTGTAATTAATAATCTGTGCGTGTATACCGCTTCGTAAAACTGCTAGCTCTTTTTCTTAAACAGCATCTGCAATGAATTGATAAATATAATTTACTTTTTTTTTCTTTTTTATTGCATCCACAAGATCTTTTTTCAATACATAGCTGTACAAAGATATTGGACAAGTCAAATTATAGTACACAAAGTTTATACACTGGACATAGTAAACACACACATATATATGTCAGACTACACGTACTGGCAACACATCTTTTCCTCATAATTTGACAAGTTAAGTTTGTTAGTTTTAGGAAACGTGCCAGTGTTGATTTTAATGAATAATTCAGAAAATAATTTATTTAATGCTAGCAACGAACAAACATGATTTTAGTGAAGTACACGTGCAAGGATTAACCTAGAAAAACATGTGTTCAAGAAGTTGCGTGTTTTCTAAATAATGTACTTGTAAAACATTACTATAATTATTGCAATGCACGTGGCCTGAAAAAGCAGCACTTTCCACACTTTTGTAGTGTATGAATAATATGTATGTCTATATCGTAAATGCAACGAGTGTAAGGTTAACTTTGGATAGTGTGCGTGTGTATACTGCTGCATCTGTACGAATACGAACAGCGACATATGTATCACGTTTTGTTTTTTATTAAAGTTACAATAATGTAAATGTTATTTCCATACGAGCAAAATTAACCACTGCTCCATCGAAAACACTCTGCAACTCAAAATGTCACACACTCTTAAGAGCATCAAAATAATGTCATAATAAAACTAATTAAACTAATTAAACTAATTAAATGGGCAGCTTCTATCATTTTATTAATAACTATATAGGCTACAATCTTTGTGTACGAAGTACATCACTTCATTAGTAATGGGAATTCTTGCATTCCTACAACAAATCAATTACACACTGTATTATGTAAGATTTGTTGTTTAAAGTTTGCTTAGAAAATTACATTAGGTCTACAGTTGTATTTATTAAAATGACACTTTATGTATCGTCTTCTATACATTTCATTACATACATCAGGGTGAATGTTATTTAAAAGGACTGTTAAAGGGAAGAGGGAATACTATGTAACAAATTATCTCATCTTTTAACAGTCATTTTTATACCTGAAACATTATGTGCCTTTAAAACGAGTAATATTTTCAACAGCCAACCTGTGTGTATAACAAATAACCATTGACCGTGTCACCATTTTCCTCGCCAAGCATCTACGATGAGATTGTAACCATATCGAGAAATTTCACTCTAAATATCCCGCGTTACGCTTTAATAAATGGAATAGTATTTGTAAGGTAATGTATAAATAATAGATATATGTACGTGCAGTTTTATGCGTTAACTAACCACTTCAAACGCACAGTTTATAAGAATAGCTTTACTTAAATCATACTTTATTGCAGGCACAGCGTGTGTGCATTCGTCATGTTACCTGCCTGAACACCAACAAGGAGGTGAAGCTAGTTGTGGTGGAACCCGAGGATCGTCGAGGTAGTGAGGTCCCGAACCAATAGTGCGCTTAGAATAGCTATTTGGGCACATTTTGCTTCCGATTGTTTCAAACTGCTTGTCTCGATCGGCAGGACGCTGACTGTCAAGATCGACATCGAGATCTGCCGATAGATTCCCCCAGAAACTTAGAATAAACGCCCTGGTCACAATATGTTGTCTACAGTCAAAACTATATATTGAACTAACCACAAAAGCCTGAAACACGAATGGTGTATTTCCATTCCTTCCCTCGAAAGAGTTGTTACAGTAATAAGACAAAATTGGAAGAAAGCTGGTCATAACTTAGAAACAAAGTGATTTGAGTGAAAGAAGAGTGGGACCCAGATTGAATGTACTTATTTATTGGTAAGCAAAATATTAAAGTCACACTCCAGCCTGTACCCTAGTTGTTTAAGGGTATACCCTAACTTGCACGGAGTGTACATGCTGACAAGGGATGAGAGTGACCCCTGTAGCAAGAGTGGTTGACCATTGAGGACAAACCAACAAATGAAGAACTGTAATAAGACATTATGTAGTGGCACAATGTACTTGGAGAGAACTAGGCTAGCTAGTGAAGCAGGAGTGCTGAATTGAAGCCAGTAGACCAGCAGATGAAGAACCCCGCTTCAGCAGCAACAACTCCTTATGTACTGACGCGTGATGCATTCCTGCACAGTTGGGATGCACTCTCCACTTGCAACTTCATCCCATCATCGAGCACCAGCGCTCACTCGGGCAAGTCATTCACGTTTTAGTACAATTAATCACATGCCGACAGGGTCTACAAGCATCACAGCAAACAATATTAGACATGTTTTTGAGAGAAATTGTACTATCTTCTCAAAGCTGCCACGTGGTCGCCCTAACCCCAACGAGGAGATTTTACTATTCACAGACACATTGACAACCTTAGCAGAGAAAGGTAGTTAGAGGATTTGCTGTAGGAACACCCATTCTACAAGACTGCCGCAGACTCCAGCACCTTGCACTGAGGTGATAAGATATGTCAGCGCCTCCATCACAGCAGATAAGAAAAGGCAAGCGCTGCAACGAAGCCTGAATTTAAAAAACCCTGCGACGTTAGGCTAGCCATCCCTGCATCCTTCTGGAAGCCTACAAATGAAGAATTTTATTATAAATAGGAGATGCAATCCCAGGCACAAGAGCAGTCATCACTCTCCTCCAGTCTGCATAAGGCAGAGGGAGGAATGGGGCAAGAGGCCATCCACCCTCTTACAGTCTGAATAAGGCCGAAGAACTATATAAAGGGTGCGATGGTCACTGGACCAACAGTGGTAAGTGACAGCCAAACTGACCTCTCAGTCTGAATAAGGTCAAGGACAATCTGTATGGTTAAAGCGCAGACCACTAGGCCACGGGCTAAAGTGCACATTTCAACTTGACAAGATGCCCGCTGTCTGTGAGCCCCAAAGATGCCTTCACCGCCACACCGCTTCATATAGGAGAAGTCTCTCTCCCCCACCCTCCTTTGACATAATTTCCTTGCACGTTAAAATTCCTCTTTGGAACAGGTCGCGATGTATTTTCAAACTATCAAGTACTTTCAGAGCACTCCCAATTAAATTAGGATTGATTGCAACGTATTTATTTATATTATTTCTTAATCTTGCCCAGGTTGCCTACACCTGGAACTTCAGATAGGACTAAGCTTCCTTTGAATATTTAATTGATATATTGTATAATAGGAGTGAGTTCGGCCTCACCATTTTTACTTTTCAAAATACATTAACTAAAAGCGTAATTTTTATAATCTATTTTGAGAGTAAGTTATTTCATTATATGTGTTTCCCTTTTGTCATTTCAAAGGAAAGTAATTTAACTGGTATAGAAAACTCTTGGTTTATGAGAAAACAATAAGTAATTTTTCTAGTAGTAAACCAAATGTGCAACAAGTAAGTGCAAGCCAACAAGGCCATACACCCACAATTTTAGAATGGCAAACCGAGGCCTGCCATTCAGGCAGACCATCGGAAGCACCTCACTGCAGGGAACATGAATCCATACCTTGGTTAGTCAGACCAGACATTGTACTTCTCCTTCCCAGTCTAAAAAGGCTGAAAGGACAACTGAATGTCCTGTCACTGACTTAACCTCGGGTGGGTGCATAACCCAGGTCTCAGGCAAAGTACATGTCTCTCTCAGTTGGACCCAGTCTGAATAAGGCTGGACAGTAGGTACTGAGACTGACAGCACTGCTTCCTGGTTCGACACTGTAGGATCAAATTTAGTACTTGTTTCTTCTCCTGGTAATTTTTGGCGTAGCTCAATGCCTTGTGCAGAGCATGGCAGACAACGTAGATGAGCTCTCCGAGAGACACTCACGAGCATTAAATAATTTAAATTTTGAGAATACTGAGAACAACAATTCTCAGATTATTGAGGACCTTTATTTGCATGTACATAATTCACTGCCTTTACCAGTCCCACTTTTTGGGACTCCTATTAAATTACCAGGTAACGAATATCCAGCTATAACATTCATTTTGAGAGAGCAATACGTTGTTAGGGATCTGACAACAACGACCCCTAGTAAGCCCACTCACACCCTGCAACCCGTACCACTGCCCTACTCAGCCGCAACCGACACCAGCTGCTGTTCCAGATACCGCCCAACCGACAAGCAAAGCTGCAAAGCAGACAGCACCGGTTCCTGCTGCAACACAGGTACAGTACCTGGCCAAACATCCCACAGCCAGGGTAGTAGATAATTTCATCCCAAGTAGGAAATCCACTTGTCCCACAAATTATAATGGTCGACTCCCGGAAAGGGAATGAATTCCCACTAACCGTTATCCTAGGTGTAGATTGCCTATGTTCCCAGCGAAACTGACTTCGCACATAACCTTGAAGTATCTGAGAGTGTACAAGACCCAGGCGACTTATCTAGAAGAGTGTAGCGTCTTTTTCACTTTAGGGTTTACCCACCTTTCCCCTTGGTCTATGCCGAAGTTAAGGAATTCTAGAACCCGATCATCTTCCCAACGCTGAGGACCTTCCACCTAGCCGGCGATTCGGTTGTGTACTAAAGGTGTTGCATTACGGTAGCCCGGGCCGGCCTAGTAACCAAGTGGTAAAGGGCAAATACCCCAAAAAGGGCAGGGGAGAAGGGGAATTCAGGTTCTCTCCTGGATTGTAATCATTCTAGCATCCATAGTAGTGTTAGATGTTTCTACCCCTTCCTCCGGTCAGGCTTCAGTATATCTCAAGGTCAGTATGGGATGAGAGGCAAGGAGAGCGAATGAGAGCAAGCCATCCCCCTGCACAGTCAGGCTGAGTATACGCGACCTCCTAGTGGCAGAGAGCAGGAGGGGTGAAAATTATAGACCCAAGCACGCTGCTGCTATGCAGGTCACCTGGATACAAGTGGTGGCAGCACATACAGCTGGCTGGATTCACATTGGGTGTGGATATTGTGGCATGTAAAACCATAATGGCTCTTGCATCAGAGGTGATGGAGGTGGATAGGGGGCTAGAGGCCCAACTGTGGTGGAGGCCACATACAGTAACAACACCGCCCACAGCAAATCAGGCTGATGGCTAAATCACTTGGCCCAGCACCACAAACTATTATCTGCCATTCAGATGTTTCCACAGGCTGGATGCATGGGATATAGACTCCCCAGGTGAGTTTGATGACTGCACAGGTGGCTCAGCATGAGTCTTTCCTCTCATTTGGCACAGACTACCAACAGACTACCCCTTACTCGAGTATGCAGCCATTCTAAATCTCAAGCTAAGGGTTGATTGTTACTAGGGCCACTGAATGCTAGGTGTGTCTTGCACTATTCAAGGATTACGAGGTTTGGAGTTTTGGTAGGTGGTTTAATGTGCCCAAGTTGGTATTGAGGGGGTTCATTAACTTGCTGCTGCCACACGAGCTGGGCAAGCTCCCTCTACTTTGTGTACCCCACCTTAGCTGGAAGTACTTGGAGCGTCAACTCTCAGGTTTCTTCTACTGCAACAACTTTACCATTCCTTTCTCCCCCTTGATTGGAGAAAGGCATCAGTACGAATGAGGAGTGTGCAAGTGCTACAGGTATTTCTCTGTAACAACACAGAAGTGCACAAGTGTTCCCTTCCTTTGGAAGATCAGGATCAGGAAGGAACCTTACTGTCCCCTAAACCTCTGTGCCCAGGCGCTGAATCACAGTGGAATATACAGAGGTGGATGGGCAGGCTCAGTGTCTATCCTTTGTTTGTCTGTGCCAGGATCACAGTTAATCACACCAATCCTCCAATTCCAACACCTGGCAGTGAATCGTGGTTACAAGCTGGATTGTTGGGGGTGGTGACTGTAGCTTGGAAATCACCTGGGTGTGACCTAATGCCAGGTTCCGGGTACCATGCATGACTGTCGTGTCTGAAAGACTCAGGTCCAACCAAGACAGATAGAATAGTTGCAGCATTGAACGCCAAGTTGCGACAAGGATTACTCTGCCCTTTGAAGCACAATCACCCACCGCAGGAATTGTTTTGTTATTGTATGAGCGATATATATGGTTCCCTTATTCCTTACTGAGAAGTCCCTGTGGACATGGTGGGATGCTAGATTAATCGAGGCTGTAGTTTAATGAAAGGGTATCCCTTTTTCAATAAGCAGACCAAACTCTGGAATAGAGAGCTGCAGGTTTTATTTTGAATAAATAAATATTCTCCAGTGGGTAATGGCCTGGACAACTAGTAGAGTTTTGGATAGTGCCTTGGGCAGACTACTGGTGCCTCTGAGTACGAGGATCTCTGAGGAGGTAGGAGGGGAGTGGATAGCATGCCACAGTACCAGGTTGGTGCTTGGAACTGGTCAACTGTGATATTAGCAGAATGCTCTTTTGCACTGATTGAGCATAGCTTAATCCTTGTCCTAGTGAGAGCTCATCAGCACGGTGCTGTCATAGTCCAAAGGGAGATTGGGTGGTGCCATCTGGTTGGTCACCCTAAGGTGGCCGGGGAACAGCTTATTTCTGAGTGCCAAAACACTTGTTGCATCTGGCTGATGGACTAGTAAGTTTATACTCTACAGTTGCATATAACAGGCACTTGCATTATAGAGCAATTAGCCACGTATCACAGACTGCTGTGCCAGAACTTGAAGGAACCACAGTATATGTAAATCTCTTTGCCTCCCCACACAACACTAAGCAAAGTAGAGTCCAATAGCTGATCCGTACAAGTTGATGCTCTTGTAAATCAGTGTCCCTACTGACCTACTATTTCATCAAGCTCATCCTACCAACCAAGACGGAAAACACATGCAGAAACTATTTTTTAATTACCTTCGTGGTTTCCATAACACAGTGACTATCAGCTCAAAGAACCATGCCACGAACATTCAAAATACAATCAACAAATACGTGTAAGTGAGCATTTCCCCTTCTGGATGACGGAAACCTCACATTTTCATCACAAATTGCCAAGCAATGTTCACCCTCTGACCAACTATCCCCAAAATGCTGTGAAACAATTATCTGTGTATCCTGCCATTCTTACTCCCTCCCACCATCCAATGTGCAGTGCCTGATGATGTTAGAATACAGTACCAACTATAAGCCACTGACACCACGTACAGTTAAGTGATAGCCCCAGAAGACGTGAATAAAAATCTTAATCCTGTTTACTTGAGCATCTGCACACAATAAATTGTGTGTAAATAAAGTGAGTTTTCCAGGTTTTATTAATGAAGCTTACATCTTACGTAATTTATTTTTTCAACGCAAGATATTAATTTTAAGAAACCTCTTCAAATTCCTTAAATACACCTTGCTAATGGCATGGGAAATTTCCTTATCGCAATGCATACGTAGACCACATAATCAGATATCATATCTAGACAACAGCAGCCTCGGCCATTATTTTTGTCACGTTTGAGAACTGTGTATTTCAAAACACTATAAAATCTTTGATATGGAGCAAGGAGGTATCATACAAATCCAAAGCAGTTATATGCTAAAAGTATTGACTGTCAACTCTGTTTTATATAATAGATACATATGTAATGAAGAAGACAGATATACGTAGAATACAAGTATGTGCGACAAGAATTTTGAGAGACAAACCAAGAGTGAAAAGAATGAACAAGATGATGACTGAAAATTTGAGAGAGATATTAAGACAGGGGTCTATCCAAGATAGGATAGACAAGTCAATATTTAAGGTCACATGATGAGAATGGAGAAGGAAAAGTTGCTAAAATAAATGCTAAAAAGTCAAGTGAAAGGTGAGAAACCAAGAGGAAGAGGATGACTGAAGGAAAGAGAGTTGAGAAGCAGAAGTTCAGAAGAGAGAAGAGTTAGCTGAACTGAAATGCAAAATGAGAAGTGGTGGATGAATAGAAAAAGATGGTGAAGCGTTCCGGGTAGACATGGACAATGGTTGGAAGCTGTACAAGGTGATGACCATGCCTTGAGAAATGTAATGTGTTTATAAAACTGTTAACCCTAGGTCAATTTTAAAGCATATAAATGCACCACAAGCAACAGAACTAATAAAATACTAATTGACTCACTCTTCAACGTCATCCCAACTGAAATCCACTGGCCAAGTATGAAACTCAAAATCGTAGGACATCAGTGATTTCTGAAAGAAAAAAAAATGTAATTATTTAGAATAAGAGTGCTAGGAAAATTGCATTTAATATACAATTATCATTTTTTAAAAAAATTTCTTGAAATTCATGCATTTCCTACTATACCAGAGAGCCCACACACAGTTTACAACAGTACTTTTATAAGCTTTAATTACATTTTTCTTTGTGAATCAACAAACTGTGGCGTATCACAACACATCATAAATTAAAAAAAGTTTCTGACATAAAATTATCATAAGGCACTCATTAATATATTTTCAAAGTTGTCTGCATAAAATATACCAATACAGTCTAACAAACTCTCCACTTTTAGCCCACGCCAACTCCATCTTAAAATCTAAAGCAAATAAGACAGCACAATTGCACCACCCAAGGCTCATAAAACTCAGTACAATATGTAATGAAGCATTTGAATTTGGCCCTCTACCCACAGGCCTTCAAACCAAACCACCATCCCTACCTTTGATTGGGCCAGAAACCCTGTTTAGCCTCAATCTTGAATCTCCCCACACCAGCTCCTACCACACACACACTTCCCACTCCACCTCTCTGTAAAATTGCATCAAAACAGTAACACTGAACCCAAGTCACATGAAATCAACCTCTGTGACCATAACCTCATTTCGTCTGAATGCAGAATTCTAGAAAAAGGCCTCTCATATGCCCCATCCAGGAAATTTGAACATTTTGCAACAGTGAAAGATGTTCTGGGCTTTATACCCAACCATCACCTCAAACACTTTGTGGCGGTAGCCTGGAGGCACAAGAGGCAGGGACTCCGTCTCTACTTCCCTCAGTTGGGTACCTTTTCCAAAAAAAATGGAGATCCTCCCATCGTTTGGTTTAAGGAATATTATAAGTTGGGTTTGCCAAGTTAAAGGGTAAATTTGTGGTTCTGTTTTATTTTTTGAGGTTGCCACTTTAGTCACAAATATTTCCAAAAAGCCCATTTATAAATATGATACAAATTTCAATTGCAAAATGCCCCAGTACACTGTACAAAAGTTACAAAACATTTACATGGACACCCCACAGTCACACAGAAAAATACTAATGCATAACCACTTTAAGAATTTACTTTATAATAGAGTAAAACTCGTTTAAGACGTTCCCACGAAAGACGTTTTCCCAGCTGAAATGTTTGGTTTGTTTGGTCCCATCAGTTTCATCATAAAAGCCATGTTAAAATTTCCCATATATAACATATCGTCAAGTGCGTGATTTTCAGTGTAAAATAGTCAACTTAAATCGTAAATATGAGAATTTGCTTATTAATGTGCACACAAAATTTTATTTTTAAAACGATAGAATCTACAAAAGCCGAAACATCATAACTCGTTAATAGGTTATATTGCTAAATGCGACCATAGATTATACGCTGTGATGTTCGATGCAAGTCAGCGAGCAGATACTGTCAGGATGGCCAATGTACGAACTTGAAACTTCACAAAAGAATCTATACGTTCCACCACATTCTGTTTCATGCACCATTGCCGACAAAGTGCAAAAATATTTTCTTCATCAATTAATTGATGCATGTAACATCTGTTAGCAGCAGAACTAACAATATAATTTTTTCACGTTTATTTAGGGCTCATTCTCAAAAGTGACACGTAGATTATGTGTAAAATTGCTTGCATCTCCAAAGTCTGAGCAATGCAACTGAGTCAGAAACAGACCACAACTTGCATAGAGTATGGAACTAATTTATTTCTCTATCTTTTTCACATCTTGTTGAACATACTACAACGTCTGTGATGTTTTGAAACTTTTTTTTTTGCGAAAGGAAATTCAATGCTGTTATTAAGTACGTTTATCAATAAGGACTATTCATGTTTTAGTTTGAATACATTAATGTTTGTGTTTTAACCGACTGAAATATGGCAGCAGTAAAACGAAAAGCATTAACTGTAAAAGAAAAACTGGCAATAATTCAGAAAGTTGATTCTAGTCCTTCAGCTACACGTGTTAGTATAGCCAAAGAAATTTTTTAATTAATGACTTTTTGTAAAAAAAATTCATTTTTGTTTTGAGAAGTTTTTTTGTTTCCCTTAAGATAAAATAAACAGCATTTTCATTTCAAAAACACTTGTGTTTCATGTTAAGTGTTGTTTCTGATGTTGCAAGTAATATTGTAGCCATGAATGCAATTTTCCCAGTTAAAATGTTTTCCCAGCTAAGAAGTTTGTGGAGTAAAGACCCAGGGTTTTACTGTATTATATAACAGCAATGATTAAAAATGACAAAAAAAAAAAACCAGTAGGGCATCAAAACACTTTTAAGAAATCTTTAGAGCAGCTTCCCCCCTCCCCCCAGCAAGGAACACAGTTCCATCCTAAGTCTGTCCCTCTTGGTCTCCCCTCCAGTCCTCGAGAAATGAGAGTTCGTATGTTTTCAACATCCCATTCTAGAAGGTTTTCTGCAATTCACATTGAGTAGAGAGTACCCCAAGCTGACGTTACATGCTGCACAAGCGCAGTCAAGTAGTCTTGGAGATACTTGACGAGAAGGAGGGGAGCTATCCGACGAGGAAGCCAGCCCAACAGATCAGCGCGCAGTATGACTATAGCCTGCCTGTCGCCAACACACAGCAGAGCAGAACAGTCAGGTTGGGCACTTGCACGAAGGTAAGCCACGTCCACAACAGCAGTGATCAGCTACATAACTCTTGTAGAACCATCAACAAATGGCACGGGTATCATTCTTAATGCCGGCGCTCAATGAACAACGTGACGTCACCACAACTTCAATGATAATCTGCCCACCACCAAGGACAATGAAAATATCATAGAGCCAGCTCTAACCAAGTTTGCACCACCATCGACCTGGAACACCCCTCCACTGCCACATTCTCATCCCCTCTAACAGTTTATCTCATTCATACCGATCAACATCTCAGACATAGCTTTTGCCAGTTCCCTCCCTAACAACAGAAACACCATAAATGCAAAACAGAAAACCATCCAGAATAACAGACCCGTAATCATAATACCAGGAGATAAAGGCTCCACAACAGTAATTCTTAATATAAATGATTACATACTTGAAGCAGAAAACAAACAGAAAGACTTGTCCACCTAACGACCCCTGCCAGTAGAAGACCCCAAAGCCAAATTCTGTAACCATATTGAACAGTTTCTTGCATCTCAAGGCCCCCTCCAGGGTCTTTCTCACAAATCTATCCAACTTCTAACACCAGAGAACCCCCCCCCCCCCCCAAATGCCCTGTACTTGCTTTCAACAATCCGAAAACAACATTGGCCACCTTCAGGACGCCCCATTGTATCGGGATGTGGCAGCCCAACAGAAAGGATCTTGTCACTTGTTTAACCATAAGATAACCCCTCCTCCACATTTCAAATTTCTTGCCTCACTTTAGTTTGCCTCCTGGCCACTAGGTTCACTATTTGCCAACCACCGCTCACCAGACTGCAGTGTTCCACTACTCGCTGCCTGACAAAGCTGGCCTAGCTAACGAAACATTGCATGACCACGCATCCACATGGAAAATGTGTTCGTAAAGACTTTTGTTTGTGTATGTCTATCCACAAGTACCGCCCTATTAGTAATTGTGCATTCTGTCTATGTAAACAGTAATCTAGCGGCCTATTCCCGCCATACCTCTAAATACATAATAAATATATAGTTATAGAAGGTTAAATGCTAATGACTTCAAAATTAATTTGTTTAGAGTACCATAAAGCTCTGTTTCCTTAAAAGATATTTTTTCCATACATGTAGACGACATCAGATACTTAAATATGGAAGATAAAACAGCTCTATCTGATGATGTGGCACCAACATATTTAATGCGCAAAAGCCAGAAGAACAAACTAATGGAGAGAACACAAGCACAAAATTGAAGCAAAATTTAACAAGATCAAATAATTCATACTAAGTAAACAGTATGAAATGATATTTCATCGTAACATTAAAAAAATCTGTTTCATAAAAAGTTAGTCAAGAAAAAAAATATTATAAAAAAGCATAAAATGATAACTCAGTTAACTGATAATGGTGTAGATCAATTTCCCATGAAAATTTGTAACTGTGACACTTTAATTCGATAATGCTACGAAAATCTAAATAGAATTTTAATGGAGAATAAAAAGATACTGTATAGAACTGACACGCGACACTCTGCCCAGCTTTAATGCACACTCGACTTCACCCCATTTAGAATGCAGTTTCTTTTTATTTGGGCAAGTCAGACCAATAGTACAGAAGAGGCTGGACACATGGCTACAAAATAGTCCTTCGCAAAAATGGATAATGGATGATGTTACAGACACATCAGTCCAGCTTGTACTGTTCAGTCTACTCTCCAAGCAGACATAACGCCAACACCACCAAAGTGAGACTGTAGTATCTGGCGAGCAACCGAGCCTGCTACCCAAGTTCACATAGTTATACGCACGCCAAGGGAGGGCAGCACACACCCTGAAGCGAGATACGGGTTGAAGTTCACTGCATCAGCGCTTCCTCCACACAGCAGACGACAACCTGCAAAGCTCAAAGGGTGGATTCTATCTCCTCCTCTTCACCCTTCGCCACCACCGGTCCAGCGGCCACCAGTATATGTCTGGCATGACCTGAAAACTTTAGTCTATGCTTCCTCCACCACTCTCTTCAGGGCCGGTAAAATCCACTGGCAGTTCGCGCTCTCTGATACACCCGCTGATTCCACCACTCTCTTCAGGGCCTTAACAAGATGCCTACCATTAACATCAACCCCTCCAGAAGTCTCTTCTGCACCAGCTACAGACCCTCCTGCTTCTGAAAGACTGGACCAACAGCTCCTAAAGACATCCAACAGCGCCTTCCTTACCACCTCTTGGTAATGGTCACCTGTCCTCTTCAAGGACCCCTCATGCCTACCAGACGGTAACTGCAAAATTCAATACTCCCCTTCTGGTAGTCACCCCTCTTGGTCACCTCAGGACCAGGCAGATAGTTAGGGTCAGTGTAATAACTAACTACCTAACAGCAATATCACCTTCCCGTCAGATTTAGAACCAGGTCGCCTTCAACTGGCTGAACGTAGTTTTACCTTCCATGTCAAATTAGGTTAGTTGTAGGACGTATTACAGGGTCACCATATTTATTCTCTGTGAATATACACGTGTTCTAAAACTGACTCTGAATACTAATTACTGGATGTCACTGTGTCATTAACCTCACGTAGTTTTCAGTCTGTCATAGTGAAGCCAGACAACCATGCTCTTTTAAAGACAAATACACACCCATTAGACAGCAACCCATGATACGCCCCTGGGTATAGTATGGTAGAGCCCCTACCACTAGTAACTCCTACACCAGGTGTTCAGCCAAGCTAGAGTAACTTTTACTTCATCACCACTCTTTATTTATAGGGCCAGAAAGGGATAGGAGATAGCTTTGGACGAACTGACCCCCTGTGTATACCACACCCAAGGACGTAAGTGTCCAGCCTGAGGAAACCCACCACACTGTCCACTGCTCTCTACAGGGCAGGACGAAAGGAGTAAGGAGTACATCACTTGCCTGTGTAGCTGTAACCCTTGGTAGAACACGCTAGGGAATTGTGTCGTCAGCTCCACTTTTGTGAGGCCGTAAATTTGCACCTATATCTATGCCATACACCGGGAGGGGCGGTGTGCAGAGAAAGTCTAGGAAGGCAGCTTACACCTCCAAAAGTAACCTGAATTGAAACCTATTCCTTCTTCTGCACTTGTCAGTAATTCACAGAAGGGTAGAGTTCTCACCGTCCCGCATATCTGAGAGGCCTAACCCCTTAGTTACCTCCCCCACTTTTCCTTCCCTTAATTAAGACCACCGGCACACCACACCCAATGGTTGAAGCTATCAGAAGAGGAGAAGAGCCACCCTTGGTGATAGTAAACCCGTGATTCGGTGGCCACCAATACTGCAACCACCAGCCTACTGCAGACTTCAAGCAGATCAAGAGCACTCCACGTCCTGGTGAAGTCAACAGTAGCCACCAGCCCTCACCACAACTGGGTCAGCAGCTCCATCAGATCCACAGCATCCAAGGCAATAAAGTTAAAAATTTCCAGCCCATTCGCAAGGCCATGACAGCCACTCCTGATTATGCTGTTGAAACATGCCACTAGATCTGTATTGTATACTGGCCGAGCACCATTGAAACATTGAAACTCCCTTCATGTTTCTCGTGATTCTGGCATCACAAAGTAAAACCTTGATTTTGACCATGACACAAGCTTCTTACTACAGCCGTCACATAATTAAGATATTTGTGGCATTCTTCCTCAGGCATTGTGTGTTAATGGTTAGCACATCCCCCAACGCAGGAAATCAAGTATTTCATTAGCCTGGGCACACATCAATATAGTTATTTTGGAAGACTGGAAAATTAATGTGTCCAGAAACACTCAATGAGATGTTTACAAATGTTCAGTAACTTTAAGAGTAAATCTTATAGTGTAGATCAGTAAGTCTGTGTTTATATATATATATATATATATATATAAAGTGAGAGGTTTTTTTGTCACTACAAAAAATGTGTGTACTTTCGTTCCGATAAAAATTTAAGACATGGCAATAAGCAGTGAAGTAGCTTATAATGGAATTTTCCTTTCCTATGGAATGTCACATTTACAAGTTTTTTGATCCAGCAATTACTGCAGCCATACCACTGTTGCATGCAAGGAATAAAATCATCAGACTTACAGAGACCTTGGCGGAAACTCACTTCCCATTACCTAATACAATCAAATGGGGCCTCCATGATCCAGTAGTAAACGTGCCAGCCAGTCACCATTGCAACTGGGTTTGATTTCAGATCAAATAAACTCAACTATTTTTTTTATATCAGCAATGTGGATGTAACCTCCTGCTTGCAGATTTTCACTCTGATTTCTCTGCCAATGAATTTCATTAATTAGTATTTGTCATCTCATTTCAAATATGCACAGGAAAGATAACTATTAATAACTATCACCTCCCGGGACAAAAGGAAAAACCTTATTACCAGTAATTATATTTTTATATTTTAAAAACGAACTAAAACTGTTCTCCAATTAGTTATGTCAGCTAATAAACAAACTGAAGTGTCAACTATAACAAATGCCATACTGTCAAACATTACAAACCTTGGTTTCCTTGTTGAGATTCTTCCTCGCTGCCATCAGTGTGGTCATGAACGTAGTATACGTCGGATTGAGAGCACGCCCAACGCCACGCATGTAAAACGAAGCTGCCAGCACCAGACCAATTCCAGTCAGGAATTTGGCAATGGTGACCATACCATCAACGACAAAGTAACCACGCCGGTACAGCACTGTCGCCAAGATGGGTGATGTGTACAGTCCCAGGTTCCACATAATGAATAACTGCAGACACACAGATACTAAATCATACATAAAAATTAGCACATGCAGTTTAAATTCACTGAGGAATATAACAAATAAGTTACACAATGTTTCTGCTCCTTGTTTTCCAAATTCTCCAAAAAGATGGATGAGAGAGAGAGAGAGAGAGAGAGAGAGAGAGAGAGAGAGAGAGAGAGGAGAGAGAGAGAGAGAGAGAGAGAGAGAGAGAGAGAGAGAGAGAGAGAGGAGAGAGAGAGAGTGAGAGAGAGAGAGGAGAGGAGGGAGAGAGAGAGAGAGAGAGAGAGAGAGAGAGAGAGGAGAGAGAGAAGAGAGAGAGAGAGAGAGAGAGAGAGAGAGAGAGAGAAGAGAGAGAGAGAGAGAGAGAGAGAGTGTGTGTGTATATATATATCTCTTCATCTATCTCTTCATCTATTCTCTACCTCTATCTCTCTCCCTCTCTCCATCCCCTTTCTCTCCCCCCCCCCACCCTTCTCTCTCTCCCTCTTGTTATAAAGTTTAATGTAACAAGCCAGGGCATTATTTGTTCTGATTCCACAAAGAGCTCATAACACGCCTGCACATGTGAAAAAACTTAAATTATTACACGTGGTACTGCTTATCTCCAACTTCTGTATGTACTGGTGCTGTTTAGACAATTTTTAATATATCTTTTTTTATGCAGTGCTTGAAGGTAAATTTAAAACACCATGGATACCAAGTGCATGACAATGCTAGATTTGCTGTAACTTATATTGAGTATGTTTGACTAATTCCAATACTGAATGCAGGAATGCTGATAGCCGCCATAATATTTCCATACTGTTCCTACATAGAGCCCAGAGCTCTCAGAAACATTTATAAAATAAATAAATAAAAACAACACAAACCAAGTCTGAATGGTGAGTAGCACATGAAATTACATAAAAATGCTATTCCATTAATTACAATTGATCAATTTATTTTGGTGGAAATAAAGAACACAAAAGAAAGTCTATAAAATAAGTAAAAATATACAGATAAAACGACGGGACAGTAGCAATAAGACTAGCTATATGAAGTTTCGCGTTTATGAATTATCACAACTGCTGTGTTCAGAAATAGCATAGTATTTTGAGTGTAAAAACCTTTTTTAAAAAGGTTTAATGTCAAAGTAAATGTTGAAGTAGTGGTATGTAATGAGAACTGAACAATATTCTGTGAAAGGGCATAAAAATAAAGAGTAAATCAATGGTTTTGCAAAAAAAAAAAAAAAAAAAAAAAAAGTTTATAATAAAGTGAAGAAAAAAAAGAGTTTATAATAAAGTGAAAAAAAAAAAAGTTTATAATAAAGTGAAAAAAAAAAAAAAAGTTTATAATAAAGAGGTGTACGTTGCATATGAATAGCTTTTTTACAGAATACGGTAATTCTAATTAGGCACGAAGTGTGAGTTCTGTTGTAACTTTTATTATATTCAGTTAATATGGTAGCTTTATCATTTTTTAAACTTATGTATGAATTAAAGTGATACCTATGATTGAGGAAATATAATATGGGAATCTTAAGAAAATGGTTGGCTAAATAACATATTGAAGAAAGTTTGTGCGCACTCAGTTGTAATTATATTTTGCATGAGAACTATTTCTTACTAGGCGCTACCAACACATGTTTTCTCACTGTATTTATTCATATTTATTAGTAATGAGATACTATAATATATAAATAAAATATAGGTGAAACTTCAATTGAACAAATAATTAGATACTTTTATGTTAACAGAGGAATAAAATACTTGTGATACCTGGTATATTTAAGAAATAACTAAACATATCATAGCTGGGGTGATTTTTCAAACGTCTGATTCAAAATGTATGGAAAAAAACAGCAAATAGACTATAGCAATGTTATTTTCAGGACAACACCTCTATATAAAATTTGCATATAATTTTAATTTGTTTGTTTTATATGTTAAGAGTTATTTTATTTCATTAGTGACATTTGCTTTATTCAGGTAACCTGGTTTGTAACTTTATTTTCTCTTGGCAGTAATGAACTGCAGGTATTCAGAGGCTTTGGGCACAGGGGTATTGTTAATTGCATTTAAGCTTATATGATAACGACATCATAGGAAATTAAGTAAGGAAATTCTAAGATTTCCTGTTTTGTGAAGCGTCATGACGACGGCCCCGACAACTCACGACTCTCTCCTTAGGCTCCAAGATGAGCGGACCATCATAAGGCTAGGCTGCTGTTTTGACGTTGTTTGTTCGTCCACACGTCCTAAATGGTAGGAATTGGTGTTGAGAGACACCATAAGTAGTGACTTATTCGGGGCCAGAGGTGCATTTTGAAGTTTCGAGAATTAGGTAACCATAGGCAGCAATCTAGAAAGCTTGTGTAATCTGCTGAGCTATTACTGCAATTTTCAAGTGAAGTTAAGAGATCTACATTTCAGTACTCAAGTTAACCATTTGCTGGCTAACATATTTTGAGGTGATTAGGTGTCCAGTCAAAATTGCAGTAAAATTCATTTAATTTTCCAGATAGCAATATTTTCCAATACCTATGACTGGTCATAATTTCTAAATTTTGATTATCAGTATATTATCTGAATGTCAAGATTCATATAATAATTATTTTCTTCAGTGTGTTACAGGTCATATTTCTTTGTTGATTATTCATACAAATTGTATGAAAGTGTTGTGTTGTGTTCTGTCTACCAATTAGTAAGAGATCAGGCGTGTACCGTAGGTTTTGCATGGTACCAAAAATTCTGCAAACCAGTATTTCCATTCAATCTAGGCCTAATTCTATTTACCTGGTGGTCAAAACTAATTATTCTGCTTGAAATTGGTAATTTGTCTGAATTTTAAGCCATTTTCCCATGTGTGTGTTTCTCAAAGGGAAGCTAATTGGAGTGGCATCATTGACGACCTTGTCGATGCCACATGCAAAGAGAAAATAAGCTGCGTGCTGGTAACAAGCCATTTCATTCCTCAATTGATCGACACTTTCTTTCTTAAAATGTATAAAATTTTACAACATGTACTAGGCCTATCACATTACCGTAAAAGTACACGCAAATACATTACATGTTAGTAATTTATCAAACAAGAAGTAGGGCAAAGGCAGAGGGTGAAAATGGGGGAGGCAATATCGGAGGAAGAGGAGGTTACGTCAGGGGTAACACAGGGAAGCGTGCTGGGTTCTTTGTTATTTACTATAATGGTAAATGACATGGGTTTGGGGATTAGGGGAAAAATAAGATTGTTTGCAGACGATTGTGTTGTGTATGCTGAAGGGGAGGGGGAGGGGGAAATTTGCAGGCCAACATTGACAAGATATGGCTGTAGTTGAATAAATGCATTGACGCCGGCTAGCAGCCAGCAGTGTTAAGCCCATGACGGCGCTCACCACTCCCGTGATACGTGGACATGCATGTGCGCAAAGAGGCTCCAATTTGAACTTTCCCATAATGGAATATTAATTTTCAGTGTAAAATGTGTCTTTTGTTTTCTTTTCAGGTCTTCAAAGTGTCTAAATATTTAAAATTTATGTTTGATGATATTGCACAATGTTTGGTTATGAATTCAAAATATGTGCTGCATGAAGACTGAGGACAGTATTATTCCGGCACGAACGCTGTCATAAAAAGACATTCAGAGAATACAGAAAATTCACAACAAAATTCTAAAATGTAAATCAATATTTAAATTGCTTATGTGCCATTTATCTTCAAAGATAAAAGTTTTACTCGGGTGCATAGCACTTCTGCTTATATGAACACCGTAGGCAGCCATGGTAAGTCCGTGAGACGCTTGCCTCGGCGCAGTAGTTGTAGGTCTGGCGAGGTAAGAGACTGTCACGTACGCACTTCAAACTTTTTGCACTGATGTAGATTACCATAGTTAATTTTTAGTATACTGGTTAACCTTTGCTTGCGTACTTTTGCCAGATATTTTCCCCAGCATTACGCTTCCGCTTAACCTAATAATTTGTGCACTTGTAGCTTTTTAAAATGTAATCGAGGAGAAGGGAGAAAAGATGTCGTAGAGGCCATGCAATCCCGCAAAATTTCCAATCAGACGCCATCCGCCTATGTTAAAGGTGTTTCAGTGTAATTTCTGTATAATTGCTGAATGCAATATTAAGGGCTTTACTTCTACGTATGTATTTAAGGGTATTTTTCATGTTTAGTTGTTTTACGGCCACATAATTTGCAACCACGTGGTTCATAGCCACCAAGTCAATATCTGCGCCATCCATGCACTTTGAGGGTTTATTTGTGTCAATCATGTGCGCCATAATTTGTTTCTGGGTTTTATGTAGTTTTCATTCAGGGTTCCATGTAATTGATGCTTTGTACGTTTGACCACGCTGTCATTTCAATGTTTGATTTTTTTGCCATCCAGCATGTTACAAGTCCAAAACCAATTCAATGTACAAAAGAATAATTTTCCAAAAGGAAATAATAATTTGTTTGACCAGAATTTGCAGTTTTTGGGGATAAATACTGAAATTTCACCTGTACCACGTGTTCCGCTGCAACACTTATCCAGCGGCATCCGCGCCATCTAATCTTGCTTTCAAGCGCTTGCGTGTTTATTGTGACCATTCATGTCGTGTCCCATTTTGTTCCAGTTGTATTTGTATCATTTTCTGTAATTTGTATGGTGACATTTCCGTCCTAGCCGGCTAAGTGTATAGGCCGCCACCCCACTAACCAGTGCTGGAAGACACGCCCTGACGAGTTTGCACTAGTGATGCCAAATAATCACAAGTGTTCGCTCATTCATTTCATTATTCTATGCGCCCTGTCGTCAGTAAATATTGTCAGCCCACCCTAGCAGCTGTGAAGCTGCTAGGGTGGGTAGCTTGCTACCTTGTGAAGATTGTGTTTTCTAACACCACAGAGAAGTCATCCTCTAGGAGTGCGGTAGATTAATTGCGGGCTGGGGAGCACCCAAATGATGTTAGCTAGACACGTCAGAGTGCAATTCATAAACTTAAAATCCTGGCACGATTTCTGTACGAGTGGTAAAATAAAAGCAAGTATACCAGTGCAAGTATTTCTTTCGTAATGACAGCAACCTCCTGCCCTTGTTTTTAGTGATAACAGTTTAGTAATGATGTTTAGTAACGCAAAGTGTTTTGTAAGTACGCTCAGGCGAGACAGCCACACAGAACCCACAGCATCCCTGAGAACCCTGAGTCTCAACAGTGCGGTGACTGGGAAACACTGCTGGCTACCACCTACAATAAGTTTATTGTGTCACCGTTCGTCTCGAGTCTTACCCGACGGTGTCACAATGTAAAGGCTGTTCACTGTAAAAGGAGCACTTTTGAAAGCTCTGCTGAAGATCTACTTGTATACATGTTGTGTATTCTTCCATCTTATGTAAGATTAACATTATCATGGGCCTCATCACTGTATTGGTGCTTCGGTAAAGTGAAGCTGTGAAATTATTATGAAAGTAAATATTTAACAAATCTGCTCATTTTTACAATTTTATATGTCTATGCATTAAAAAAAAAAACATAAATCAAAAGAAATAAGTTATGACAGACACTTTTAATTTGACGTTAAGATATGGAACTACTTCCAATCCATCATTACCAACTTTACTGGGCGCATGTCACTCAGAGTGCCCGTTAAAATATATATGCAGGTAGAGGCAGTGGCATTTTTCTAAGGTTGATTTCAAAAGTGCTCACTTTATCATGAACAGACTTCATTTATGCAAAATATAACACAGGTTAACCACACAAAATCCTACGCTGGTGATGTTTTCTTTATACACATGTCTTGGATTTTCTAAGTGGCGTGACTGCATCCACTTTAAAACAAAAATTATTTCCATTGCAGTGTGAAAACACACATATCACATATTGCTTATAACCAATTCTATACTTAAAAATGTATTTTCTAATGCATTATATGGTGGCTTGAAATAAATAAAATAAATAAAACTCATTGATACATGTTTTAATGCACATCTACCAGACCCACCAATATTCCAGGCTGGTTGAACCAGTGTATACATGATTAAAACCAAACTCAAACAATAATACAATTCCTGAATGTCTGGTGCAAACGGGTGGATAGAGGGACGAGTTCCCTAAAATTAGAAATAGGTTGTTTTTATGCTAATGGATTGACAATTTTGCATCTTCTATACAACAGCAGTATGATGTGTGTGCATTAACACATTTCATGTGATTTTAAACTGACCAGTAAATGTTTACAATGGTTTGTAATGTTGACATATACATCAGAGATTAAATGTCATGTCTGGTCATGTAGCCTACTAGTATGTCCAACTTTCTACTGGTCGTTGGTTCGATGCACATAAAGTGATTTATACCCTGAGTGAATGAGGGAAGAGATTGGGCGGCTCTTAACAGCGCAGTCTTGAGAGCCGATGAGTGATTGAAGTGAATATAGAGTGGCGCTGGAATGAAGGGGCAGGGGAAACGGGAGATCCCGAGAAAACCCGCTGACCAATGGCATCGTCAGCATGGTTCCCACTTACAAAAATCCGGTGACCCGGCCGGGGTTGACCCCTGGTTCGCCTTGGGTTTATACCACGAGATATTCCATTCTCATTCAAGGCAAAAATACAGAAATCCTGATAAAATGGTCCATGCATGTCTTCAACGCCCCTAATCACTTCATAAACTAATTTAATCTATTTTTCCTCCACCCAATGAACCCCAAAAGTATGGAGTGACATTTTATGGTTATGTAAAGAGAATATCACCTTCACTTACAGAATGTATAATTTGGTCACCCCATTTTTCTAAGTGACCCGGCACGTAGATACTCTGTAAAAAAAATTAAAGTACAGAATGAATGACTGTGTCAAAAATACATACAGTACTAACAAGTAGTTGGGTTATAAATGATAAATACCGTACCAAACGGTGCATCTCTAACTAATATACTTACATCGACCCTATTTGCATCGTACACTCTGTAAAGACGAGGACTTAATATGCATTGTAACACCTCTCGAAATCCAGCCATACTTCCAGATTTATTCCTGTATTCTTGTACCCGCAAGTTCACAACAATGATTAATCTTAACTCGTACCAATGTTTTTGGTTAACTAAAATACCACCAACGTTATATGCGATCAATGAAATAAAATTGCTATATTTATTTGTAACGTAAAAATTAAATAATATTTTCCTTTACAAATTATTATCAATATTATCATCACATGTAACAAAAAAAAGCAGTTAATCTGAAGAATAAATACGGAAAAACCACGGTAATACTTGAGTGCTGTCGAGATTTTAATGTTTGTACCCTTGCGAATTGCGATTGTTGACTTTTTTTTTTTTTTTTTTTTTTTTTTTCGTTTTAATCAGCTGACAGTGAGTGATACACACTTGTGCATGCATGCGTATGTGCATTTACCATGCGAGAGTTGAACTGGTGTCACTGTTGAATAATGAATAACTCTGCAAGTGCAAAATTAATAAGGTCTGTCGTACTGCCGTGGGGGAAAATGAGACTGACTAAAGTGTGTTAAGTTGTGAAGACGCGTGGGTATACAATTGTGTTAAGAAAATATGAGGACGTGAGCATTTAAGGTATTCTTGCTCGTGGCTGAAAGTTCTTGTATTTTGTAATGGTTAGTGGATAGGTTCGGGTGGCTCGTAACATCGGGGCCTTGAGAGCCGACGAGGGTGATCGAGGTGGATATGGAGCAGCGCCCGGAGATCCCTGAGAAAACGCTCCGACCAGCGGCATCATCCGGTACTATTTCCTGGTGCGAAAATCGTGTGCAACCCCGCCGGGAATCAAACCCGCCTTGACAGGAGCTGAGCGCTCTACCCGTGGCGCCACTGTGCCCCCCCCCCCCATCACCATCTGTATAATAGGTATTAAATACAGCTTTGGCTATACCAGCCAATATACCTTTTGGTTAATATTTTTTGGTAATTAGGCTATAAAGAATAAAAGTTGTGGCCATAACATGCAAGTCTTTCATCATGTGAGGGGATAAACCTATACCCACAGGCATGGCCAGAGATCTTGTAATGTGTCCCATTCCCAGAACAGAGGTGCCAGCCGCACGCCAAAGCAAAACATAGGTAGACCCTATGTGTATGTGGGATGATTCCTTCATAAATGTTGGTTGCTATTTTCCTTGAAGACAAGGAAACTGACAAATATGAAAAATTATTCAGACAAGTTCATTTCATTTTTCATTGCCTGCACCTACCAAATGGCTGCTCCCGTGTACTTTTTAACCACTTCCTTGTCATGCTTGTGTACCTAAACTCGTTACCCGGGTGCTGTTTTAGGGGATGCTGCTGGTCGGAAATGGGTTGATGAGGTTTTGAGGAGTGGTAAAAATAATTCATATGGAAAAGGTGTTGGAAACATAATATTACCTGGGGCACCAGGCATAGTTCAGCGTATAATGCAGTGAAGTTGTTAGTGCTGACTCTTTTTCTCAGGACTGTGTGCCAACGACCAAAGGTGGCAATCCTTCCAATGTGCTGATCAGGTGTGTGCTCCTCAGATAAATTCCATATTTAATTGCATGCTACATGGTGGACTATTGGGGCTGACCACGTGTCCATACTGCTTTACGGCCGTTACAACACATTTAACACTTGATGACATACAAATTACACTTGAAGACATGAACACTTTGGTGGGAAGGTGAGGGCCCACGCCTTGAAATGCCCAAAGGCTACCAAAATAACACACATGAGACCATAGACATCGTTTTACTGGGTTCTATTATTAACATTCTTCTACAAGAACAACTTTACACGAGTGCCGGGCTTGAACCTGCCGGTGGCGGTTAAACAGTACAAAAACAGCGCGAAGCCATACAATGTATTACAGTAAAAAACTTGTGCTTTCCCAGGCGATGCAAGCACTGGGGAAGATGAGAGGTGGAGCCCCAGGCAGCTATACAAAAACAATTCCGAAAAGAACTAAGCGATTGCAATTACTATGACTGGTAAAGCAAAGGTGATGGCCGCCCGGGCATGCAAAAACTGCGGAAGTGGTAACATGCCCGACTTCTCGAGATGGTAAGCAATGACTACTCTTGCAACATGGTGCGTGTGCCGGCGTTGACGGGCAGGTGGACCACATGGATCTACTTTCTACACAACACTTTGCATTAGAAACCCTTTGCACTCACCTTGATTGCTTATAACAATACATAAAAATACCTTGCACAAAATAACCATGGAACACTAGAAAAACAAGGAATGAAATGACGTGAGGATGAAAACACACATAGGAATGAACATTACAACAAAACATAAATAACAACTTGCACTGGCCCTTTGGGCATTAAGATGGCTTGTGAGGGCGTTTAAGGTGTCCGCATGTCCTGGCGTGACTACGCCCTTACCTTTTAACCCTTTTTTTTGGAAATATCCTTACATGGGTTACTAAAACTTATTCCACTTCCTCACAGACCTCACAAGCATAGACTGCCTACCCTGCTCTGTTCTCCTCTGCATCCTCTGAATCTTCTCACTGTTGTTTCCTTTCCCTCTAAAAACCCTCTTACTTAGCTGGAAGTGTAATCTTCCCCACCCTCCCTCTCCTTTCACCATCCAGTACATCCTGACCAGCAGTGGCAGGTAGTGAGTTTTTTTACAATGTAAGCAATATAATAGCCCCACACATTTGAGTGTTTGCTAGTGCTGGGCTATAGTTCCATTTTTTATTTCTACTAACAAACGCAACTTCCAACTTTGCTTACCCTCCACATGTATTTACCGTTTTATTATACCTAACATTAGTTATAAAAACGGAAACGAAATGAATGAAATAATAAATAAAATGAATGTTATTAAGAGAGCATATTACAAATTATAAGAAAACTCGGTTTTCTCCAACACTTTCATCCATTTTCCAAGGAAAAATGAGGACTGGAGTACGCCAGCAGAACGAATGCTTAACCTGCCGAAGGAACGCGGCATGGTAACTCACTTACATGTTAGATTCATCGCTAGTCGCTTCCGTTTGTGAAAATAAATAGTAAATAGCAGCACTATGCGTGTACAGTACGGAAGTTACAAAAACTCTGTTTCTCAAATCGGAAACAGGAAACTCAGATTTAAATGTGTTTAAATTTAAAGTTAAGGCGACAACTATAAAGCGTCGAACATTTTCAATATGTATAGGGTAAGCATTGCTTACCTTGCTTCTATGGAAAAAATGCCACTGCTGACCAGCCTTTCAATTTTTCTCCTGTTCTTCAATGAGCCCCACCCCATTTCTTTCATCATCACTGGTGGCCTATAGCTCCCTTCATCCTCACCATCCTGCCCCTGCCTTCTCCACCTGCCCTTCACCCATCATGCTGCCCTTCTTTGCACCTTCTCCAGTTCTCGCACCTCCACCTCCACATACGTGTCCCATACTGCTCCCACATATTCTAACATTGGCCGTACCATTGTGCCATGCCTTCTCCTTCACCTCACAGCTGGCTCCCTTCAGCACCCTTCTTCCCTTTGCAACCACCCTCACTACCTGTTTTTTCCATCCGAGGTTTCCCTGCAACACAATCCCTTGATACTTATATCCTGCTACTACTCCTATCTCTTGTTTGTTATACTTCTGTACTACAATTTAATTAATTGTAGTTTGACTTTAGAACTAGTGAAGGAAATCATCGTAACTGTCTCCTAGATCACAGATGTGAAGATGACTGACTTCTTGGCTGAGAACAACTCTTGTGGCCAAAATCTGCTCAGGCTCATGTCCAGGGGGAATGCCATTATTGCTGAGCTGCTACGTCTTAAGGCTTACATTCCACCCGTATTCAGGTGAGTGTTGTTTGTGGTGGGTCTTGAATTTGTGGGCAGTCAACTGTGTGCTAGCTCACTTTGTCAATTTTTAAAATTGTATTATCACATTGATTCAACTTACAATTTACTGCTGCATTGCAGACTGGACACAAAACAAGACCAGCAGAAGTATGGTGAAATAATTTCAGACTTCATTTACTTCAAAACGTCAGATGCTTTCGATCACAAAATTGACAACAACTCTGTGAGTTATTTTGTGTTGTGTTATATTAACAAAACTTTAGTCATGTCACTGTGTTCAAATATTTTCACTTGAGTTACATAACAATGATATATTTTACAAAAATATAAAGAAGCACCCATAACATATTTTTATTGTTAGAAAACCATGCCAAGTATAAAATTGTTAATGAGCACAAAAATTAAGTTTTGTATTTATGATAAGCATTTATTTTCATGCATGGGAAAACCATTATGTAAACTTTTGTGGGAATATTTTTTCCTTCATTAGCATTATCACTTTCAAACCTCTCAGCTCAGCCTAAATATATTTTTCAAAACTGCTTTACATATGAAATATAACTTTGAATGTACATTAAACTAATCACATTTGTTGTGAAAAAATCAATTTCCTGATTGACAGTTTACTGTCTAAGATTAAGTTATTTCTGATTTATTTGGTGTAGTTAAATTCATTCTACTTTGGTCTATTTATAATTTGTTTAAATTGTTTATTGCCCTTCACATAATTTGGTGTTTATAGTAAACTAGCAACCTGCCCTGGCCTTCCTCTGGTGCAATTTACAAATATGGTGTTGTTTAAGTTTACAGCAAGTATATGCACTAAATGCTTAAGGTAACTGACATAGGAATAATACTGTGTTGTTCAAAACGTCTTCATAAGTGAACCCCTATTTTTAATCAAATTTTAAAAGACAAAAATGGTTACTATGAGATCTACAGTTCTGTGGTAAATTAATTTGATGTATCTCATGGTTTAATCAGCGTAATCCATGTAAGCACCCGAAAAGCAGCTTTTTCGTACCTTGATTAGAAAATGTAGACATTTCTCTACTATCCTTACATTAAATATCAATGTATTATCTACCCAAACATTCCGCAAGAAATTCTTTAAATTATTGTGAAAACCGCATTGAAACCAGTCAAGTAGTTTAGAAGCTTTAGCCGAATACACACACACACACACATGGCCGGGCAACTTTTTTTATAGGTACTATGTATAGATTTTTAAACACCTATCCATTTGTTTTAATATTAGTCAAACAGTGTTTTTTAGGTGATCACAGTGTTAATAAATTTCTTTATGTCAATGTGATTTCATGTTGTAATTATTAGGCCCTCTTTACTCTCATATCCATATTAATATCTTGTATTTGGTTATCATTACAGTAATAGTTTTTTCCTTGGAGAATTTTGTGACCTCTGACATTTTTTAATACGAACAGCTGCTTTTTGGTGGAATTCGAACAGGGCAGATTCGCCTAACTACGCAGTCATCGTAATTTATTTTCTGCTGCACCATCCTAAAATCTAGGATAGCATTTTGTAAACCAAGATGCTAAGCAGTTTAATAGGAAGCACGAGCCATATTTGAAGATGCCCACTTGTCTTGATTACATTTATTTTTGGAGTGCGAAATTCTGAGTACGCGCTATTCCCGGAATCATCATGATGGAAAGTCGAAACCAAGCCAAGATCGTACACAAATTTTGACACATGCTGACGTCTGGTAAACTAATTTTATTGGATATAAATTTTTCCCTAGGATCTCTATTAACATTATGCAGATGTTACAAATTATTTCTCTTTGCAATACTTAAGCGTGTTGACATAAGATTATACGGGCATTGCATACTTCATTATGTAGCACTTTATTAATTTTTTTATCACCCAACCATTCCCCTAAACAAATGTAAGGAAGGGTGGTATTTTCAAAATCAGATTAAAATTCTAACGCTATTTCATGAGAGCAGCATAAACTTAATTCATTTTGACATAATAATATTTTAAACCTTTATATTACTTTATATAACTTAAAATTTCAACATTAAACACTTCTTAATTCCATGTACTTCTGTTTTCTGCTGTGTGTGATTAGTTGCAGTAGATTACTTATTTACAATTTTTTTTCGTCTCTTGGTGTAGAAGTATTAATTTCTTGTTTCGTCTCATGTGTATTTTTTGTATTTGTATTTTTTGTGTTGCTATGATTGTCGTATGACTCATGCAAAGCAAAAGCATCATACATGTCTGAAACACAGCGACTCGTTGCTCTGCGCGTATATACATTTAGTCAAACTTAAAAAAAATTCTTGGAGAAAGAAAAACAAAACAGTGACATCTAAAACTTCATACAATTAAATTTTTCCCCACCCTACATCCACACACACGCCCCACGAAAATCTACTAATGCCCATAATAATTAATTTTATGGGTAATGTTAAAATCTGCAACATTCTGAGTTTCAACGTATGTATCTACCAACTACTATATGTGCTAGTTTAAAAACCAACATTATATTATACAAAAATGAACATTTGCAGCAACTTCAAGACTTGGATGAGGAATTTCGAGAGAACTACCTGGAGATCCTGACCCGTTTTTACTTGGCTTTTGAAAGCATCCACAAGTATGTGAGTGACCTAAATCGCTTCTTGAACGACCTGGAGGAAGGGCTGTTCATCCAGCAGAGTCTGGAAAGTGTACTGCTCACGGAGGATGGCAAGCAGCTCTTGGTAAGAAACAGAGCCCTTAAGAGCGTGCATCACATGCCAGTCAGATAAGTGATGCAGTCTGTTAGGACTCTGAGGATTATGTAAATATTATTGCACGTGGATCATTTCTGATCTGACAGTGAAGAAGGTAAGTGTTTATGAAGGGTCCTAGTATTCATCATTGTTGGAAAATATATTTATAATTCTATTAAAACTGCATTAAAATGCAATTTTCCGACCATTTTGAAATGGCTTTAAAGATAAGAATTGTGCACAAATCTCCACTCTGTCCTAACGGGACCAACCTTCAGTTTTTATCAAGAAACTTTGTCGATTTGTCCTCCATCGTCACCATGGAAAATTTCTAGCAATCATTCGAGAATGAGCACACTGCAAAAACTTATAGCATATTTGAGGTGCTCAGAAATGCTGTAAGCTGATGACCCGAGGTGACTTACTGCTTGGTATCATAAACTGACGAGCTAAACTGACATTATTATTCCTTATTTAGTACAATTTATGGTGTGAGCACGTGCAAACACGCATGCACACACACAGTGATGCACACTCTTAATGTTCTTGTTGGTGCTAAACACATTTTCTTTACTAAGAATCTTGAATGTTCGTGCATACTCTGGCACATTATGTATTAAATTATGTGAGCAAAAATTATTATTATTTTCTTGTAGATGCTAAATAGTGGTTACAGTACTATTACCCAAATTATAAATTTGGAATTATGTGTGAGTATAAATTGCTGCAACTGGATTTAGTTACGGACTCTTTAAGTGTTTTGGTTACTTCATAAAGTAGTTCCTAACAATTGTTCATTCTATGATCAGATGACATTAAACCAGTCTCACACTATAAGAAATGTTCATGCCCTTTGAGGACTAAATTAACCAAGTTCAATGTTTATATTTTGCGTGTGTGGAGGACATTCTGTTTTCAAGTTATGAGTTTCCCCAGTTTATTATCTAGAAGCTTACGTGCTCTTGTGGTTACTGAAGTGGGTTAAATTATTTACCTTTATGAAACTTGAGGGAAAACATTAGAATTAAGAACTTTCTACACCAAACTTTTTTTGTTTTTAATGTGACCTTACAGAATAATTATTTTATATTTTGATATATTCTACTGTAGCTGTAGTTTTGAAAGTTAATAACTTATGTGTTTATTTGTAAATATTTTTCAAAATTAATTCTGTGGTTTATGTTTGAAGTTGATGCATGCCCAAGGGGACTAGTCATGTCAAACAATAACTTTAGACACCTTAGGGTAAGTACTAGGCAAACACTGGTTACCTAACTGTCGAGAGAGAAGGTTAACGGCCTAGTCACGTTTACAGTTTTAGTTCATGATGACAGAATCACGAGGAACATGGGGCGTTTAATGCTTGACTGGTGCTCAGCCAGTGTACAAGACATGTCGGGGTGCCTGTTAGATGGGCACAAAGTCGAGAGTCACTGTTATGGCCCTGCAGACGGGCTGGCCCTTATTCACAGTTTTACCTGGTAGCAAGATGTTCTGCTGAAGGTGTTGCCTCTGCTGGGGTGTGGGGCAATGACATCCTTGCTTGTCCCCAGGACGTGGATTGCTCTGACTTGGCTGGTTGCTGGAGGAAGACTGTTGACGGCTGGTTGAAGTGATCACTTAACCACTGGTAAATGATTCCGAAGGGCAGTTCTTCATCTCTTCTCAAGGCTACCACCAAAGGGCGAGGAGTGCGAACTATCTTAATTAGAGAGGGAAAGAGGGGTGTTGGTAATGATGAGGGTTGAGGCCTCTCAGACGTGCAGGCAGTGTGAACTCTGCCCTGCTTGGTTAAGGTGCTGCCAAGTGCAGTATGTGGAATCGGTTTGCAATTCGGATTACTTTCGGAGGCGTAAGCTGCCTTTTTCAACTTCTCTGCATGCCTCCCTTCCAGTTGTACGGCATAGGTGAATATGGCCTCGCAAAAGGCAAACCGGCGACTCAATTCCCTAACATGTACATCTAAGTGATCACAGTCGTACAGATGAGAATGGCACCCTGTGCTCCTTTTGTCCAGCTCTGAAGAGAGCAGTGGACAAAGTGGTGGATATTGCTCAGGCTGCATTACAGGATACTTAGGTGTGGTATCCACAAGGGGCTGGTCTGTCGGAACTAGTCCCAGCTCCCTTCTGGCCTTATAGAGAGAAGTGTTGGAGATGGAATAGTCTGATTGGCAGATTTTCATGGTGGAGGAGTTTCTAGTGGTTGGGGCTCTACCGAACTCTACCAAGTGGCAAAGCTCGCGTGGCTGTCTAATGTGTGTTTGTGGCTTTAAATAGCATGTGATCTGCCGGTTTTTCTCTGGCGGGCTGCGTTTACATAGGAATGAGACAGTGACACTCAAGAAATTAGCACACAGGAATAGCTTAGAAATCACATGTTATATTGAAAGAGTGTATAACATGGTGGCCCTGTACTACCTCCTACACTAATCATAATTGACATGGGTGTTCGGAACTACGTAAAAGACCAGGTGAAGGCGACCTGGGTTTAATTTAATGGGGAATAAAGGTGATAATATCTGCTAGGTAAGTAATTTACTACTCAATCCTAACTATCGGCCTGCTGTCCTGAACAGACAGGAGGGGTGACCAACAGGAAGGGTAGTATTGCCATTACTGTCTGGTAAGGCAGGATCCTGAAGGGAACTGTTGCAACCGTTACCAATGGGATCAATACCAAGGTGAGGTAAGGAAAGAGCAAACGTCTTCGGAGCCGTTAAAGGTCCTGTCTTCCAGATGCAGGAGGGGTCTACAGCGCGTGTAGAAGTGGCTTCTGGGGGGTTGTCTTCAACTGGTAGCTGATTTCGGTCCTGAAGAGAGAGGTGGAATCTGCGGGCGTACCAGTCAATGCAAACCACTGGTGGCTTCCTCCTGCCCAATCGTGAGTGGGGGAGGGCCGCGCCAGCCCTTTTATACTATTGCTTCCTGGGCTGGAGTAGGCGAGGAATGAGGAAGGATATAAGCTCCTCCACCTGAGCTTGGCAGTCGTCATCTGCTGGTGTCTTCTGCTGGGAAGCGTTATTGCTGATGCAGTGGGTTTCAACCCTTATCTCGGCCGCAGGGTGCTAGTAGAATGTGTGCTGCCCTCCCTCTGTGTCCCTCGGTGTGCTCAGTGTCTCGGTCCAGCAGTACAATCTTGCTTCGGGGGGGTGTTGACGTGACGTCTGGCTTGGAGACTCAGGTGAATAGTACAAGTTGGACTGACGTGTCTGTAATAGTGTCCAACCTTGCACCAAGAGTATCCTGTAGCCACATGTTCAACTGCTTCAGTACTGTTGGAAAAAGTGACTTGCCCAAAGGATGAACATTGCGTTCAGATGCTGCAAAGTCGTGTGTGTATTCAAGATGCGTAAAAACGTCATGCATCACAGTTTTAAGTGAAATACTATAAAAACATTGAACATGTAGACAAATGAAACAAAACTAATCAGGTGGTTTTCTTTCAGGGACAGTTATGTTTTTTTCTGCTGAAAATATATTTATTTGGGTATTTTTGAGATGAAATGTTTTGTTATTCAGATAATACATAGTTTTAGATCTCATAGTCATTTGTTGTTATGTTGCATCACTTATAGTTTGAAACAATTACTGAAAATTATGTTTTCATATTAATGAAAAATTTAGCGATGTGCATTCACTAAATAATATCATAGTATAATGGTCCTAGTCTTGAGAACTCACTAATTTGTATGAACGTTCAGTTTTTTATGAGCATGTAGACTGCCTAATCTAACCTTGTATCCATAATGGGTTATAACGATGTGGTTGTATTAGGGCTTGGAACTTGCCAGCTCATGTGATGTCCTGAACACTTGAGGGGGTGTGACGAATCAGTTTGCTGCTATTAATGAAGGATGTATGCTTAAAATACTCTCAAATCAACATGTAACTCCCAAGTTTCATAAAACTGTCTGTAATCCTAGCCTGAACTACGGGACTTTCTTTCCACAGTGTGAGGCCCTGTACTTGTATGGAGTCATGCTGTTGGTGGTCGATTTGAACATAGACGGTATCATCAGGGAGAGGATCCTGGTGTCATACTACCGTTACAGTGCACAGCGCTCCAGCACTGACAGCAACATAGATGACGTCTGTAAACTGCTGCGCTCCACTGGCTTCACCACGGCCAAGAGGGTCCCCAACTACCCTGACGAGTACTTCAGGTGTGTCTTCAATTATTTGCTGGAGCTTTGACATTTGTTCAGGTCCTGGTTGAAAGTGCCTTTGAAAAGTATGTACAGTAAAACACGTTTAAGAAGTTCCCTTTTAATGTTTCCTTGCTTAATAGTTTACATAATTTTGCATTTGATGTAAATTGACCTTCATAGAAAGTTTTTCTGGTTAATAAACCAGACATTTTATTCCCTTCGAAAATTTCTTAGAGTTGATGCGTGCCCGGTTAAGTCTGAATGGCACGTTTGTCTAGGATTTCAACGCTAGACCAATAGCATGGTTTTAATTTGACTTAACTGTGTTTGGCGAGAGGTGTTGGTAACTGGCACCGTCGTCCTGGGTGGTGCTCGTGATGCTATGTTGGTCTCACTCAGTGGCGGCTGGCTCGCCCCACTCTGAAGCAGCTATTCCAGGCGGACGACTCTGCTCCAGAAGTGTGGATTGGACCAGCCTTACCCAGCCTCAGTCTGATAAACTAGCACTCTCAACACCAGGTCGTACTCCTGACTGGAACGGAAGGACGGTAAAAAGTATACAATTATGACCGGAGCAGCCGCGACTGCTTGGCGTATGAGTGTGGAGGGCGCGGTCCCATTCCGCCTGCCTTTCCTTTGTAGGAGGTGGTAGTGCAGACCACTGTTTGGCATCAATGTAAGCTTGGTATTGTTCCCTACGCTTGAGGCCACAACTTACCTTGTAAGGAATAGAGTAATGCGGCTTAACAATTTATGTAGTGCACCTTGACAAGAACAGTATCTACAGTGTTCACCCAATAGCTGCTTGCTGGCACGAGCTGGGTAAAAGTCTCCACAGATCCCCCACGCTTGGCAGGCTGATCAGAGACGGGAGCCATTTGGACCACCAATGCCTCTATTGGTAGTACGTTCAGGCAAGGTTGAGCGGCAAGTCTCGGGCTATGGTCACTTCAGCACTAACTTAGTGCTCAAAGCGAGGAAATAACCTGGGCTTGTAGCCCCTCCTTGGATGAAGGTGTTACTTGTGGTTGGGGATCCACTGTTTCGCCCCTCCAGCACTGAATTAGTGCTCTGGTTACTGGAGAGAAACAGGGAGCCGTCTAATATGTGTGTTTTTAGATTCACGGACTCCTGAAGGGGATCCGTAGTCAGACTAATTCGGTTAACTAACAATCTCCCTGTTCCTGTCGGCAATGCTCGTCGTATCTTATTTCTAGCCGGTGAAAAAGAAAAGTACTCTAAAGAAGAAAAAGCTTAAGGATAGAGAACAATATATGTTTATTGAGAACTCAATAAACATGTGACCCATGCTACCTCCTACCAAACAGTGGAGTCCTGAAGGTAACTGCATTATCCAGGTGTAGGTGACCTGGTTCTAGGTTACAAGGGAAAGAATTTAGTTCTAGACGAATACAAAGTGAATTACTGTTAAACTGTACTAAGTAAACCGGTGTCTAGAAGAGACAAAGTGAATTTAATAAGTATTAGCGTGTTGAATGGTCGTCGAGACAGGAAGTAGGTGCTGGGCGCGTACTTAAAGCTTCTAAGATCTCCAGAGGTCCCAGCACTGATCAGTGCTTTGGGATGTCGCGAAGAGGATGAGGAATGAACTGCTGGAGCCCTGCTGCTCACTGACTTATATAGGGTTGAAGTCTAGGCTGTTGCAGGGGGTGTGGGGAAGGCATGAGACGTCCTTCTGCCGTGGCATGGGGCTTGAAAATCTCTGGTCAGCAGTAATCAGCAATACTGCTTCGTTCATCTTCGGTAGCACTTGGCCTTGCCCAGTGGCGGGCGGCTTGTTGGCTCTCTGTTGGGGGGGGGGGGGGGGCATGCCCGCTGGTTGCGTAACCTTGTGACCACGTGCGTGCACAACTCTCTCGTGGGTGGTTGATGTAGACAACTCTTATGTAGGTTGAAGTAAGGGTATACTTCACTTAAAGAGTGATGAGTCATAATCGTAGTTGATTAGTAGTAGGAGCGGCATGCGTCAGAGTTCTACTGTAATTTTTTATAACAGTGAAAATTTGTGCAACTTTCATTGAATTATGCATCTTTAAAAAAAATACATAAGCAGTCGGTTGTACCACACTACACTGTTAGCAGGTTCTTTTTCACTGTATAACCAATCACAGGTAAGAGACACACACACATTTCATTCAAGAGCATCCTCAAGCTTCTGACCTGTAGTCTAGTTTGAGAGTCCCAAGAAGATACATACTGAAATGTTCCAACAACTAGAAAGCTGCAGCTCCAACCCAGGAGCCAAGAGTGAGAATCTTCCTAACAATGGCCACAAATACCTACGATTTTCTAAATATAATAATTGATTGGAATGAAATTTATTTGTCTCTTTCGATGTTAAACAGTTCCTCTTAATTTGTTAGCCTATATGGAGACAATTGTTTATTCAAGTAGATAACAACTCAAAGAACTAACTCTGCAGGTTTTTTGAACTGCTGGCTAATTTGGTTGTAACTACTTGTTAATTTGTAAGTTTCTTTGTATTTAATTTAAAGAATCGACTGCCACTAATATTACTTAAACTTGATGATGTAAAGTGCCCTTAATTTTGTGTGCAGGCGTATGCCAGTGAACGTTGTTTACGTGGACATGGTGATTGGCAGGCTGCGCTCTGATGACGTATACAACCAAATTTCAGCTTACCCATTCCCAGAACACCGCAGTACTGCACTAGCAACGCAAGCTGCCATGTTGTTTGTGTGCATGTTCTTTATGCCGTCTGTTCTGCACAACCAAACTGCTGTTCTACGGGAGATTGTGGACAAGTACTTTCCAGACAACTGGGTGAATAGACATTGAAGTTCAGATTTTATTTGAAATAATGTTTGATAAGAATAAGTAATTTGAAACATATTTTAAATATTAGTAATAATATATTCAGCAGTTATGAAACGTGTGAAGTATATAAAATATAATTGGATAAATGGCAGATTGAATTGAATGTGGGTATAGTGCTTCTCCTTCATCACACAGGAATGCCTGCAGTGTGTTATTACTGCAACTTTAAACAAAATTGTATAATAAATATTGAAATTTGCCTTGTGAAATTCAAATATTAGTGCATAATAATCTGTCAACTGAATATAAGTTGCTTTCAGGGTATATTCATTTTCTCACAATATTTACACATGTGTTTCAGCCATTTTAGTTGTGGAAGAATGATGGTAATGTTTCTTTACCATGGTTTGTGTGTGGCAGGTGTTAAGCATATACATGGGCATAACAGTGAACCTCTTAGAGTGGTGGGACCCCTACAAGGCTGCCAGGACAGCTCTCGCCAACAGTCTCGAGCCGAGCAACGTGCATGCACAAGCACAGCGACACGCAGATAAGCTTCAGGTGAGGAGCCTTCTGCAAAGGATGAAAGGGTCAAGAAGATCATTACATACTAACTGAAGCTGGGTGGTGCCCAATTTTTTTTTCAACGTTAAAGGGGGAGGTGGTATTTTAATCTAACATTGTTTGACTAATGTGTATCAAATCTGCTAGCGGAATCTAGAGTACTTAGTAGCATAACAAACTGTGGAGCCACAAGTGCTTGTCGTAGTACTAATGCATGCTGCCCCTACTACTAATCAACTTCGATTACGACTCGTTGCTAAGATTCCTACTTCCACTGCTACAGACATAGGAAATACATAAAGAGAATTTTCCACATGAATTTTCGGCTACCTAATCTACCAGACAACAGGAACTTATAAGTGAATGCTCGTCACCTGAAGGTTATGCAACCCAGCAGGCATGTCTCCCACCCTCCCTGCCCCATGCTGAGAGCCTGCAAGCTGACCGGACTTTGGGCAAGGCCAAGCACTACAGACGAGGCACGAAGCAGAAATGCTGACCAGAGTTTTTCGACTCCCAGACTCCCACACCAGCCAGGGCAGTATGCTCGCCCTCCCCGCAGCCCGCGCGGCAGCCTACAAACTTCACCTATATAAGTCCGGATGCTGCCAGGCTAGGGCAGTCATTCTTATTTCTTCTCTCGCAACATCCCCGAGCACTGCCTAGTGCTGAGACCTCCAGAGAAATAAGCTTTGAGTACACCTCTAACGGCTACTAAACCATCAACGATCAGTCAACCCGACAACCAGCGAACATGCTCACCAACACGTATTAAATTCACTTTGTCTCCTCTAGACACCTTTACTAGAACAGTATAGCAGTAATATATATATTTTACTGTCTAAATTTATCTTTCCCCTTTACAATCTAGAACCAGGTCGCCTACACCTGGCCAGCATAGTTTCCTTCAACACTCTACTGCTTGGTAGGAGGTAGCACGCGTTACATGTTTAGTGACTCCTCAATAAACATAGTTTGTTTCCTATACTTCAGCTATTTCTTTCATAGAGATTCTTACTGGTCGCATGCTAGAACAGTTTACGACGCACCACTGACAGGAACCGGGACTTTTTATATAACTGAATTAGCTTTTACTACAGGCACCCTTCAGGAGCCCGCCAGCTTTCTCACACACCCATTAAACAGCCTTCTGTTGCTTTCCAACTCTCAGAGCACTGTCTAGTGCTGGGGGAAAGGAACATAGGAGCCACAACCATTAGCAACACCTTCATTCAAGGAGGGGCGACAAACCCAGGTTACTTCTTTACACTAGAGCACTGTTAGTGCTGGGGTAACTGTAACTTGGGCTCTGCTGCTCGTTCGTGTATGAAGGCACATCCAGTGGAGGCATTGGTGACCCACACAGCTCCCCATCTCTGATCAGCCCGCATAGCATGGGGGATCAGTGGAGACTATTACCGAGCCTGTGTCAGCAAGCCAAATCCGAACATACACTGTAAGTTTGTTCTTCGTTAGGGTGCATCCTGTATATTGTAAGTACCAACTCTATGCCATACCAAGTGAGGCACAGCAAAAAGCGTAGGGAACAAAACGCAGTGTTTCTTGCCGCTATACAGTTGAGTGCACTACCTCATCCTACGAGAAAAGGTAGGTGGAGCAGGACCATAACTCCCAACTTAGACACCAAGCTTTCGTGTCTGCTCCGGTGCTTGTAATATATTTGTCGCCTTGCTTGCATGTCCATCCTTTGTGCCACCCTGTGGTAAGAGGGTTGTTAAACCATACTGAGACAGAGTACGGCTGGGCAAACCCGAACTTCTGGAGAAGTGAAGCTTACAACTGGAATCGCTGCTTCAGAGTGAATCAAGCTTGCCACTACTGGGTGAAACCCGGATAAACCACAACACCCAAGACGACAGGATAAGTAAGTTGTAACCAACACTCCTCGCCTCCCGCCTTGTAACCTGAGCCAATCACCCTGCTTTTGGTGTAGCGGAAAAATCCTCTACCAAAGTGCCTGTCAGTCTAACTGGGCACGCATCTGTACATTTGCTTGATGGTCATTATTTGAGGATGGTATTATGTTTTCACAGGGCTGGGAACTGTCTTTGAAAAACTCGACTTCACTCACTAACCATTTGTCTTTCCGCCCCATCGTACTGGTTGAAGTCAGATGCAGCCCAAAGCATATGGGTTATTGGGAGGACAAGTCTGATATTTAATAATCCCTAGGACTGGGCGACCCTCTATCATCATGGTAGGAATGGACATAGTAGGGTAGGTAGGTTTGAAATCCCACCAGTGCCACCACAGTCAGAGACCCCTTAGACCTGCATTAAAAAACAGTAAATAATTATAAGGAAAGGTTAAGAGCTCACAGGAGAGAATTTAAGTCGTGGGTTAAGGAGATACGAAGAAGGAAAAAGTGACGAGTAAGAAATGTTTAATATTCTATAATTCCTTTTTCTTCCTAATAGTGTATAGAACCTCGAGTCTTCATCCACCACTGTTTCTAATGGAGACCCTTACTCCTCCAGTGTCTTCTTTGTGCTGTTTATCTTTGCAGTAACTCAGCATCACAGCTCTTTTTGTGCTGGATCTGCTCATTAAGGATGGGCTAGTCAGGCACAGCACAACACAACACAGACTGTTGCTTCCACATCATCTGCATAGCTGGGTCCTGACATAGCTGGAACAATAGCATGACCAGAGTGACAGGTTGGGTCACTCTATTTGTTCAGGATTTCTACATCTGCAGTCACCTCACCGACCCCCATCATAATCATACTCCGTCCTGGCAAACTTTAATAGTTAAATTTCTTGTCATCATGACCTTGATGTCCTGCCACTAGCATCAAAAATGTCCCAACTAATTGTTTCCTCTTAAGTATCCCTTGAGACACCTGTTTGGAATTTTCTTTTCCTTTGTTTTGTTCACTTATCTAGACCATATTATTCTCTTGACACATCCCCGGTTAGACTGATTGGCACGTTTGTCGAGGATTTTTCCGCTAGACCAAAAGTGGGGTGGTTAACTCTAGTTAGAAGGCGTGAGGCGAGGGGTGTTGGTTACCCCTTACTTACACTGTCGTTTTGGATGTCATCGTTCATGGGGGGTTTCACCCAATAGCGGCGAGCTCGATCCACTCCGAAGTGGCGATTCCAGTTGTAGGCTTCATGGCTCCAGAAGTTCGGGTTTTCCCAGTTGTATCTTGCCTCAGCACGGTTTAACAACCCTCTAACCACAGGGTGGCACGATGGAAATATACGAAAGCAAGGCAATAAGTAGATTACTAGGACCGGAGCAGGCACTACTGCTTGGCGCCTAAGTTGGGCTGCGCGATCCCATTCCGCTTGTCTTTCCTGTGTAGGAGGTGCTAATACCATCCACAGTTTGACAGCAACGTGAGCTACATATTGTTCCCTACATCTTTTGCCACTCCTTACCTTGGAAGGTATAGAGTAAAAAGGTTTGACAGTTTACGTAATGTACTTAGACAGGAATAGTTACTACAGTGTACCCCAAAAGTGACTTGCTGGCATGAGCTCGATAAGAGTCCCCCACTGATCCCCCATGATGCGGGTTGATCAGGGACATGGAGCCATGTCGACCACCAAGCCTCTACTGGTTGTGCGTTCGCACAGGGTTGACCGGCCAACCCAGGCTAATGTCACTTCAGCACTGAATTAGTGCTCAAAGTTAGAAATAACCCGAACTTGTAGCCCCTCCCTGTGTGAAGGTGTTTCTAGTGGTTGTGGTGTCGCTGTTTCTCCCCACCAGCACTAAATTAGTGCTCAGGTGGCTGGAAAGAAACAGGTAGCCGTCTAATGTGGATGTCAACAATCTCCCGGTTCCTGTTGGTAGTGCATGTCGTATTCTGTCTGTAACCATTAACACAGAGAAGTACCGTGTAAATGAAAAGCGGAAGAGTAGTGAACAATGAGTGTTTATTGAATTCTCAATAAACATGTCACACGTGCTACCTCCTACCATACCGTGGAGTGCTGAAGGCAACTGTGGTTCCAGGTGTAAGCGACCTGTTTCTATGTTAAAAGGAGAATAGCTGGTTCTAGACAAATACGAAGTAAATTAAAATTAAACTGAGCTAAGTAAAGGGTGTCTGGAAGAGAGAAAGTGAAGTTAATTATGTATGTACGCATTCGCTGGTCATCGAGACATGTTAAGTAAATGCTGGGGGCGTACGTGAAGTTTATAAGATCTCCGGAGGTCCCAGCACCTAATTAGTGCTCTGGGATGTCGCGAGAGAGGATGCAAAAGAATGACTCCCGAGCCCAGCAGCATCCGGACTTATATAGGTGATGCTTGTAGACTGCCGGCGCGGGCTGCGGGGAGGACGAGCAGCCTGCCCTGGTTGGCGTGGGATTCGAAAAACTCAGGTCAGCAGTAGTCAGCATTTCTGCTTCGTGCCTCTTCGGCAGCGCTCGGCCTTGCCCGAGGTCCAAGCAGCTTTCGGGCTCATAGCCCATGGTAGGGGGGGCGGCGTGCCTACCGGGTTGCGTAACCTTCAGATGAAGAGAATTCGCCCTTCAGTTACTGTTACCCATTAGAGTAGGCAACCGAGAATTCATCTGGGAAATTCTTTCTACATGTCTCTCACGTTTGCAGCAGGGGAAGTAGGTACACATAGTGATGAATCATAATCGTAGTTGATTAGTAGTAATAGCGGCACAAGTCTTATCTGTTCCTTCGGCACCAGGAGTGCAGTGAAGGAACAGGACAGACTGGCGTTCCAAGGGTCGGGCATCTGTATTTATACACTTCCTGGCTCGCCCTTGGTTGTGGTGGAGGGCATGGGATGTCACTGGCCGGTGCTGGATCCAAGTGCTGCATGTCTTGGCGATCATACTAGTAGTGCCATCCAGCGGTGCGTTGTAGTACTCGGTGTCCTTGATGCATAGTCTCTGTGGCTCAGCTGGTGGACAGTACAATTCTTTGGGCATGGAACATTCTGCTTCTGCATTGGGTGAACAGTACAAGTTGTGATGTCGTGTGGATTGTACTGCCAATCAAACTCCATTCAAATATGTGGCTGAGTGATGTGCTTTGATGAGTAGATGTTGATTTAGAGAATGAAACTATACGTGAAAGCTACTTATATACTAAACGAAACCCTTACCCATAGTACATTGTCACAAATTCAAAGAAAAAAGTGACTTGAAACTTATAATAAAATTGTGTCACGTTTAACATGGGAATACGGGTTCCGTGGCAGCGCCCTGCAACTTTAGGCGCTGTCGAGATACATGGGGGCTCTTATCACCAAGCCAAAGCAGAGCGCCGTGACCCAGCGTAGTGCATATCAACTTCCAGTGATTATAACATTCTGTCAAGCTAACTGCATCACGTACCAGCAACAAACCGCTCTATTGCACAACTGCAGATATGTTGGCCAACATAACTCATGATCCCCCAACATAGCCAACATAAAATTTTCCTTGTGGCCATCCTGACAAAGGTCGCTTTGCATTTGATAATTTGTATGAACAATTTTACGATATTCTGGTGTTTGAAGAATTTAGTCTTGTGGAATATAACAGTGCTGATATAAGGCCTTGCAATTTGTGTGTCAGTAAAGTGTGAAGTTGGTAGAATTATTTGTTGGAAAAAAACCGGTTATACTTGTTAGTAATGATTTAATTCCCTATCATTACTGGTTACAATCTCGTGTTCAGATGGTTAGGGCGGAGATGCAATTTTGGCATGGTGAGGAGACAACTGTCATTAAGCAAGATGAGGAGTTGATGATTCTCTTATCGGAGGATGAGGCGCTTTGCCAGGCGGCGGACAACTTGAAGGCGTCATTATGGCATACAGAAATTGGCTCGTCCTCAGAATGTATGAGGTTGCCAGTTATGTCAGTTCAGAAGAAGGGTTCAGTGATTTTGAAGGCCTGAGTTGGAGTGGAATTTGTTTGACTGAATAGAGTGGGACAGTTTGACAGTAAATTGTATAAAATAGATTTTAAAACATTGTTTGGTGACACTTAAGTTCTTAGTAGTGGGAGCGTAAGGATCCGGGTCATTTTTTCCTTTGTATTTGTGACAGTGTGCTTTGGGTATGAGTTTCGGTTAGTATGTAAGTAGCTTTTGGGTATAGTTTCATTTACTTTGCTCCATGTCATTAGAGAAGACACAACACAATGTTGCGGAGGCATTCACAGCCGGGTTATTACCCTAGAGAGGTATACCATAGTATTTTGTCGTTTTCAAAAGATGTTGGTAAAGAAGACTGGGCTTGTACTCTTAAAATTGTTGACACAGAAGAAAGTGTTATTTTGTTATCGTTTTTGTACCATTTTGGACTTCACCTTTGTTCGGTGTGTGTGCCTGTTTACAAGTATTATACAAGGAGTACTTGAATTTCTGTCCTTTTTTTGTATTTACAGTTGTGAAAGTTTGGTTACAAAAGGAAGTTGTTAGTAATTGCTTTAATGCATTTTGCAGAAACTGATACCTCAGACTCAGCAGTTGATGAAGGAGGGTGCTCTTGTGGAAGAGAATGTCCTAGACCACGTGAACAAAGTGATCAACATTGCCCGAGAATGCAATGTGACTCTCCGCTGGCTCATGCTACACACTTCTACGCCTGTCACAGGTACATAATTTTCTCCTCTTTGAGACTGGTTGCAATACGCCCTATCAAACTTGTGATCTTACATGTACAAGTTCATTTGCCATCAAACAAAAGTCCCATTCGAAAAAGAATAGAAAAATTCAAAAGCTTGGATTACATGCCAAATTAACAAATGCTGTGATCAGCCTAAAATTAATTGTTCTGGTTTTTGAAAAATTTTTACAAGAGTAGATACCATTTTGCCATCCTTAAGGCAGAATGAGAGCTATAATATTAAAAGGATAGAGGTTGGCTAGTAATTTTGGGTAAGAGCTGGATACTTTTAAAAAAATTTATTAACTTCCATGAAAAAAAAAATTTGAGATGCACCACAAGTAATTTGTAACTTTTTTTATATTATTCTAGAGACTTTGTGGTTTACTTACTTTTTTATACTGAAAAGTGGTTCTATCTTGGTATGTGCATTAAATTAAAGGTAATGACATTGGGTTTGTGCAGAACTGTTTTAATAATTTGCTTTGCTTAGAATTAACATAGTATTAACTCTAGCTATGGGGATGTGTGAGTTTTGTAGGCTGGGATGGAAATAAACGGTGCAAACAGTTAAGAGAACAGGTGATTGCTGATGCCAAATACAGCCCACAGCAGGTATTTGAGCTGCTTCTGAACACTGGCCAATTTGAGCTCAAGTTGAAGGAAATGTTCAAGCAGGTAAGATGTGGGTCTGATTTTCACATACAAATTTATAATCAGTTTGTGTAATTTTTATATTTTTATCAATTAACCAAATACCAGTTGTCATGTGTCACATGCTTAGTCAGTATATTTCTTTGGCATCCACAGTCCCTTTTGCACACTGTTGCACATGAACTGCACAAATTTGCAGCACTCCCACCTTATGGTATCAGAAAATGCACCGAAAGGAAAGTCTAATCTCTGATAGTGGTGCATGGTTGAAATTCATTATTAGAACAGTTATATGATCTTGCCATCCAGTCCTCCATTAATGCAAAACGTGAATAGTCGGTTAGAAGTGTTAAAAGGGCACACTACAGGTTTAGGCTGTTCACGTTAAAGCGAGCACTTTTTAAGGCCCTCCCAACAGGCATTATCTGCTAATAAATATATTATATTGCAGCCTAAGACATTAAATTTTGGTGGTGTTGAAATGTATACATTGTGTTTATTGGTCACATTGCAATGTTTATATTAAAAAACAACAGGAAGATGGAAATTGGATGAAAGTAAAAATTTATAAGAGCCTTAAAAAGTACTAATTTTACTGTGAACAGCCTATATCAATGCTGCCACTTTAGGGTCTCATTTTGCACCTTGATAAGTTGTAGGTTCTCATTTTACACCTCGATAATGTAGAGGAATGAACAAGCCTATTACTGGGGTCAATCACAGCTACTGACCACTCAGTGTTTTGCCTTTTACTGCAGCCTGAAATTTTCATTATTACTCTAGAACAATAACAGATACTTGCCAACTTCTGCCAGCTCCAGTTTGCATCCACCATTTTAAGTGCTTCGTGGCAAAGCGTATGGACCAACACCAACATTAATATCTCCATCTTACCCCTCTCTCTCTTCTCAAGTAGTAAGGAAGCATTGCACATCACAGTTCAGTTTGTCCTCTTACAGCCGTGGCTCACTGTAGCTCCCTAGGAACTCCTGTGTAACCACATGTTGGCAACATGCTAAGTCAACAGACCTGTCTTGGGAACCTGCCAGTCCATGGACTTGTGCCCATGGGCCTGGCTTTGTCTGATGGTTTCTGTACAACAGAATGAATTATACCTTGCAAGGACTTCTCTCAACATGCACTTGGACATCTTAGAGGCATACATATATCAAGCTTCTGGATTTCCAGTGCATCTTAACTTTTGTTTATAGGGATATCATTCTTCTCATCTGTGTCATGTCACTTTAATATCACAGGGAACCAGCTGAGATGTGGGGCAGGCACGTCGGCTCAGAAAATATATTTGGTTCAGTTCCTGATGACGCATTTCGCGCTTAGGTATATGCGCATTTCGCACATATACCTAACAGACATCACCCCATCTCAAATTGCTACTCTACAGTAGGCAAGTCAATCCAGTTAAGCACGGTAATGGAGGCAGGACACGTGGACCAACCTCCGTTGACAGAGCCTCAACACATCCAATAACCATGTGTTCCTTGCTTTTACAGTGCACCTGAACGCTACAAGAAGTTGTCACTTCAATGCCTCTCCCCGAAGAAGCGACCATTCTACTTTGCCGCTCCCCCTAGAAACACAGCGCAAGATTTGAATTTCGCGCCGCTGTAGGAATGCGAGCCGCCCATCAGAAAGTCACAGCCTCCACGAGAGCATACGGGCAAGATGTGTCAATGCCTCGCGCAGAGCACCACCTCAGATAACGATCCATGGTACGTACATGTGATGTCACAAGCTCCACTCCCAAGAGGCTGGACTGATTCCCCTGCATCTCTCTGAGTGCCTCCAAACTGAGAAATTTACTATAAAAGGAGTTCTCAGTCAGGGCCTCAGGAGTGATCGCTGCACTGTTTAGCTGTGAAAGCCAACAGTGTTAGCAACAGGGCAGAGTCCCTCGCCAGTACACGGTGACAGCTCAGAAGGCCCCTGTAGCGAATGACGATGCCTACCGCTCCAGATGACAGCCATCTTCCAGAAGGTCTGCAACCTGCCGGAGGGTCAACATTAACTAGAGGCCTTCAACCTCTTCGGCAGCCTCGACCAGCAGCACCAGGGTTGTCGACGGACACCAGAGGCACCAACACTTCATCCTTAATCACTCCCTCAATACCTCCCTCTTCTTTGTCCAACCAGGTTTGCAGGTCACGATGACGTGTCCCATCTGAACACCCCCTTAAGGCCCTAGTCCGGCCACATCCTCACCAGTTGGGGTGAGAAACACCCTGTTGAATTACACAACTAGGTCTCTGACCACAACCACCACCACCACCACCACCGAATCTTGGCTATTAATTAAATTTTTTCATTAAATTACTTTTCTATATGAGCCATCACATAAACACCGTTCACGTACTTTTCCAGGTTGCTTTCACCTGACTCTGCGTAACAGCTTCCACATTATTCAAAATTAAAATATTTTCATATTTTAATAGATTATGTTTTACGTAGGAGAGTACAGCCCACGTGTTTGTAAATATTCAATTTTCTTTAATACGCAATTGTAATAGACATATTATGCAACCAACTTTTTCTTTTCAGAAAGTATTAAAACCTTGTGTCCCTTTGAATGTTTGCTATTTTGAATTCAGTAATTAATTTTGTTGCCTGTAAAGGTAAAGCCGGCCACGCGTACTTCGCCAAACCGCAGATACACCAAACAACCTAACGGCAACCCGAGTTTGGCCAAGGTAATGCAAATTGTATTGCAGTTGTTAATCTTCGGGGGCGCCCTTCATTAGGAACTTGGTACACTTAAAAGTTTTGATTATATACATGCTGTCTAAGCACTGTGAGTCTGTTCTGGCTGGAGAACAGCCAGATTAGAATTATGCTGCAGATCACACTGGGTACCGCCATACTCTTAGGAGCATACAATAGGACCACTATCATACCTGGCTTTGTCTTCCGTGATTTCATAACAGATCTTTTAATTTGGCCTTATGCTGTGAACACGTAGGAGTGGTCAGAACCTTTGTCTGAAGCAAACACTAAGGAAAGTAGAAAGTTAAATCAATAATTTAATTATTCCTGAAACACAGGAGAGCAACCCTCTTTTCACACTGCCTACTAGAATAGTGGGTAGGATACTGCTGGAACATTTAATAATTGTTCTTTTTAACATCAATGTATTGAGACTTGATCCCACTTCCATCCCAGAATCATGCACCTCCATTGCTCCACACATACCACAAGGCCTTGCGAGCTGTGAAAGCCCTCTTTCCACTGCAACCAGAGTCTGCCGCTGTTCCATAGCCAGCCACCCCAACAAGTCAGCTGGAGAGGAAGGGGCCGCTGCCTCGTGAACAGCAGGTAAAACGCCATCCCACAACAGTGCCTGTGACTCCTGATTTTGTGCCAACATGTAAGCCTACTCAACCAACACTGTACACAGGGTGAGAGTAGTACCTTGGAGTATGACCCCGTGATACTGGCTTCTCTCTATTTTAAGATGAATGTCGCCTCTCGTACACATATTGTTACTAGCAAAATTTTGAAAATGAAATTAAATCTAGGGGTTACAGTCCCAAAGTCATCCATCAAACAGCAATGCTGCAGTGCTCCCCAATCTTTAACCTGATTTTCCAACGTCAGGAAGGAACCCACTTAATAGCTAGCCCAGAAGCTTGTTTGCGTCCCTTGATGACATCTGGGATTGTAATTCTGATTTTGCTTGTACCGTGCGACACCCTTACCTGATCGGGCACTAAGGTTGCAGTCTTCATTTACCACCTGTACGGAGTTATCCTTGTGACCATCCCTTTCAGTGTATTTGATTTTATTTCATTACACTTGGTGGCTTAAAATGCTTCACTGTAATAGGATGAGTGCCTAAAAAGTCTTTATACCTTTTTTTGATCATGGGGGCATGGCTCAGGTGAGGCTTAAGGGCGCCACCAACGTGGCACTTGAATAGTTTCGCAGTGTGTTTGAAATTCACAGTTTTTTTCTAAGAAATCACTAAATGTGTGCCCATTATACCAACATATGAAAAGAAAAAACACTCTTCAGCCGAGGTACGAATATGTAATACTGTCAATGCATTAGTCACATTATAAATGCTATTCCCTAGTCTGCAAACTTACAAAAAAATTGTTTTTTTCACATTACTGTATCTCATGATATACTGGTTAGAAACATACAAATGATTTCAAGGACCTGCAGTGAGCTTTGCTTCTGACTTTCCAATTATAAAATGATATGGTCACCGCTTCATATCCCACAGGTTTATGCAGCACAACAAGAACACTGCACACTAGTTCAGCACCTTGCGTGTAGGAGTGATAGGACACTAGGTATGCATGTCAGTGGAATCTGTGAAACATAAGGTTGCTAAGGAGTATCAGATGTGAGGATTTTCAGATCCTGCTGATACTACAAGGAACTTTTCAGCTTTTCCTTTCCATCTTTATAGCTTAAAGTAACTATTTCATTAGGCAACAGCCCTGGAAACATTATTACAGACAGTGTCCGATGAGAGGACACCTCCCAGCTGTTGTAAACAACAGATTGACTTGCATTTCTGCTTTGCTCCAGACCCATCGCCATATTTGTGTAGAACTAGCATTTTCATACTCTTTTGAGTTACAGCTTCATCTCTGGAAAGGATAAGATATTCGGCAAACAACAAAACTGTCTCCTGTACGTCAGGCGTTTCCTCCATCTGTAGGCCTCGTTTAAGCGTGATGAGCTGACACAGAATCAGTTGACACATAGGTATCTGAAGGCTCACAGAGTTGGGAATTATGAAGTGAGCTTTTGTCACACCTTTTCAACTAGAAGGAGATACAATTGTGATAAGTGTTAAAAAAATACCCAACTTTGAGCCCCTAGAAGAGTTTATCATATGATTGCCACTCTCCAAAGGTAGAGGCACAAGGCAAAGTATTCTTAGCTATGGTATGACAATTATCAAAGTAAAAATTTTAAACTTCATGGGACTACATGGAAAAAATTTTCTTGCTTAATGTGCGATCTGTTTTATGTATTTTGATAAACTGTCGTTTATGCAGTATAACCCTGTTATAACGTTCCCATATATAACATTTTTCTACATATAACACCATTATTTCATGGTCCCATCATTTCTCCACAAGGCTTAATGGTTTTATTTCCTGCATACAACAATGTTCAAATTTTGGTTTCCTGCTTATAACAACAGTATTGCTTGCTGTATCTCGAATGAAATTTCAGACATCAACACTGCAGTAGCCTGCAAACAGATAAAAAGAACTGTTTATACCTGTAATATTAGGGATTTTAGAGGAGTTGGTCCTGAAAATTACTAATATAACCAAGTGTATATGAGTAAGCAAGCATCCAGAAAGCATGTCTCTGTGTGATTGATGATGCTATGGTCCATGGAATTCAGATCACTGATATTTTTGCATCAAATGATTCAGATGAAGAAGTTGAAGAACTTGACTAGCTACTTATATACAAAAATTATTACTTTAGAATTTTGTTTTGCTTGATGTGTTCCTGCAGGTGTATTACCTACTGTTTCCTGCTTATAACATTTTCCTGCATATAACATTTTATTTTACTGGCCCCCCTGAAAAATGTTATAATAAGGTTCTACTGCATGTAGTTTTGCTTTCATGGAATATGTTTGGATTGTGCAGTTGCTTGCAGAGAAGGAAAATAAATGGGAGAAATTTAAGAAAGAAGGTGTGGAGAGATTGACAGAACTCGCAGATGTCTTTTCTGGCACTAAACCACTTACCAGAGTTGAAAAGAATGGTGAGAGATGAAAATAGCTGATTTTTTAATTTTGAATTGAGACAAGAATACCATTCCAACTGGTAAAACTTGTCCTATTTGTTTTGAAGCAAGTACATAATAACATCGCATTACATATCATTTACTCTGAATTTGTAGCTATTGTCATATGTTATCAGATAATCTCAAGACATGGTTCAATGAAATTGCGAGGCAAATTGATTCTCTACGTTTGAATGAAACTTCGGCAGCTGGCAGGAAAATCGTCCAGCTGATCCAGGCTTTGGAAGAGGTGCAAGGTAAGAAGTAGTGGGCTTTGGAGAAGATAGTTCATTCATCCCTCAACATTCATTATTTTAGGTAGTTGTGTTAAAATTTTATGTCGGTATTAAAATGTGAAGTTTGTAAATAGGCCGCTAGGATACCAAAAATATAGAAAAGACAGGAATTCAAGTAGTCACAGTGTACTTATCTACAGGCGCACACACACACACACACACACACACACACACACAAAAGGACGACACATTTTCCACGCGGTTGCACAATAGCGAAGTTTCGCTGGCTAGCCCAGCTTCATCAGGCAGTGAGTTGCAGTATGCTGGAAGGCCGCTTATGGTAGTAAACCTAGCAACCAGGTGGCAAACCAGGGTGAGGCGAGAAAATAGAAAATTTGCCGGTAAAGCGATGAGTGTGGTGTAAAGATCTGATATCTTATGTTTAGGCAGCCGCCTTACAGCTCCAAACCATATTCATCAGTTATACCTGCCAATTTTCAGTTTTCCCGCCACACCCTAGTTTGCCACCTTTGCCAGGTTTACAACCAACAGTGCCCTTCCAACATACTGCTGTGTCCTACAACTCGCTGCCTGATGAAGTTGGCTTAACAACGAAACCTCGCAATCGCGCAACCACGTATTAAAAAGTGAAATTGGAGCAATAAAGTTTTTCTTTATTTATTTCAGCTAAATTCTGATACCTATTTACTATCTGCTTTAATGTCTCACAGTTAATAAATTAACTTTTTTATCCTTCACTCAGCTAGCCATAAAAGTTGGTAAAAGTTAAGTTATTAAAAATACACTATTTATTTCCATTATGTAGATTTGAAGTAATTGTTATCTTTACAGATGTATTTAGAACTGGAAGACAGATACTGGAGATACTGGACGTATAATTATTGTGGGGATAGTTTGGCAGAATAGACCACTGAAATGATTAGACTCGTCCAGTACGAACACCATCGTTGATTGCAACCAAGGCAGCTGAAATGCAACCTTGGTATTCTAAACAGGCTTTTGAAGGCATTGAGGATATCCTTTGGTATTTTCGGGTTTTACTTTCCTTAACAGTAATGGATAGTGAGCGGAGTAGACCAGGTAGAAATACTAATTAAAATTTATTTCCAAAACAGAAGTATTTTTAAACACATAGTGACAAACTAAACTCAGTTTATCAAATCATACTTGCGTAGTGTTATTGTTAGGTGTACAGAATCAAAATAATATAAACAAATTTTCATTATAAAAGTAGACAGAATGCACAAGTACTCACAGGGCAGTAATCGTCTATACACATACACAAACAAAAGTTGGACGAACACATTTTCCATGAGGATGCACGGTCGTGCTAAGTTTCTTTATAATGTAACCAGTAGCCTAGTAACCTGTTCCCACTGTATCCCAAAAAAATTTCTTTAAGTATATGTAACCACCATTATCAATGCCTGCAAAAGAACAAACTAATTGCTCTAATACTAATAACATCAATAAATATCTTTCGAAAGAAAATATGAAGTTGTGGGGTATCTAACACAAAATTTTGTCTACATTTCGAAGTCTAGTTTTATGTATGTATTTGAATAATGCTGATACCTAGGCAAAAAATTTCATTGTTAGTTGACTAAATGAACATTTGCACTCATATATTTGCTGGATTTGAAAAATGAATTTTTGTTAACACTTTCTGCATTTTTTTTTCTTCTTAAAATTAAAGATTTAATTTTCTGATTTTTTTTGTTATGTTTTTATACTGAATCTTAGCGAAACCATACTTGCTATATTATTTCCACATTTGAAAGATTAGAAAGTTGGGTTCTTGATTATTAGTACGTATTTACTTGTCATCTTAGTGTGAATTACATACGTACCATGATCTTCCAAAGGGAAAGTGTGAATAACATATTATTGTCTCACAAAGAAAATTTATTGGGTGTAACTACTGCATGACCAGTGACTTTAGTAGTCACTGTTCCCTGATCTGTTGCTCAAAGCCACCACAATGAACACCTAAGGTGTGATGGCAAACTCAAATTAGAGTTTGTCCACACTAGTCATGCACACAGTCCAGATTTATGTTTAAGACCTGATACAACATTCAAGTTAATATGTGTACAGTGAGGAGTACACCAGAGGAATGATGAGAGTGTGTTCCAGAGTTCCACCAGCTGGAGAGCAACCTACAAGTGCGGCAGTTCCTGGCAGACACTTGCAGTTTCCTTCACCAGATGATACGCACGTCCAACATCAAGGAGGAGGTTCTGATAACCCTGCACATTGTTGGAGACCTGAGTTATGCCTGGGAGATCATCGATTTATACACCACCTACATGCAGGAAGGCATCAAGAAGGACCCTTCCTTGGTCATCAAGCTCAGGGCAACTTTCCTTAAGGTGTGCTACTATTTTGTGCTCCATTTCAATTCACGTGGATCGGAAGTTGGCATTGAAAATGAGTTTAAAATATACAGCTTGTCTAGCCAAATATATGTCTTGTATACATGAAGTTTACTTTTTAAAAAATAATGCTTATATGCATGTACGCATTGTTGAAATTTAAGAGTATTTTATTGGATCAAGATATTTATTGTTTAGTAATTGCTGTCTTCTTGTAAAGTACATGTGATTGTTTAATTTTGTACTTTTTTTAATAGCCAATTTTTGTGCATGTTACACCTGATATTGTTATCAAATTAACACACTCGTAGTGTACATGTAGTGTCCACCACAGTTGCACTCCTCCCCTGTATGGAATGACAGTAACACTGCTACACACTACTGGGTCTATGTCTTGTGGGTCTCATGCATGGCAGCCACATGCAGTTGAGTTGGAAATGCATAATCACAGCCCTTTGTACTGCCGTGCTGTCAGAGGTAACAAGTGCGCAGCCCGGCCACACAGAGGGCTGGCTTGCTTTTCCTCTCCATCCTGCTCCTCTTAGTCGCCACTGGTTGTACCATATATGAGGAGCTCTGCACTGCCATTCATGTGGCCTGTCTTCCTGCCTTACCTCAGCATTCCTGCCGTTAGTGTTAACACTCTACCAGTCTACTGCACAGTGACATACAACCCACTTCCGTTCCACATGTTAACTCATTCATGCTGAATTACAAGCCTTGCTACAGGATTACCCTCACCCCTGGAGTCTGCCTTGCATTTGCTGAGTTTTAGTAAACAAGCACATGAAACCTAGGAAATTTTATTATTTCTCAGTGACCTGTGTAGTTTAGCCTTCAACCTGCTTTATCTGTTTTTGTCACAATTCTGCAATAACTCTTAGAGGGAAGTCACAGACGTGCACCCCCCTGCCCTTCAGGCTTAATTGGTTGGACCAGCACTCTGCTGAATTGTTGGTGACGACGTACTGCGATGATCTCGCTTTGTCACTCTCCATGAAAGACAGAGTGTGGGAACTTGTGTGCGCTTCTGTCAGTGGTTAACTTGATGGTGCAAACATCATGCACCTCTTAGTTGAACTTTTCTGGGGATTACGGTGTGCTAGTGACAACCTGCTCTTCCGAAACACCCAGAAAGTGGCTGTGAGTCTGTCAGGGCACTTACACTGGAGAGAGATCAGCTAGTTATAAGGCCCGCCAAAGCTTATCCCATGTGTTACCCCCCAGCTTTCAGACCTGCAAGCATGCCCTTCCTCATGAACACCCACTCCAACCTACTATCTGGTATATTGTATGCCTCACCATCGGGCGGGGGCTCAGAAGGCAGCACAAAAGTCCATATTGAAAGTGGTTGTTAGAACGTAGTGTCTGTGTATACATAAAACTCAGGGAAGATGCAATGAGGGAGCGAGATGTGTTCATTGGGAGGGGGGGGGGCACCAGACTGTAGTTGCCAAGTTGGTCATGGTTTCAATGCAGGATACTTGCCAGTGTGTTTCTCCATGCCCCCTACTGCTCCGAAACCTAAGCTAGCTGCTCTTCGACCAATCGCTCTAGCTCCAACATCCTTGGTGCCAGTCTGCACCACTATTTATCTATTTTTTAAATCTGCACTACCTAAGACTATTCAGCAAGTCATCAACCTACCCAGTGAACCACCAAGTACCCTTGTAAATAGGGCTCATACTTACTGGCATCAACACCCAACGCAACTTAAGCGGTCATTGTTCTGATGCATGCCTGTTAAGTCTAACTGACACGTATGTCGAGGATTTTTCCGCTAGACCAAAAGTGGGGTGGTTTATACAGGTTCTATGGCATGAGGTGAGGGGTGTTGGCTATTGATTCCTTATTCCGTCATTTTGGGTGTTGCGGTTGAAGAGGGTTTCACATAATGGCGGCAAGCTTGGTCTACTCCGAAGCGATGATTCCAGTCATTGCCTTCACGGCTCCAGAAGTTGGGGTTTGCTCAGCTGTATTGGGACTCTGTTCAGTTTAGCAACCCTCTTACCACCGGGTGGCATGAAGGGTGAATGCTAATGCACAGTAGGAAGACGATTACAGTTACCGAAGCAGGCGCTACTGCTTGTCGCCTAAGTTGGGCGGCGCGGCCCCGTTCCGCCTGCCTGTTCTGTGTCGGATGAGGTAATACTATCCACGGTTTGATAGCAGCGTTAGCCAGATATTGCTCTCTACGCTCCTTGCCACTCCTCACCTTGTAAGGCACAGGGCACACCGGTCTAACAGCCTACTCAGTGCACTTAAACAGGAACGGTAATGAAAGTGTAGCCCAATAGTGACTTGCCGGCACGAGCTCAATAGGAGTACCCACTGATCCCCACGCATGCGAGCTGATCAGGGGCGTGGAGCCGGCCGCTAAGCCTCTACTGATTGTGTGTTCGCACCGGGTTGGGCGGCAACCCCCAAGCTAAGGTCACTTCAGCACTAACTTATTGCTCAAAGTGAGAGATAACCTGAGCTTGTAGCCCCTCCTTGCACGAAGGTGTTTCTAGTGGTTGGGGCATTGCTGTTTCTCCCCACCAATACTGACGTAGTGCTCGGGGATTAGGAAGAAACAGGTAGCCGTCTAACGTCGATGTCAGTACTCTGTTTTCCTGTTGGTGGTGCACGTCGTATTCTGTTCCGACCGTCATACAGACAAGTACCCTATAAATGAAAAGCAGAAGGGTAGTTAACAATGGGTGTTTATTGGAGATGCAATAAACACGTGACCTTGTGCTACCTCCTATCAGACCGTGGAGAGCTGAAGGTAACTGCGGTTTCAGGTGTAGGCGACCTGGTTCTAGTAAAAATGGGGAGTAATGCAAAAGTATTTAAAGTTAACCTGGCTAAGAAAAGGGTGTCTGGAGGAGACAAAGTGAAGTTAAGTATGTGTACAAGTTCGATGGATATCGACACGTAATGAGTAGCCACTCAAAGGTTCCAAAGATCCCGGATGTCCCAGCACTGAATTAGTGCTCTGTGATGTCATGAGAGAGTTTGCGACGTATGAACTCCCGAGCCCCGGCAGCATCCAGTCTTATACAAGGGAAGCTTATAAGCTGCCGGCATGGGCTGCGGGGAGGGTCAGCATCCTGGTGAGCGTTTCTGCTTCGTGCCTCGTCGGCGGCATTCGGCCTTGCCCGATGGCGAACAGCTTGTTGGCTCTCAGCATGATGAGGGCCGGGGGGGGGGGGGTGTACCTGCCGGATTGCGTAACCTTCAGGTGAAGAAACTCCGTTCATAAGTTCCTGTTGGCTAGTAAGAGTAGGTAGCCAAGAATTCGTGTAAAACATTCTCTCCTTCTGCAGTGATGAAAGTAGGAACATTTAGAGATGAGTCGTAATCATTGTTATTTAGTAAGTTGAGCGGCACGCATCAGTTCCTACTCTTTCCTCCATACTGCTGCTTCTTATAACATCTTACTTTTTGTGTATTACTGTTAGCATGCTAATCATACCTGTAATGATAAATTTTTAAAGCTTTCATCACAATACATTAAGAGTATAAACACATTGACTTTGCCTTACTGTCCTGGCCATGAGACTCGGCAACTCATTACATGTCACTCGTTTGTTGGTACTGTATCATTAATTGGTGTCATTAGCGGTCGTTTACCTGGCCGCATCCCAGCTGACAAGTGAGCAAGAGAGACAATGCTAGTCAGCCAGCACCCAGCCAGCCAGAGATGATTCACATGGCCAGCCCGGCTGCTATGGTCAGAGCCCAGCGCACAGAGCAGAGAGTGATAGAGAGGCAAAATGCCATCTTCAAGGGATGACAGCTCTACATCATTTCTGAGAGAGGATGGCAACATCTCAGTTGTACCAGACGGGAAGCCGAATTGGCGCATGACGCTTACTGACCCAGAAGAAAATAACTTCGCTTCATCTACACACATTTCCCAAAGTACATTGGATGGGGTCCAAACTGTATAATTACTACCAAAGCAGCTACATATTATTCCCTGGTTGGAGGATTATTATAGACATGGCAGAATCATACTTTTCATTATCAGTGCGTTAAGTAAGCGGTACCTAGACCCCCTTTGAGAAGACGTCAAGTTTTCAATAAACCAGTGAACGAGTCACCACTGCCACTCTCCGAGCGAGCAGATAGTTGAATGGCATACTGAGAGATAGCACCTCCAGTCAATAACTGTCGCCAGCAGACTACCCTTCGCTCCGCCCACAAACAAGTGCCGATTACACCGTCACTCAAGGCCCGGCGAGGCATCGGCCAGCAATATATATACTCGTGCACAGGCAGATTTTGTCAGTTGTCGTCTAGCTCTTCTGAGAGCTGCTTCAGCCTGGCAGTTTATTCCACCGCCTTGTGTGCTGGAACTCTCCGACCTCTACATTGCCTAGACACCCATAAGCTCTTCAACATCACAGCCGCCAGCATTCAGATATTCCAGAAGTCTTTCCCCTGCTGACCTTCTAGAAGACGTCAACCCTCCCATTTTGCTTGCCTTCAGCAATGGCTACCCCACGTTCCCTTCAGGAAGTGGGCCCCTAAATCCCTTCAGGACATCGACACAGCATAGACAGGAAAAGTTATTTAGCTACCTTAGTCAAAAGTGCCACCCTTTATTTTAGAACCAGGTCCCCTTCACCTGGGTTATTGCATAGTCTATTACTTCCGGTCAGTTCAAGGTAGTCGGGAGGTAGTACAGGCCACCGTGTTCTATTCCTCTCAGAATAAACATGTTCTCAGAATAAACATGTTCGTAACCTACACTAATTTCTCATTTCCTTGGGTACGTCGAGATTCATAGTAGACAGCACGTCCTGCATGCTGTACATCAAACGCTAGAACCACAACCACTAGCTATACTCTGCTAGGGAGGAGAGGTCACTAGGCCAGCTTGCACTCTGTCCACCACACCACATGAGTTGCCGTAGGGAGTGTTTGATTGGCTTTGAATTGGTCCTGTCTGCCCTAGGATTACACCCATCGTTGGTCGTTGAAACTCCTCTGAGAAAACCCGCTATGCAACCTCCGCACCGCTTGTGTTGCCGGCTGGAGTAACAGTTGTGCTCGGCATTGGCCCAGCTGCCGCGACGGCAGAACACTTTTAACCAGGGACCAGTACGTCGCCTGTTCCGCTTTGCTGAGGCCAGTTTTAGCACCCTCATACCTTTTACCAAAAGGGGTGGAAAAGACTTAAAGGAAAGGAAGGGAACCACTACCTACAAAGCTACATGGGGCTGCACCCAGACTGAAATGGCACTTAACCAAAACAACCCCCGGGAATGAACTCAATCTGCCTGTAAGTTCATGGGGCTTCACCCCCCCCCCCCCCCCACTCCCTCCTGTGTTCTCAGCTCACCGGAAGGTACCTGAGATGCCGCATCCAGTAGTGGCAGCCATACATCAGGAATAGAAGGTGCCCGTAGGACTGTCCTGTCGGTCCAGCATCTGCAGCTACTCCAACCCACCACGGGCCACCAGCAGCAGCACGTTCAGCCGTAGCAGTCCTTGGGGGCACTCTAGCTCCGCCAGCAGCCATTCCTCATCCAACAGGCCAGCAGTGCCACCCAGCCGCCCTAGTGTTGGCGTGATTAAGCCACTGACCTCAGGTCATATCGCCGTGCCAACAGCCAAGCCAAACACAGACTTTGTACCCAGCAGCCAGGCAATACTGCTTACACTTTATACAGGCTGGGCCCTTGTGCCAAAGTAACTTTGCAACTAGCTACCTTCAGGCGCGTCGGAGCAAACTTTTGAGTAGAGGGGCAAACCAAAGAAACTATTTTTTTTTCTGAATTTATTTATATATATATACACACACACACACACACACACATAATCTTTTTTTTTCTCCACAAATTACATGTTGCACATTAATATCTGTGTTACTTCATGGTAAGTTAATATACACAGTAATTTTAAACATTTTTTCCCTCTCTCAGATTGTTAATAACTGAAACACCTCATAGCAATGAGTACATTGAAGACTGAAGTGGATTTTACGTCATTTATAAGTACAACGTCTAAAGTTCGTTTCACTAAAAATGAGCTGCAACATGTTTGACATCTGATTTTTTTTTTCAAGAAGACTGTGTGGAATATTATAACAATTAACAAAATTTACAAGTAATTTCTCATGAAATAATATATTTACATACAATAATGGTAATAAGAATAAAACAATATTTGTATTGTGTAAAGTTATGTTGAACATGCGTACCTAAATGTACATTGTTCATTGTTTCGTTAATAGATTTTTGTAATTTTAAATTGCAATATATATAAATTTTTAAAGCATTATTACATAGAACAGTGACATGTTTACTTAAAACATCACATGGCATCAACCTAAAGATATATGACAAGTGTTCAATAAATACACTAAATATTTACTCCACTACTTTCCCAAATAAGGCCTTTCTTTCGTCCTTGTGGGAAATTAATTATCTTATTATATCATTTCTGTGTCTGCTTTCAAACCAAGCTCTTCATTATTTTACTTTAGCAGAATTTTGTATTGTGATTTAATATTTTTGTAAATTGGGATTTTGTGTGCTCCCTTATAAAACCAGTCTGAATGTAGACTTACGATGAGGGTGCAATGTAGCAAATCTGGTGCCATCTACCTAATTTGTTTAACTGTTTTCTTCCCATAAGACAAAGTACTTTCTGATAAGCAAAAATTTCCAGTCCATTACTCACCATTTTACTACCATGTATTTGATTATTTGCTGCATATACTTGTCATGACAGAGTACTATGTAGTTTCATGTTTTGTGTTTTGCATTTTTGTTATTCTTAAGCATCCTTTAATTATTTAATTAATATTATAATTTTGTATTATCCAATTCCTTCTACTCACCCTCCACTTCTACTTCAAATTCCAGAATTAACTACTATGGTAGCCTAAATTCAGACAATGTTGTTTCAGCAAGATACTGTATTTAATATAGTGAAACAATATTCTGAAGCAGCAAAATGTCCTTCCATATCTGAATTTTGTCGACTCGTGGAGTAGAACCTTTTTCTTAACACCTTATTTAGCACTTTCCTGTATTTTACTCCTATGGTTTTTATTCCAAATTAATCCTCATACAGTATAATTTTCTATTATTTTAGTCTTGCTCAACTTTTTTAGGTTCCCAATAAATTCAGAAAATTATTTTTATATGTAATGGATAAGAGTTTTGTTTCTGTATTTAAGTAGTGCTTTCTTGCTGCATATATAGTTGGCTTCTGCCCTGGAGATACCCCTGCTGCGCATCAACCAAGCGAAGAGCCAAGATCTGGTGTCTGTGTCCCAGTACTACTCTGGCGAACTGGTTGCCTACGTGCGCAAAGTCATCCACATCATCCCAGAGACCATGTTCGGCCAACTGGCACGCATTGTCCACCTCCAGACGTCCGTCATCAAGGAGCTGCCCACCCGACTTGAGAAGGAGAAGCTGAAGGAGTATGCCCAGCTGGACCATCGGATCGAGGTAATGTCCATTCACTTTAACTACATTATTTGGACACCTTGAGCAATGGCTTGATGGTACTCTGGCTCAAGTATCTCTCTAGAGACAAGGGAAACAGAATCTTCTTAACAAGGCATTTAGCCTATTAGCTGGGCTGTATGTGCCGAGCTGGGATCTCTGTGATCCTCCTTATGGTAGAAGGCGGTGCAGGGTAAAATGTTGTTGTAGTATGTGTCCTTGTGGGGATGAAGTCGGCAGATGCTGGATGAACTGGCTTACAAGCATCTGGGTGTGAGGCACCGTAAGTCTATTCATCATGCTGCAGATGTGTTGGTGGGTCTGGTGACACACTCACGCTGACGTCTCGGCTGCATTGGTGGTTCACCAGAGAGCAAGCGACTAAGCAGGTAATGAAGGTGCTTGTTGGCCATGCATAGGGGTAGTTACCCCCTCCAGCCAGCCATCTCTTTTTGCCCCTTCATTTGCCACACACTCAGGACGGTATAAATACTGCTCCACACACTCTAATCTAGACAGTTCACTGGAGATTCGTTCACCAACCTGAGCTCCATGCTTGTAGTGCTAGTTGTTCCTATGCCATTCACACACGCTTACCAACTTCCAGTTCTAGTCTTACCTGCTCATTAGTTTAAACATGTGTTTTTCAACGCTGCCAATGACACATTTTCTAACAATGGTGATTATACGACTTCAGCTCATTCGTACGCATAGCCTTGCATTTGAGTCTTCGAAGTTTGCATTACCGTTAGTATCCTGCCACATGATGGAATTCTACTGTTTACAGTTTAGGATGGACGTTCTAGACAAAATAGATTGTTTTATTCACCGGCCCACCATAACTGTGCATCTAGAGCAGCGAGTACTTTTATCCACCGCTAGCTAGCGCCTCTCAGGGGATTCTTCATTTGTTCTTTTTCACTCTCCAGCTGGCTGGTGACATCACACCAGAGAGCTATGCTTTTCACCACCCCTAGCTCTGCGACCACCCCTCACATATGAGATGCCAGCCAACCAGCGCTGAGTAGTGGGCCAATTTTAGTATAAAAGGGGAGTCGCCGCTCGACTCCAGGCCAGTTCTCTTTCTCCCACCGCGCTAGCCGCCAGGGAAGCATTAAACTGATCAGCCTTGAGTCGTCTAGCACCTGTTGCTCAGACACTGATCAGTCTGCAACATCAAGTCTTTGCTTATACCTAGCTTTGTTACACCTACCGCATTAGCTGCAAGGGGTACTTGAGCTTATTCTCGCTTACCTTCCTCACTTCACTGCATCTTCATGCCAGAAGGATACTCCAGTTCCTTTACGCCTTACCTGAGTGTTCTGTCACATCCTGCTTAGTCAACCTATCACTGTGCCAGTTACGCTGTTTAGTCGTCTACACACTAGACACAACGCTAGCCTACCCTATCCCTGTTGTTAGTTCGGAACTGATCACCTCTACTGGCATTGCATAGTTAGCTTCCAGGCAGATGCTCTTGCCAACATTAGTAGTTAGTAAGTCATCACTGGTTATTTCCCTTATAAGGAAATAAAACCTGTGCTTTGCTGCATTTCTGAGTACCACACTTCCTGTAGACTAGCACCCATCCCAGTTGACTTCATCAAAGCAAGGGGAATGCAGGGGATCCTGTAAATGTACTCATTCGAGCCAAAACACATTGTTGCTACCCACACGTACCTCATACGGGCACCCATTCTATCTATGCTGTAGATAGAACGATATTGCCCACACAGGTACTCTGCTGTCAGACCATCGTGTTGGTTTGGTGCTCACCTCTTTTCCACCACACCTTTGTGCCGGAAAATGGATGTTCCCTAGACTAGGAAGACTCTGCTGAGAGAACACTCATGCAGTGACCCTCGACTGCGAGGCCTGACTTGCAACATGCACTGCGCATCCGCGCCAAGTGTTGGAATAAGGTGTCCGCCCAGTCGATGGCCCACATGAGGTCTGATACATTGTAAAGAACACAAGGAACTTGCCTTAGGTTGGCAACGTGAAGGGTGTTGTGCACTTCCAATAGCCTATTCCAAGCGCCGTAGGCTAAAGGAGCGCATCAAACAGACCTTGCTTGCCCCTGGGCCCCTACATGTACTTTCCTCTGTCGTTTCCTCCATTGCTCAAATCGACCCAAGGAAACTAGCTCAAACATTACGACACACTCAGGACCCCGTTGAACCAGTGGTACCAACGGATCTGTTTCCAGAACCCATATGAGTAGGCACAGAAGTACATCCATTTCTGGCCGCTGACTTTGATCTGCCAGACCAACGGCCTTCTGAAGCAATTGCCTTCCTAATTCTGGCTGTGCTAGTTCCAGCTACTCAGCCACCACTCAAGCAACACTGGCCACCTCCACCTGCTGCTCCACCAAGTGTCCACAGCGTATCCACTGCTGGTCCATCCAACAATCATGTCCGCCACACAGGTATACCCATCACAACAGGAAACCTCAAACAAAAGATAACGCTGTCAGAACCAGACTTTGTGCCCTGCCACAAAGCTACCAGGCCGGTCCTGTATAAAGGATGGGCCCCAGTAGCCCACCATGACTAAACTCTAGGCACGAACCCCAGCATATAAGGGTGTGCCTGACTCAGCATCCAAACAAAAACCGGTCTCACTAAACATAAATCTTTTATTCAACTGGACTGCACGCATCAAAGCATATCACCACTTCTGCTTAGAGCCATCAGCTAAGAGTCTTGAACTGTCACCTCGAGTGGCACATCCATGCCAGACTATCATTCAGGTGTGTCTCTCACTCCGAGCTTTGCTCACAACCTTGTTGTTACAGCTGTTGCTGTAGGGCACTTTGCAAACCTATCCCTTGTCCTTCAGACACTAGTCTTTCAAGACCTTAATGTTAAGAGCTGCCAAAATCTCCTCTCTCTTTCAGACACTAGTTGAGGACAGGTTGGAGATACTTGTTACACCGTCACATTTAGGCAGACTAAACAAGTACTGTATTTCGACGTGTATAGGTTGCACATTTTTTCAAAAAAAAATGACTACAAAAAGTGGGGTGCTGCTTATAGACGAGATATTGGCATTAAAAATCTTTTCCCCCCAAAATCAAAATGTATTTTTTTGAAATTTGTTAACATAAAGTACATTCATTTTAATGTTTTAACTTAAAGGAAGGCAGGGAAGGGGTCAGAAGGGGTGAATGTTTACTGGCATTCATAAACAAAATAACCTTCACCCTCACATGTAAAATGTAAACATGTTGGACCTCGCCATAGATGCTGTACATGGGAAAATAATTTCTCTGTTGTACACGATAAAGATATCTTATGTAGTTCGCATGCCATCCGCGACACTACAAGTGCACACTGATAAGATGCCATTTTGTGTAATATTTTGCTGTGGTTTTGCTTTCTCAAGTCACGTTATCATCTGTAGAATAGTAATTGCACTGTGTGTATTCGTAAACATTGCAACATAACACAAATTTTCTGTCACAAATGTTTTATAAGGGAGAAATTAAGTCTCAATTTATTATGTTTGTATGGAATCATGACGATATTTACAGGAATACTAAAAATCAGTGCGACCTATACCCAAAATATTAATTATCTCCAATTTTTATCAAAAACTTTTGGTGCAGCTTGTACATGCACGCGGCCTATATACGCCAAAATACGATATATATCACACTTACTTTGTTTTATTAGTTTTTCTTTTTGTTTCCCTACCTTCGTCCTGCTTCTTACTTTGTTTTAATAGTTTTTCTTTTTGTTTCCCTACCTTCGTCCTGCTTCTTACTTTGTTTTAATAGTTTTTCTTTTTGTTTCGTTACCTTCTTCATCCTTAACCTGCTGTGTGTCTTTCTGCACTCACATTTTTGGGCACACACCCGGCCAACGAGAAATAGTTTTGATTGAATATACCTTCCAAAGGATGCTCTCACCATGACGTATGACATCTTGTCTACTAATACTAAACAACTGCTACTCATCAGCGCAACTGCTTTCCTAACAGCTGGTCTATGAGTGATGCCGCCGCCACCGTGGAAAGATTGTTTTACCTACGGGGCTGGGACAGACATCCCAATAATAATTTATTTCTTCGTCCGATGAGCCACCGAGACCATGCAAGAGGTTCGGGGTGAGCACAACAGTATACCGCTAGATGCTGCCACATGCAAGATGCCTAGATCCCACCACTCTCCAGTACGCCACACACACAGGATCTAGGCCCTGAGCTCGCACCTGCTGTTTCTCCCTCTCCAGATGCCTATGCCAGGGAAAGAAGGGATGACAGAGTGTATATCGAGATGCATCCCGGGCCTCCGGATCAGTTCTCGGCAGTTCTGCAGTGCATCAGTTCTGCTACAGTTCTCGATCATCTTCCTGAGCCCTCATCGCTCCAGCTCATTGTGCCAAGGCTCAAACCTATCCTTACTTCGTTGCTCACCTTGTGGAGCCGAAGATCCTCTCCAGTGCCTAACCAAAGGAAGAACCAGTGGCCGTCAACAGTTACAACACTTAGACACGTTTGGTCCTTTACGGACGAACCTGAGAGAAGAGCTGCCCCCCCCCCCCCCCCCCCCCCCCCCGAGGTTATATACGCGCCAGCTAACTGCCTATCCCACTAGCTTTGCACAGGGCGCCTTCCCCTGTAGTACAATAGGGTGTTTACCTTCCACGTAGCCAGTGCGGAATTAGGAGATAGCACCTCTGCCATCTGTGTTTATTTCCTCTGGATAAATAAGCACCGATCTTAAGCAGTTCTCTTGACTTTCTCTCCGAGCTCCTTCCCTGTGTCATATCGGAGCTGGAGGAATCAGCAGGAGACCGGGTTTTTGCTTTTCCGAACGCACCCTAACAACACAACAGCACATCCTTGCAAGGTCACCCATTCTCTGCCCCCGGCAGTGAACGGTAGAGCCACGACACTAGAATACCGTCCCCTGGAAGTTGGCTTTCCACCTATGTCGCCCCCTACCACATTGCTCCCCTATTGATGCTGAGGAGGTGATCTTCTGGGAATCCGGGCAGACCTGTGACCACTGGACCCTCATCTCACCATTATTGGAAGGCCACTCGTTCCGTGCACATGGAAGGAACGGTAGAGCCTCTACACTAGGTACGCTCCCGGTGAGACAGACTTGCCGGGCCCGGTGTTCAACTCTCATCGCTGCCTAGTAGTGCTGAGAGGGCTGCATCCTGGTGCAGGAAAATCTACCCCCGTGGGACAACATCGTGCGGTTCCCGCAACCATCACCCCGCAGCCCACGCCGTCTCTACCTGGTAGACTCGTCGAGAGTGAGACGTGTTGGCAGCAGTAATTTGCACCTACACGTGAACACTGACACGTCAACTGCAAACCTCCTGTAGCTCCAATTTTTGTGCCTAATGCATTACACCCATAGGGGTGGATTGTATAGGCAGGCCAAGAAGGCGAGAGCTATTGCTAAACTTCCTCAGGGCTACGTATCCTTCTCAGCAGGTTCGGGTTGCTTAGTCCATGTGAACAAGCTGCGCCACTGAGATGCCTCACCGTACCAGCACCCACCATCACGCCCGTGGACTTGTTCAAGCCACCCACCAGGGTCGCAGAGGCAATATTTGGCATACGACTTACCAGCACGCCAGAACCACAGCTGGCTACCGTACCAGAGCCTATCACCCCCCAGTGAGAGCAACCCCAGTAGAGGGAACCGAAAGTGTGCAAGCACGCACCCTATCACCTATCACCTCGCTGCCCTATTGCACTACAGCCTAAGCCTGCACCTCGCCATATAAAGGTTGTCGAGCCAGACTTTGTACCGAGTCGCCAACCCACTAGGCCACCGACGGGCCCCACGTCCAGATCAGAATAGGCCACCTTGAGACATGACTTGCCTAGCGTCGAGCAAGTAACCCAGGGTAGGGACAGTCAGGCAGCAGGGGCTGTCATGAATCAACCTCTTGTTAGAATTTATTGTATTGCAGTCCCTCTAGTCATCACGATGGCAGGGGGAGAGAGATTTGTTCCAGGGTCCATATGCTCGAGAAGAACAAACACTCAAGGCCTCAGTGGGACTTACTTAGACTAAGAGTTGGTCACACCGCTCATCTAAGAACCATCATACCCTCAGTGGGGAATGCTGGGAACCCAGAAAGAAGTTGGACTCTGGAGTGATTACATCACTCACCCAACTCTTACCGAGGAAGAACAGGTGGCCCTCTCCCCGAGTCACTATATGCTTGAGCATCCACATGTTTTACTCGTGGTTTACCAGAGACTGTTACTACTGCCCCCAACACCACTGAAGTGACAAACAATCACCATCTCATAGTCTCCAGTTTCAACAGCTGTGCAGAAATTGGGCTCTTCTTGCCCTGCACCCTCGCATCCTGCCAACACCTCCATAGGGAACTTTGTGCCTATACGAGCTCTTGCGGGGCGTGCATTAAAACCTGTCTTACCACCAGGGGTCTGCCACATCATGTTGGCGTACCTGTTACAGCTATCCTTTTGGCTTGTTCCATTCCAGTCCAGTCTTCAAATGGCCGTTTTTGAGAATGTATCCAAAGATAGATTATTGTTTGTTGCAAGATTCCGGTTCACTGGTGTGGTGATTTTTTGTCTTAGTTTCTTTTTGTTTTTTAAAAGTGTATCAGTTAAGTTAAGACAACAAGCACAATGGTTTGCTTAACACTTGGTGCTGTTAGTGTGATTATCTTAGTGCTGCAGAAATTGTTACCATCGTTCTGTGCTAATTTTCTTAAAAACAAATACTTTCAGTTGAACCGAGAAGTTTTTAAAATACGGAACTAGTTTCGTTCCAGTTTTTGTAACTAACGTCACTTCAAAATATTCTGAAACTTGGTGGTTTGGAAAGTTCAGAAGTAAACAAAAGAACATAGTTGCATACTATGATTAGATGTGTGTTTATCTTTGTTCCAGAATATAAATTTTTAACATTCAATTACAATGGGGTTAAAATTTGCAATAATTTATGTTAGTGTTATGCTTATAGCAGTTGTACCTAAGCCATTAGTTTTAAGTAATGTTGATAGACAACATTACACATCAGAATGTATCACTCTGTTTATAAGTATGTTTCACTATCAATGAATAATCCTAACAAGTAAAAATTATATGGGATATTCACGGTTTGTATATTCTTATTCCATTACTCAGGTTTCACTCACATTCAGTCCTAACCTAGCTTGAATTGGGCAATTTCTTGTTTGTAGTGTTTGTAAATGAAATTATTGACCAAAATTTGTGTCCTAAAAGTTTATGATCTGATTTATTGATGTGAATTTTTTTATTTCAAAGCTAAAAAGTTATCAAAGTACTGCTAATTTATGTTTCACGTGGAAAGTTTTTGTAGTTATGTATGAAAATCAAGCAACATCAATGTATTGAATGTTTCACTTTTGTTCTTTTTATTAAATATTTATTTTCGTTAGTTTAACAGTTTTTTTTCATTTTACTGTTTTATCTATCAATGTAAGGCTTATTTTTTTTACATGGAGCTGCACTTGCATTTAAAATACACATGTAACGTTTAAATGAATTTTGGTTCTCATACATAATAAGCTTTTTCAAACATTTCATCCATAAATTGTTTGAAATTGTTGAAGTCACCAAAACTGTTTTAGATAGACTATGACAAGAGGTTATGTTTTGACAGCCAAGTGTCTGCTGTGTAAATTTTTATATTTGGCTTGTGTAATCTTTCTTAAATTTTTAATGTGTTTATAATAATTTTTCAAAAATATGTCATTGTGAATTAATAAATATTTCATGAATCTGGCACTATGAATTAATTTTAAAATAGTACTTAAGCCGAAATATGTATAATAATTTTTTGTAGTTTTAGTAGACTGATGTTTGTGAATTCTGAACTGTTTGTGTGCTACTTAAATTCTTATATATGTATGTGTACGGAAATTGTACGTGAATTTTGTCAAGCTACTATGCTAGACACCCTGAAACAGGCCATTGGCTTCAAACTACATCCCTTCCATAAACTCTGTATAGTTGGTTGAAAACTGAACAGCAACAGTGGAGAAAAAACTCTATACAAGCCAGAGCACAGTATTTGTAGCTATAAAGTAAATTTATTGCTATACTTAATATTGCAATAGTTACTAAAACTGTTCAATGTATTATCCAAACATTAAAAATAATATTTGCTACATTTTAGATGTTCAATTAAGTTACTGTGTGTGGTGTGTTTTATTAATATTTCTCACATACTCCTCCTATCGCCGAGACTTCTAACTTGCTTGTGTAAACAAATTTAGTGTTTCCCAACAAGCATATTTTTGTGTGTTTTACTAATTGCGGCTTGTAGATATGAAAAACACCACCACCGTACAATTTTTTATAGTATCAGATACATTAAAATAGCTGCGAACCAAGTACCGCTGTTTCAGTGATGCTAATATCAAAGTAATCAAAATTGATTATAAATTCAGTGCATTTTAGTATTTTTATTTGTATACATAAGAAGTATCTTTTTTTGTTCCTCGCAGGTTGCAAAGCTTACACATTCCATTTCAGTGTTTACTGAAGGTATTCTCATGATGAAAACCACTTTGGTGGGAATCATCAGAATCGACCCCAAACAGCTTCTTGAAGATGGGATCCGGAAAGAGTTGGTGAAGCACATAGCACTTGCTTTGCATAACGGCCTCATATTCAACCCCAAAGCTAAGGTAGACTTCACAATGCATATTTTGACTCCAGCTGCATTACAGCTTTGTTAATTGAAAGGAACTGTAAATTTATAATACTTCATATAACGGAAAATTTTGAAAACAGGTGGGTTTTCTATTAAATATAGCTTTGGGGGACAAAGTTCTGGCAATTTATTTAGTTATAAATTTACAAGCAGTAATGTTATAACAATGTTATATTGTTTTACAAGTTTATAGTGAGTAGATGCACCCTTGCACAGCTCACATGATGCAATTTTGAAAACTGGGCATTTTAGTAAGTAAGTGTTTTTAAATTGGGACATTGTTGAGGGAGTGGAGAGATTTAGGCGACTCTTAACATTGAGCCAATGAGGGTGATGTGAGGTGAGTATGGAGCAGCACTGAAATGTGAGGGCAGGGGAAATGGGAGATCCCAAGAAAACCCGCCAATCAGCAACATCGTCCAGCATAATTCCTACATGCGAAAATCTGGGAGCGACCCCGCCGGGAATCGAACCAGGTTTGCCTTGTTGGGAGGCTAGCAGTCAGACCACTACACCACCATGGCCCCCGACAGTGTTGATGTTAACTTCTCAAATCACACAAAATGCTCATATTTCCATGGCATACTGAGAATTCTGGAGGAACTTTGTAATCGGTCTGACTAGAAGTTTTTGTATTAATTTATAATTTACTGTCACATGTGTGGATTAATTTTTAGTTTTTGTGAAATTTACAGTTGATCAGCAAAAACTGATTTGAGCTAGATTATAAACTTCTTTGAATAAAATAAAAAAATTATCTTATGTGTAGAGCCAGTGTTGTAATTTTTCGTCAAGCAGATTGAGAAAAAGAACTTGTTTTATCATATTCTGTGTGTTAACTCCGACACAGTGAGTAGACTTAACACAACTGATCATTTAACATATTCTTAGATTTTGGACACATAACACTATTTTTAAATCCTTGCCCTATGTTGAATTGTACACTACTTCAAAAATTCCTAAATTTTACATCTGCATATTTTTAAATCTTATGGGTACAGTGCATGCTGTTTTTACAACAAGAAATAAAAATTAAGATTCACATTATTTGAGGACAAAATTGAGTGTCACTGCCTAAAAGCCAACCAATTCAGCCCAATCTGCGATATCAGCAATGGTTCGATACCAGTGAACATTTCTTGTAGCTTTATTTATACCATTACAGTAAACACTTTATTCTAAGACCTTTCATGTTTCCCAGGAAAAAGGTTGTTATTTCAAAGGGGTTGTTAGTGAAAGAACTTTGTCGCATGCACGTCACGTATCCCCAAGGGAATCAAACCCCAACTGGCTGCCCCCAATGCCAGCATCCACATAATGATAGGCAGTCACGTCGTCGCCCCCGCCACTTATATACCTGCTGAGAAGCAACCGCAGGCATGGAAGAGAGTGCCCCTAAGTGAGTAGCAGATACCACCCTCAATCACACCCAAACCTCCCTGCCGCCACCCCGCCAAGAGATGGCGACGTCCGGCCTGATCCCGAGAGGGCAACGGCCAAAGATTGCCGAAAATGAACAAAGCACATGGGAACCCTCGAGCTGAGGGGAATATAACACTGTGCGCCTGGCAGAAATGCCAGTTTTCCACGTAGCTCGCCTCAGCACAAGTCATACTAAGGCTCTCTACTGTACGGCCACCATCCTTCTCAGGACTGTCGCAAGACCTACCAGTCTTTTACCAGTTCTTCAGCCAACGATGCCTTCCCTAACACAGCAACTGAAGAGTCATCACTACCCCCCCGACACTTGCTTCAAGAGTCACCATGCAACTAAGTATCTTCACAGAGCGGCAATGGGATCACGAAGAACTAGAAACATATATGTGATACAAGATAAACCTAGTAGCTCGATTTTACCCCCACGTAACGACTGCAGACGTCTTATAGGCCATAATACAAACATTGCTGCCAGAATTTAGGATTGTTTTACAGCCAGCCATTCATCATGGCTTTGAGAACTTTGTCCAGACTGCAGCAGGCGTATCCCAAGACACCAATGAACTACGTCAATGCGGTGTACTGCCACGTGGAATATACGTATTCACAGCTGCCACACCCACTGGGAGTTGGTACAGTAACAAAAACACAGCCCTGGATGGCCCACAACCAGCAGCACACATACCGGACAGACACCTCACAGACACCTACCATACATACCAACAATTCAAGTTAAATAAAAGCTTGCAAGAAATCAAAAGACACAAGCGGCATAAAAATACCCATTTTGTGTATACTAGGCCTCACTTGTAAGATGCACATTAGCTAGGTGGGTTTTATCTGCTGTGGCACTTAAGGCAAAAACAAATGGCCCTGCCATGCCATCCTAAATGTTGATGTGCATCCTACACTCGAGTAAGTGGTTAGAGTTCTGACTGCCCTCCCTGGTTCAGCAGGTAATCCTGCCACTGTGTGTTTTCTACTACTCTAGCCCGGTGGGTCATGGTAGGTTCAATGGGGGGCCGCCTAGTGGGGGGATACCGTCTGAGGGAAGGGGAATCAAACCCCAGAGTGAGTCGAACCATGATTGTTTCCCATCCAGGGAGCACAATCTTCCTCACTGCAAGAGGTGCTAAGATATGGAACGCCATCTGTACCGGGGGTACATGTCGTGCTACAAATTAATCAATGGTGAGGGTGGGGGTGAATGATCCTGCCGGGGGGATTGGTGATGTCTGTAGTGGTCGCGTAGGCCGGCGTGGTGAAATGTAGTTTCCGGGGGAAGGAACTCCGCGAGTCTTTGGGATGACCTTCGGAGGTAATCAAACCCAGATCACCTTCCGTGAGGCTAGACCGATGATACACGTATTCTGAATATTTTTCCTTTGGTCTAACTTGGGTGGCTCTACTGTTACGTTTGGTAAGGGAGTCTCTGGTTAGGGTTGTCTTTCTAGTTCCGGATCTAGCCATGGCCAACACGCACCTAAGTAGGCATCGAGCTCGGACTCTTTGTCAAGAGGAATAAACGAGAAATGGGTCGAGGTTTAAATTCTAGCTCCGCAGGTGTGGCGTATCCTCACTCTTAATTTCTGTGTCCACCTACGAGTTGGTTAACCTCTGTAATGCTCGTCGCTCTTTGCTCCAGGTACAGCTCTGGAAACCACCCTTCTTACTCCGCATATATACCTGCCTTCTGTCCTTCCTGCGGACGTGCAGACCTGGGGGTGCATCTTATTCAAACACACCTGAGGCATTGCCGGAGAGATTTGCAGTCCGGAATTAGGACACCACTGAGGTTAGGCAAGAGAGTGCCGGAAACCCAGGAGCCGCTGTATATCTTTTCGGACTCAAAGCCTTGTTGAAGCCCCGTCTCCTGTGGAGTTTGGCACGCCTCACGACTAATTCTCAGTGGAATTTTGATGAAATAAACTTGCACTGTTAGAAGTGTATTAACACAAGTGAACCAGGAACTATCATTAAAAGGAGGGTAGACAATGATTCCAAATTTACATTATATTTAGTATTATGAATTAAAAATTGGAAATCCTGGTTGGATTACACATGCTAGCTAAGAAATTAATTACCTACGTAATTAATTCAGGTGACGGTAAGCCTGAAAAATAATCAAAATTATTGTGATTAAAGACTTGTTAAATTTACACTCTTTACAGCGTTTCCTCTCAAGGTGAATTTGACAATTAGGGTAAAATGTTGTGATGACCTGCTACAGTGGAGTCAAGATAGTGACTGGTAAAAAGGTGCAGGAATTGGACGTTGTGGGTTTCCTCTGGAGAGATGAGCCGTTCTTGCAGTCGGCTGGTGCAGACATGGACGAACCTTCACAAGCTACTGGAGGGTTGAAGCCTTTTCAAGCTGTAGTTTGGTGCAGCCTTCACAAACTGCTGGAAAGGCTGGAGCCGTTGTAGGGTGTAGGAGAGGACATAGGTCTTGGTCAAACCCAGGGAGTGCTTGCTGACTTATGCGGCCGGCGAGCCCGGCATCGGCCATGCTCGTGCCTCCTTATATAGTAGAAAATTCGTGGATCAGCCATCTTCCGGGCATGCAGGGGTTGGTTTATGAGGGTACTGGCCAGCGCCGCTCATTTCTTATCTCCCTGCTCCGAGGCGATGACAAATTTACCACCTCGGCCCGAGGCTGGTGGGTGTGATGTCGCAGGGCAGCAGAGGTGCTGCGGTCCCGTGGTGTCGGTTGAACTTCCTTCTCAGCTAATCTCAGCATAGTTGTCCATTGGGTAAAACAATCTTGACTGACTAAACGGGGTGGCGATCACATGCCGGATTCTGGGCAAGCAGTACAATTCATAATTAAACACGTTAATTAATTTCGTGTCTGAAGTTGTCCAACGTGTGGAGTCTATTCAGTGGGCACGTGAAAAGTAGTTTACCACTGTTTGTGACTTGCCCAGAGATTTTGCCTGCTCGTTTATGGGACGAAGTCGGCCGTAGTGTGCACAAGCGCGTTGCGCAGCAATGTGGCATGCGTCAATCTGCCACCCTCTGAAGCGACGGAGACCACTTTTTCTTCAGGTGTGGGGTGATTGCCCCAGTTGTGCTACTGTGGTTGCACCTCTGGGCGTGCATCTCTGCTGTATCTTGCACAGCCAGTTGTCTGCTCTGAGCGCTCCCGTATCTGGGTCATGCGGCATCTGGTTACTATCAGCAGGTTAATGGTCTCAACCTGTTTCCTCTTTTGTTTCTCTCTCTCATTCAGCTTGCTGCTTCCCATCTTTTTTTCATTCTTGCAGCAGGGAGGAGAGTTTGGAAGGGAAGCATAGAGGAACAGGTCATTTTTTTTAACCCTGACCTTCCTAGTTCGAGGGCAGTTCACATACCAAGAACTCAATAAAATTTTAAACAGTGTGTTGTACAATATTTAATTGCACAAGATTTTAAGTTGTTCGCCTTTTTTCTCTGTCCTCGAAAATAAGAAGTGTAGCTATCAAATTTTTATCATTAATCCCTCTCGCAAAGGATTTGCACAGGGAAAGTTTACCATGCCCCCTGTGGGACAATTTTAACTGGTCGGATTTTCAGCCAGTGCTGTCGCATGGTAAACCACTTAAGTGTTAAAAGTGTGAGTTCTTAAGAAAAAAAATGTATTGCGCACTACACTACTCCGGGGGGTTTTTCCCATAACAAGAAAAAGAGATAGAACACAAGGAGAGCAAAACACTTTCAAGTCACACACATGTTGACATAATACACTCAATGTAAGTATTTGCGGTGGCATACTATTTGTACGTGAATTCTTAAGTCTAGGTTTCCGCCATTTGCTGGACATGACACTCTTACTCTAGGTTACAATATTTCTTTTCTCCTCTCTCTCTACTTGACAGTGGTTAACATAGGTCATAACTTATTACCAATTCTTACATACTAGGGTGCATACATGTAATTTGCTTCTCTCTCGCTTTCTGAACTTCTGACATTGGGTACATAATATTGTTGGCACTGAGTTTAAGGTTATCTTTCTCCTGGTTAGCTATGCCTTATCTACACATTCAAAAATTTTCCTCTTTTGTGGTTACGTGGCTTTACAATCATACTTTCTAACACACAATTTCTAAACAGGTACACTTGGGCTTGAGAATACTCTCAGTTAACATTTTGGGTTAGCATAACAATTTTAACATATTCACTCTCTATCCAGGCTTTATCTATGGGGAGAGAGAATAACATTATCTAATTGTTCATAACATAGGGGTTATCTAGCTTGTCTGAGTAGATACCATTCTTTTGCCGTACTATTGGTGTCTTACATTACGCTTAAAGTTTTCCGCTCTCAAGGCTAATACATTTCCCTCAAATCTAACAAAGCTAAATCTAATTCTTACAGGAGTTTCCTTCTCTTTAAGGAAATTTTACATCTACATTTTCTATGTTAAGAGGGTTTTGTTAGGTACACGTTCACTACACACAATTACACTTGGAATTATTTTTCTACAGTATACATTTCTCAGGGTAGCGTCGCTCTGGCACTAATTGAACCTCTACAATTTTATTTTTTTAAGAAGGTTGAGAATTTTGTGGGCGGTGGTTACAACATTCTCACAGCGAGCTCTGACCTCATGCTCTTACCCAAGGATACATGGGTTCTCTAAGCAAAGTCGCCCAGTCGCATTGCGAGGAATTGTGAGGGTTACGTCGCATATGTTCATGGGCCTGCTGATAGGCTTCGTTTCACGCTCTCACTTCTTACCAGTGCTCATGAATTCCGTGACATTAAGTTAATTTTGTCATGCTAGATTTCTCATAACAAATAACAACCAAAATTTTTCAGTTTCTTGTTCAATGCCTACGTTACGTGGGCACTTGGGGGAATTTTTGGGGTAATGCAAACATTAACTTTCCAGTCAGCTTTCGGGTTGGATTCCACGTTAATTTTCCTCCGTAACTTTCTAACAACTAGGGACCAATTCTTATAGTACAAAATAATTTTTTTATTTGTACGTTACTGGTGCCCATTGATAGGAGGTAGTCTACATTAATTATGGCACTTACTAATGTGTGGGATATCAGTTCCTACCAATGCGATTCCTGAATTCTCAACCTTTGAGAAAAAAAATCGTAACTAAACAATTATTGGCATACACGTTTTTACACAATACTCTGGGGTGGGAGGGGGGCAAGTACTTTCGTCACACTGCCTACTCTATCCAGGTTAAGATTTTGGTATGGGACGTCTTTCGTCACCTAACCTTCCCTACTAAGCCTACTAATGAGGTCTTGCACTCTCATTAATCAATGTTTTTGCTTTTCTATTCTATCACTCGCTACTAATTTGCTTTAGCTAAAGAGTTCTGATGAGGAGTGTGGTAGTTCAGATTCTGGCATCTGCCAGGTACTCGCTCAGATGATGCTGCTGCTGCTGGACAGTGGCGCTTAGTGAGGCGTCATTTTGGTGGACATCCTCTCTTGCGCTGAGCTGCAGTGGGGGCGGCAGGCCTGCGGTATGTTGTTGGCGCCCTCCAGGGTGTCTCTTGGTAGTGTCCAGGGATGTAGTGGGTGCATCTCGCACACAGTGGAGTTACTCCTGACGTGGCAACAGTGGTAGGCAGCTGCACAGGAACGGCCAGGATGCTGGTGGCGTCTGCTTCGTGAACAGTGGCCGGTATGCTGGTGGTGTCTGCTTTGGTTGTGGCCCTCATGGCAGTGAGCTGACGTTCCCTTGCGGCAGCTGAGCAGGTTACCGGTGCACGGTACTCACAGATATTGTCTGATCCAGGCGGTGGAGGGGCTACGTGAGCAGCCTCAACGCTCACGGGCATCCGGTAAAACATGTTTACTGTTTGTTCGGCCCACATGTCATGTCTCTCCTCTTCTCCAGCTGTTTTCTGGGTTTCACTGACATCTGTTGCAGTGTTGACCGTTGTCGAGGGCAGTGGCAGGTTTTCATCATTTGCTTGTCCACTTTCTCCATTCTTGCCGGGAAAGGGGTAGGATGGGTAGGGTGTGAGCTAATTTCCCTATCCTGGAGAGGTTCCAGATGATTGTCTGCTCCTTCAGGCTCCTCCTGGCCTGCTTCAATGTCTCGACTGTGACTTCTCTCGACGGCTCCGCACTGACCAACTGACAGACTGTCGACTGTCCCTCTCAGACTCTGTCGACCATCTGCCCCACTCCCCACTCTACAATGTCTCTATAAAACTTGACCTCCCTCCACAGCTGGACTCTAACCACAAAACAGCGCCTCGCGTCACCGCACACGTCACTCTGTCTTTCAGTCAATCACAGCCCTCGTAGGACACATGCGGCCATCCACAAACAAAAGCTCAGCACGAGACCACTCCCTGGTCCCCTTAGCTGTATAGACTTTGTTCGCAGCCCACAGCACTACTCCTCCCCTCTTCCTTGCTCAGGCCCACAAACACACAGCTGTCGACTCGAAACGTCAACATTGGCTAATCACTCCAGGAACTTTTCGACACACGTGCAGCACAAAAACAGGCAGGACGACACAAAACAATTTGAGATATGGGATAACTATGACTACGACTTTCCCAGCACAGAGGCGAAAACACCAAGTGGAAGAAAGCTCCCCGATTACCAAGAGTGCAGTGGCTGACTTAGCTCTGCACTCAAGGCAAACAGTTCCAGTAACAGCTCTGAAACCATCAATCGCAAGGCGAAAGAAGCTTCCCAAGATGGCAGAGTAAACGACCTAACCATTCTGACATCCCAAATCCCTTTTAAAAAATAATTAACTTCCATCCTAAACATGACAAAGTTACTAGACCGAACTTTTCACAAGATTTAAAAGGAATATAACGAATTATAAACTGCTTCAAATAAAAACCAATTAAGAACCCTGACTAGAAAAATAAATAAAAAAAATTTATCAAAAATGGTAATGGCAATTAAAATTCAAAACAACCACAACTACTAAGTTAAGGGCAAACATACCCTAGACCCTAACACCAAAACAGAAGCAAAATGACTTTCCAAAATTTATAACTTGAAATCCAAACTAAAAATTATTAAATCCATAAAATCATTACCAAAATACTAAAAAGGAAGGAGTGGCATCTGAACAAATAAAAAGAAGGGCATTCCTAACTCCAAAATGACAACCGAACCATGGTTAGGTATGCTCTGAACAATAATCCGTACCAAAACGCTATAATTCATAATTCCTAAAATCCTATGAAAATTATTCAAATGACCTAATGGATGATAACAAAAAAAATAGGGAGCATCCCGAAAAATTAAGAGTATCATAACAAAAAATTGGTATCCTAACAAAAAACTAAAACCGCTCAGAAATCACGAAAATACCGTTGTAACAATATTAATAGCATTTTCATATATTCAGCCTTATATATTCAGCCATATATCTGCAGCCTTCAAGCAACTGCAAAGTTAACTAACATTAGTTTGATCACTAACCAGATATTTTAATGATTAAAATTTAAAAGTTAACTAGTTTTAAAATTAATTACTGGTAATAAGTTAAAAAGTTACATACTTTTTGAATTATTAATTTTAATTGTTAATTTTTTTAACCATTAATACCAAGTATCCATGTTTCATATCTCAAATTAGCACTGAAACAAAAACTGTTGACCAACCAGCCAAACCTAGGAGAGACTGATACATGGAGCTGGAGTTAAAATATTTTGGTCAGCACACATGTGAGGTCTTGATCACAACTGAGCATGAAATGAGATGAAACTGTGGCAGCAGCAAAATGCCAGGGCGGGATGAAACAGGAGTACCCCAAGAAAAAAGGTTAGCAGCAACATTCGCCACATTTCTCACATGTGAAAATCTGAGTGATCGTGATAAAAATTGAACCCAAGTCACCTTGGTTGCGAGATGAATAGTCTGACTGCTATTTCGCCATTGTCTCTCCAACTGACATGTGCCTGTGATGAGAGACCCATCTGCTATCTTACTAGTATTCATCACATGAACAAGAGGATACATTGCATAATGTTAGTAAATTCATTACAGTACATATTTTATTTAATGTTTGTGTGAATGATATAGTAATAAAGTAATTCTGCCTAATTTTTCCGTAACATTAGTAATTAAAATTACTTTATTTTTTGCTTATTTACACTTATATATTTCAGAAAATAATAATTTGCGTTTTTTGTATCCTGTGCAGAAAATGGTTTTAAAGAGATTTTTTTTACACCAAATAAAGATTTTGGTACTACATATTATAAAAAAATTTCTAAAATTGTATCTTTTAAAGTTTTTCTTTTTTTTACTTTCTTTTTGTTAACAGTCAAGAATATGTTGACTGCATAGAAGAACTAATTTTATCATATTAACTTACTTTTCCATATTTTGTGGAAATTGTTACTATGGGCTGCAAATAAATGGTAGTAAATTCAATTTTTTTTCATGCACTAATTTTGTTCTTTGGTAAGAGTTCAATATTGTCTATTATGAGCATAGAGTGTAACTACATCATTCTTTTTGCCTGAATCATGGAGACAAGTGAGCTCGTACCAAAACTGGAGGCTTTGGAGAGGATAATGGATGGACACAGGCGGTCGTTCTCCTACGTCCAGGACTATGTGAGTGTGTGCGGCCTGAAGATCCTACAGGAGGAGGTGTCACGGATAATCAGCTATAATGTGGAGCAGGAGTGCAACAGCTTTCTGCGACACAAGGTTCAGGACTGGCAGAGTATCCACCAGAGCCGCACTGTGCCCATCCCCATCTTCTCCCCTGTCGACTCTGCCTCTGTCAACTTTATTGGTCGCCTCGCCAGAGAGATCATTCGCATAACTGACCCAAAGTGAGTGCCAAAATGAATAACATGCAGCTATTAACACGTTTGCATTTGCATCTCTGGGGAGTTACAGTTACCACAGTCTCACGTTCCTAATACCTAGTTAAAAATAATATCTAAATTCGTATTTGAATAGAATTGAGGAATTTTTTATTCAACATGAAATAATTACATACAAGTATATAATTATTTCTCGAAGTATATTACCTTCTGTAAAGCTATAAACTTTTAAGTTTCAAAAATTTTATATTTGTTTAATCTTAAGTTTGACTTTTTCCAATGTAAGTATTAGCCATCCTGATACAAATTTTTACACAACCGTTATTTTCTAATGATGTGCAGCTTTACTGAATAAAATAGCCAAGATGGAACTCAAGATTGCTTTGAAACCTATTTCAAGTATAGCTACATAGTGCACAGCTGCTTGGGTAAAATTCTGTACAAATTAATTGGATTAGCAGCTATGTGCAAGGATGCACAAGTATATGTAAGATACTTAATTGAGTCCATAGTTGAAGTAATTGTAATGTCATATTCTGTTTAACATCCATCGTCTAATATACATAGCCCACTAGAGGCAAGATTTTGTGGTTTTATTTTTAAGAACATTTCTGTGTTATTTTTGTTAGTTTTCAGTGTTATTAGTTTAATTTTTTTTCCAGCTCAAATTACGTGCATTACATAGTTCTGGATTTAAATAACGTTGTGTGGTTTTAAGCAATCATAGTTAACATTTTTTAAAGCAGTAATTATTTCAAACGTTCCAATTTTAAATATTGTTTTGCTAAGTTCACAAACAATTTTTCTGGCAACTCAAAGAAGTTTTAAAAGAATGATCAGTTACACTAAAAAATTTTAATGCAAAGGAATTATGAGATACATACATGAACTAGACAAGCAGTATCCACGTAATATCAATATTGTCTGTATAAAAAAAAATAGTTCTCAGACTGGTTCATGTCTGTTTTTGTTTTAATTCTCTTACAAACTTTAAGCTTGCTTTTGCCGTTCTTTTTACATAATATGTCAAACTAATAGACATTTTATTGTCTTCTACATCGGCTGCAGCATCTTTCATAACTTATAACTAGATATTTTGTGAAAATAGTTCATTGTATCAATTAGATATTACACTTTCGTGTCACGCAATTTTACGCACAACTGTCAATGTAAACAAAAATGTGGTGCTACGGCCATAGATAACTGCACACATTCTAGTTGTGTGTTCATTTTGCACCATTGTTACTAGCGCTTGGAGGCGGTTTGTTGTCAAACTATTGTAGCTTATTTCGAAGTGCATGTTTTACTGCTTGTGTAATCTTTGGAATATGTTTGCTCACATTTTGTTATGCAAGAAAAAATACTTAACGTATTAACGTGCTTGTGTTGCACGTAAAACTATGATTGCCGAGATTTAAAAATAGTCCAAAATGAAATCAATAATTTTTTCATCTTGAGTATTTCTCTATATTGCAGAGACTCGCACATGTCTGCATTTTTACAGTGCCGAAGTAAATTCATGTATATAACTAGTACTGAGCCGATACAGATTTTTACAGATACCGGTACAAACAAATACTTCCTTGCCGATACAACCAATATCCGATACAGATACAATGGACATATGAATAATGGACTGAAAGACTTCTACTAGCACTAAAAGTATTTTGGGAAGCTGATGAAAATCTGTGTTAGTCATTCTCGCACAATGTACGATTTCATGCTTTAAGTAAACATACAAAACATTAGGAAAATTAATTTCACAATAATTCTTCAAAATCAGGTAATAAAAGCACAAAAAAATATTGAATCTACAAGGTCATGTATATATAACATTTCTCAGCATAATTCAACTCTGTTTATATTCAGAAAATTAAAAACTATTAATATATATTAATGCGTGATGTACCAGGTATAAATACTTGCTCTACTGTCTTCGCAGAGGATGTCCAGTCCTTTTTTGGCTAGATGCTGGGCCAGGCGCTTCTTTGTGTTCAGATGTGGGTGTTGGTGCTTTCCCGTTGTACAGAAGTGGCCATGGGGCAATGCGGCAGGGCACAAAATCAGACGTGGGCAACACAATACGGCGTAGGTACCCTTACTGCCTTGGATATACATGGGCGATGGAGTTTGGGAGCAGTAATTGAGTAAGGTGAGACTGATGCTGGTGTGATGAGGTGACAAACTGAGATGTGAGGCTTTGGTGTTGGTGTGGGATGCAGAACAGCTGGTACTACATAAGCAACTACTGGTGTTGGTTGCTGGTCAGGTTGACTTAGATGCTCGGCGATCCACTGAGGGTACTCCATTGGGCTGTTCTTCTCTGGTGGGTTGAAGATATCTCTGGGTACCGGAACTTCCACTGGGTCTTGTAGATGGCGTAGCACTTGTGCCTGAGCTTTAGGGTTTAATCTAGCTATCTGTTTAACTAGGGAAGGCTGATGCTCGTGTGCTCTACCATATGTTGAGAGTATCTGTCACACCTTCTCTTTTATAACTTTGCTCTGGGAGTAGAGCATTTGAAAATGGACTTTACCCTACTGCTACTGTACCACATCTGCAGGCTCCTTGTGCAGTCTTACGTGTGGCACCACGTGCGGGCAGAGGATGGGCAGACACCCTATTTCCAAGTCTGGCAGAGGCTGCGGTACATGAGGGAAGTCAGGCTTCACCATGTCCAAAGACACACACGGGTGTGTGGCCCTGTCCTAGTATTCCCAACCTAGGAGACAACAGACACTCTCGACGAAGCCCGCGGAGGAGAGGCTGACGAACACCAGGCTGATAAGCTGTTTCCGGGACAGTGTACCTGTGTGGCTCCTCCTTTCCTTCAATCCCAAGGGGGTTGACGGGAATGGTGGCCAAAGCTAGTGCGTGTGTATGAAAACAGTGTTCGTCTCGTTTGATTGAAATTCCCCAGGATCACCTTCAAACCTGTTACGTGAGGGTAACTACGGAAGGGTGCTAAGTTTGCAGGAAAAATACTCAAATTAAAGGTTTTATTCTGGTAAGGGATAAACACTTGGTGAATGCACTCTTAGCTGCTGGTCAACGGCGCAAATATAAGCCAGAAAGCTACAAGCACAAGTTAGGATGGCCGGTAGAGGGACCAGTGCACAACTAAGGGAATGTGGTCTATGATGCTGAAAATCTAAGCAACATACTCTTGCATTGTTGTAAGTTCTGACATGCAGAACGTAATCGCTGACATTTAGCAGGGTGAACTAAGCAAGGACGTGACAGGATTTAGCCATAAAAAAGACTTTATGGATAGGACCACCACAGATATGTCCATAACTAGGGTGACACAGGGTTTGCGGGGTATGTAGCAAGGAGAGCTCCTAACTATCGTAACCTAGCCCTATCACAAGCGTAGCTCAAGCGATATGAAAGGTGTGTTGTGTCCAAGCAATGGGTGCTGGAAACAAACTTAGAAGGGTCTATTCTTGAGCGGTGACTGCTAGGAAGAGTTGAGATCAATCTGTTCCATTTCTGAGCGTCAATCACTATAAATGAAGACTACTAAAATAAGCGAAGTTTAAGGGGCGCAGGCTAGTCAGTGTCTGAGCAACGGGTGCTAGACAGCTGAAGACTGGACTGGAAATGTGGGCCGTCTCCGCTTTATACTAATTTTGGGCTGCTGATTGGCTCGTGCCACAAGGGCGAGGGATGGTTGCAGATCGGGACTTGCGAATGCATGGCTTACCTCTGTGATGTCACAGGCTGGCTGGAAGGGAATGTAAAACAAAAGACAAGCAGTATTTACTACTAGAGCTATCTAGCAGGGAGTAAAAGATCTTGTTGCCTTTAAGCATTGTTACGGTGGGTCGGTGAACAAAACAATCTGCAAGGCAGACAGTACAATATCACATATTAACAGGACAAATTTAATTTCCAACTCTTCAACAACTGACCTAGGGATGGATCGGAAGTCGTTAAAATCTCCATTATTGAAAAAGACGCCATACGTCAATATAGTTTTTGAATTCAGCACTACCTTATTTTACTGAGATTAAAATTGAAGCACTACCAATTCCTGGGTTATGAATGTCGGAATCACTGCTTTTAAAAGATTTTTAAAAAGTACTGAAATGACAAGGTGAAACTGAGGTGTGACGCCTGATGCCTGCAAAGCTCATCATTCGGCGACTGGCAATACAAGCTGTAGATGATTTTATCTCTTACAGAGCTTGTCACAGCAGGCCACAATGGTACAAGAGAGGCATTATATATATATATATATATCCCCCACAGATGATTACATCACAGCAGGGTAGCATCTCCCTTCCTCCCTATTTCTACCTGGAGTGACACACTGTCTGTTTAGTATTTGGAATAAGAACGGCAACTGCTGATGCAAAATAGCAGCAGTTGAGCCTGTCGTACTCCAACGTTGCCACCCTATCATACTTGGCCAAAAAGGAAATCAGCTAATTTCATGAGATCATGCATTGGTCCATATTTCGTGTTATTTTGAGTTTTAACTAGTATTTCAGTGTTATTTCGTTTTATCGAGATTTACCACAAAATCGTGCCTCTAATCATGGGAAATCAATGTATTACACCTGTTTGGTTATTCCATTCTTGGCTGTCAATTGTGCTGTGCATTACATTGCACATCTGGTGAGTCCTGACTTCAGTTTTAGCACAAGAAACTCCATTATACCTTTTCCCAGTAATTTTTAAGCGACGTCAGACACACACCTTGTTTCCGTGTATTTTTATGAAATTCTTATGCTATGATTGTATAGGTTATATAATTTCAGAGATGGATATTTTGTGAGTGAAGTGTAGAATTTTTTTTTGTGATAAAGTTTAGCTTGTTCAGAAAGCCTGTAAAATTGTACAATATTAAAAATCGCTGAAAATTTAAAGAGCTTTGAAATTAGACCTACATGTGCTGAAGGGGAAAAGAAACATTCGATGTAATTTGTTAGATGTATGGTTGGTTGGTTGGTTGGTTGGTGGTTAGGAAGGGCTTAATTTCTCATCAACAGCAAGGTCATTGGAGAAAGAATTGATGCGTGACGTCCTACTTGCACTGTTGGTACGTCATGGCCCCATGTGTTTTGGTAGGTACGTGGGCAGACGCACCCAGGGGGTTATTATGCTTCTAATCCTTGTGCGGAACTGTTACACAACCAATGTACAGTACTGGCCTGGTTACTTTCCAGCAGGGCACAAAATCAGGTATTGCAAATATGAATTTAGCTTTGGTGGGACCACTCTCACAGGACTACCTGGGCGATGCTTGACTTGCTGAGGCTGCTGAACCTTTTGCAATTCAGACCGTGGTTCATTGGGGTTGGCCCCTGAATCTGGTGTGCTGTGTGGCAGGTGCTCAGAGGTACTGGTTGATGTCAGGGTAGCTCACTGGTTGGGGTCCCCCAAAACCACAGATTAAATAGACCGTGGGACGTGTAGCATCCACTCAGGTCAGCCAGTAATACTGGGTGCAGGATGCCCTCAAGCTTGGCAGGTAGCACGAAGAGGACTGGTTTGTAGGATGGAGAGGCTGGATGTTTCAGGCGGCGGATGGCTTGCACTTGCTCCCAGAGACGGAGGTGCTCGAGTCCGGTGGGGAGGGGTTTAAGCTCTGGCTGGTACTCAGAAATAGCCTCACCCCTTTTTACCCTCTTTCGGATACCACTTTAATGGGAGAAGGGCATGAGGAAAGAATTACTACAATCAGACGTCATGGAGAGGCAGCAGGTAACTATGTAGACCTACTCTGGTGTACTTCCACATACCATCTCGGACAATCCAATGCAGTCTCCCTATCTCAATAGCCAGCACCAGGAGTGCAGTGGATACTGAGAGTCAGGTATCACTGGCTGATGGTCCCAATACGTGGGTGAGTACCTCCTGAGGATCAGTCTCCTCAACTCTGGGAAATATTCCTTTCGGCACCAGAAATGCGGTGGAAAGAGCAAACACCAATTCTGACAAGCTAACCCCAAGAGGACAAATACCTTGTGTCAGGTCGCTACCGTTCTGTACGCCAGAGTACATAGAAAGGGTGGCCATCCAACATGTTGTGTGTTTATACTGGTGAGTGTTAGCAGTAAGAATAAAATTTCTCGGTCACCTGTGGTCCTTCTGTGGGCATGACGTCTACAAAGGAGAGATTCTATGACTACGGGGAATAATATCCTTAAGTTGATAAAAAGTGTTGATTCCGGTAAGGAAATAAACAAGATGGTCGTGCACTATCTCCTATCAACGAGAGCTTAGCGGAAGTAACCTACACTTGACAGGTAAGGGCGACCTGTTCCTAGGCTAACGGGAGTAGTTAGACAAAGTGCTATCAAAATAACTGAAACTTTGACTACGCTACAGTGTTGCCCTGAAGGGGCCGGTAAGGTTTAAGTGTAATGATCACTTAAACTGCGATGATCTGCAGAGCGAAGAGGGGTTTCTCAGACTTGGGCCTCGGCACCAGGAATGTGGTGAAGACCAAGCAGAGCCGATGGTTCCTTCGGCACCAGGAGTGCCGTGAAGGAACAAAACAGACTGATGTTCCAAGGGCCTGGTCCCAGTATTTATACTCTTCCTGGCTCGCCCTTGTTCGGGTGCGGAGGGGTTGTGCTGCTTGATCCTCTGTGCGTGTGACGTCACTGACTGGCTCTGGATCCAGGTGCTGCATGTCTCAGCGTCTTCATACTAGAAGTGACATCCAGCATTGCGTCATAGTACTACGTGACCTTGATGCATAGTCTCTGTAGCTCGGCCAGTGAACAGTACAATCTTTGAGCATGGAGGGTGCGTCCTGTGGGTGGACAGAACGAGTTTGGCATCTTGTAGAGTGTAGAAGCAATAAACCCTTTGAAAATGTGTGGCTGAGTAATGCGCACTCGTGAGTAGAAGTTAATTTAATAATATTGAAAACGACATCACGCATCAAACTCTGATGGAATTATTTCTAGTGTAAATCAAATATTTACTGCTTATTAGCTGAATGCCATCAGAAAATATGTCTGTCTACAGGATGACAGTCTATGTTGAGAACATGACAGCTTGGTATGATTTGCGAACACACACTGAGATCCTCAACATGAAATTCTTCTCGAAGATCAAGAGGGCAATAGGAACCGCTGGTCTGACAGGGTTGGATCGCCTCTTTTCCTTCATGATAGTTACTGAGCTGCAGGTATGTCACTTCCTTTTATAATTTTTGTTCCCAGTTATAAGAATGTTTGTGTCACCATGCAAATTGCAGTAGATTTCACAACAATTGTATTAGTCTCACAGGTAAAGGATTTTCATGGAAGTGAACACTTTCGAAAGCCCAGGTAAGTTTTTACATTCAGTCCATTGGTTGTGTATCTTTCAGCATACATATCAAAATAAAAACTACCATCTGATTTTCGGTTGGTGTCCACATGAGCTAGCTCATATTTCCATTACATACTCATTAAATAAACAGCAAAAAGTAATAAATATTGTAGTCAGCACTATAAACACATACATGTTAATTTCAGTAAATAATATTGGTTTGTGAAAATTCCTTGATGTCCTTGATTCTCTTTTTCTGTTTGGACATAAACTAGTCCCTTTAACTCTATTCAGCCCCTCCAAGGTCGGAAGAAAATATGTGTGGTTTAAGTTGTCAACAGAATAGCAGAAGAGTGAAGCATGATTTTTCTTATTCCCCCACCATTAAAGCAATGTCAAAATGTTATATAAACATTTACCTTTAAAAAGTGTGAATAGCTGAAATGCCCACCCATTAAAGAAAATCAAGGTTTCAGATGATACAGTGTATTTACTAGGGATTGGCCTATCCCTATGCCAATTCCGATTAACCGGCCGATACCACAACCATCGGCATCTGAACATTATTTGCCTATTATTATTCGCTGACTAGTAGTACTAATTAATTTAACACAATGTTAAATAAACCGGCATACTACATCTTGCAAAGCATTAATTTACCGCATCCATCAATGAGATATTCTGTCCGAAACCCAAAATATATTCGGAACAATTGTCTTTCCATGATTTGTTCCAGTTGTTTACGTTTTACCTTATTTACTGTTGGTGCATTCGCCAAAGATTGTGTGCATCAATCGTTTTTGGACACTAAGCGAATGCAAAGCACAGATAATCAATAACTGGTTCTATCGATAGTATTGATTACATCCCGCAAGAGGTTTTTGTTTTCTATTTTCTTCTTGCATTTTTGCTGCATTTGTAGGACAGCGACAATGAGAAAGCAGTCTGTATTCTTATTCATCTTATGTGTAATTGCATTCGTAAGTTGGCGACAATGAAAACAAATCACACACACACTGACACTGTATTCAACTATCTGTGGTGGTGTTATTGTAAATGAAAAGTTGAAGGTTATAACCATGGAGGTAATTTGATGGACATAGCTCTTATCGGCTGCAGTTTTGGTTAGAATGTTAAAGGTCTGAATAAGACTCTGATACTGTATTAGAGTTGTGAGAGCCCTACCACCTTCAATCAATAGCTCAGAACTTAAACGCTGGGAACTAGCTCACCAATTTATAACAAAATCCAGGCCAGACCTAACATAAGATAATTACAGCTCCTACCAACACTAATCAGTTGTACCAGCAATTTTTCAATTTCCCTCCGCATCCTAGTTCACCACCCAGCCGCTAGGTTTACCACTAACAGCGCCCTTTCACCATACTGCAGTATTCTACAACTCACCGCCTGTTGAAGCTGGCTTAGCCAGCGAAACGTCTTAGTCACACAACCGCTTGGCAAATGTGTCTTCCTACTTTGTGTGTGTGTGCATGCCTGTTGACAATTACTACATTGTGAGTTCTTGAATTCCTGTCCTTTTATATAATTTAAGACATTAAAACATGGAACTACATCTTGTAATTTGCTGCCACCTTAACTGTGAGTATTGTGGTCATTGTTTACGCTAAATTATAATATATGCAGTTACGGATAGTCCCCCCCCCCCCCCCCCCCAAAGGATTTCAAGAGTGCTCATTTTATTGTGAACGACTTTTAATACAGAATAAAGAAATAAGTTCAATATAGAGGATGTATATGAAAGTATGTTACAAACTTTGTGTGGTAATTCCTTGTCGAAAATGAGGAACTGTCATATAATGTGACATAGCCTAGCACAAATTGTAAGGGAGAAAATTCGCCCTTGAAAATAGAAATCAAATATCGTATTTAGGCAAAATATCGTAAACTACTTAGAAATAAAGTACGATTCTCTGTATACTGTTTTATGCTAACGAGATCTGCAATCTGTGAATAAATTGTTTAGAACACATTCCGTCTTCATTAAAGTAATGGGGGCGGCCACACTATTATGGGCTTCATGCACTTAGGTTGACATTGTACAGGTGTGTATGGTCCACTGATAGATAGTGTCTGATGGCTATGTAAGTTCACTGAGTTCGTAGCACAATCACTCATTGTTGCGAGGTTCTTAGCTGTTTAACTGGTCACCCCTGCTTCCTCGGAAGTGCATATGGCGGGATCAGCCAGGTAAAGCAAGCTGGAGGCAGCCATGGAGTTTCCTTATAGTGGTCCATAACCAAGTGGGCTTGGCAGGCTTGAGGTGGCTAAACCCGTCGGTCATGTAAGTTGGGTTGGCTCCGCAGCGATTTGTGTTGCCGCCAGAGGTAGTGAGTGGACTGCACAGCCAACCCCCGCGGTTTCTTGGTTCACTGCAGCTGGGGCTGAATCAGCAGCGTTTACAGGCACTATCAGCTGATTTACCTTGACAGGCGACCCCTCTCTTCTTCCAAGGATAGGGCCCTGGGTTGCTGGCAGCTATCTCGGCAGTGGTGGTGGTGTAGGAGATGCTCCCACTTCATGAGTCGCCGGCATTGAAACCTGGACCATGTGCAAGGCCTCTCCTTCAGCTATGTCTCCACCATGGCTCTTCGTCAAGCTGGATGTCTGCAGCATGCCCCACATGCTCCCTTGGCAGGGTGGTAGGCGCTGTCGGCTGGCCGAGTACCCCTGCAGTGGCCTCCTCTCATCCAGGGGAATGTCAGTGGGCACCCATGGGACTGCATCTGCTAACCACATCTCGACAGGGGCATCCTTCCGTGCGGACAGGATGCCTCGAGAACTGGCTTCCGCGTTGGTGACACGGTTGACTTGCAAACATTCTGAGACATAATAACAGTAGTGCACGGTTTTACCTGTCTTTTACTAGGCTCAGCTGGGTGACCGGCCGACACAGTGGGGGAAATGGATGCTTCCGCATCATCTTCTTCCCTGTCCAGGTGAAGTGGCCCATGTGGCAGGTGCGGCGTCGGGCGACACTGGCGGCCTATAATAAGTCATGACAACAACTATAGGGTTAGGTTATCCCTTCTCAGCGCAGGGTGGCGTCCACAACTGGAAGCTGGGAGCCCCGCTGTTGAGCATTTGACTCCACTGCTAGGGTGGCCGCGCAATCCGGGGTGATCACGGCCAGAGATGCCAGCTGACCTGAGGCCTGGAGGGCTGCCTCGGCAGGGCTGGCAGTTCTGGAGGATGCTCCTCCAGAAGATTATTGCTTCTCTGTGGCTGCAGCGATATCGTCCGACGTAGTAGGCATCACGCTGTGTGGTTTGGCCGGTGCAAGGGGCACTGGCTGAGTCCATTAGGGTGAAACCGGTGTTTTTGCTGCCTTTTCAATGGTGCTAGTTGCAGAAGATGTCTGGACGGCGGCGGTCCGTAAAGACTGTAGACGTCTCGGATGACAATCCAGTGGACTCCTCTTGGAGACTTCTGTGGTGCTGGGAGTCCACTTCCCAGGTCGGTCAGTGAACTTCTGGTTGAACTCTGAGTGCGTTGTTGGTAGTGACCGTTCTAACTCCTTGGTTCTTGGCTTGGGAAATGCTATCCTCGTCGGCGCAGAATATATAGATCCTATTGCAGATTGCTCTGTCCCACTCATCTTCGTAGACTGCGACGTCCATGCTTCCTTACAAGGAGAGGGTTCAGATAGTTCTTAGTCATCCAGCGTGTCAGAAATTGGCGATGCAGACGTAGGTTGGACAGGTTCCAAGCACACACTATTTGGGAAGGGTCGCATCTGTCCCCTGGTCGCCTTACATATATGTCCTCGGCGGTCTTCCGTCCAACATACATTGTCCTGGCATCCTATGACCTTGTATATACCTTCCCATTTTCCAGCGAGTCCTCCGCTGAATTGATTGTTGCCTCGACTCGGAGTGGCTGCAGAGTAGGATTGCTTCTCCCATTTTGAAGACTCGAACTCTAGTACATGGTGGCGGATATTTTTTGGCGATATAAGCCTCTTGGCGGCTAAACATATGGTTTCAGGCTGAGATGTTTCTGTGGACTCATGCTCTCACTGTCAGTCTCCAGGGCGTCATAGTGTTTGGCCCAGGAGTAGTTGGCTAGGGCTTGCATCTGTGGTTTCGTTTGTGCGGTGCCACAGAATGAAGAGGATCCCTGTGTCTCTGGTCTTCTCCGATACTGAGACGTAGGTTCTTCTTAAGTTCCTGGTTTCGGCGCTCAGTAGGATTAGCTTGAGGGAGTGGTATGGTGGAGTTGTCCATGTTTTCGCTCCCTATTCTTGACAGGCTAGCAGCCATGCTAGTGAACTGGGTCTCATTGTCAGTTAAGATGCTTTGCGGGTATCCCCAGCGTGGAAAAATTTCTTGGTTGAATTTTCCGATTATATGATGCGTCTCTTGACTTGGCAGTGGGAAGGCTTCTACCCAGCTCAATAACAGATCAGTTACGTCCAACAAGTACCTATTCTCCTTTGTACTGCGGGAATAGGGCCCCATCAAGTCGGCTGCTATTTGGATCCATGGAGTATGTGGTTTCCGTGGCTTGGCCGTAGATCGGCTGGCATGATAAGCTTCATGCTGATGGCATGTAGTACAATCGCTGACTTAAATATGTACTTATAAATAGAATGAATAACAAATTCCATTTAGGTTGAGTGAAATTGTTCAAAAAACATTTTCATGTTCTAGTAATAACACATGTATTTTTTGCTATAAAATTTATTTGATAAAATGAAAATATTTTTTTGGCGAGATGGTGAAATTTTAGTGACAAAATCAGCTCCTTTTATTAATCGTAAAATTGGATCCCTACTTATAACCAATCAATTGTAATTTATTGATATAAAAATGATTTGTGTAGGATAACCTCGTGTGTTTGCACATATAAGAAAGTTTTAGCCAGCTTTGATAAACAAAAGTCTTTACGAGTTCTTGTTAAAATTTATTCTGGTAAGACAAGTGTGTTAATGCAATGTAAAGACTAGTGTGCTATCATAAACAGAGAAAAGTTATAATCAAGTTGCAAGTAAAATATTGGATTTATTCAGGTAAGGGAAACTGCATATTCCAAAGATCTTCTGTAGGTTACAAATATTACTGCAGATTTGTATGAAATAATACAAACACCTCAACTGTATTTTAAGTGAGTTGTAATATGTATAAGGTGCTGATAGAATTCTCTATGTTTTAAATGTTTCAGCTTTTCCTGAATACTTTGCAGAAAGGTTTATTGAAGGACCAAGCCTGGCTGGATATGTTTGAGTCGGTTTCCAGCAAGCTGGCTCCAAACACAAGCCTCGTCAGTAAGTTTTTAAGGCTTCACTATTTTATCATTTCTTGAACATTACTTCTTCAGTTAGGAGGAGTGAAAGTGGTTTTTTAAGTTCATATTATTAGCAAAATAATCTAATTAAAAGTAAGTTACTTTCAGTGCATAAAACTTAATTTCATTTTACACAATAGACCAGTATTCAAAAACAAATTTATTAGGCCTAACTAAAAATTGATACAAAATAACTAAGTAATGTAATAATGTTGAATAAATAATTGGTGGGTGCCTTGAGCAATTAAATATGTCATGATAAATAACCTCAACAATGATACATAAACTTTGGTGCATAGAAGAAACATTTCGCAACACACTAGAACACTGCATTTAACTACCATGTCCACAAATAAGAAAATAACAAAATATACTTACCAACTTTAATTAAATAAAATTATGCCAGATATATGAAATCCTTCGATAAAATGAAAACGGTAATGCACAACGTCTTTAATAATATTAATAAACGACTGCTACTCATCAGTGCAACTACATCCCTGGAAGTTGGCTACAGAATTGAGAATGGACTAAATAAGAAGGAAACTGAAACACCCTGAGAAAAATTCTATAACATGCCCATAAAACTATTGAGAATCCATCAAAAAAATACTTTAATAAAACCTAGGCTCTAAGTGATGAGCTTAGGAATAGCAGGTTGACATTTAATTAACTATTAACAAAATATTCAAAACTGATAAAAAAAAAGTATTAAAAATTAAATAAATTAACGTGAGTAGTTGAGATTGAGCAGTAGGAAGTGATCTCTCTCACTCTCTCTGCTCTCCTTCTATCCCTTTCCATTTCTCTCTTCTCGCTATCTCCTTACCTCTCCTTATCTGTCTCCTTATCTTTTACCTTCTCCCTCTCCCCCCCACTCTAGTCTTTCCTCTCCCTCTATCCTCCCTCACACCCTCCTCTCACCCTCTCTTTCCTTCTCTCCTCTCTTTCACATTCTCCTCTTTTTTCTTCTCTACTCCCCTTCCTGTCTTCCTCTCTCATCTTCTCCCCTCTCCCTCTTCTTTCTCCCCTCTCTCTCCTCTTTCTCCCTCTCTCCTTTCTCCCTCTCTCTCCCCTCTTCTCCCCCCTCTTCTATCTTCCCCCCTCTTCACTCTCTCCCTCTCATCTCTTCTCCCTCTCATCTCTTCTCCCTCTCCTCTCTCTCTTCTCCCTCTCATCTCTTCTCCCTCTCCTCTCTTCTCCCTCTCCTCTCTTCTCCCTCTCCTCTCTTCTCCCTCTCCTCTCTTCTCCCTCTCCTCTCTTCTCTTCCCCCTCTCCTCTCTTTCTTTCTCTCTTTCTCACTGCTCTCTCTCCTCTCTTTCATCCTCTCCTGTATATTTGTCTTACCTTCTCTCCCCCTATTCCTTCCCTCTCTCTCCTTTCTTTCCCTTCCCCCTTTCTCTCCACCTCCCCTCTTTCTCCCCCTCTCCCCCTTTATCTCCCTCTTTCTCTCCCCATCCCCCTTTATCTCCCTCTTTCTCTCCCTCTCCCCCTTAATCTCCCTCTCCCCCTTAATCTCCCTCTCCCCCTTAATCTCCCTCTCCCCCTTAATCTCCCTCTCTCTCCCCCTTTTCCCCCTTTCTCTTCCTCTCTCTTTCTCTCACTCTCCCCCTTTTTCCCCTCTTTCTCTCCCTCCACCCTTTTCTATCCCTCTCCCCCTCTCATATACCCTCCTCTCATATCTTCCCCTCTCTCCCCTCTCCTCTCTTCCCCCTCTCCTCTCTTCCCCCTCTCATATCTTCCCCTCTCTCCTATCTTCCCCCTCTCTCCTATCTTCCCCTCTCTCCTATCTTCCCCTCTCTCCTCTCTTCCCCTCTCTCCTCTCTTCCCCCTCTCCTCTCTTTCACCATCTCCCCTCTTTCTTTCTCCCTCTCCTCTTCACCCTCTCCTCTCTTCCCCCTCTCCTCTCTTCACCCCTCTCCTCTCTTTCCCCCTCTCCTTCACCCTCTCCTGTCTATTCATCTTATCTTCTCTCTCCCCCTATTCCTTCCCTCTCTCTCCTTTCTCTCCATTTCCCTCTTTCTCTCCTCCCCCTATTCTCCCTCCCTCTCCTCTCGAAAACCAAGCAATGTCTGATACTGTACTTCTCTATTTGAGAATTATTTGAGATCCAAGCTGTACTCCTGGAGATGGTTCTAGGACAATCCTTCCTACCCAGTGGTCAAGCAATTAATAACTGCAACATCCTATAATGACTTCAAGTGCTCGTACTTTAGCAGTTAAAGTGAGGCACAGATTTTTTCAGCCTAAGTCTCCCTGGTGAGCTACATATGTCCACTTAGATGCCCTACTCAGATGGCTCTCCCTCATGCCAAGGTTCTTACATCTCAGTGCATAAGAGGCTGACAGTGGTTTAGTGGTCAATCTACCACTCACCTCCCACCAAGGCAGGCCAGATCTGATTCCCGGTGATGTCACCCAAATTTTTGCGTATGGGAAACATGGCAGACGTTACCATTGGAATGCAGATTTTTCTCAGGACATTCATTTTCCCTTGCCGTTGTATTCTGCTGCTGCTCCATCTTCACCTCATTTCACCCTCACCAGCACTCAAGACCTTTAAATGCTGACTAGAACCTTTCAACTCAATTTCGAGGGGCTCTAGTCATTGTGTTCTCAAGTCTTCAAGGAGCTGGATCCAAGAAAGATCTAACACCATGCTCTTCGAGATAAAATAAGCACTAATGAAATCAACCGTTGAAAAAAAATTATGTACTGCCTGTTTACTTTACACATGCTACACTACACACTGGCGGTTATACTCCCAGTTAAGTTGGCAGCAAATCAAGTAAAATAGTTCCCTAATATGTAGTGCATTGCAAGTGTAATGTTAAAATTTATCTCATAACAAGTTTGTTTTTTTTTATTTCTTTATCACATTAGAGTATGAATTGGCATATTATTAACACATCCAGGTTTCTGACAATTTCACATTTTCACTTGATTGAAATCATGAACAAAGTCAGTAGGCCCATGGTATAATGTAATTTTACATATGGTGGAACAAAATAAGAGTTAGTGAGTGAGCGAGTGAAGAGTTTTGGGCGGCTCTTAACAGTGAGGTCTAAAGAGCTGAAGAGTGTGAAGCGAGATGAGTTTGGAGCAATGCCAGAATGAAAGGGCGGGGGAAACAGGAAGGAGATCCTCAAGAAAACCTGCCAACTAGTGGCATCGTCCGGCATGATTCCCAAATGAAAAAATCCAGGAGCAAACACGCTGGTAATCAAACCCAGTTCGTCTAGGTGGGAGGTAAGTAGTCTAACCACTACACTACTGTGGTTCCACAAAATAAGAATAAAAGTAGGTATGAAGCATGGCTTTCAAACATACTCACTTTATCGTAAACAGTCTATAGCTCTTGCAACCAACAGTGATGGATGTCTCAAAGTGCTAACTTGAAGAGTTCATGGAAGTGGGACTCCAGTGTTTTGTTGACCCTGTTTAGGTGCTTGTAGGATCTGCATAAGGGACATTAGGTTTCTTAAGCTCAGAAGTTTGGCTTTGTGGCATGTCACGTATAATTATATTAAAGGCCCTTGACAGCACAAGGTCACATTTTCTTACTGCTGACAGCTTACAAGTCAATCAACCTTACCTTATGTATTTAAAGTAGTTGACAAAAAAATAGCCAGTAACAAGTAGGGATAAATTGGAGACTGATGAGGAATATCTTGATAGTTTAAATCATTAGAAACAAAAGTGAGAAAGAAGGTTTTATACTTTCATTGCTGGTCTCTGGTTCAGTGAGGCAACTAAGAAGCTTCACATTGCATGGATACTGTAGAAGTGCTTGCTGTAACACTGTCTCAGGGCTGGCTGATCGGGACATGCATTCACATCCTGAAACAGTTGGTCCAAACACGGAGACACACAATATTGTAGCACATAATACATCTTTAGCCACATCAGTAGGGAGGTTCTTAGACTGTTGTCAGCCGCGATAAAGGAGAGCTGAGAAATAGATCAACATTTGCACTGCCTCCTTCCTTGTTAGTTTGATTTAACCAAAATCTACCCTTTCATGTGGACTTCATCATGGCAATGTTGGAGAGCACACATCCAACGAAGTCCAGACTTGCACACCAACAATAAGGGAGTTATTTTAATTATTGTCATTATAATTTTGCTGGACTCTCTTTATTAGCTTTCCAGGTTTTTATGGTTGGGACATTAATAGAAAATATCAGAAAATTTAATGTCTTCTTTGTTGGGTATGTGATGGCTTTAATAGTGTACAAATATTTGAGCTTTGTTAGCAGAGGACTAACGTGTACGTCTTTATGTAGTTTTCATGTTTATAAACAAAGCAGTGTCATCTTTGCCGAGAACTAAGAGTGTAAATGTGTATGCAGGCAACCCAGCCAAGTTCTACACGCAACACACATCGCGGGCCCAGAAGGTGTGGCCCCAGATGCTGGACTGGGTGCACAAGGTGGGGCAGATGCAGATCCTTAAAAAGCACATTGCCTACGAGCTTAACACGTCCTGCAAGTTCGACTCCAAGCACCTTGCAGCTGCCCTGCAGGCCATGAATGAGTGTGTATCTGCCAACATTTAACAGTTCACATGAGCAAATTCATGCTCTATGTACCTATGTACTTATAATGCTTGTTGTTTGCATTAAATGCTTTGTTTATAGTGAATGTTGGATTAACCTCCGCTCAATTTTAAAAGAAATATTCTTTCTTGATAGTGAAATAGCGGTTCATTTTATCTTAAAACAAAGGAATATTTTACACAGACCAAATCAAATTGACTCATGATGTCTTTTCAGCTTATTTAAATCAACTTCTACTCATAATTGCGAACCACTCTGCAGCACCCCAACGGAGTTTGATTGGGCAGTACAATCCTCCAGATGCCAGGAACTTGTACTGTCTACCCAACAGTAAAAGATGCACACTCATATCCCAAACAAATTGTACTGTTTACCGGCCGAGCCACCAAGATGATGCTTCAATGTCACCTACTACTATAAAGCACCAAGGGATGGCACCAGTAGTATCAGTCGCTGAGACATGCAGCAGTAGGAACTTTGGCTGGCTGGTGATGTCACACGCCCAGAGGATCTAATGCCACCACCCCCTCTCCACCAGTACAAGGGTGAGCCAGGAGAGTATAAATACAGGGGCGTGGCGCTTGGAATGTCAGTCTGTCCTGTTCCTTCACTGCACTCCTGGTGCCGAAGGAACAATCAGCTCTCGCCTGGTCTTCACTGTTCTCCTGTTTGCCAAAGCACAGGTCTTGAGATCTCTGTCCATGCCTTCGTAGACATTTCTGCATGTTGCAGACATCCTCCAAAAGCTTCCTATGTTTGAGTCGTCCTTCTCTGCCCTTCACCCTGGTGATGCGGCTTTGCTGATGCGGAGAAATGTGTATTCCCCGCGTGTAGCAAAGATTAGTGGGTTAGGAGGCCGCATGTGTCGGGTGTCCCACTGGCCTACATTTTTACGCTTGCCACTAACCAAATCCAGCATATCGCTAGTGGATACTACAAGGGAATCCTACATAAAACCTGAAAGGAATATTATATAAAACAATGGCATGAGCATGCAGCAGTGATTTAAGAAAGAAAAGGAGAATCTTTCCAGGGAAACTTTGTGTCTGTCAGCAAGCTAAATAGTTACGTGTGTCATGGTACTAGGTGGACAACCACAGGCCCTTCAACACCTGGGTTGACAGGCTAAACAAATACAAAGCGAATGCACTACATGCATATATATCGTGGCAAATTGTGCTCACATTGGTCACTTAATACAGATATAAACACTGGAATAAAATTGTAAAAATATGTTGCACCTGGTTTTGAGAGCTCTAAGGCTTAGTCTTTGGTTTGTTACGGATTTGGTGCACAAGATATTGCCAACATATACACTGTAGAAACACATGAGTAATTTAGGTTTTGAATATATAAGAACATTTAAAAGAATTCTTCTTAGTTAATTCTCTTCACATAGGGCCCTTTCAAAATGTATAGTGGTATTTAGTTGTCTACCTACACATCAAGTCAGATTTAAATAATGAGAGACAAAAAGCTATCCTAGCTATCCCTTGCGAGAGTCCATCTTATCGTGTAGGTCTAACAGTTAATGTGTTCACTGTTTATCTTCGTTAAAAGTGTTCAGGTAAGTTCCTCTGTTTATCTTCGTTAAAAGTGTTCAGGTAAGTTCCTAAGAAATGTCAACGTCAACAGGTGCGGAAAATACACTCCTACACGACAGCATTCTTCATTTAGGTGATCTTCACAAGTACACTGTAAAAACGTATAGTAATATTTAGAGGTTTACCTATACATCAAGTCAGATTTAAATGATGAGAAACTATAAAATAGGAAAAGCTAAAAATTGTCATTGTTACGTCGAAGTCTCTGTCTTCAACTTATCACTGGCACTGTGGTGAGTCTTTATGTGATGCACTTATGGTAGCCATTACTGTCTCTGTGGTGAGCGTCTTTTTGCAATGCTACCTGCTTAAGTGGGCTGTTGGCCACTGACAGTTACAGAACCTTGAGGTGAAAAATGTATATTTTGCACTGAGGTGAAAAGTTACTGTTTGATGTACAGCAGTTAATGGCTGTATTTAAAAGTTAATTAGCACATAGTCGAATGATTAATTATGGTTGCATTTACCTCTTTGCTTCCTTACACTTCTCCCACCTCCCCTTGTTGACAGCGAGGGGTGAGGCACTTTTACGGTATTCTTTTTATTAAATTTAGCCTAAATGTGATTGTTCTGCTTACGTCTTTGATTTGCCACTAAATTAAATGTAGCGTAGGTGACAGGCCTGTAACGAATCCTTGGTCATTCGCACTAAGTAGCGGTTAATGGCTACTACACTGCCTGCAACCACTGCACACTTACTGGCGATCTTCGTCCTTACTTCTTGCGGGCCTCCCCCACGGATGAAGAGCAGCATGTAGAGGGTATGGCCACATGTACCTTGCTGTGGGTCTCCATTGCGATTCCCGGTACCGGCCAGGCGAATGAGTGGCCTTGGCGGTACGCTGGGACATCAGGCATTGTGGAGCAGCTCGGGGCATCATGGCATCTGCTTCTTCCGCAACAGATAGATAGGACACTCATTCAAGGGACGTTGAGGCAGTGCGTGGGAATGATGAGCCCTCCACCCCGGCTGTATGGGTTCCTACCCGTAGGGCAGGATATTTCTCTTACGGAGCAGTGCGAGGAAGAAAGACCTTGACCTCGATTGCGGGCAGCACAGCTCATCATGGGACCAGGTCATGGGTGGAATTGATGGTCTCTGTGGCCAGGTCCTGGGGCGAGGCAGTAGGAGGGAGGATCACCTCGACCTCCACTGCAGGTGATGTGCCAGACGAGGGGTGGTTGGTGGCGTCGACAGTCTCGACGACTGCAGTGTCTTGTGTAGCAAAATGGTGGGCCGAACCACTTCAGCGTTGGCAACTTGACGTCCTAAGTGGCGGAAGTTCTCGCATAGCAAGATGGCAGGGTGGAGCACTTCCATGTTGGCAGCTCAATGTCCTGAGTGGTGGGAGGTCTTGCGTAGCAAGATCCTGGGGCAGAGCACACTTGTCGAAGCTCAACGTCCGGGTCTGCAGGTATTCCTGCGTTGCAGAATCTTGGGGTAGAGCACTTACATCTTAACGGCTCTATGTCTGGGGAGTAGAATTTCCTGCGGGGCAGGTTGCAGGTATGGAGCACTCTCGTCGGAGCTCGACGTCCTGGGTGGTGGTAGTTCTTGCATAGCACTTCCATCGGGGCAGCTAGACATCCTGAGTTGCGGGTTTTCCTGCGTGGCAGGTTCTTGGGGCGGTGTACTCTCGTCGGAGCTCAACGTCCTGGGTGGCGGGAGTTCTTCATCGGTGGATGCAGTGGCCCACGTCGTAAACATGTCCTTGGCCACTGCCTCTTGTGCTTCTTCCTTCTTCGCCATATCTGTGCTCGTTCTGAGCCCAGTGTCCGGTGGTCTAGTGGCAGTGTGTTCTTCCTGGTCGGAGCCCTCAGTCGACTTCATTGAAGTAGGAATAGCCTTGACTGCCAGCTTTGGAGTTGTACTGTTTGGAGAGGTAGGCACTAATGTGATTCCTACCCCTCTCACCGAAGGTGCTTCTAACTGTTCGCTAATGCGTCTTGAGTGGCAGGGTGTCTGGCGGGATTCTGTGTCACGTGAACTCCGCCATAACAATTCGGAGCAGCTGGTTCTTGCTGGATCGTGTGTGGCTGCGATTTTCTCAGCATAGCGGCGTGGCGTCGTGGGCATTGATCTGATGGAGAATGCACCATGGCGTGGTTCTGCATCAGGCTTCCATGGCGCAATGTAACTAGGGATCTGGTCAAAAATGAGAGGTGGTGGCTCAGGTCTCGTTGCAGGTCCCGGTTCGGTATCTGGAACTATCAGTTCGGTAGGAGGTTCGTCTTCATCTTCAGATTGTCCTGGTGTTTCTCCTTCAGTGTCGTCATCACCCCATGTCTGCATGTCCCCTGGTAGAGTCGGATCTGGCCTCGGGTGGCTGTGCGGATCCACCCGCGTATATCTTCGGCCCACTAGACGTTGTCTTGCTTGCCTACTATACGGTATGGTCCATCCCACTTGTTGGCAAGGCCAGCGCAAAAATTGGTTGCTGGCTTTGCTGAGAGGGTGACTTCACAGAAGGTCGGCTTCCCCTGGGTTGAATTCCCATACCCCAGTTCTTGGTTGAGGGTATTTATTTAGAATATAGGCCTTCTGGGCTTTCTGGGCATGCGTGGTGTGGGCCAAGGCTGCTAGCCGATCATCCTCGGGTTGAGGCATGTCGATGGGCTTGCTCTCCCACTGCCAGTCGCTTGGTCTCCTAAATGTTTTCCCCAGGAGTAGGACGCTTGGACTGGTGTCGATGGCTTTGTTCGTTCGGCGGCGGAGGACAAACAGTATGGTAGGGATGTGCTTATCCCAATGCTTGTGATCATTACCCACACTGATATGGAGGCCCTTCTTGATCTCCTGGTTCCTCTGTTCAGTGATGTTGGTTTGGAGGATTGTAAGGGGGGGTGGGAGGTAGTCCAGGTTTCCACTCCCCATCCCTGACAGGCGGTTTGCCATTGACGGCTTGTAAACTGGGTGCCATTGTCTGTCAATATGGCCTTCGGATAACCCCATCATGCGAAAATCTCAGTCTCCATTTTCCATATGATTGGGTTGGTTTCTTGGCTGGGTAGAGGAAATGCCTTTACCCATCTTGAAGATTGATCTGTTACCATGAGCAGGTAGTGGTTTCCTTTCGTGCTAAATGAATACGGGCCCATCAAATCGGTGGCAATGTGGGTTCAGGCCATCTTGGGTCTCCAAGGCTTTGCGGGAGGGGGGAGTACTGGGTATTCTTTGCCGCGGCAGCACATGATGCAGTTGCTAATGTACTGCCGGCCATCGCTGCTTATCCCGTCCCAATTATAACGTTTTTTAATGTCAAGCAAGGTTTCCCTAGTACCTGGGTGACCAGCTTGGGTATGGTCGTGATGGTTCCGGCATATATCGGCGCGTAGTTGCGGTGGGACCCAGATCTTCCAAGGTGCATCGGGTTGTCTGCTACGCGTCCACACATTATCCCGTAGTTCGAATCGCTGGGACTTGTAGTAGGCGTCAGATATCAGGGTCCTTCTCCTGGCTTAAGGTTATTTGCTGGCGGGTTATTTGCAGTTGGAGAAGACGTATTTGCTCTTTCGGACTTCTTTTGACCTAACGGGGCAGACATTTTCTCCTCCTCTTTAGCTTTTTTTCCTGTGTCGGGAGACGAGACAAGGTATTCGGTAGGTCATTCATTTTGCCTGGGCAATGCTGGATCTCAAAGTCGAACTCAGTAAGGAACATGTCCCACTGCCCGAGCTTGGCCTTCGAATTCCAGGACTCGTGTAGCCATTGGAGGGCTTTGGAGTCCGTCCATAGAATGAATTGTTGCCCTTCAAGATAATACTTGTATTTCTTCATGGCCCAGATAACAGCCAGACACTCCTGCTCATTGATGTGGTAGCGCTGCTCTGTTTCGTTTAAGCGAGTTGACACATACGCTATCACATGTGGATGTCCTTCTATGTCTTGCTGGTACAGTACTGAGCCGAGGCAGTTCTGACACGTGTCCGTTTGCAGTATTAATGGCTTTTCTCCTTGTGGTCGGTGGAGCTGATGGATATTGGTGAAGCTGCTCTTCAAGTCGGAAAACGCTTGTCGTTCCGGGCCCCATCGCCACCATGTCTCTTTCTTGAAGAGAGGTTGTAGTGATGCCATGTATTTTGCAATATTTGCAACAAAGTTGCAACCAATTACACAGACCCAGGTCCCGTCGAAGTTGTAGCTTATTTGTAGGTTCTTCCACTTCTTCAATTGCTCATATTGAACTGTGTTGCGGGAAGTTTCCTTCTGGTGAGATGACGTGTCCCAGATAATCTATTGAGGACTTGCCAAAGAATCTTTTTGACAGCTTGCAAGTCATTCCGTGTAATTCGAGTCTTTCCAACACACTTTGCAGATGGCCTAGGTGCTCCTCGCAACTATTGGAATATATTATTACGTCGTCGAGGTAGGCAAAAAAGAACTCGCCAGTGTATCCTGTTAACACTTCTGCAGACATTAGTCGTTGGAACGTTGCTGGGACTTTTTCAAGCCGAATGGCATGACTCAAAATTGCAGGGTTTTGCCTTCGGGCGTTGTAAAGGCTGTATATTTGCGACTGTCCAGTTGGACCGCAATCTGCCAATATCCCAACTCCATATCGAGAGTACTGAATATTTTGGCCTTGCCAATGTCTCATAGGGTATGAGACAAGTCTGTAGCTGGGGGAGCAATCAGGTGGGTGACGTTATTTAGCAATTTGTAATTTACGCAAAATCACAATTTTCCATCTTTCTTCGGCATGAAGACCACGTGTGAGTTGTATGGAGAAGTTGATGGCTCAACGATTCCCTGGTGCTTCATGTCGTTGACCTGCTCCATAATGAGGTCACGCTGGTGGGCTGACACTTGGTATGGTCGGTTGTAAACCGGTACGTTGGTGGTCAGCCATATTTCGTGCTGAATAGAACATGTTTGTCGTAACAGTCCTCCTTGTCTGCACGTTCTGGCCTGCTCGTCTAGTACAGCTTTTAATTGGTAGAATTCGTGGTTAATGCACATCAGGCCAATGGGCATTGGAGGAAGGTCATCTGGATTTTGATCCCAGTTAACTGTTATCTGGTTGGTTTCTCCCAGATAGGCTGTACATTGTCCATGATCTAGAATACATTTTTTGCGGATGAGCCATGGACATCCTAGTATTATTGATTCGGATAGGGTCGGAGACACAATAAATTCTGTCAGTGTAGCAACACTTTGTATTTTCACTGTCAAGGTGATTCGTCCGGTTACGACTAGGGTGGAGTCGGGTTGCGCCATTCGTACTGTTCTGGTTTGCGGTCTTGTTTCGGTCAGTTGGCTTAGTGTTAACAAATCACTCCAGGTGAAATTGCCTGTGACCACTGAGTCTAGCAAGGTGAGCATCCTGTTGTTGTTTACCTCCACTTCTATGTGTGGGGCTATAGAAATCGGTGCTGCTTCCCTTAGTCCCTGGAGGGTGGGCCCTTGTGAACCAGGGTTGGTGGCCCGCTTCGTGCCCCGGCATCGGCGTTTCCCGACTTACTATTGGGAGTTGGTTTTTCTGTTTGCCTAGCGGGAATAGCGCATGACTGCTCCCTCTGGTTTTCGAGGGCAGTCCTTGTTCCAGTGGTTCTCCGGGCAGAACCACTGGGCATTTGGGTACGAATGCCACGCTGGGAGTTGGAGCGGGTGCACTCTTAAGAGGGGCAACCGGGGGAACTCAAACCTCTGGGGTCTTGGTAGATACAGGCTTTTCAAAGACTAGCCTGTGCTGCAAAATTCTGTCCTGCCTCTCGGACTCGGTTAACCAGTTTGTCCAAGGTAGTCAGTCTCATGATAAGAAGGGTGTTCCTAAGGCTGTGTAGCCGCATTCAACTGATGGAGCGAATGACGGTTGCTTCGTCAATACCGGTGAAAATGTGTCTGAACATCCATTCCATCCTCCGTATGAAGATTTCTGCTTCATCGTCAGGCACCTGGGTCTGACTTTAAAATTGAGTTGTCAACCTAGCCAACACCTCTTCGCCCGTGAATTCCACCACTAGCCTATTACTGAACTGCTTCCAATCCATTAGGAATGCACCATATCTCTCCCACCAAGTAAGGGCGAGACGCTTCAAATGTAGTTGGGCCCTGTTGACCCATTGTTTCAGCAGCAGGTCCGTAAATTTCATTACTAGTAGCTGTTTGCAGGAACTTGGGTTGCCACAGCGAAATGATTTGAGACACATACATGGTCCTTCAGGGTCATCAGTAATAGACATAAAAGACATACATGCCAAATCCAGCCAGTTGATGATCTCGCTCACCAATTCAGAGCTGACATGCTAGTTTTGAATCAGATTAGTGGTATGTTACCTAACTCTAACTTACCAGCCAATCAATGGGAACTTCAGCGAACCTACGCTTGGGGGACCCAAACTTTGGAACGCCTTGCCGTATTGATCTGTTAATTGGAGCCAAACTGTTTCCACTAGTACTGATGGGCTCTCACCTTGAAGGGTGTCCAGGATCAACAGTCACCATGAATTCTCTGTTTGGTTGGCTTGTAATGGGAAGGGTGGACTCAAAAACTGTGGAGCCCTCATCACAACTCATTACATGTCTTCATGCTACTTCATCACTTGACAAAAGCATGAAGAGGTTTTTTGAGTTAGAGGAATTACCTATGGCTGCTCCTCTTACACCAGAAGAGAAACAATGTGAAACAATATTTGAGCAAACTCATCAGCGAGCTGCAGAAGGCAGTTACAATGTGTGCCATCCATTCAGGTCAGCAAAGCCAGAGCTAGGAAGTTCTAGACCACAAGCTCTAACTCGACTACATGGGCTGGAGAAAATATTTTGTTGGAACCCTGAGCTCAAGCAGATGTATGCAGAATTTATGGCAGATTATATCACTTCTAGCCACCTGGGAAAGATGCCTGAGGATGCAACAGATTGTTCCTCAGCTGTGTACATTCCCCACCACTGTGTCTTGAAGCCTGATAGTACAACCACCAAGCTTCGAGTTGTATTTGATGCATCAGCCAATGCTTCATCAGATGCCTCACTGAACAACATATTGCTGACAGGTCAAAAATTACAGTGTGAGATAAGTGATTTGATTTTGTGGTTCCGTCTGCATCATACTGTGTTCAATGCTGACATTCAGCAACTGTACCAACAAGTACTGTATTAAGCATCATGATTTTAAGATAATTCTATGGCATTCAGATGAATCCGAGTCTGTTCAAGAGTATCATTTGAAAACAGTAACCTACAGGGTAGCATCTGCTCCTTTTTTTTCTCGTCATACATTTAACAACTTACAAAAGATGAAAGCCACAAATACCTCCTTGCGGCGGCAGCCGTAATCTCAGATACATATGTAGACAATATTGTTACTGGTGTGAAGTCAGTAGCAGAAGCATCTGTTCTCCAACTGGAACTAGTTGAGTTGTTGAAAACTGGGGGATTTCACCTTCGGAAATTTGCTAGCAACAGTCGATAATTTGTTTAAATATTGCCATCATCTCAGCTCCAGCTTTCTCTCTCTCACTGGTTTGATTCAGACTAACAGATACCTTGAAGGTTTTAGGGCTGCAGTGGAATCCTAGTGTCAACATGTTTTCATATAGAGTGCAACCTCAGAGTAAAGCAGCTATTAAACACGGAATTCTCTGTGATCTGACAAGAATATTTGACCCATTGGGTTGGTTGCCCCTCTGCTGTTGCTGGTGAAGTGTTTCATCCAACAACTATGGATCCACGGTGTAAAGTGGGATGCAGAACTTCCTGTCACTGTTCACACAAAATGGTTACAGCTCAAGAAAGAGCTTTCACTGTTGGAAGCTTTCACTGTGTGCCCATAAGTGACTGCTACTGACTAGTGGAGCTCCATGGTTGTTCAGACAGCTCCGAGGTGGGTTATGCCGCAGCAGTGTATTTACGAGTTGTGCATCAGGATGGTTCAGTATCCATGCACCTGGTCATGGGGTGGTTTAAGGTGACGCCTGTCAAACTGGTGTCGCTTCCAAGACTCAAATTGTGTGCAGCATTACTGCTGGCAAAAACACTTTGTTATGTCCTAACTGTCTTTGGGTCAACACTTAGGTAGGATAATGTGTTTGCCTGGATTGACTCCGCTATAATACTGGGATGGATTCGTTCATCATCACATCATTGGAAGAAATTTGTAACCAACAGGGTTGGAGAAATCCACAGACCCCCCCCCATGAGTGGTGGCACCATGTGCCATCAGAGCAAAATCCTACAGATTGCACTTCAAGGGGTCTGTTACCATCCCAACTTCTGGGCCATCCTCTGTGGTGGGAGGAACCTATATGGCTGCAAGAGACTAAGGATGTCTGGCCAAAACACAGTGAACAGTTGGTGGAATCAGAGTGTGACTTACTGATTGAAGAACGCGAAGCAACTTCCAGCCTGACGTTCACTGCTGTATTGGTTTTCATGTCTTCACAAGTCAAAATAATTACAGTTTAATGCTTGCGATTTATGAAACCACAGTTGGAAAAGCCTACTCAAGGTTCCTCGTTATGGATTGATGAGCTACAGACACCTTTAATGTTCTGGGTGGAAACATCTCAACAGGTACACTTTGCGATTCTCAGCTCTTGAGAAGGGAAAGTGTCCAGATACTCTTGGGAAGTTAAACCCATTTCTTTACTCGAAAGGAATTCTTCAAGTTGGTGGGAGATTGCATGCATGAGCTTTGCCACATGATCAGAAACATCCTGCACTTCTCCCAAAAAAGTGTCGTTTGACTGAGTTGATTATTGACCAGCTGTACAGAGATTTGCTCCATCCTGGTTCGCAGCACTTATCAATACAGTACTCCAGCAAAATTTCTGCATCTTCAACAGCAGAGATGTAGTGAGATGCAGACTGCACTTGTGTATGATATGTTTTCGCTGTCGGCCACAACATACAACACCAAGAATGGGAAGTCTTTTGGCTGAAAGAGTCACTCGGGCAAGCCTTTTCTGAAAACCGGAGTGGATTATGCTGGTTCATTTACCATTACAATGGTCAGAGCCAGGATACCTAGGACGTATAAGGCATACATCTGTTTTATCATCTGTCTTGCTACAAAAGCACTCCATTTAGAATTGGTGTCGTCTCTCAGTACCGACACATTTTTGGCTGCATTGTGAAAATTCGTGGCACGTCATGGGTGGTGTCAAGATCTCTTCAGTGACTACGGGACAAGTTTTGTTGGTGCCAGCAACCAGCTTAAGGAATTGTATACTTTCCTTCTCAGCACAAAGAAAGATGAGACTTTCAAACAAGCATTATGCAGGCAACAAATCACCCGGCACTTCAACTCACCTGGAGCCCCTCACTTCGGAGGACTGTGGGAAGCTGGTGGCAAGGCTGTAGAGTCACACCTAACCAAGGTGGTTGGGAAGCTGTTGCTGAGTTATGAGGAGTTCTACACTGTGCTCACTCAAGTGGAGGCAGTCCTCAACTCGCGACCATTGTGTGCTCTGTCTACAGATTCTTCAGACCTACAGGTTCTGACCCCAAGCCATTTTTTTTAGCATTAATTCCACCTCAGAGACTCCCAGAAGAGGATGTGACTACAATTCCAGCTAATCGTCTTTCAAGGTGTAGACTTCTTAGCAACTTCATCAATCCTTTTCGTCACACTGGCAAAAGGATTATCTTCATCAGCTGCAAGTTCAGGGCAAGTGAACGAAAGACGTACCTAACCTGCAAGTGGGCACACTTGTCCTTGTCCAAGAACCTAATATGCCAACTATGAACTGGCATCTGGGCCGTGTTGCCAAAACATTCCCTGGCCCTGATGGTGTCGTGCATGTGACCAAGGTGTTCACCTCATCAGGAACCATTACCAAACCAGTTGTGAAGCTATGCCCCTTGCCAGTGAATTAGTTGAAATATAATATTTCTGGGCAGGCGAGATTTTTAGTATCATGTGTGTTGTGTTTGTTGACATAGACCTATATCAAGTTTTTGTATTTCCTGGGTTCAGTGCTGTAACCTGTACATTATCGACACTGGCTGGCACTGCGATCAGCAGTTGTCATTGAAAGATGGCATGTGAACTATCAATGGGTGTGCAGCCGCCAGAAACTTTGTCAAGTAATGCTGCGTAATTTTCCCATCCAACTAAAAAATTATTTCACCAGAAATGTAATTTTTTTTTACAAGTGCAGGTTATTTCGCTGTGATGTAATTGAAATTTGTGGTTATGTTTTTTCTTAAGTTGGGCTTTAAGTTCGAAACCAGTGTAACTTTGAAAACAAATGCTTGGATTTCTGTACATTTATTGTTTTGTGATAAATTTGACAAAGTTCATTCATTAGATTCTATTTAAAAAGTTTTATATTTCCACTCAAAATACGTATTTTGATTTTACGGTATGATGATGTAAGATATCATTGTTTTGTCTTAAATTAAGGTTGATTTTGGTATTATTTCACGATATCGCAATTTGCGAAATTTCCATGCTCCTACTTATTTACGCTAAAAACATAATTAATGGTTTTCCCCCCTTAATTATTTGGTATTTTTATGACATCATCATCATCATCATCATGTCTGGAAAGCATAAAAAATTCTCAGAATGTATAAAAAATGTTTCGCTTTTGAACTGTTTCTTAAGACATGATTCATTCCAGTGGCTTGTTGGCGGAGATAGAGCGTCACTACAAGGACCCCACAATGCCGTACCCCAGGGAGGAAAACCCCTTGCTGTACGAGCTGTCTACCTACCTGGACTGGGCCGGGATCAGCGACCCCTTCTCCAAGATATACGTCACAGCGCAGAACCTCCAGCACATTTCGCTGCTCATGTTTCTGCTTGCCGTGTCACAGATCTCCAAGCTGCAGCATGTCAAGAACATTGGTCAGTTTTAATAAAGTTTGCAGGCTTTCATGGTGGTGGTTTACATGTTCTTTTCTTTTGGGTTGTAGCTAAACCACTTTTGTATTACATCCTGATGTTTCAGAAGACCATCTTCAGAATAAAATAGCAGCAATAGTAGTAACTGTTACCTACTGAGACTCTGTGGGGCCTTCCTGACTTTATATATGCTAGGCCGTCCAGAGGTGCTTCTCGATTCGCTGAAGCTCTAGGCTTTTACTTGTGTATATGTTCCCTGATAGCGATTTGTGTGCCTATGGCAATAAATTGACAAACTGAGTGCATGCTGTGGGTCTAGTAGCATCCTGTGGGTGCCCATTCATTAGTATCTGTGGCCTGACATTGTCTTCCTTGCTGTCACTGTTATTAACTTTGTTCAAAATCAGTTGCCTAATTTCATTCTGATGTGTATTATTTCACTCCTAACTTTATTTGTGTAAGCCTTGCTTTGACACGCCATGGCAGTGATCATTTACCCGCTCTAGTCTCGCCACAGCTATGGCCCTCTCCTAAGAAGAGCTGTTACGCCGCACATGGCACAGCACGCCTGAAAGCCCAGGGTAGGCTTGGCCAACTTATACCTCCTGCTGTGCTGCAACCTGCTTTGAATAATATCGCCGCTCTATCCCTCCGTCCTCTGGCCACATGATGGGAAGTAGCTGCCAGCTTCTGCTGCCTTCTGCCATCTCTGCCTGCTGACTGCTGCTCTCTCTGCACCTTTCTTCAATCTCTCTCTTCTGCTAACTATGCATCCCCTGCGCTGGCCCTGTGCGCTGTCAGTCATTCGCAGAATGTCACACTGCCCGAGCGCATACTGAGAGCCTGTCTCGCACCAGTTCAGTAGAGTAGAGATTCAGGTGTCAGCCAGGTATACACCTGAAAGGAGGAGGAGGCTGCTCGCCAGAGAGTGTCGGCTACCAGTTTGTCCAAGATGTTGCAGTGTCTCCTTTGGCACGTGCCCCATGCCGATTCCCTGCTGCCACCAACACCGGTGAACAAGCCGCCTATTTTCACTCTGCCCACTAATGCCACTAGGGTGGTCAGACCACTTGTCACACCTACCTATACCCCTACCCAGGTACCCACTTGCCCATCGCTCACAAGCACGCTCCCTAAGGCAAAACACTCCATAATAGAAGTGGCCAAACACAGCAACGTAGGCCCCAAGAAGAAAAACCCCGTACAAGTGGTGATCACTGTTTCACAGTTGTCTGAGATGGGGAGAGAGCCTTGGCACCGCCCACCAGCCGCCAGACTCACTAAGGGTGCGCGTCAGCTTTCACTTTGTGTTATATGATGGCTTGGGCCATCTCCACTGGATTGCAGATGTTGTATGGTGTCCTACTTATTTATTGCTCATTTTGAAGAAATGTAAACATCTTAAAAGAGTTTATTTGTACGTGATCCCATTAACCAGATCATTTCAGAAAAATGTTGAAAAGCATCCGTTAATGATTTTTTCGTACTAAAAACACATTTAACAGGAAAAAATAGTACGAATTTGTGTGTATTGATTGTAGATATTTGGTATTGACTGACACTGTTAAACAGTAAGCATGTAAGCCTGTCTTAGTAAATTTCCTTTGATTAAATGCACATTAAATCAAAAATTTAACATTTTATTGTAACTTAAGACATTACAATGGTCCAAGTGTGATACATGTAATCACAAAATAAAACTTGCTGTTGTCAACCAAACAAAAAAAAATGTTGTTTGTTGCAGTTGTGAAGTTTATAATAATCTCAATTTCTTCCATGACTGTCGGTTAAGTAGTTGACAGTACCAAAATTATGTTAATTCAGTTTAGGAGCAAATGTACAATAATTTAAACTCATACTTTGTCTTCTGAAAACCTTGAAACCTTCCTTCGTTCGTTTTGTTTAGTTTCGTTTTGTTCCAATTTCACAGTTTTGCTTGGCAGGTGCATGAATAATGTGATGAGGCCCATGACAATGATAATCTTACGTAAGGCGGGAGAATACACAACATGCGTACAAGTAGATCTTAAGCAGGGCTTTGAAAAGTGGTCATTATACCATGAATAGTGTATTCCTGGAAAACTACTCACAAACCCGTAGCGTATCCTGGTCTCAGAAGTGAAAGAAAACCCTTTCAAAATAATTATTTTAATGCTAATCTGCAGTTTCGTATTCATTATGACATAACTGGTGCAACATAATTTTGGTTGGTGAAAATATGCGAGTAGGCTACACACCCTAGTCTGATCTCAAGACTATAATCATAGTAATGTGTACAGTATTATGTTAATTTCTAATGGAATTTCTCTCATATAGCCTCTTCCAAAGCTGTTTTTTTATCACTCGAAAAAATTATTTCTGAAGTTAAAAATCACAAGATATGCTATAACAACTACCAAAATTGAAATTATTACTCTAAATGCAGGATGTAATACAAACTAACCCTTGAACAATAAGAAAATCCAGAAATAATACTTCCTAAAACATGTCAAAAAATTGTTAAGAAAAAATTGTATGAGATGGTGGCCAGCCATAATTGCAGCAGTGCATTTTTAAATGATCGCCATATGGTAGGTCCATACATTTGATCCTCGTGGTTGTTGGCACAAAAATATATGATGAATGGTGAGGTTATACATACCAGGACCACATGAGAAGCTAACTTCTAATGATGAATATCAGTAAAAATATAATTGGATGTACAAAAATATAATTAAATGAAACATTAATAATTATGTAATTTAACTGTGGCATCTTAATGTTAGGCACATCATTTATCATCCTACACTCATAATTCTATGGTTGATTTGTGGTATCTTAATATTCATATTTATTTATTACTGATTACATTATAAAAAAAAGTAAACAGAATGCAAAAGTACTCACATGGATGTTAGTGGTAGAATAAAATACCTCATCATCTGAAAGAAAACTGCTTACTACTTGTACTCAATAAAACTTAACCATTCTCTCAATATTGCAGGTCTGGTTTGCAAGAAGCCACAGGAACCAGTGGATGGCGTTTCTTTCACTGTGGGTATTCAAACATTCCTGCGACAGTTCCATCCAGAGGTTAGGAATCAGTTCCTTGTGTACTTCAGCCAGTACATCAACTCCCTCATCGCTGCATGTCCAAGGTACTAAGTGGTTGTCTATGTTTCTAATGTCAGATTTACTGTGTGACCAGACTTTATCCCAGGGTTCTCGTGTTCCACAATACAAAGAAAAAGTTTTCTCTCTCTCTCTCTCTCTCTCCCCCTCTCTCTCTCTCTCCTCCTCTCTCCTCTCTCCCTCTCTCCCCTCTCCTCCCTCTCTCCCCTCTCTCCCTCTCTCCCTCTCCTCTCTCCCTCTCTCTCCCTCCCTCTCCTCTCCCTCTCTCTCCTCCCTCCCTCCCTCCTCTCTCTCCCTCCCTCCCCCTCTCTCTCCTCCCCCCTCCCCTCCCTCCCCCTCTCTCTCCCTCCCTCCCCCTCTCTCTCCCTCCCTCCCCTCTCTCTCTCTCTCTCTCTCTCTCTCTCTCTCTCTCTCTCTCTCTCTCTCTCTCTCTCTCTCTCTCTCTCTCTCTCTCTCTCTCTCTCTCTCTCTCTCTCTCTCTCTCTCTCTCTCTCTCTCTCTCTCTCTCTCTCTCTCTCTCTCTCTCTCTCTCTCTTCTCTTCTCTCTCTCTCTCTCTCTCTCTCTCTCTTCTCTCTCTCTCTGAGGGACTTACATGCACTCTAACCTCTGCCTGTTTAAACAAATTTGGAAATACAAACAACTTGTAACATTCATTTTTAATATGTTGGCAGCTTGTACCCCTAATACTTTGTCAGAATTATTTACCTGGAGTCTTAAGGGTGATGCATGCCACACTGCTACGCAGCGCGCCTGCGCACCCTACGGGCGGCTTCGCCCCATCAACAAACAAGGAAGAACTCGGGGAAGTCACAACAGTGGCAGACTAACATTCACGTGCCGACGGAGTTGATTCCATGCGCTGGACAACCTCGGACACACTTATAATTAATGAATTTAATTATAAAATTGTACTGACCGCCCGGAATTCTGACATGCAGTCGCCACCCCCTTAAACCAAGAATGTTTTACCAGATGAGCCATGAACCAAAGATAGCAGTGAAGAAAGTTACAAGAGAGACCACAGGATCGCAGCACCCCTGCGCCCAGTGACGTCACAGCAGCAGAGCCTCGAGCAGAGGTTGTAAAACTGTCGCCAGCCTCAACTCAGAGTGATAAGGAATGCGTGCTGCTACCGCAACCCTGCGATAAATAGTCCCTACGGAGAAAGGCTATAATCCCCTGCACCCCCAGAAGAGCCCTAAAGCACAGATCTTTGGACTATATAAAGAGGTTCAGAAGCGCATCTAGCCAGAGTTCGCTGGCTCGCCGGCCACATAGGTCAGCGAGCTCTCCCTGGTCTGATCACTACCCTGGTCTGATCACTACCTTTTCCTCTCCTAGCTTGTACGAAGATCAACCAGCACCTACAGTTTGAGAAGGCTTCTCCTGCACCAGCTCAACCAACAGCTCTTGCGAGACGCTAAAGAGGTAACCTCAATGTCCTAAACCCTGCAACCCTTTACCCAAGTTTCTCCTTGCCTCCGTGGTAGTAGGTCTTCACGATGTCCCCTCTGGACAACCACCCCTCGGGAAGCGAATGCTGTAAATTGCATGATTCTCAAAGTAAAATATTTTGTTTTATTATAAGTTCGTCCAGGTTTGCCTTCACCTGCGTAAAGTAACTAAATAATTATTGTAATCATTTAGAGTGTATGTTGAACCAAGATTCCCCTGTTTATACCAGGAGTAAAAATAAACTTTACGTGAAACCAAATTTAGTTGACTCCATTATTTCTTTATTACCTTACCCTCTCAAGTTACTATTAATTGAAAGTTTTTTGTGTTGCCTAACATTTCCCTGAGGATTAGGTGTGAGTGGTCCGAACCCCACAGGAGACGGGGCCCGAAGAAGGCGTTTAGTCTGCAAGGACGTATCGAAGTTCCTAGGTGTCCGGTGCTCCTTCGCCTACCTGCAGCGGCGCTCAACTCTCTCCTGCAAATCCATCTGTCATCGTCTTGGGCGTCTGGAGAAGACATTCCCCTAAGACTGCACGTCAGCAAGAAGGGAAGAGTATTGGTTCTGCTATAAAATTTTTGAGATACAAATTAATAGAAAAGGAAGTAGAATACCTAATAAGAATAGCATTGAGAGCAGTGAGCTGTACAGAGAGAACTGCAATTACCGATTACTGTAGGCTTTTCATCACCCACCGTCTCCTTGCCCCACTGTTGGCATTGCCTGGGTGGGCATTTCAACTGAGATTGCCCGACGCAGCAGACACACGAAGCAAGAAACCCTCCTCCCTGCTCGCAAAATGCGCAGCCCCATAATTACGAAACACGTTTCCCAAATAGAAGGAATGGGAACCCACAAGAACGCAGAAACACAACTAATGACAGACCATTTAGCCTTAGACAATTACAAGTCCGCACCAGGACTTGAACCCAGGACTATCGATGCGACGCTGTTTGCCAAGGAGCGAACCGAGTAGGAATGGAACCCCACATGGGAACCAAACCCCGAACCCCCCGGAGGCGGACGAAGTATTCACCTCAAACACAGGTCACTATGTTGCAAACGCTGGACTTGGGAAGGGTTGATTCACCTCCTCCCCAGTAATACTGCTCTTACCCTAGGAAAACATTCAGAGGAGAATTATCTCGGAGGATACTACCTTCGACACGAGTTTGTTTATTTCATTTTCACCTAGACCCTACATGGCACCACAAAGTGCCAGTACCGGACAATTGTGGCATAGTCATGCAGATAGAACGAAAGAAAGGAGACAACCTGCAGGTAGCATCATAGAGGAGGCCAGTGAGCTTCCAACCACCTCAGAGGATATGGAGAAACAGCCACAGACTCACCTCGTACCCCCTCTTGCTGCCTCCCTGGCTTCCGAGAGCCAGGAAACTCGCTAGATGCCCCCGCCGAGCGGCGAAAGCATCCTCCAGGCCTTCATTCCCAAAGCGGCAGAAGTGCCCCCACCCAGACAATGACCTAGATGAGGCAATGTATCTATTACCCCCAGAATCAGTCCCGGCATCTCTGCCCCCAGAGGGTATGGATATGTTTAAGCATAGGGACATTAGGTCATGCACCCTGCTACCCTTCCCATTCTTTCCCTTCAGTGGCAAGAAAGAAGGAGAGAAATGAGAGACTGGAGGGAACCTATCACAACACGTAATAATAGCTAGTACGTCAGTCAACCAGGTGACCGATGCAACTGAGCAAAAAAGAATGGTTGGAAAGGAGGCAAAACAAGACACGCAAATAACGCAAAGTGTGAACACGGTACCCGGACGCCTGAGAGCGTTGGTGCAGCCCCTCCACCACCTGGAGCGGAAAGTGCATGCGAGTACAGCGCACCAGTCACTTGCGCAGCTACAGCGAGGATAAGCAAACCTGCAACTATGAGATCCACAACCTCAGCAGACGCCCCTAGCATCCAGGCTACTGTCACAGAGCAGCCGCGTACTGCAGTCATCACCTCGAGCGACCCCACTATGTGCAAGACACACACACATCACATTCTGGGGGGGCTTTAAGTAGACATCGTGGAGGGCACCTATGATGTACCGATTGCCCGCTGCTTCCACTACAACACGACGCAAGAGAGGACGACCGCCAAAGCGACGTCTCAACAAGCACCATCAACCCACACTGATATTGCCTGAGTAAGTACCTGGCATGCACCAGCATTGACTACTACACCCCTCACTAGGGTCAATGAAAGAGACGAGAGTGCAATAGCTCAATCAGCTAGATCAGTAGGGAAGGTTAGGTGACGAAAAACATCCCAACTACAAAAAGAAATCCTAACCTGATTAGATAGGCAGTCCGACGAGAAGAACTAGCCCCTAAAGTGCAAATTGTATACTCATTGAATACTTGTGAAACCCATGTAATTATTAGTTAAGAAATTTTCTAAGGTTAAGAATTGGAAACGCATTGATAGGAACCCAGTTCCTACACACTAAAGTGCCTTGTTAAGTGTAGACCGCTCCTTGTCGCGCATGTAATGTAGAAGTAATATAATTATTTTTTATTTTAGTCTTGATAAGAATTTGATCCCTTGTTTGCAAAAAGTTGAAATGGAGGAACTAACATAGTGGCAATCCCTACACAAATTGAAAAGTTCATGTTTGATTGTCCCAAATTCCCCCAAGAACTCGCGCAACATATGCAGATAATAAAATTATATAATAAATTTTTTGTTTGTGTTGAAAAGTTTAGCACGACACAATTAACGTAGAGTCGAAGAACTCCGTGAACACATGCGACGTAACCCTCACCACTCCTCACAATACGAAACTAGGCTACTTTGCTTTAGTAACCCATGTAAAATTGCAGTAAGAGCATGAGGCAAAAACTTACTGTGAGCGCCCAGAAAATTCCCAGCCTTACTAAAAATACAAAGGTACTAATAGCGCCAGTGTAACGCTACCCAGAAAAACATAAAGGGAGTTGAAAGGATCAACTGTTTAAAATGTAAATACTAGAAAATAAGATAAGGGTAACGGGGAAATAAATTTTATTAAAACTGTACAAACCTTGAAATGTACAAATCTCAAAATTGAATTTAAAAAATAAATATATATATATATATAAAGTACATTAGGCTATGGCCTAAAATTGACAACATTGACGGGTGCCCTAATAGACTGACTTGGCACGTTGTTCGAGGTTTTTTTCCACTAGACCAAAAGCGGGGTAGTTTGATTTAGATAGTCGGTGTGAGACGAGGGGTGTTGGCTAGTACTTACTTACTCCTTCTTGGGCGTTGTAGTTGGAGTAGGTTTCACCTAGGCGCTGCAAATTCGGTCTAGGCCAGACTGGAGATTCCACAGGTGTACTTCCTCGGTCCAAAAGTTGAGGTTGTCCCAGCCTAGTCGCACTCCGGTTCCGGTCAGAAACCCTTTTACACAGGGTGACACATAGGATGTATGCAGATACAAGGTGGGAAGTCAATTACCTGAACCGGATCAGGCGCGACTGCCTGATGTCTACGTTCAGTGGCGCGGTCCCGTTCCACCTGCCTCTCCTGCGTAGGACATGATAGTGCGATCCATGGTTTGAGAGCAGAGTGAGCCAGGAATTGTTCCCTACGTTTTCTACCACTCCTCTTCTCGTGAGGCATAGGGCAAACAGTTTGACAGCCTACGTGATGCACTTAGAGAGGAAGGTTCGACAGTGTAACCCAATAGTGACTTGTCGGCACGAGCTCGATAAGAGTCCCCACTGATCCCTGCAGTATGCGGGCTGATCAGGGACGTGGAGCATTGGGATCTGCCAAGTCTCTACTGGTTGTGCGTTCACACTAGGTTGAATGGCAAAACTTCAGGCTACAGTCACCACGCACTGACTTAGTGCAAGTGGTGAGAAATGACCTGAGTCTGTCGCCCCTCCCGATGCGAAGGTGATTCTAGAGGTTGTGGCGTCGCTGTTTCTCCCCCACGAGCACGGACTTAGTGCTAATGTGTGGTTGGGAAGAAACAGGTGGCCGTCTAATATGTATGTTTTCTGACATGCACCTGAAAGGGTTCCACAGTCAGGCTAACTCCGTTTAAATTAATTTCCTGGTTCCTGTTGGCGGTGCACGGTGTGTTTTGTCTCCGACCATTAATACAAACAAATATCCTGGAAATGAAAAACAGTAAGGTAGAGAACAATGAATGTTTATTGAATGTTCAATAAACATGTGACCAGTGCTACCTCCTATCAAACCGTGGAGGAATGTTGGTACCTGTGGATCTAGGTGTAGTTGTCCTGTTCTAAGTTTAAAAGGGGAATACTGGTTCTAAACGAATACAAATTAATTAAAGTTAAACTGCTAAGTAAAAGGTGTCTTAGAGGAGACAAAGTGAAGTTGAATGCTTATGTTCGTTGGTCGTTGAGACGTAGTAATTAACCACTGGGGCATACTTGAAGTTTCCAAGATCTCCGGAGGTTGCAGCACTGAGTCAGTGCTGCATGTCCGAGATTGGATGCGTAAGAACGACTCCCGAGACCTGCAGCATCGGGACTTACATAGTGAAAGCTTGTTGGCTGCCGGCACGGGGTGCGGGGAGGGCATGACGTCCCTCTATCCTGGTTGGTGTGGGAAAACTCTGGTCAGCGTTTCTGCTTCGTGCCTCATCGGTGGCACTCGGCCTTGCCCGAGGTCGGCAGCTTGTTGGCTCTCAGCCGGAAGGGGGGGGGGCATGCCTGCCAAGTTGCGTATCCTCCAGGTGAAGAGAATTCACTCATAAGTTCCTGTTGCCTGTAGGGTAGGCAACGTGTCACGTCTGTAATGGTGGAAGAGGTACTCTTGGTGATGAGTCATAATCGTATTAGATAAGTTGTATAAGCAGCAAGCGTCAATGTCATCAGAATATCGTGAGAATATTTATTGGTAAATTTGTACATTTGTTGTTCACCCATATTACAATTTAAACTTTTGTGATCAAATTTTAAGACAAAGTAGTTAAAAGTTAAATCACTATCACAGATACAAGTATCAGATTTCAGAGAAATTGCCAAAATGACACTTAAGAAAAGTGTTAGCGGTAACAGAACTTTGTGTCAAAATAATTTTTTTTCATTTACACAAATAAATATTTTTAATTAAAAGCCCTATATTTATTAGGCAGTGGGAATATTTTGTACAACCAAATAAAAACTTGCAATTTTCACTTTCGTTTTGGTAAGAAATTTGTTTGTTGAAAGTTGTAACGAAATGAAAATCCTAGATTTCAGTGAATATTCAGGTGTTTAATGAGTTCATTAAGTGCACCAGCAAAGAGAATTTTTGTTTGTAAATCATTGTGTTTGTTTTCATTAATTTATAACTTAAATAATTATGAAAAATTTGAAATTTAAATGTAAACAAGAACCCTTGTGGGAAATAAACTATATCTTAATTTTTATGTTTTGGTTTTGCAACAAATTTGTTAAAATGTTTAGCTGGCTAAAATGTGCCGAAATTCATTATGCTCCCATTATAACTGAGCTCTTGTGAAAATAGTTTTCATTTTTGTTTCAGTTTTACGAAAGTCACAACAAATTTCTCAGTTTAGTTTTGTGAGGAAAAATTCTAATTTGTACAACCCCAATATTTATGCTAAAAATGATAATAAATGTGATTGTTTAAACTATTTTGCATTTTTATCAAGCTGTCATTAATATCATGTCATAAAGCCGTATAGGCATAGAATATCTTTAAAGTCTGAGGGGAAAAAAATTTGGCTGTTAAACAATTTTAAGGGAAATCTTACTTTGTGTAATGAAATGGTATAAACGAGTGCCAGTTGGAACCTATCTAAAATAGTGGGCACAGTAATCCCGCTATGTAATATGAGTGAGTGAAGAAATTTGGGCAACTCTTAACATTGAAGACTTGTGAGCCGATGAAGGTGAAGCGAGGTGAGTATAGAGTAGCGCTGCAATGCAAGAGCGGGGGAAATGGGAGATTCAGAGAAAACCCGCTGACCGACTTGATTCCAACATGCAAAAATCCAGAGCCATCCTTGCCGGAAATCAAACTTGGTTTGCCTTAGTGGGAGGAAGTTGTCAAACCACTACACCACCATGGCCCCCTGTTATTTAATTTGACTTGAAGATGTTGTCTTGCCAATTGCTCATGGGTAATTTAAATTTTTTTTTTGATGCCTCTAACTGTTTTTGTTACATTTTATTTTAGTATTAATTTTTTTCTATGTTATTTATAAGTGATATGCTATCACAATTATCCATTGTTGAGTTATTTATCTCTATTATAACTTCTTTTTAAATTAATAATTCCAAGTGAAAGAAAGTTGAATAAGTTAACTATAGTAAAAACATTTTAAAACCAACCTTTTATTTATAAATGCACTGTAAAGAGAAAAATAATTATAGTAATTATAGAATTTTGAGAACATGTAAGACGTGGTTGAAAAGCCGTAATAAACTTTACTACAATTTAATATGTTTGCCTCAATTTATATTCAATATATAAAAGTTTGACGCAATATAGACTGTATACCTTATTTGCGTAATCGTAGAAAGCACATATCATGTGTAAGGCTCTGAACTATTCGCGCCAAGCTTTTAAATACTAAATATAAATTTACATAAACATAATTTGTAGTAAAATTTATTACAGCTTTTTGACCACGTCTTACAAGTTCTACAAATTCTGTAATTACTATAATTATTTTTCTTTTTAGTGCATTTATAAATAAAAGGTTGATTTCAAAATGTTTTATAGTGAATTTATTTTTCAAGTTTTAGTCTTAACGATTTGTTTCTGTTATAATATATATGTACACTATTTATACACTTGTGAGACTAAAAAGACTAAATATGTGTAGTTAAAGACTGATGGCCCCTTCCACACATCTGGCTGCAACAGCAAATTACAGATTACACTTTAATAAACTGCTAACCAAGGTTATTTACACTCTATTGGTATCAAGTAAATATTAATCAGTATTGTGCAATATCATCAGAAGACCCTGTCCCAATAACCCACAAATAAGGAAGTAGTTCTGTGCACCCTGACAAGTACAGAAAGCTTTGAATACAGTTATTAAAGCTAAAACATGTATATTATTTGTCCTTCTCAAAGATGTCGGTACATATATTATTTGTCCATGAAGTATGAACACTTCTAAGTGAAGCAGAAATAAAGTTGTGCTAAGCAGCTTTTGTGATGAAGTGTATTTATCTGCAAAATGTTATGAAAATCCTTTCAAATTAAGTTGTTTTCATCTTTTAGATGAAATGTGGAGTTGTTGGATTAGGCCGCATACTTGATAATTTTGAATGTGCTAAATTATTGAAAATAGTATTCCAAAATCAGTTTGTGTCACAGTATGGACATTGTACAGTATGTAGAATAATGTGGCAGAGTGTATAGCATAACTACAGTTCTATCAAGGTGGATGGATAGCTTGGCTAGGAAAATATTGCAGGTTTTAATATTAATGTGCCATGGAGTGTGTTTTTAAATCTAAGGATGGAATAAAAGTGATGGAAGTTTCTTACTCTAAAAAATACTATTTTTGACTCTTAGCAATATTTTGTATATTATTCTTGTAAAGAAGTATATTTTTCTGACTTCCTTTGTTTATTTCAACACAGCAACAGCAAAGTGGCAGAATTCCCAGCTGAAGTGGCCACAGCACTGTATTTCCTGGAAAACTTATGTCACTACGCTGCCTTGCCCCGTGAGGTGCTTTCCAGAAACATTCCAGAGGTGGTTCTTTACCAGTTTCGTACCCTTTCTGTATGAGTGTGGCCAAACCTCGAGTGTCGTCGGTGTGAGCCCTTGTGATTCCCTCGAGCAAGAAGTGCAAGCTCTAGTGTGCCTTAAAAGCGAAACTGAGCCAGGCTTGCCCAGATTTTTTGCAATTGACTGCTGTTGGCAGAATCTCATTGCAGTAATTTTTCGATGTACATATTTTTAGAACATATAGGAAAAGACATCTGTATATTGATGAATGAATAGGTCGTGTTTCATTTTGTATATATAAAAATATTTACAGTTATACTGAGATCAATTAATACTAACCAGAAATGCTGGAAAAGCTGCCAATTTTTTTAATTTTTGCTATATTATTTCCTTTGTTTTCATTACATTTTGGTACAGAAAACTGTGAGCATGGGGGCCATTTTGACATAGCAGGACACATGATAAATTAGTTACTGTTTCGTTAGTATTGTTTATGTATTGTGTAATGAATGTATTTGTAATGTACAAATAAATACATAGTCAGTTTGCAACTAGATTGATGTGTTACGAGGTAGAGTTTAGGCATGTGCATGCCAGAATATGAGTCAGATATGTGATATACATGGAAGGTTAATCACTGCATACAGAGCCTTGGCCCAACTGGCTGCATTGCTGGATGGAGATTGTACTGAACTGCTGTTATGACAGCAGAATTCCGCAACCCTTTGTGTACAGGAGAACCCATTTTAAAATATTCATGTTCACCATTAATCTATCATTTGATAATATATCCTTACATGATTTTCCCCATAATGGTAAATTAATAATTCATACCAGGTACACTAAGGAAATGTGAAAAGTTTTCCAAGCAATTTCCCTAAGTCTAAAATGCATTGCATGAGAGGGCAGGTACACATTCAATATTGTACCTGACTTATTGATGTCAGGAAAGGAGTACCATCAAACAGGCTGCAACTAACATGTATATCAATGAGAAACTAAATAGCAGGAGACAGTGTATTGGTGTTGGTAGTACAATACTACATGATGCACTGTGAGCAAGAAAGTAATGTGTCAGGTCTGGGAGCAACACCCATGACTCTCTCTTCCCCATGAGAGAAATAATAATACACTTCAAGTGTAACAGAATACGTAGTAATTTTGATGTGATTAAAGAGTTGTGAATTCGGATGCTTTCGGAGAGAGGTATTAAGTTTTAAATAATCTACTTATAAACTATTTTTGTATATTTATTTACAGAAAAGGCCACTGGTATGAGCATTATTAAATATAAATATTACCATGTTATTGCCCCAGGTAATAAATCTGTTTGCAACAGTTTTTGGTAACGCATTGCAAGCACAGATGGACTTCAAGTTGGGAATAACCATTTAAGTTGCTGTATGTTATTGAATTTTTTGACATAGACTTTTAGACGTATGGCTTTGGAAACAATAAATTAAAAATTACATAAATGTGGTTTCCTGTTCATTTACAAAATTCCGATTTTGCTGTAATTCTACTATAGTGTGATGCATGATGCATTTCTGCACATTGACAATGCACACACTACTCTACTTCACACCATCTTTAAATGCAATTGGTGCAAGGGCAAGTCCACCACTCATAACAGTACTTGTGGGACACAGGTTCTACAGGGTACATTGGCACATCTCAAGAATGACTACAGACACATGATCCTAGATTGTACTGTTCGCCCAGAAACTCCAAGAAGTAGTCATGCCAATGCCCAACCCCCGATGTTAAATTGTACTGTTGGCTGAGACACCAACACCCTCCAGTGAAGGCCAAGCTAGTACCACAGCTCGCCACTGGAGGGTAGCATCCAGTCTACTCAAGCAGCTCTAGGCTCCATGCACCTCCAACACAGGTAATAAGAAAGGATCACGCCGCCTCCCGCAGAGGAGATGAGAAATTAATAGCACCGCCTCAGCAGCAAGAAGTCTTAGCCCCCCCCCCCCCTCCCCTCTTCAAGGCAGAGGCTAGTTACCTCCGCTCCTCTGAGCCCCAACAAGATCCTCGCTGATATCAGTATAAAAGGAGGTCATGCTCCTCCACCACTCACAATGGCCGGAGGCAGCCATTGGGGTGTGTGACCACTGGAACATCTGGAGATCCCGCCGCTCGCAAGGGATGGGATCTCAACCCAGCTGAAGACATCACCGACCAGAAGCTCAACACCTTCAGCAGCTGCTGACTCACCTTCTGCAGCCACTACAGATCCTGCAGCTTCTGAGAGACTCACCATACCAGAGGCTCCTGAAGACGACATTCCTCGCCTACCACCCATCTCCTGGTAATCACCAGAACCCCCTTGTAGCCGGTCATGTTGATGTCCCCTCTGGTCATCTCCAGCCCACTGGAAGGTGTGACTATATGGCATCAACTACCCTTCTGGTAGCCTTTTCCTAGGTGCCCTAAGAACATCCCTGGTAGTTAGATGCTGTCAAATGCATTAACTATTAGATTATTTTTCTTGCCAGTTTCTATTCACCACGCGATACATCTAGCTCTTGCCCCAGTCGCCTTCATATGGATTTTAAGGTTACGAGTAATTTCCGTAACTTACATTAAATTTCTAGGAGTTAGTGTGGAACAACCCTGTTTTCCAAATACGTTCAAGATAACACATATTTTAAACGTATTCCTTGAGTGTTTCATTTCTCTTTGTGTATATTAGAGTAATCCTTTTAAATTTTGGTGAACGTAAACCCTCAGAGGAAAAGCTGGCAGACCCATAACCACCAAGGTAATAATTACACCACTTAAAAGTTAAACCTATATCTGCAAACATGTAGACCTTCGGCTGTGCCCAAATTCACCTAGGTACTCTTCCACTACGAGAATTGACGAGACCATTTGAAGTCGCAGAATTCTTGTTGAGAATATGGACTGAATTCGTTAAAATTTCCAAGTATTATTGAAAGAATTTTAAAGACTTCAATAATTCAACATACTTTTCTTTGTGTAGAGCCACCTCAAGAAAATGTAAATATTTTCTTAGCATTGTGTAAAATCAATTTGCTATTTCCTATTTTCAAAGCAAACTAAAGTTAATTTTATGTTGTACATAACTTTTTTAAAAATAACTTGACACATGCCAACATGCTGCACAGTGGACACGTGCTGTTTCTGGACGACTTCGCCCCATCTCAAGCCAAGGAGAGCTCGGGGCAAGTCAGTAACAGCGGCAAGGTAATTTCACGTATCGAGCAAGGAGACTGCGCACGTTGGACAGCCGCATACGTAAAAATAATTGACGTGTTTAATTATTAATTATGAAATGTACGGTTTGCCTGAAATCCTGCATGCAAGCGCCACCCCCACAAATAAATAAAATATTTTTGACGAACAACTACTGTACATTTAGCTGTGGAAGAAGTTCCAGTAAACCCACGAGATGGCAGCACCTCTGTGACCTAGTGACGTCATATGCTGCCAGCCTCGCAGAGGTATATTAATTTCTTGCCACCTTCAAGCAGGGAGATAAAAAATTAAGAAATAAGCCTACCCCTGCGCTGGAAGGCTACTCTACCCCATGTCCCCGGAAGATTACTGATCAAGGGATTGTTTCGTATATAAGGAATTCCAAGAGCATGCACCAGCAGAAATGCTGGGCTCACCGGCCATGTAGGTCAGTGAGTACTCCCTGGTCTGTGGAAGACCTCGCTCTCTCTCTCCTCTCCATAGCCTGCAACATGGCTCAACTTCCAGAAGCCTGCAACAAGACTTCAATCCGCCTCTGCAGACTGCACCAACCCTGCAGCTTGGAAAAGGCTTGTCCACCACTGCATCAGCTGACCGTAAGAGCAGCACACCTCCAGAGATAATCCAACTTTCCGCACCCCTTTACCCCAGTCAACTTCCATGACTCCACGGTAACAGGTCGTCGCTCCTTAGTTTACCCTCTGGGATAATCCCTGTAAATTGGGAGACACTGTAAAATTGGATAATTTCAATGTAGAATAATTTCTGTACATTTTATTATTTACCAGGCTCGCCTTCCCCTGTTTTAGTTCGAACTATATTTTACCAATTAAATTTCAGCTAGCTAATTATTCTTGTATTTGATTAGCCGGGACTTTCCCCTTTCCTAAGGAACGTAATAAAACTTGCGTAAACTTAAATTGTCCGTTTACTATTATTCCCGAGTCGTCAGTAATTTTAGTATTTTTTGTGTGCGAGTAAATTTTGCGACAAGTGCAAAAAGTTAACCCCGCTGGAGACTAGCCGTGAGGTGCACCGAACTATACAGGAGACTGAGTTTGCGTAAAGTCTTAAGTTTGCAAAAGACACGTTGCAGCTCCTGGGTTTCCGGTGTTCCCACATCTACCTCCAGTGACGTCGCAATACCAGACTGCACTTCTGCACATCAGGGTCTTGGGTGAGACAGCACAAATCACGCCCCCAGGACTGCACGTCTGCAGAAAGGTCAGGGGACAGAACAGATGCATGATATGAAGGGTGGGTTTCAGTGCCATAGAACATAGAAGACTCGGAGAATGCAGTGCTTTAGAGAGAGCTCTCAAAGCCAACTCCGTTTATTAGTTTCACTGCCACACACTCGTTTTTGCCAAGCTTAGCATTCGGCTGAGACCACAGAAGCGCTCAGCTCTAGTAAAGCCCCTTAGCTTTTTACTATGCGTGATGTTTCCTGCTTTGCAACATGTGTAGGAAGACCACTGGTAGAGATCTTTTTTTATTCTCTGCAGCAGGCGGCCACAGCAGGATAGCTAGCTTACACACACCTTTACAAGTGACGCTTTTGGCAACTTTAATTTCATTTTTATATTAATTGCAATCAATATTTTATTCTCCCCAAGGGTCAAATATTATTCCATGTGCCATCCACCATGTCTTGCATTCTTTCCACTGGTTCAACTCCATAACCTTTTATTGTACGCACCCAAGACTTACAGCTGAGATTGTAGGGTGGCACACACTAACAAACAAAGTCCAAGCATTCACCAGTTTGCCATGCAACAGAGCATTTCCAGACCAGCCAACTCTTCATTAATAAACCAGTGCTGCTGCAACCACCTGCCATCTACGCAGCCAGTCAGCCACGCCACTCGAATTCAAGCGTAGAGCAAAGAAAAAAAACAGACAACTACAGAAGCTGATGGATAGAGAAAAAAAATTGTTCTCGAGGGACAGTCCCACATTCCCTCAAAATAATTTCTTTCTCGTCGCATTCCTTCACACAGATGAACCTACATCATAATGGAGGGGGGTTGCGAATTGATGCCGACGCCTTTTCAACAACAAATAATAGTCTTAGTCTCACCTCAACAGTGCACATGCTTTTGCCACTCGATTCTACAGTGTTTGATTGTTGCCACGCATCAAGAGACATCGCAAATTGTACTCTCTACCCAAGGCAAAGGACGGACGCTCCACACCAGATTGTGTAATTCACCAGCCAAGCCACTGAGACTAGGTGTCTCGAAGATCATCCAAGTACTTCAGTGTGCCGCCAGATGGCACCACTAGTACGACCAGTCACTTTCGGTTCCAGCGCCGGCCACTGACGTCACAAGCCAAGATCTATACCACACTTACCACCTCCACAACTCCAGCCAGGGTGTACCGGCGAGAGTATAAATAGCTGGCCGCAGCCCTTAAACTCCAGTCTGATCTATCCCTTCACCACACGCTCTTGCCAAAGGAACAATCGGCTTCCTGGTTCTCACCGCACTCCTTGTGCCGAGTATCATCTCCGACTACCTAATCTTCACCACATTCTGTGCCGAAGACTTTCTACCATCGTCTACGTCGTTAAACACGAGTGACTTCCGTCCCCTTCAGGCTAACATAGTAAGAGTAGTATTTAAGTTAGTATCATAACGCTCGTCTGCTCTGCCATTGTTAGCCTAGGAACAGGTCGCCTTCAATTGTCTCACGTAGGTTAAAGCTTCCGTAAGCTCTTACTGACATTAGGAGGTAGTAGACACCACTCTTTATTTCTGATACAGGAATAAACAGATATTTTAACCAACTCGAGGGTATCATTCCCGTAATGAAATTCCTCTACCACTAGACATCAGCCCTGTCTAAAGGATAGCAGGTGAAGAATTTCCCTGGTCAATACCGCAATACACCAGTAGAGTACCCACACCCATTCTGGATGGCCACCCTTTCTATGCACTATGGTGTACAGAATGGTAGAGCCCCGATACTAGGTACTCGGTTTCTTGAGGTCAACTTGTTGGCTTGATGTTTACCCTCTTCACAGTGCTCCTTGTGCCCGAAGGGGTATTCCCAAGGTGGGAAAACTAATACTACTGAGACACTCATCCCCTTGCTGTGACTGTCCGCCAGTGAGACCTGACTGTGTGTTCACCGAGTTTTTTGCACCGAGCACTGGGATAAGGATGCTACACTCTGTAGGCAGACATGGTATGTGGTTCTACACCTGTATAGGACCCGACAACCTCCACAGTTTACACATAGCCCAAGTATACCCGCTAAAGACAACCCATGTAAGGATATATACCGGACACACTCCGGAGCCTCGTAAGGACTAGTGTGGGCCAAACACCACCCCCGCCAGATGCGAGTGACCTCTTCACTTTCTACAACAAACGATAATATGTTACATCATTATGATATAATTGAGTATGTTGTATGATCAAGATCTCTTATTAAATTTCTGTTTGAAAGATGTTTGATCTTAATTCTCAATGTAAAAAGTTTTTACATTTGAGATGTTAATTAATATACTAATTAACTAACAAACATGTTAATTATATAGAAATTAAAAGTTTATGTATGGCAATCGTAGATTTTAAAAATTTATTTTATCACATTTTGCACACACTTTTGAAGTTTGCACAAAACAAAATGTAATATGTTCGAATTACACACATTTTATAAAATAAAAAGTATTAATTAAAATAGTTTTACAAAAGAAAAAATTAATACAAAATAAATCAAATGCTTGAAAATAATTATTTACAATCTTTGAATTATAATTCAAAGATTGTACAAAAACTTGTAATTATTCAAAAAATTTATGTTGCAGTGGGTTTGTTCGTTGTATGTATAACCAATGCACACATTTGCATTCACCTTTTACTGCTCACTGCATCTCGTCCAGAAGTATCTACCAGATTGCCTGCTCCCTTCAGGGCAGTTGCATTATGTCAACATTGTGCTGCTGGAGGACAGCATGCATCCCCACAGAGCTCACAGCCTCCACGAGCATGCGAGGTTCAAGATATGTTATCGCCTCCGCATCGAGCAAATACAGATTCAGGCACCCATGCACTACCCCCTAGAAGCAGGGATGACTTCCCTCCCTTCACCCTTCAGAGAGCAAGCAAGCGAGAAAATTTAGTATAAACAAGAGTTCCATCGCTGGAGTCAGGACAGTATGCTGCACCTCTCCGCTGTGAAGACCTGAGGTGACAACCAGAGCAAGTGCTGTGGCTACGCTTTCTCTCCTCCGTTGAGAAGACCTAAGAGATACCTGCAAGGATGCGCCTGCACTAGACCCTCACCCCTGCGTCTGTGACCGCAGTATACCAGTGGCCATCGAACATCTTCAGCAGCTCCCAAAGTCTTCCCCTACTACCCCTCAACCCCATCCTTCCTAGGCACACATAGGTCACTGCGACTACGTCCCTTCTGGACACCCCTTAAGACACTTAGTGAAGACCTCCTTGATTGTCAATTAGGTCCTTTCAGGACAATCCCTTTTAATTCAATTAGGGTTAGGTTAATTTTTGCTAATTTAATTTAATCTTCCTTTCACCGGTGGTATTTTTCTTCCATAATTATTACACAACTTCACTTAAGTAGTAGTTTTTTTTTTTTTTTCCCAGAAGAGTGTGGAACCAAGTGTTTATGTATTCAATAAATGTAATTATTGTTTCCTAGACAGTACTGTATACAACAACGCTTTATATCCAAAGCTCTGTTTCACCACTGACGGCCAATAGTCGGATGCAGAATGCCAGGGTTGTATATTGCATTGTAAACAAGTGTGTCTAGAAGTACCCGGTAGGGCTGTAACCAATCACCAGCTCCCCTTAAATGTTCATTCATTTTCCCTATGCCATATACCAGGAGAGGCAGGCCTAAAACTAGTTAAATCTCATTTTGAAAGCACTAGAGTAGGACATAGCAAAGCTGCCTACCTTAGAAATGTAAAAGGAGACTCAATTATTTTTACCATCCACCAGGGTTTCAGCCTGCTCGCAGTTTGAGCATTTATTAATTGTTCACATTGGTGATGCTGTTCTTGGGTTCAACCCCTACTTACAACTTGAATCCCACACCACAAACCTTCTGGCAGTACCAGCACCATTACACTGCGACCAGAGTCGGCCACTGTCCAACTGCCGACCCCCTCGATGAGCCAGCCGACGAGGAGCGTGCAGCTGCCCTGTTTTCAGCAAGTAAAATGTTGGAAAGTTGTAATCCCAGCGATACTTGATTTTGTGCCTACATGAAAACCTACTCTCTACACTAGCGTCCTGGTTATGCTCCTCGCGACATGGGCCTCAGGATGGTTGAAGGCTGTCTCTTACTCTAATACCTGGTCAGTTTAATAGGAAAACCTCAAATTTTAAATTGGTCGTAGGGGTTGGAACACTCCCAAATTAAGTAACCAGAGAACCTTCCATGACATACCCCACCTTAGCTGGTACAAATTAAGAGAGCTTGTGTTCGACCTCCGGCAACGCAAGAAGTAGCAGCTGCAATTCCTTGTTTCTATAGACTGATCTTTGTTACAGAGTTTGCACTCCTCCAATTTCGGTGGCACAAAAACAGGACGTATTGCCTTCACTGATGCCATGAAATCTTAATTGATTAAATTATAATACTCTAGAGACAACCCTCACAATTTTGCTTAGCATTGCTTATTTGGTAATCCAGCAATATATTTATTTTCTGTCCATGCAGTGATGCAGACAACAGCAATAGCAAGAAGGCAATAATTAAGAGTGTGTTGCCAAATATACTATCACTAACCTTAAGATTTATGAGAATTCCAAGAATTGATTTCTCCAAGGATTTGTTTTTAAGTTGGTGTACCTGTAGAATGGCAACATCAACTCTTGTAACTAATTTGTTTCAACAAAAATGCGGTATTAATTCATCAACATGGTATGTTGGTCAAGTGATAGTTGTGATGCTAAGCAGGTCTCCTGCCTAATGGTTGACAATTTCTACTCTTCATAGAGTAAGAGCTAAAAAAAATGTACTACTTACCATACTAATGCCACATTCTAGAACTAGCAGATTGTTGGCATTTTTCAATTACCTGTATTTATACTTTGGTGAGAGAGAACCAAATTCATAAAGTGCAAAACAAGCTCTCCAATTCTCCCATGGCTTAAATGTAGATAAAATTTGTACACACATGGATTAAAATTTGATGTAAAAAAAATATTTGAAATAGGAGCCAAGTAACTAAGTGTGAAACTTTTAATATTATCTCATATTTTTAGCGATCGACACAGACTGTCTTACTGGCAACTTAATGCAATTTTCTGTTGTATTTTCAGTCTGTTTTCATTAATAGCTTAACATAATTTAAATGTTGGTGATTATACAAGTTTTTTCATAGTAATTTCAAGATGGAGTGGATTGGTTTGGGCAGCTCTTACCATCGGGTTCTTGAGAGCTGATGAGGGTCAAGCAAGGTGAGTACCAAGCACTGCTGGATTGCATGGGCGAGGCAAACTGGAGATCCTCAAGAAAACCCTCTGACCTGCGGAACTGTACAGCACGATACGGACGTGCGAAAATGCAGGAGTGGCCCCATCGGGAGTCAAACTTACGGTAGTTCACCTTGGTGGGAGGCGAGTACACTGACCTGGTGCACCAACTGTGGCCCCAATGTCTAAATAGAAAAATAATTTCAGGAAGGAGAATTAAAGATATCTACAGGTGAAAATTTGTGCTGCATAAGAGTTGTTTAGATGCCACTTACTCTGATGAACGACACACTGTGGTTTACAGTTCTAGCCCAGAGTTTGCTTGTGCGTGCAGGTAGAAATGCTATTTCAGGACACAAAAGGTTAAATGAAAGTCAAGTGTGTTTGCTTATAATATACTTTTATTCTATGTATCACAGGAACGCATTTACAACCATTACATCCACTTCTTTACATTACTAAAAAAAATGTAATCATGCTTCACAGTATCATACGTAATGGCCAGGTACAATCACAGTAAAAGTCTACTTAACTTAATTTCAGAACTGTGTATAATTATAAATGTAACTTCTCGAATTTACAGTATCTTTTTTTATTGATTTATCCAGCAGGAACGTGTCTTACCTACAAACAGTCAGAAATTTTTTTTTTATACATAGTATGTGAAATTCTATGTTGGCATAATTTACAGTAACAAGGGTGGCAGTTACATTTTTAGTTTTTAATATTAAAAAAAAAAGATACCAGTTTTAGTTACATAACTAGCCCAAGTACTTCAACATGTTAAGTGCAATGGTAAAATAATTGGAAGAAAAAGTAATACATTTTGATTCTTCTAATAATGTTTACTTAAACTTCAAAATGTCCAAACTCTAGGGCAATACGCAACCTTAAATTTTACGAACATTCTCCTAGCTTATCTCAAATGAAGTAAATGTTTTAGAACTATGATGGATGCTTCAAAGATCAATTACAATCATCTCGTCTGCTAAATTAGCGTGGGAAAACAAATACAAAGATTCACTTAACAGAATTGTTACAGAAAAAGATGTCAACCAACAATTAAGATAGACCATTAAACATTTTTAACGTACCACAAAAAAAAACTTTTCCTCTTAGACCCAATAACTCTGTGTTCTCAGTGATGTTGCAGTATTTTGTAATGTACAGAAGACCCCCCCATGTGAATTGTACTATATTAACTACACACTGGTAACCCACACTAAGATGCAATCAGACCGCAGATAATTTTGCATAAACTCTCGATTATTGTCAAACCTTCCATTAAGTTTCTGAATAAAAAATTCTGAAAACTTAATACTTATTGACCTGAAGAAGGGCTTTCCAAAAGTGTGATTATACATACTTGCTCGTTAACTTATCTTGTAAAAAAAATTGCCAAAGTGGTTCATAACATACAACAATTACAAACGTTACACTCGTTACCACCAAAATTGGATTTTGCTTACAGTAAGTAGTGAACTGCAAATTTTCTTTAACAAAAACTTGAATTATAAGGTTACACTTACTTAACATAGGTACATTCCATGACACTTATTACAATCCCTTTGTATTATCAAGTTTAGCCACACAAGGCCATTTTTTTTAATCGACATTTAACAACCTTTCGAGGAAAAAAAAAAATATGTTAAGCACAAGAAAAAAAGTATCATTCTTTGTAGAGTCGCTCTTCCTTCCACATAAACTGTGAAAATAAAAACCTCTACATTCTAAGTTTGCACATTCAGTCAGCAATCAAAAAAATTACTACATCCTGGAGTGGCATATAAGACTAGTGTAATTGGGCATCTTTTCATCTGCTTTTGACTGTTTCACAGAACAGGACATTTCTTGTACAACACAATAAGTTTCGCATTTATATCATATACTGCAAACGTACATTTTAGACTGAGGAACTTGGTTAGCTACATATGGAACAGTGTAAAGTTTTCCTTAGATATTCTACAGGCACATGTACATTTATGATTTAGTATTTGTATTTCTAACTGAATGGTATTTTTACAGTGATGAAATGATTGATGGTCAACCAACATATTTCTATTTGGGGGGGGGGGGGGGGGGGGGTACAACAGTCTCATTAAAAGGGAAATTAATTTTTTTCAAACATTACAAATGTAAGTTGTGCGTTAGCTAAGTGACCCTCGTGTTTTGTCATTTCAGTACTCCAAACTTTTACCATTTAAATATTTAGTACAAAAAAATAAAAGTGCTTCCCTTAAGTAACACCAAATATACATACTTTAATATTGCAGTTTTTTTTTTTTTTTTTTTTTGTGTAAAATATAACATAAAAATTGTTTGATGCATCACAAAAATATGTATAATATTTCTGTCGTCTCCAGTAAAGGAACTGGTCTGGCATCATATGTTTGGTAATATTAGTTCATTTTTTCCCAGTTAGAATTTTTTCCACTAATAATGTTATGCTCAAAAAGATATGGTACATATTCTGTTGGGTGAAACAACATTGTATAATAAGTCTAAATTGCAGCCAGAAGTATATGGCAGTGGTCACAGACTATTCATTTCAACAAAAAAAACCCAAACTACAAATGTAATATTTTACATTTCTGCAACTTAATACATCCAGCCTAAAAAATTTAATGCTGCCAATTATAACATAATTCAGCCACTAAATACTACAACTCAAAACTTCTGCAAGTAAAAATTTTGCTATCCCAAAACAGGGAATACTCTTGATGGATTAAGGTGAATGCAGGGTCTAGCATTTGTTAGTAACAAAATATATAAATGGTAAAAAAAACACACCTTTAGACACGAGAATCATAACAGTGTTAATAACAAACACAAATATGAGCCACTATTGTTTAAATGAGAGTAACTTTTTTTTTTACAAATATTATTTTAACAACCATGTTCTACATAATACTTTTTAAATGGTTTAATAAACATCTAAAATTTTTTGTTACATTTCTGTAACAAAACAAACCGTAACAACTTCTACAAATAAATTATTTTTGAAAACTTGTATCTTTAAAACAAATACATGATGAACAATGAATGTATGAATCAGATTCTCTGCTTACAAAGCATCATATGCAAAAAATGGAAGACTTGCAGATCTGGCTCAAATAAAAGAAATGTGTTGATGCAATATGTCCTTTTTTAATTAGGAGACTTTCAGGGAAGTTAACCAGTTGTCTTCGCAAATTAAAATATCAACCCTGGTGTAAGGGTAGTACTAAATGGAAGATATTTCAAAACAAATGAATCAGCATTTTCATGAGACCAACATCGAAGTATTTTGACTCATCACAACAGAATTTAAATATGAGTGACGCAGTGAAACAAAAATAATTAAGGTACTAAAATCTGTTCTGTTGATAAGAGCAGAAGACTTCCAAACTAAGTCCCGCTTGACTTTATATTCAAGTCTGAAGGCTTAATGAACACACATTTGCTTGAAAGAACAGCACATACGCATGACAGGTACAAAACAGTTTTTGCTAATTGTAACATTTCACAGACAATAGAACTCTACCCACACTCTGAATTGAAACCCAGTAAATTACTGTCAGAAAAGACTCTGAAGTTTGTACAGCATGGACTGAAAATGTTTTAAGAGTTCTCACAGAAGCCACATGGGATGAAACAAATGCTGTAATGACCAGTAAAGAAATATGCAACGTTAAATGCATTTCAGTTGCTAAGTCACCAACATAATCTCATATAATTTCCTAATCCAAAGTTAACTAATATAGTTAGTGGCATCAGAAACATTTTGTACAACTTACATTTTTATAGAAATTTCTTGTGAAGTCTTCTATGTAAATTGATCACAGTTTCTAAATATAAACAATTTCATGAGGAAAAAATTTTTGTTAACAACTTCTTCTATTTTGTGTTCAGAACGACTGAAATTTGTACTAGCATCATGCATCTTTTCTTCAGACTTAAAACCAATAAATATGTAGTATGATACTGTAACAAATTAAACTGCATCTAGCTAGTGCTAAACTGCAGATCTTTCACGTTACCATCCGGTACTTCCATCTGCATCATAAGGCCATTAAATTATATTCCAAATTCCAGCACTAAAAGTATAAAAAATTGTACAATTAAAAATGAAAAATTTATGGTGATAGAACTTTCAGTTTGCATATATACAATATGGAGAAAATGGTTTGAATCTGTCTTCAAAATGTACAAGGTACACTGATGTACTAATAAATTTGGTATGTAATTTTATATCTACCATTAAAAAAAAAAACAAATATACATATTAAGTACATTAGAAAATTGGTGATGCAAAAGTGTAAACATACTACTAAATAAAGAAAATTCCTGTAATTACGAAGCTTAAAAATAATTTTATAGTATAAATAATAACTTTGCTCTCCAACAATTACTAAATCAAAAGCAAAAAGAAATTATAAGCACTGAAAATAAGTACGTAACACACTTTCTCAAAACAATCAGTACATCATTTTAAGTACTTTCAGATTCTTCCATAACACCACATAAGTACAAAATAATTAAGAAGAAACTAGCTGGAAATTGAAATTTTATTTAATAACCTCATCCATAGAACAGCTTCCTACCCACGTGGACTCTCGAGCTTTATCATCACTATGAGCAGATTCAACTGTCAACTTAGCAAAATATTTGCCATATCGATAAACGCAGACTCCCTATTCCGTTGGGAGCTGCTGTCCCAACACTGCACGTCATACATACAATGACAACGGGACAATATACAACAAAACGTTCAACAACGCGCCAGCGACCAGCGCCGTCAATACTGCTTTTGTTGGACCGGCGGGCTGCATACGCCCTCCTCCATGTTGACCAGAAGGTTTCGCCTTTCATCGCTCTTGGAAGAAGATTTGGAGCTTCGCAACTGAGGCTCAAAACATGGCTGAAACATCACCAAAATTTTCAGTTTTTACGCACACTACTATGAATACTAAAAATTTGAAAACATTATAAACTGTAACTGTTGTGAAACGTGCTATAACAAATACAATTGACATTCCAGAGAACCCAATTACTCCATTTACAGTCTTAGTTGTTTTTTTAAGCACAGCTTGTAAAAATCCAGTCAACAAACTTTAGTAAACAATACATGTATACCCCTAGCAAATTATTTTTATCATACAAAATCCCTCTGAGTGATACTTCCAGGTGGCCTACCCTTTGGCAAATGATAAGCATGGCCGTACACACACAGCTAACAAAAGTTTGCTTACCGTTTCACAGACATTCATGTTGCAACAGTTCTCTATGGTTATCTCACACTGCTCCCCAGAACTAGGTGGCCTGCTCGTCAGAGGAGCAACATTCTTATTCACAATTATCCTCTTCTTGATGCGAGGACGCCTGCGCAGGTGGCAGATCTTCAACAGAAGAATCCCAATGATGATCACAAGGAAAATACTACTGCACACCATCATGATAAACATCCAGTTTTGGGGGCCATCTCTGCTACAGAGGTCTGCAAGTCTGCCCTCAGCCTTTTGTTCATTCCATGTCTCATTATCACTTCCAGATGGCAAGGAGGTTAGCCCACTAGTGTCTGAGCACCTGAAACAAGTATACTTGTCTGAACAACAGCTCTAAACAAGCAAGGTCTACCAATGCAATTATAACCCTTGCTGCCAAAAAAATGTAAGTAAATATGTTTGTTTTTAAACATTACTATTTGAATGCTTTGTCAGGTTAACAATGGAAACAGCTTACAAACACAACTTAAATTTCAAATGTCTACCTTACAAGTCCTGGAGCAAAAGGGAATCAAACAAGTTATTTTTAAGCATCCTAATCATTCCAACAAACAGTATCAAATTTCAAGATACATGAAAACCAATTTAAATTTATTTAATGAAAACTGAAATCTAAACTTCTAGGTTTCGTATCACCCAAACAATCACCATACAATATACAAATTAAATTATAATGAAAGCATCTCATGAAATTAATTTAAAATTTCACTATTTTTACTATGTTTACTTTTAAGCTTAAGAAAATTCAGTGTAAATTTACTATTTGCCCATGTGCAAAAAATATTCAACTTACATTCTCACTCTACAAATACTTTGGAACTAACAAGTCATTACATGATTACACCTACTTGAAATTTATGAAACTGGAAAGACTCTTCATAAAATATCCATAGCGGAATTTTCATTTGTTTACCTAGTAAACCTAGTGTGTATTCAAGCCAATGCAACTACTGTAAGTCTGGGCACATGTATATGCATAAACTGAATTTTTACTGTAAAGAACTATTATTATTTACTGCTCATTACAAAGGTAAAAAGCTCAATTTAGACATCATAGCCACTAAACAGATAAAATTATGCCAGCAAATCAAAACCAACATTTTCCTGACACCGTTGCCTACATCATCACTTGTATTAAAACTGACAACTCTCCAGAGTATTTGCCATGCCGTGCGCCCAACTGCAACCGCAGTCAGCATCTACACACTACTGCAGTGTAATGCAGTGCGAGCAGAGCAATGAGTGCAGCCTAGTGTAGTGCAATGTGCCAAATGTCAAGCCAGTTTATCGCAGGGTGCATTAAAGGGCTTAATGCCATAAGCAAAGGAACCCACAAGCATACGAACATTCAGAGAAGCCCCTACAATTTGATGAAAGTGTTTATTTATTGTTTTATTGCAGTGCACATGTTCCATCATTCAGCTTTTCCCCCACATATCTTATGTATTGTTAAACTTAAAAGCAAGTGTATGTTTCAACACCATTTAAATGCATAGTATTTTTGTGTAACATTTCACTGGAAGTTTTTTATTGTATAAAGTTTTTCAAGCAAGTTCCAAACAGAAAATAGTTCCCGGCGTGTTCCATCCCGCCAACCCGGCAGCACCCGAGTCACCACAGAGGAAGTAGTAGCAGAGATTGCAGAGAACACTGTCCACGTTGGTGCATGCTCCGGTGGCACACAACATCTCCGTTCACAACAATGTAGTGTATAAATAGTAAGTTAAATCAATCGCAACCTGTTTACTTAGCCTCCAGAGATACCATCCCTCACTTATCCAGAGCTTGCATCGCCTGGGGAAGCATAACTCGTGTAAGTTCTCATGTAGGCTTTGCTTCTTTTCTCAGTGTCACCGTCCTGGCGGCTTTTACAGCCAGGAACCCCTTAAGTTTGTATGACAGAATGCAGTGTATTTATGTACGAGGTAAAATACATGGAAGTGTTTTCACAACACGTGTATTATTTCAGATTACTGCCGTTGGGCGCATCGGGGTATGGGTCCCCTACAACCTGCTCACCTAACATATTAATCCACACTCAGTAATGAGTATAAATCATCTCCAGTATTTCAGCTTCAGGTGTGTGGGTAAGCCTTAAATAGGCCCACTATACACTATAGCAACGTAAGTACTTCGGCGAGGGGCAACAATCAACGAAGGAATGCATACGTCCGGTGAACGGCAGCAGCACCCAGAGTCAAGAGCTTCAACAACCTGTTGATCGTGCCTGGCACCTAGTTGAGTAAACTAATCCGTACAAACCCTCAACAATCAGTTTACCACCCCTCAAAACCCACCTTAACCCTAAGCCATCCAACCACACGGTTTCAAAACATTACTTTCATTTCTAGTAGCTGTACCCACACACATATTTCAATGGTACTTTTTCGCAGTTCTTGTCCGAGCTTTTTTATTTGAACAGACAAACAAACCCCACTCCCCACTTTTTTTAATTATCTGACAATACTATGTACAGATTAGGTTGTTGACGGGAAAGTGAGCACTTGTGGACCTAGTTACTTTTTTTTCCCCCATCAGCCATTTTTTATCCTTCCACCATTTTTTTTAAATATTGCCATGTAGGTAATAAACACAGTGTACATATTTCACCGGACTCTAAAATTAACGTCTACGACTACAATAATATATATTTATTGATCATTATTACAAATAGGACGACTTCAAAAAGTGATCACTTTACCGTAAATAGCCTAAAAGTTGTGTATCAACTCTCTGGTAATGTTAATCTGCAACTGGTGAACAAGCAAACCTTTAAAAATAACAGATAAATTTAAGTATTCAAATTAACATTTTGGGGGAATTATAAATGAAGATATTATTTGTTACTTCCACAGTCATTGGAGTTGATGAAGGCCATGGAAATTTGGGATTAAACTAAGTACACTGCCTGTTTTGAAACAGGCGTAGAGAAATTACTTGTACTTAACTACTTAACTTTTCCTGTACCAACTGCGCATCCAAAGTTTTATAATGGACGCATAGAAGCTGAGTAGATATACCCCTGTGTAAATATTACCATCTCCATTCTTAATTTAAAAAGTAAAATGGTAACTTTAAATAACAATAAGATTACTGTAAATGATTCACGACGAATTATGAAATGCAAGAAATGAGACTCACGAGCATAGTTTGGCTGCCAATACAGCAATGTGTCCCTTGGTGCAGAACTCCACACAGAGCTGATCCAAACCCACGAGCTCCTCACAGCGACGCCCCATGTAGCCATCCTTGCAACGGCACTTGGGCTCCTCCAGCTGTCCCAGGTAGCATTTGCCCTCATGCAGGCAGAAATCTTCACACTTGTGACGCTCGCAATTTATCCCACGATACTCTTTCTCGCAGATGCAAGACGCCTTGTTAGATTCGTCTACATGGCATCTCCCATTCATGCAGAAGTTATGGCATACTGACACCTCGCAACGGGTGCCACTGTACCCCAGCTGACAATGACACAATGGGACATTATCTTCTGACATGATGGTCCCACCATTCAGACAGTACAGTTCAACGTAATCATGCTGTTTTATGTCTGTGATGCTCTGTGACAAAGCAGCAGTCATCCCCACGAATGACTTCGACGCAGCCTCAAGGGTTGGTGGCTTTTTGTAACACAAATTATCATCCAAGTTTTCCCCATCAGACCAAGCCACAATACCCTGCAGCCCATATCCCGCAAGATAGTCTACTTCAGTAATTTCTGGATCAACATCAGTTGCCTTTGGTATGCTCCACACCTTCCTGTTCTCTGAATCTGACCAGTACACATTCCTCGAACCTACTGCAATGCCATTGGTGTGGTGATGCGTTCCACTGACTAGAGTTTTTTGTGATGTACCGTCCAAGTTGCTGCACTCTATGCGATAGTTTATGTTCTCTTGGTTGTCGCACCAAAACAATTTTTCAGTCTCTTGGTCAACTGCCAAACCGACTGGCATGAACAAGCCTTCTGTGACAAGAACCTTGCGGTCAGTACCATCTAGCTTAACCCTTTCAATGCTGGGGTTTTTATGGTTACGGTTTGTCCAGTACAAGTACCTGTAAAAACACAATTACCTCATAGTCAACTTTTTTTTTACATTTATACGAATTTGGCACACAAATTGTCACTGTTTCACATTATATCACAAAGAGTGGAGTACAACAATATTTTTTGTCAATTTCAGTGTAGAGCATTCATTAATTATAATGTTAAGTCAACATGAAAATGAACAATTCATTATTGTATCCTATGTTCATCTCAGAGTTATTTCCACCATGGCAGATACATTTTACACACCTACACAATCATAATTAATTATAACAGTTTCCAAAAAAATACTAGTAGACCAGAATCTCGAAAACAATTTTTAGTTATCTGAATCACAATTGCTTAGCAGTCACAATACTCCAGGTTACAGTGTTTGTATTAACAATGTTGCTGGTTCAACTCCAACAAAAAAACAGTGACGTGGTTTACTTTAGATGAGAACGTAAATCCATCCCAAACATTCTACTTCTTTCATAAAGTCGCTTTACAGTATTTGTCTCCATTTTCCCAACCATTACGTAAAACTTCTGGTTAGTAATTTAAGCATATAAATTATGTTTTACAGAATATAAGAACATCAAATTGCCCTATTAAAGTATAAGGTATTGATATGAAAATCAAGATTTTAAATAACCAAACCTTGACGCTCCCAAAATTGTTACGGATTTGCATAAAAAATTAAACCACCGCTACCTTACCCTATTTTGCTTCTCACTGTAAACTGACATACACATACGTGAAATTAAAAAAAGATATAACACTATTGTTAAAAAACCAGAGAAACTTTTGAAACATTAGCCTATGTAAAAATGTAATTCTCGCTGAAAAAGATTTAATACCAAAAACAGATTTCATGTAACAAAATGATACTTTGTGGATTTACAATTAGACTTGCCTTCGACACGAATCAACTGCAACTGACCACGGCTTCTCACCACTCTCAAAAGACAAGAATAGTTCCAATGTAGCATTAGTGTCCAGCTTCATGCGATATATGGCACGTGTGTCTGTCCAGTAGAGCACATTGTCTACCCCATCGTATGCTACGCCTGGTATCTCCTTCCCTCTTTCTGTGAATTAAATAATTTCTAACAATAAGAGACCATCCCACCTCTTCACAAGCAGCTCACAACACACATTAACCGTAGCATTTACTTCAAGGTTGAATTTTTTTTTAATGGGTACTAACTTGAGAAAGTTTCACTGTCTGAAATGTGGATCTGCTCATTTGGTATTTGGCAATATGGAAGGTTTAATTACAGTGCTACTTAAAATTTCAAAATTTTTACTGAATGAGCAATAATCAAAAATAGTGTTTCAAACTGCCCCTCAAAAGGCGAAATGGCATCTTAATGATTTTACATGCCCATGTTTTTCCAATATGCCTATCTTGTACTTGGTTCACAAATTGAAGTTAACCAATGCTAGCAAACATGCTCAGCTTGACTGCAGACAGAAATATATTTTTTTTTGGCACACACAGAATACATTTTGACACATGGTTTGAATTATTACTGTACATTTGATGATTCTTACACTACTAGTCAAGTTTCCTTTAGTAGGTACACTCTTTAAAGAATGGTATGTTGCATCCGACAATTACAGATCATAAATTGAAGTGGTCATTATAACTGAAAATAAAAGGTGATAAAAAAATGTGCAGCAGGTATGACAAAAGGTTTTTTACACCAGTCCTTTAAGATGACTACTGGATGTTCCAAGTTTATGCATTTCTAACTTTGGACTATATTATACAGTAAAACTGGCCTTCAATATTGTGATCCCAAGTTTAAACTGTGGATAGTGTATGGTATTTGCAACAACCATCATTGAAATAGTTGACTTAAGCAAAGCACCAATGTTTTACATGGATACGGTAATTCTTATGACCCAATTATCTCTGACAGCATACAAAAACTACAATCATGGAAACATATCTTTGCATATAAGTACATTCACATTCGCAAGAGTGTGAATATTCTAATGCAGAGCTGTTCAATTACGAGTCCATGGGCCACATGCGACCCACCAAACTCACCAGACTGGCCTGTGGACAAATATATTATCAGTAATTATTTCTTTATTAGATCATTTTGAATACAATTTCCTAATATAACAACTAAACCTATAGCGTAAAATTGTAATTATTTGTAAGTGGTCTAACAAAAAAAACTAATCGAACAGCCCTTTTATAATGAACGTGTAACTCATAAAACTGTAAAAACTGAGATAAAAATAATTTTTTTAATTACCAAGAATAAAGTTCTGTGGGGAACTTACTTTGCACTATAGGAACTGGCTTCTTATCCTTGGCCAGGTCCACACTGTATATGGTAACTTTGAAGTTGTGCCGGTCCTCTGTCCCTATGAATAGAATCTGTTGCCGAGAATCAAATGCCAGCGATGTTGTGTCATAGAAAAACTTGATGCTCTGCGGCCTAGCTGCCCCTGTGAATATTAGTTCCCCTTCTTCGCTGCCGACTGCCACCTCTGAGGAAAAAACATAACACCACCACATACATTATGTAGGTACAAAGACACCATAATGTTAAATGTACACAAAACAGGGCTATCTACACATAGGATGAGTCTGAACTCTACGAACAAACTTTTCCTGCACATTCTCTACTAAAAAATTATTCGAGAAAATATACATGATAAACAATGGTTTAAAATGCTTTGCAAGGATAATGTGACACTCCAAGCTAAAATCATAGTAAATCGTAAATATTGCAAAGATCTTTAAAGTGGAACAATTATCTTCAGGATGTGCAATTAAACTGATTTGTACAACCACTGCAAATCTCATCATAAAATGTTGCCACACAAAAAATTGGGACAGCACCTCTTACGTGCATAGAATTTTTTGATTCCGAAGTTAAATTGAGTTTTCCACGACAGATTAATCAGTGCGTCAAAAATTGTAGTCTTCTATTATCACCCTAAATCTCACCATTTTCAAGGAATTCAAGCATAAATTTTGAAGCCATTAAATGATTGCATATGGCAGGCGAGCAACATTCAACACACTTGATGTGGGATGGTGCAGATTGGCAAGCTTTGTGGTTTCCAAATATAGTTGGCTAAACTGGTGAGATATGTGTGTAAAAAATATACTTTTAATTCTTATTTTTCATATCTCCATAATTTTGCAATGATGTAAGTCACAGTTCAAAGAATGTGCTCAAAGTTCACACAACTTATAGGCAGCATATTGTGCATTGCCATCTGATTCGGCTATCTGTATATAGGCTGTTCACTGTAATATGTGCACTTCTTAAAGCCCTGCTTAGGATCTATTTCTGTGCACATTGTGTATTCTTCCACCTTATGTAAAATTAACATGTCATCTGCCTCCTCACTTTATTCATGCATCGGTCAAGTGAAGCTGTGAAATTATTACAAAATTAAACATTTCATAAATATGCTAATTTTTACACATTGAGGTGTTAAAAACCAGGAAGCATAAGAAATAATTAGAATTACCACAAATGTTCACATAACACTTTTTATCCAACGTTAAGTTATGGAACTACTTTCCATCCATCGTTACAAACTTTACCAGGTGCAGGTCACCCAGTGCGCCCGCTAAAATATACGCAGGTAGGGGTAGTGACATTTTTCCATGGTTGATTTCAAAAGTGCTCACTTTATCGTGAACAGCCTTTACATCCGCAACTATGCACTGTGTTACAGTTGGCTAGTGGAGCACTCAATACCACATCTGCTTGAGGATGTTCCACTTGAGGTGCGTATGCAGTTGTCATTCCAGTATGATTACACTATCACATTTTAGAAGCAATTTGCAAACATATCTATATACAGCATATATTTAACAATGGCTTGATAGAGTTGGCTCCATAACCTGACTCGCACAATTACTTGAAATGATACCTTTCAATTTGTTAATTTAGAGATATGTTCAAGCATTAGTCTGCAAAACATCCATCAACAGCAAAGAGGACCTGCTGGTGAGATTCACTAATGTGCGACAACAAATGCCAGGAGTATTTGGAAGTGTATGACAATCCCTGCAGTGACCTAACCTGTAGATTGAAGTTGATGGTCAGCACTTTGGAGATCTCCTTGAAAATAATTGTTTTTATCGTGTTTGTTTTGTAATTGTATGTAGGCCTACTGTAATATTCTCGTGATATTAATTAAAGGTTTGTTCAGGTGTGTTTTGTAATTACACATAACAATTGTAAAGTCCGTACGTTATTAAAGGCTCGCATGTGTCGGCCTACAAGTCTGAATACTCCTTCCCCTAGGCACATTCCAACAACAACCATAGTAACTTTCTCAATGTAGGTTTCATTGACTAAACACACATATTATTATGTTAATAACACACCAGCTACGGTATGTGGAAACATTCTACCTGCACTGAAGAATCTTGTGTTTACAGTAATAGTGTATTTTTCATAAAGAATATGCAGTTTGTCTTAAATTCAAACTCAAATATACATATTAAACAGTTTTTACATTTCCTAAGAAATTTTGCAATTTATTTTTCTTTGAGCTACTAAAATTTGTTGACATTTCCAAAACTACAAACTAAGAATGATAGTCACGAGACACTAATTTCCATTTTCGGATCAATCACAATAAAATTGAAGTCTTGCATGTTAGTATTAAATCAGTTTTGTCTCTTCTATAAATACTATTTTTCAAAGGTGATTTAGTTGCAGATGCACCTTTTTGTTAATAAATAAAATAACTGCAGTTACTTAGCACATTTCAGTATTTTAAGTCCTAAATTTCTACCTTGAATTTAACTTTACTACAATCATCACCTTTGCTATGTATTGAAACTGAACAGATACATTAACTGTACAAGTTATGATACAAAAAATAGTTTTATACTTTTGAACAACTGGCAACATATCTTCCAACATTAAATACTTTAACATTACATTACAGAACACCAAACAAATTGATTGTTGCTAGCAATATACAATAAAACATGATTAATTTTGTCTACTATAGTTACAAACCAAATATGGTAACAAAGTAACTTAAAAATTCAATAAAACTACATGTCAAAGTAAAAAAAAAATTACATACGACTTCAAAATTGTATAAAGCTACATTACTTTATGAGTTGCACATTGTAAGGTGTATAAAACACACACTAGAGAAAAAACTTAAAATAAGTACAAAAAAGAGGTGATGACAAGGGGGGGGGGCGGGGAAAGGGAGCAAAAAAGAGTGAGGAAGGTAAGGAGAGAGAAAGATAGAGAGAGGAGGGAAAGGGAGAGAGACAGAGTGAGAGGAAAGAAAGAGAGAGACAGGGGAGGGAAAGGGAGCTAGAGACAGAGAAGGGGAGGGAGCAAGAGAGAGAAAGGGAGGAAGAGAAGAAATGAGAAACTTGTCAAGCATTGCCGCTTCATCTTATTTACGTAATGAAAAGTAGCAGCTTTCACCCGATGATAAATGGCATAGGAAAAATCCTTTGTTCTTAAAGGTTAGCACGCTCACTTCCACGGAAAATGTATAGACCAAGCTACAAACGCACCAGTTCCCCCTCCCACTTCCCCTTTCAAATGTTTTCACCCAGCCACCTTTTTCCCTGCCGCCAACAAACCCCCTGTTCAGTTTGCTTCTTGTCTATGAAACACCATTGCGTGAGCTCTTGCCCTGAACTCCCTCGTGCACAAATTCTGCCATCTGCGAAATCAACGCGTGTACATCTGGCCACAGTCCGCACATAGTCTGATAGCAATAGTTTTTCCTTCTTGCAAGTCTTACAAGGGGAAGGAATGGACAGCAAAGCGACAGGAAAACTACGTAAATAATTCCCGAACCATCCGTATGGATCTCGTTGGACTACTCCGGTATGACTAGAACAATGTAATGGCGTAGCATGTTACGTACGTGGCAATGGTTCCGCACACACACACTCACATGTACCGCGTGAGCTCACTGGCAAAGCGGCTAAGTTTAATTAAAAACCTGAGGCCTTCTCCAAACCAACAATGCATAAAGAAACATCAAAGTTATAATTCTAATTTAAGGGCGAATTTAAAAAAGAAACAACCAAATGAAAGAATGTGCACGTTTTACTTGCACTTTTAGCAGTCTTCTGTGAATCCCTACGAGAAAATAATAAAGAACAAAACGGAAAATGCACATTATGCCTTAAAAAAAAAAAGTAAAATTGTTCGCTAAGCAGATGTGTGTGTGAACGACCCTAATGATTAAGTATCCTAAGCTCGTCGCACTGTCAAATTTATTTGTAAATTGCATAAAATAAATATGGTCAAGACACTGGAATGTTGAGACTTCACTTAACATCATTAACCAAGTGTCTGATAAAATTAGAAATTTCATTTGAAAGTGAAAATTAATCAAGCATTCTTCATTCGATCCTGCACCGCATGTGCTGCATGCGAACAAAAGCTTTATCATGCCCTAAAAATTGCATGTGCATTAAAATCGTACTAGGTTCGTAAGTCTGACAAAGTAACGTTTTAACAAACGCCTATTCAAGATGACATTTGATGGAAAAACCTGATGGCCGTAGGTATTTTTCTTCAGACTTTGCCAGATATAGCTCAAAACGAAAGTACGACAGTGTGGCTTATCCAATAAGGCTCCCATGTACCTAATGCTTGAACTACGTTGAAAAATGTTTTAAGTACTCTTTTTTCCACGAAACTATGTACTGAAACGTTTTCTTTGAAATAGTTGTTTGCGCCTAAACGCGTATCTCGGTAAATAAAAGTCCTGGAAATAAGATTTTTTTGCCTGAAAAGTTAAAAAACTGTTGTCTATTTCGCGAACTTTTTACTTTTATCATATTAAGTGTAATAATGGGGGAAAAAATGTGTGAAAGTGGTCAAATATAGCATTTTTAAAGCTTGCCTATGCAGTTTCCTTAAAGGGAATGGTGCACGCAAACCATATATTTATATAATTTTTGTCATAACTTGTTTTGCAAAGGATTTTTCAAAAAAATGTTGCCTCGACAAGATGTAAATATCAATTTTGAGCACCTTCTTGCGTTGTTACAAATTCACTGTGTTCGTTATCCTCGGAGCACTGTGAAGATAACAAATAAAATTGTTTCTTTTCTTCCATCAGCGCTCCGAGAATGACAGCAGTAAATATCTAACAACGTAAAAAGGCGTTGGCTATTATTATTTGCGTCTTGTCAAGCCAAAATTTACGACAAACACTATTGAAAACAACTTATATCGAAAATCGGATAAATATACTGTTTGCATGCACCATTTCCCTTCAACGGTAAAAGAAAAGTACGATTATACGCAGGTAGTTTGATCTGTGGCCTTTCATCACGTGTAATAAGGTTATACTGTTACGGATCTAATTTACACAGTAAATCGTCACGACGGAAACACTGCACGCCATGCGCGTAGGAGCGATGAGGCGCTAGGCCTGCGTGTTAGTGTCGCCCGTATCGCTCCCTCGCGTCTTGACCTTGGACGTGCGCCCAATGTGCTGATCTACGAAAATAACACACACTTCAGATGAGGGTTTTTGAATGCTTTCAAGACGTCACGGACATTAGAAACATCATTTTGGAGTAATAAAAAAAAAAACTACTTTTTCAAAGCTCTGCATCTCAAAATATACGCATAAGAATCATTCAAAACTACTCAAGGGCCCTGCGGTGAACCATCCTACAGACTTCCCATCAATAAAATAAACAGTCACCGCTGGAAGTCCCGTAGGTACACGCAGTGCGACGAGAACACTGCACGCCAGTTTAGAGCCGTGCACTTAGCGACGACGGAGCGCCTGATGCGCGTGGCAGTGTCGTCCTTATCGCTACCGCGCTTTTCGGTCTCAAACGCTACGGATCGGGAATCCAGTTGCTCCAAGAATAGCCACTACGCATAGGAAACGTCTGCCACGGCACCCGGAGCGATAAATGTCCGATCCACCAATGTTATGACAAAACCGTGTGCCTCCGGAACGCAAGGATACGCGACACTCACCAAGCCAAATGGATTGTTATAGACAAATCACTGTAAACTTTTGAAACTAAACATTTTAAAAAATCTCACTGCCTTTATCTGCACACATATTGACGGGCACAGTGTCTGGCATGCGCCCAGTGAAGTTGGCAACGACGCGACGGAGTGAAGTTCCATGTCTTTAAGGTAAATTGAAAATGTTAGGTACACATAGGTAAAGGCTGCTCACGATAAAGTGAGCACTTGTGAAATCAACTGCTTCTACCTGCATATACTTTAACGGGTGCACTGAGTGACATACGCCCAGTAAAGTTGATAATGATGGAGGGGAAAGTAGTTTCCATATCTTAATGTTGAATGAAAAGTCTTGGGTGACAATTTGTGATAACTTAATTATTGCTATCGCTTTCTGTTTCGTTAATTCGTCGAAGTGAAAAAATTAGCAGATTTTTAAAATATTTACTTATCTAATAATTTTACAGTTTCACTTGACCGACGCATGAAGAAAGCGATGAGGCCCATGGCAAAGTTAATTTTACATAAGGCGGAAGAACACACAACAGGCATACAAGTAGATCTTAATCATGGCTTTCAAAAGTGCTCATTTTACCGTGAACAACCTATAAACATTTGTGAATATTGAAATGATTTCTCTTGCTTTCTTTTATTATGCGCGTAGCTGTAATAATGAGCAAATTTGTACAATATTTACTTTCCTAATAATTTCACAGTTCCACTTGATCGATGCAAGAATAAAGTGATCAGGCCCATGACAATGTTAAATATTATTTATGGCGAAAAATACACAATGAGCATAGAAGTAGATCTTTTTGCAGGGCTTCCAAAAGCGCTCAGTTTAGTGAACAGCCTACACATAATATTTTATGGTCTTGTTATTCGGATATTTTATGATCAGAACTTCGCACTTGGCGAACGTGTGACACGCGAATAAAATATTTATATCAGTGTTTAGTGACACGTACATGAATAATAATTGCAATGTTTCTTTGAAGGAATGGTTGGCATGCAAGGATGGCGAGGTAGGACACCGACCTCCCACACCGACTCAACAAAGGGGTGGTGATTCTGAAAAGGGGCTAACTGGAAGAGCGTGCATAAGAACAAAAATGGGGTGTGTCTATGTTGGGGACACAGCCGTTTGTTTCGCGTGAATACGTCTACGTCGACGCGCTCAGACGCCTTGACGTTTATTTTACGTTCTTGGCACCGCTTCACTTGATCGTATGGGGTTTTATAGGAATCACTGGATTGATTTTGAGATGCTCTTTCTAACCGTATACGATTTCAGTATTTCGACTTGGCTTTTTGACGAGAATAGGCCGATATTGTGTTTAGTCTTCTTAAATTTTTACATTAAACGCGTAGGCCTACATTTTCACCATAACCGAGCAACACAAAATTTTTTTTATACGCGCAATCCATTGATCATGATGAGAGCAGTCGATTGAAACCTAAACGTGCGTCGTAGCTTATCGTAGTCAAAAGTTATACTGCGCGGAAGTTATGAGACGCTGTACTGTGCAAATTCGATCTGTAACATAGGGGTTATATTACACGCGATGAAACACCACAGATTAAACTACGCCCTTATCTTTGTACTTTTCTCTTACCGCTAAGTAAATTGCACATGCAAGCTTTAAAAATGCGATATTTGACCAGTTTCGCGATTTTTTTTTCTCCAAGAATACACTTAATAACGACAAAAGTAAAAAAAAAATAGGGGTATTGATAATTGTTTTTTACCTTTTGCGACAAAAAGTCGTATTTGCAAGAACATTAATTTACCGAGATGCGCGTATTCGAGCAAACACATATTTCACAAAAAATGCGGGGGTCCATCTCACTCTTAAAACCGGCAAGGAACGAATTGGTCGGCGTTATTAGCCCAGGCACAGTTCCCCTTGTTTACAGAAAAATGATTAATATGATCCAGTGGGGCGTGAGTCGCCCCAGAATAATTATGAATAGATTATATAATTCGTTCTTGGCTGCAGGTCCTACTTGTGTGTATCGACCTGAGAGAGCAGCCTGTGGAGTTCTGGAGCAATGCGTTGGTCCAGCGAGGCCCTAAACAGCCACAGGACAGATCGGGCTCAACCAATGCCTAAATCACTTAGCTAAATTTGTTCGTAGTTTCTTATTCTTTCGGCCCCAGATACTATTTGCGTCTGGGACCTGATACTAGAAGAAGCCCTGGGGCAAGGCAGTTGGTCCAGCAGGGCCTTTAATCACCCCAAAACAAATCGGATATTAAGATTTAAATAATCCCATACTAAAATCAAATGAATTAACCAAACTCGGCCTCAGATCACTGTATATACGTCTACGATCTGAGAGTGCCACTTTGCCTTGTACCAGGTCTCGTCAGCAATGCTAAAATCCAGCGGTGCCCTAATTCGTCCCAGGAAGGGTCAGTTGCAAGGTGCACCCCCACTACAATGACAGTGCGAGCTACGTTGCTACTTTTAACCCAATCTTAGTATAATACTACTACTTACAGAACAGCACGCGAAACAATATTGTTACAAGCTGAGGCGATGCCTAAGGGCGTATATGAGTTCGTAAAGGATGGAGGTTTTTATTATATAAATAAATAAAAGAAAGAAACTAATTTAGATTTTTAATTAATTCACTCTGTTACTACATACAACATAAATTAGCTGTCTCCACTTTCACTCTTTCTATTTAACAGTGAGCGCACTATTTAATATTTATTTCAACTTTACTTAATGTCCTTCTTGACGTCTCTTGATTACAGTCAATTAACCCATACCCATCACTAGCATGTGTTCAGTCTGTTTCCAACAGTTATTACACATTTCACTCACGCACTTGATCCACTAGCCCAGGCTCCAGCAACGTCCTTCAAAACGTTGAAACTCGCAGTCGCCTTCTTCCTCTTCCCCACAGATGTCCACGCCGCTCGCTCGGAATCCCGCCAGTCATCCATTCAGCTAATCCAACTCAAAACTGCCGGATCGAAGGTCAGGCGCAATTTTTATAGTCTAAACCTGACCATCTCGAAGGTTCAACACGCTCCGAGTTGCGTTGGGAGACTAGGTCAGTAATCCGGAACATTCTTCAGATATCGGCCGAAAAACAATACTGCCAAGGTAAGCGGCGTGCGTGAAAGAGAGATTAAAAATGCGGCACGCATTTGGTAACTGATATGCCGTCGCCGCTCGGTCGCCTGCCTCTTATCTCGCCTGCCCACGCGGCGCCGACCGGCGTCTCGTAACAATATGTACTCGCAGCATACTGTTAAAGGCTATTCACGATAATGTCGGCATTTTTGAAATCAACATTAGAATTGTTTTGCTGACCTTCCTGCGTTTAATTTTAACGGGCGCGCTGAGTGACATGCGCTCAGTGAAGTTGGTCACGATGGAAAGTAATTCCATATCTCAATGTCGAATAATACATGTTAAGTAACGATTGGTGATAAACATTAATTGCTTATTTAGCTTTATGTTCTTTATTAATCCAATGAAGTGTAAAAATATAAAGAGAGTTGTAAAATATTTGCTTTTCTAATAATTTCACAGTTTCACTTGACCGGCGTATGAATAAAGTGATGATCATGCCAATGATAATTTTACATACGGCGGAAGAACACACAACGTGCGTACAAGTAGATCTAAAGCAGGGCTTTCAGAACCGTGAACAGCCTATACAGCCCATGGCTACAATGCATGCCTGCTGAGAGCTTTATTGCAACTTACACAAGATACCCACGATGCTATAAGAATTATATTTTTAGTTATTCGTCTAGCATATAAATTTCCTGCCAGACATGGCCTTAGCCTAACTGGTGGATATGTTAAAGCCTTATTTTCTTTCAAAAGTTCAAACATCTATTGGTAATTGCGAATTCGGGCGAGGTGGCAATCTGCGCCACTCTCCACACCATAGTAGTGTGTATGCATTACTCTGGTTAAACCAGCGTCAATCAAAACTAAACCCTTTCTCTAAGAGTATTCCACCGTCCATTAATAAAGATAGTGGCTCCTATATGCCATCCTTGCCCATCTTTCTCCTGTAGAATTTTCTAATGTTGCACGGGACTGCGGTAGTGTAGTGGTTAGACTACTCTCCTCCCACCTGGGCGAACGGGGTTCGATTTCCCGCGAGGTCGATTTCGGATTTTCGCATGTGGGAATCGTGCCGGACGATACCAATGGTCGGCAGGTTTTCTCGAGGATCTCCCGTCTCTCCCGGCGCTGCATTTTCACCTCGCTTCACCCTTAACGGCTCTCAAGGCCTCGATAATAAGAGCCGCCGAAATCTTTTCATTCACTCTCACCAATATCGCATTGCCTGTACCGATTTGTCCCACTTCTTAGTTATACGTTGACGATAGGTACACTCGAGAAGGTTAGTAACGATCTCAATAATGGTCTCTCTCTCTGTACACGACTTCTTGCGCGATTTCCCCTGCAGGCTATGATGGAGCTCAGCCCCGAGACGTCCTTAGGTCCCGCTTCTACTTCGGACGCACACTTAACACTTCGATTAGTGCAAGTTAGGATTTAAAAAAGAAACAGTTTCACGCGGAGATAAGCGGGCACTCGCAGCAGCAAACGGCAGGGCCACTTGACCTTTCCTCGGCAAGAGGACAGCGGTAACGAGGCTGTGTTAATTAAACGTCGCTAGTTGGCTCCCTTCGAGACTTGCCTTCTAGGCACGCAGCTTGGCATCAACTGACCGTACCCGGTACATTCCGGGGCGATCTGGTGGGTATGTGTACAAGCAGTTGCCGTGGACTGCCAAGTGTCCGCTAGGCTGCGAGGACGATATGCTGAACCATCTCACTGTATGACATGGCCCTCAAGTGTGAGCACTTTTGAAATGAAACTTTGAAAAAAGTCAGCGCCCCAGCCTGCACATATTTTCACGGGCGCACTGAGTGACATTCGCCAAGTAAAGTTCCATATCTTAATGTCTGATAAAAATTGTTATGCAAGCATTTGTGATCATTTAAATTATTTAGTTCCCTTTCCACTTTTTTTATTCTTCGAAGTGTAAAAATTGGCAGAGTTGTAAATTATTTACTTTCCTAATAATTTTACAGTTTTACTTTACCGACGTACGAATAGAGTTATGAGGCCCATAGCAATGTTAATTTCGCATAAGGCCGAAGAATACACGACGTGCATACAAGTAGATAGTAAGCAGGGCTTTCAAAAGAGCTCATTTTACCGCGAACAGCCTTTAGTGGCGAGTATCTGGGCTATATGTCCAGATATCCGTGATGGTAGTACCCGTTTACCTGAGAGGCAGTAGCGAGCATGGGAATCCAAGGGCCGGGCAACCCTGGGGGGGGGGGGGGTCGGTCGGTCCGTGGAGACCTGTGCCTGTGAAAGCTGCAAAATGGGTTAACAACTTATGGGAATGAGAAAACCCCAGTAGGGCCACTTGGCTAAGAGGCCCTATTTATGTGGGAGATTTGTAATCAACCTGCCGCTTGTTTGCAGTCTCAAAGTGAAGCGAGTGTGTTCGCTACAATATGTATGACATAGCTAACGCTCTCGTTCAAAAAAAGTTACGGAGCTGCCATACCTCATTGCAAAGTGCTGAGAACTATGGGGAGTGAGACAGAACAGCAACTGTGCAACTATAGAGCGAAGTTACAAAATTATCGTTGAGTAATTTGCTATATATTGTTACAATTTCTCTCTCTTGAAATTATGTGGGCTATACATACCAAGTTCGTTAAGGGATGAAGATCTTAATCAAATAAAAGAATTAATTATAAGTTCCTTATTTTATTAACAATAACTACAGCACAATTCTCTGAACTCAAAACTCTCACACTAAATTGAAATCACTTACTGTTCACAATTGACACCAATTAATAAAATTTATAATTACGAAAAAGAAATCAATGAAAATAAATAATTAAAGATTAGTCCCAATAGACAGTGTATCGACCTATTCAATTATTTTATATAATTTATGCGTCCATATTTGACAGTTCCAATATTTACTTCCATTCAGTCCCACCTCACTTCAGTCCATGTCCCGCCAGTCGTAATGTTCTAGAGTTCTCCAAGCACCCTCGCGCACAGTAGTCTTCACTCGCCGTCGTCCCGCAATATCCAGTCATCGTCCACTCTTTACTTCGCTCGCGAACACACTGCCAGACGGCCTCCCATCAAGACTGCCGGCCGCTGGGTTGCGGCAGTATATATAGTCTCTTAGGCAGCCACCCAGAATCTTCCAACTCGCGTGATGCGTCGTGGAGGGCTGAGGCGCCAGCCAGTCTCACCAGAACATTCTTGCATCGTCGCTAAACCTATCGGAAACTCTAGCAGGCGAGAGGAGGTCTGTGACGCCAGGAAATCCCGCCGCTGTCGGCATTCACGGGATTCCTAGAAGGGGAATCAGGAGGCCGCGAGCGCATCGTTCCAGGAGAGGGGAGAGCGAGGTGGGTCTCCGATTACGGCGCAGGCCAGCTGAGTCGGCGCCAGCTGTAATATGTAACAATATTTTAACTGAAATTATATTTCTGATTATATAGTTTCCTATAGTAAATTTTAACTACAGTATTAGAACGTCCGCTAAAAGTAGAAATTGTGAAAAAAAATAAAACATCCGCTAAAAAGCAAACTTTATTAATAAAAAATTGCTGGAACTGTTTATCTGTTGAAAGGATAAAATCTACATTACTAACTAAACAGACTAACAGCGTATCTTCGAAACTCTGTAAACAAACTCACAGAAAAGCTGAGGAAAGATATATACCTTCACAAAAATCTACACAAACGTTAAACGTTTTCTTTTCACATCAAATATGAGCTGTAAATGCTCCACGCTTTTCTTAAAAACCCAAAACAAACCGACATCTTTCGTGGGCTTATATGCTAAAGAGTGTTGGATGGGTGGCTTTTCTCTTTTAAGTCGGCTAATAATTATTTAAATTTTGAAATGCTTTCAGTTACTGCCTATCTACAATGCCAATAATGGCATGTGCGTATTTTTTTTTTTTTGCAATATTTTATGGTTCTGTTACCAAAATGTTTAGATAGTGTGAGCAACCTTAAAATTTTACTACAGGTATGTAAGACTTTCCGCATTAAAAATGAACACTGGAAGAAGTTCCTTCGCATGCACGGTCCGCACAGTTTACCACACAACTGTTTGTAATGAATTTATGGTTTATTTTTATTGCTTACCTTTATAGCGAAGAAAGGTGACTATAGTCTATGCAAGGTTTCTTCGCATGTTTTGAATCAGACCTTCGAAAAACTACCCCATGCGTGCCATGTTTACTTACTTTCTAAGTATGCTATGTATCAAGCGTCTTATACATTTGTCAACATAAAATTATCTATTTTTCGTCAAATTTAAGTTCGATCTGTATTTTATTTATAAATTATAATGTTTCATTTTTAATAAATATGTATAAAAACAGTGAGAAAAAGTGTGTGTTGGAAATAGTTCTCATGCAAAATATCATTGCAACTTAATGCACACGAATTCGGTGCGTTGTCCTGTGGTGTAATTTGAAAGAAAATTTTAATAATAATGCAGGAAATAATATTTATAATATTTTTTATGTGCATGCGTTTGTCACAAACATTGATGGCTGAAACAGACGTAAATAAAGTTAATTATAAAATTTAATTGATATTACACATTATTACTACGATCTTATTAAACATGATCACAGTAAATATTATGACGATTTTCTTGAAGATTTTCTTGCACATTCTGCTTTCCGAAGCATCCAGACTGTATTTAAAACAATATTTAAGCTCATTTCCAGACTATTATAATCGATTATTTTTTCACATTTAAAAGTATATTTTAGTAAAATATATCATAATATTGCAAAATATATACATTCTGTCATATACAGCATAAGTCGCACTTTTCTGAGTTTTTTTTTTGTGTCTGTTCTACTTTTTTTACGAGTTCTTCGCGTTGTATAGTTGGGTGCAGTGCTCCATAGGCAGTTGCTTTACTTACCTTAATTTTCTCACGCCCTTCGCGGGTAGCTTAGAAAGTTGGCAAACCTAGCATTATAATGTAATTAATAGTTTTATTCTCCCACGATGATGCAGTTGTGAACAATAATGATGGCTCGCCGTCTGAAGTGACGAAAACGCGTGCAGAAATAGTGGTTTCTAGAAGTGGAAAACCGCTGTTGGGGGGCGAGTATGGCACCTGCACTCTACTATGCGACGGGTAGCCAGGGTCTCCGGGCGCTACCTACTGTAGAGCTGTGGGCGCGTGCCAGAATGTCGCACGCGGTAAGAATAGCCGGCTGACTCCCGCAAGGCCGCCGACTGCGCTCTGCGCTCACACCGCGACAAGTCCCGCAGGGGGGGGGGGGTCACGCGACCCCTCGCGCGTGGAAATGCCGTCGAGACCGCGATGTGATGTGTCCGCGGGGGCTCCACCAACTCTGCTTGTCAGTGCCACCCCCTCCTTAGTTTAGAGGCACACGAACAAGAAGGTGCACTGTATATGCTATTCGCGGTTAAGTGAGAACTTCTGAAAGCCCTCTCATATGGAATATCTAATAAATATATTTTATTGAGGTCTTAGACGTTAATTTCCGAGTGCGGTGGAATATACACACGCTGTTTACTACTTACATGAAAATATATTTATTTCAAAAGGTGGTTAAAGGGGTAAAATTGGCCGAAAGGAAAACTTAACTAGGGCCTCAAAGGTGCTCACTTTACCATGAACAGCCCTCTCGTCTAGTCACACCAAGAAACACCTCGTCCGCAGTCGTACCGCACCTCACTTCGCGCCCGCACTCAACTAGATAGACTTTGCCAAAGACTGCTGGCCGCGGCAGTATATAGTGTCTCATAGGCTGTCGCCCAGAATTTTCTCTAACTCGTGCGCTGCGTCGAGCGTCCTAATTCCCAGAATATTCTTGCACCTACAGGTGTCTGCTTCTTTAGTCGAGGGGGAGGGGGGTAACAGGAGGGATGTTGCACCAGCCATCTCACCAGAATGTTCTTGCGTCTTCGCTACATCCGTCGGCATCTCAAGCAGGGGAGAGGAGGGGCTGTGACGCTAGCCAGGAGCCGAAAGACGCGACAGTTTGGCCGCCTCTGTCAGTCATCCACGGGCTTTCCAGAAGAAGGATAGAAACATGGCAGCGAGCGTGTCAACTGGGGGAGTGGAGGATTGAGGTGGGTCATCCCGGGCCACGTATAACGGGGGCCGCGGCCGGTGCTAGCTGTAGCCCGTAACAATAATATGGGTCGGGTACGAAATAGCATTTGTAACCCCTTTCCCCACTCCCTTTCACAGTTAAATTGTTTTACGCCTTTCAATTTCTTAATAAACCGTAACGATACAGCTATCTTGATTGCAGAAAACTTTCATGACGTGCTACAAACATAAATTTTCTGTATCCTATTCACAGAAGAATAAAGAAAAAACAACAAACAGATAAATTTCGATCATTATAAGCTGTTCACATTTAATTGGGCACCTTTTAAATCAACCTTGTATACAGTGTAATGGACATGCTGACTGGCAAACGCTCAGAAAAGTTGGTAACGACGGGGAAAGTAGAGCCATGTTTTAACGCTGAATAAGAAGTGTTAGATAACCATTCGTAAATACTTAAGTAATTTATTTCACTTCGTGTTGTTTTTTTAGACTATCAATGGCGTGGCAAATCAAACATTGCGTGAAACAACGCTATATGTTTTTCGTTATTTCACTCAATACGTTTATCGCCGTGTAAACATTTTCTACGTAAACAAACTCACTATCAACGTTAAAAAATTCAGTACAGCCGGTAACACATGCCAGAATATTGCAATAAAACACTGCCACTGTAGTGAAACGGACCAGTTATGTTGTTCTAAATAAATTCATGCAGGACCGCATTGTATCAAATGTATTGGTCAAGAGCAAAACAACAACTTCAACTTGGGGTAGGAGAGGCACATGCCTTTTGGCACCCTCAAAAATTCCATAAAATGATCATTTTGGCCAACATTTACTATGCATTTTAGGGTGCCATACGGCAACAACGCACAGTTGTAGGTTAGTGTAATCTGAGTAACACTGTAACTGAAATACACAATATTTTACAAACTGTACTGCAACTCGAATTAAAAATCAACTATGCATCTGGCCCACAATCCCTTTCCCAAATTTTAATTTTCCTTCCGTTACGATTCCTCTGGGCACTAGTAAAAACACAGCGAATTTAAAAGACTAGTTTTTCAACACCTAAATTTATGCAGGAATGTTATTGTGCCATAAAACCTATGTTAGCAAACATCTTCTGTGAAATCTCTTGAATCCTAGGTTAGGATAGTTGAATCAGGTCAATTTAGTATTGCGTTTACGAGTAATGAATTTTAAAAAATAATCTTTACTTCTACAGCAAATATTTTACTGGCGCGTGCTGCATTGCTATAGTTAACTGTTACATAACAGTGCCAAAAAAAAGCGAGTGTGTGCATATTACTGAGACATGTAGCATAGCAAATGATAATTAGATGCAGTACCGTAAGTGCAAGGCTCACCATACCAGAACATTTTAGAATTGTGTGATTATGATGCAGTGGACCATTTCAATTTAATTTCATTGCATATGGGTATTGGTGAAAAGGGGTTTAATCACGTACTCTTAGGATACTTCATAGATCGAACACAACGTAGGTAACAAATTAAGGTTTTTTTTTTTTTCTAACTGTGGGCACTGGATAAGTGCATGCTCCAAAAATGCAGTCTTCCTAGAAAATTTCAATTGAAATACAAACGAAAACTCAAATACCTAATTTATACGCATACTGGTAAACCTGGCGCAAAAAATAAAAAATACATGTTCCATGTTGAGTCCAAAGGGAACTGCCCCCAGGCCCTGTCATGCCCCTCTTTTCAATCTACAACTTCAAGCGAGGAGTTTGTACGTATTTTACTAACAAATGTAGTACCCACAACATATGAATTGTGCATTAGAGGTTTAAAAAACTTCAATCTGAGCACCGTATTATTTACCATCTTATTAATAATGTCGCAGTGCTTGTTTATATATCTCCAGGACAATATTATATTGTTCTGTAAGTATATGTATGTAAACATTTATAATCGGCATGTGCGTGTGTACACACAGGTAGTTTGGTGTATTTAAACTGCGTACATTTTATTTTACATACAGTAACAGCTGTTAAATCTTGCATGGCTGTTTGTCTATGAAAATCATTTTATTCCTGGGGAGGTTGCCCTGGATGTTCGCATGTGGGAAACATGACGGATGTTGCCACTGACTGGTGGTTTTCTCAGGGTTCTGCGGTTTCCCCCATTACATTCCATTACTGCTCCATAGCCACCTCACTTCACCCCCGTCAACAATGAAATTCTCAGGTGTTAAGCAACTCCCAAATCTCTCACTATCATTTAACAACTGTTAGATTAATGGCCAAGGACTAACACAAAAACTGTCAGAAAAGAATGTGTGTTTGTTTTGTGATGTGCTCTGACTGAATACATACAGCCAGTCTTACATTAAATTAAATTTTCATCTCGTTTCACATTAAATGAAATATACATTTCTCAACTTATTTTTAGTTTGTTCGCACAAAAGAAAATACCAGGGTGACAGCATTATCTTTACAGCTAAAAAGTGTAGTTTTCTAATTTTTTCTTCCCATTTTCATAAATGCAGCTAAACTGCATTATTTTAGTTATGAGTTATTTGTAACAATGACAGTTACTACTGCAAGCAGCATCGCAAGTTCAGCTGAATAAAATAATAATAATAATAAATGGTCTTTATTTGACGCAGTTAAGGCATATCTGCCTTCTCTTTCACTGAACTGAACTGCAGCTAGCGACAATGCTTTTTTTTTTAGAGGGGTGTTTGTTTGTCAAGTTTCTGCAGCATTGTTCTGACAAATTCAAACTGAATATTTTTTTATGTATCCAGAGGAGAATTCCATACTAAAAATAATAATTGCACAAGTTGTTAGGCAACAACAAAGAAATTTTGTCACAAGTGTGCCAGTGGAGCACTTTGACAGTGCATGCACCTATTCACCTATTGTAGTTCAACAAAGCATCCTAATCAAATTAAACTACCATAAAAAGGCGGTGAATAAGTTTCCATAAAGTTTAACCTAACCACGATAACAGGGTGGTTGATTCATTATCTCTAAAAGTGTATTTGTAGATATCATATCCCACTGTAACCAAATCTATTGTTTCAGATAGTGTAAAAAGTGTTTTTCCTCCCCGATGTAAAATTTTTTTTAGCATGATGGACTGAATTAAAATTGCGGCTACTGACTGATAAGCCTTACTAAACTGCAATTTTGGGCAAATTTTTGTAGTTGTAGAAAATATAATATTACCCAGAAATTTCTCCATCGCCCTTCTTTATTCTGAAAAATTGCTATAGTATGACTGTCCAGTGTAGACAATGCAGTAAAAGTTTTAATTTCAGTGTTTTAGTGACGTACGAAGGGAAACTTATCTTTGCCCAATACTGTAGATGCAATGAACGAAACTGTACCCTACAATAAATATAAAATAGTACTAGAACAGAGAATTAATGTAATGTAAAGAGAGGGAATAACTACAATAGAATTTGAATTTATCCACCAGAAACAATGTACTATATTGACATTAAATATGCATAAAGGAGATTAAGTGATATTGGAAACAAAACTCTCGAGTCACTGTCAGTGTTAGAAATTAAAATAGAAACGCCAGCAAATTATTATTTATTCATGGCTCAAGAACATGTGAACTTTGCCTTCCAAAAATTCTACTAGGCTGCTGGTCGCTGTTTTGTTGCACTCATTACTGATAAGCAACCCGCACCACACAACACTGTAACATTTGCCCACTGCCACATGAAAATCAACTCCAATACCATATTTTTTTTGTAAATTCTAACACTATCAAGAAATATATACTTTCTTACATCAAAACTTAGTTGTCAACAACTTCCACAGCAGGTACCGTAGGTAGATTTTAGGAAGACTATTAAAACTGGACGTAAACTATATTCTACTACACGACAACGATAGCACACTTGTTATACTTCATTTAATAGTTTATTTTAAAAAAAAATAGTTTTCCATAAATCCTGATGTATGAGCAGTAAATCTAAAACACGTGCTTATTGTCGCCCATAACCGAATATTGGGCCGTGGTCTCACATTCACGATCGGTAGTTTTATGAGGAAATTATTTAATAACACAACTAATACAAGCCAATAATAAACTATAAACTAGTCAAACTTCACGCGTTAATTGGTATGTGTGTGTGTATTTTATATATATATATATATATATATATATATATATATATATATATAATTTTCTTTGTTCAACATCAAATGCTACAAAAGTAACCTCTCTCACCACGCGATACTAAAGTAAAAACAAAGTTTCGAGCTACAGTTAATATGGCGGCAAGAGCGTCCATAGTGAAACGGCTTAAAGCCAGGCTTCACTATGCATAGGCGTATAGGAAATCTAAGGCTAAAATCGGACAAAGATCTCTCAGTCATTTTTTTGTGATAGTACATATTTTCAACGAAGATTTTCTTGGTTAAGATTGAACGCATCTCGATTTGTAAACCATTCAAATTTTAATTTCAAAATTTTAAATGCCCTTTTTAATTGTTTATAAAATGTCACAATTTTTTAAATAATAAAAACGTACATCTGAAATTAAAAAATTAAAATTTGGAAGGTTTTCAAATCTAGAAGAGTTCAATCCCTAGCAAAAATTCTTTAGTTGAAAACACTAGCACAAAAAAACGACAGATCTACGTCCGAATTTAGCCTTTGATTCCCTATACGCCCATGCATGATGAAGCATGGCTTTAATCGCCAGTGGCATCACCTGAGTCACAACATGCCATCTCCTGTATACTCCTGCCTCCATGTAGGATATGTAGATGTTTAATTGGTTAAAATTAATGTGATTAAATGTATAGTGATTATATAAGTTTGCTGTATGTACGAAAAATACTAACAAACAATAAATGTTGCATGTTTAAAAAAAGTTACGAAATACAATTTTTTTAAATTATTTTTATCAAGCAACGTATGCAACTTTAAATAACCGTCATATTTACGATTTTCTGTCAGATGTATTTCCTTTTCGTATCACCATAACAAATAGTTACTTTTTTTTCCCCCTCCCCATTGTTTTGGTACCAGCGATTTCCGACATAAAACAACACACAAAAAAAAAACATGTTTCCAAAACGAAGCTTCACATGACGGTATGAACACTTTATTAAAAACCTTAGTTTGGAAAGTTGAGTTTCCGAAACTGAGGTTGTCCCGGCTAACGGTATGTACGTACTGGAACTTTACAGTTGATATACGCGAGGAGAGTCTGGCTGCAACAGCGAGCCGGAAAGAAACGCGGAATTGAGCACACGTTCTGCTAGTCTTCGCTTTCACCGCCCAAGTAATCGTCGTGCGCGTACGTACCTCAGGGTGCGTTAACAACGTTACTATAGGCTGTTCACGGTAAAGTCAGCACTTTCGAAGTGAACCTTAAAAAATTAGTCACTGCCCCTGCATGCATATATTTTAATGGGCGCACGCACCGAATGGCATTCGCCTAGTAAAGTTGGTAACGATGGATGAAAAGTAGTTCCACATCTTAACGTCGAATAAAAAGTGTTACCATCTGTGATAACTTTAGGTTTTTTTTTTTTTTTTTTTTACTGCAAAGCGGTGTAAAAATTAGCAGATTTTTTAAGTATTTACTTTCTTGATAATTTCACAGTTTTATTTGACCGACGCACGAATACAGTGATGAAGCACATAATGTTAATTACATAGAATAAACAACGTGTATACAAGTAGATCTTAAGCAGGGCTTTCAAAAGTGCTCATTTTATCGTCCACAGCCTATATATACACTCGTGATGTTCTACCTGTGTTACCAACTGAACAGATGAGAAATAACCTCCCCCGCCCCCTCCATTTTCAACTCTCAGCAAGGGGGCCTAGCGTCCGGTCATGGCCATTACACACACTTTTCAACGTTGGCTATACGGGGTCAAACGTCCACCCGGCGGGAACGTCCACAGGCGGACGTTCCCAAACAATGGCGACACGCCAACTGCAGTTTTATTTCTATCGGAAGACGAGGATCAGGTGACACGCGAGCATCCACAACTGGCACTGCTGTCCTCTACGCCCTTCATCTACACAGAGAATGCCCCCCACCACGGCCGAGTCGAGTCGACCATTCTTCACCCACCCTCCTCAAGCGCGCACCTGGCCAACTGCTCGCCTTCTTCCACCTTACATTCATGTCTTCAAGCTGGCTGGCCTGTGTCACGTACTATAGGCTATTCACTGTAAAGTGGGCACTTTTTGAAGCCCTCTCATAATTTGGAATAATAGTCAATAAATATAGTTTACTGTAGCCATAGACGTTAACTTTCGAGTCCGGTGAAATAAAGACAATGTGTTTATTACTTACATGGCAATATATATTTTAAAAAGTAGTAGATCAATAAAAAATGGCCGATATGAAGAAAGTAACCAGAGCCTCTAAAGTGCTCACTTTACCGTGAACAGTCTACATCACCCCAATTATAGTATATTCGCGATTTTTTCACCCTTTTTGAATCAAGCTTTTGAAAAATCTCCCCATGTATGACGTGTTTATTTAATTCCAACATATGCCATGTATCACAAGCGTTTCGTACGTGTGTTCATAAAAATTACTTTTTTTCTGTTAAAATATTAATAACATTTCAATTTATCTATAAATGGTAATGTTTCATTTATAAATAATTTGAATAAAAAATAGAGGAAATAGGTACAGTATGTTGGTAATGACTAGTAAGACATAGTCCTTATACAAAATAATGTTACACTTAGTGCGCACGAATGCGGTGCGTTGTCGTTTGCTGTGATTTTCCAAACTTTGTACGACGCGGAGGGATATCCTGGAAGTAGAACTTTAGCAGAAAAGTCTGAAGTAACCGAAATTATTCCTTCTGCTCCCAGTGGAATTTGTGATCACATTAACGCGAATTATTGTCGTCGCATCGCATCTGTCGCAATTATGGGTTCTCTTACAAGCAGTTGTGTATATTTTGAATTTAAAAAAAACTATGGAATATTTTAATGTATTTCTTCTCTCGGGATAGAAAAGAAAGTTGATATTTTGTCACTCACTGTAAGTTGCCGTCTGTTGAAGATATTTATTCTTCTGTAAAATAGTGCGACAATGGTGCATCTTTTCTGCACAAATAGTCACCGTTTAGAATCCTGAGCAAACATACGACACGAGGAGTTTGTTTCGACCGTTTTCCATCCCCGACGCAATGCTTACTAATAATTGAATGTGACCTTTCATTGTTTACTAGCGATTTCCCTTAGCAGACACACAGAACGGTCATCATCCAGGGATACAATGTTTACTTCAGGAAAATAATCGCTAAAGATGAGAGTAAAACGAGATCTAGCAAAAGCTAAGATTAACTCGTGGAACGATCCAACTCGTGCGACGTTGGGTCCAGATATATTAGCACTGCTTCGACTCGGTACGGAACTTCGATAATTCGATTGTTTACAAATCAGTGGAAGAAAATAAAACTACCCGCCGTATAAACGCACCGACTGCTCCGCACGTCAATGTAGTCTGTACACGGTAAACTGAGTACTTTTAGAAAGTTCAACTTATGGTCGAATGGTATGCACGTTGTGTATTCCTCCGCCTTATGTAAAATTAACGAAGCCATGGGTCTCATCACTTTATTCATGCGTCGATCAAATGAAACTTAAATTAGTTAAGAAAGTAAATGATTCGCAAATCTGCTCATTTTTACACTCCGACGTATTAAAAAAAAGTAGAAAGCGAAATTAATAATTTTCGAATTTTTACAAATGGTTACCTAACACTTTTTATTTGACGTTAAGATATGGAACTACTTTCTATCCATCGTTACCAACTTGAATGGGCGAATGTCACTCAGTGCGCCCGTTGAAATACATGGATGCAGGTTCAGTGACTTTTTTCCTAGTCATTTCTAAAGTGCTCACTTTATAATGAACAGCCTTTACAGTAAGTTACACGGCGAACAACGTCAGTTGAATGCAAACACCCCAGCGTAAAACAAGATAGCACAAAGATAATTTACGTTCCACAATCTTCGCTCCTCTGCACGTACGTAGCTTCTATCAGTGTTTGTACTTTCACTGGCAAGAAAACAAGCTTCAGCTGATTTTATTTTATCATTCATATTTGGAAAGACACTTCACCACTTACAGAAGAAAGAAACTGCTTATACCACACTGCAGAAGCTCCAAAATACCGACAAAACAAAATTATGCAGATTCTGTTACGTTTAAAGGAGCTTGCTTTGCTTCCGGCAGTGAATTACGAAATTTCTGAACATCAGAATATTTCAACCTTTCATACATCATATAACTACAGGGGCCACGATGGATGAGCGGTTAGCCTACCACTAAGGCGATCCGGGTCACTCCGGATTTTCCCATGTGGGAATTGTGCCGGACGATGCCGTTGGTCGACGGGGTTTCCTCGGGTATCTCCCGTTTCCCCCGCCCTTTCATTCCGGCGCTGCTCCATATTCACCTCAATCACCCTCATCGGCTCTTCAGACCTCTATGTTAAGAGCCGTCAAAATTTATTCACTCGTGTGGAAAGCCAAAAAAAAAGTGAATGAAGAAATTTGGGCGGTTCTTAACAGCGAGGTCTTGAGAGCCGATGAGGGTGATTTGAGGTGAGAATGGAGCGGCAGCGGAATGAAGAGGCGGGTTCGTCCAACACGATTCCCACATGCGAAAATCCGGTGACCCGGCCGGGGATTAAGCCCGGATCGCCTTGGTAGGAGGCGAGTGATCTAACCACTCAGCCACCGTGGTCCCTTCCGAAAAAAGAATTAAAAGAACTACATCAGTATTTTTTAGCATTTACCAATCTGTCTGAATCAAGCAAAATATCCTCCTGACTGTCAAGGATTTCAATTTAACGTAAGGCAAAAAAAAATTAAACCTAGATTTAAAAATATTTTTTCATACTACAACTATCTACATTTAGACGTCACAATTTTACGTCTAACACCTTCGCTTTCCAAAAATAAATAAACTTAAGGAATTGCCTAACAATGCCAATTGTCCATGGTTTGATGTTAGTTTAGCATGGCCTGTCGAAATGGCACGTAGTCATTTAAAAAATATAACCACCCGCGATCCAGTATTGACATTTCCTCCCCCGGGCATATTTTCTAAATGATCTCCGAAAGGCAGAAGAGTCGGAGAATGTTACACAAACCGGCAGATAGCAGCTCGCGGCGAAATGGGTAATTACAAGAACGCGAAATCTCATTGTTCTCGGTCCCGCCCACAACTGCACTTGGTCGTGCCCGCGTATGCCAGCAGTCTCCCGTGTCGCTGTTACGTAGCCATGCAAAAGACGAGCGAGTAAAGGGGTTTCATAATTATCGAAAATTTAAGCAGTAGGATATGACATGAGCATTAACCTCACAAAAAACTAAAGCGATCTATCTATATATGCCTGCTGGTAAAAACTATTGCGGAAACAATAATGCAACGAAATAAACGCCTGTTTTCTTTTCTACTTCAAACAATACACTGTTTACTGTATGCTTATTTTTGTTATGTATATTATTGCTTACTGCCTAAACAGAAAACATATGTAAACCCCTTAATACCACCTTTAAGATAAATATTGCAAAACATACGGAAAATTTCTGGCCCGCCGGGAATTTTGTTGCTACCGGGAACACTGAATTTAGGGTAGACTACAGAATGAATAGCAGGTCTTTACGCCGTAGCCCACTTGTAAGAAATCCTGGCATAACTCTTGGGTTATATGCACTGAATATACATATGGAAATCTACACAGATTAAAAGTACTAAGTTTTGAAATTGAGGAGACCTTCGCTACCTTAGGTTCGAAAAGTTTCGGGGTTCGAGAAGCGAAAAAACTACTGATCAGTACGCCGTAGTCAACTCTGCAGTGACCCGCCAAACCAAAAATCTGAGGCTGGCAAATTTAAAACATTCAAGAGCCGCTATAAAAATGTACACTCCCGTAAAATGAAGGCAATTTTTTTTTTAACAAAGTGCTGGTAAAAAATTATCCAGAAGTCACATACAACTCTCACTTGAAAACTGTGATATAACTTTTGTATTTGTATTCAAAAGACAAAAGCGAAAATTCAGTTTCTATTAAATTTCGTGTATTTTTAGTGTTGCCAAATGTTACAGACGCACGATGCTATTTTTTAATGTTTGAAAGAATAGGTCATAGTCGCGTGGATAACCTTAACTGCCGCAGAAACGATAATTTTCTTGTTACAGTGGCGAAGAAAGCTTTGTGTAGAATCGGCATTCTTCGTTCCCGTAACTCGAAGCCAAAGGTAATACGGAGATTTTCCGTATTTTGTATTTGCGGACTTACCTCCGTTTTTCGTCATTACAGATTGCCTTTCCGTATATACACTGTACATTTCCGTAAAACATTCCGTAAATGTACGGAAATGTTTAACAGTGCAGGCAGAATCTTGAACAGCGCTTCTCGGCGTAAACATGAGGGATGGTATGATGTGCAACGCTGACACGATAATTAGGCCACTGATGCGGCATATTTCCTCAGTTTGAGAGCTGCGAGACATTGGCGGCTTCCTATAGTTAACGGACAAACACTCACTAACACCAGCAATCTACATGGAAAACTGACGAGCCGCTTTGGATTCTTTACTTTCCCAGACCTCGAGCTGTGCTTGGGTAGTATGCTTGTAGCTTGGTCAAGACAAGACTCTTCGGGAGAAAGAAAAAAATGCTGAACGGACGAAACACTCTCGATAGAACCTTCCAGGAGCTGAAGACCATTCGTCCCAATATCGACCCGAGAAAATATTTCAAAGTAATTTGTCGCAAAGTTAAATTTCCTGGTGCACCCACAATAATTGGATAGAAGGAAACCTGTCCTTGCAATAGTTTTATTTAAAGCATAGCTATATGTGTAAACAGTGAAGAAACTGGGGAGGGGGGCGGAGTCTCCGCTGACGAGGTCATACTGCACAAGACTGTGGGGGCGAAGTTCCCCTTCGACGATCGATGAGGGGGTGAATCCGAGTAGAGACAATGACGTCCTTCCCTTCTTCGAGCCGCAATCAATAGGACTTCGCCCGAGTAAATAGCATGCGGCAGTATGTGGGCAAACTGCGTGGTGTCAGTTCCCTCCCCCCCTCCCCCAAGAAATGCGTGATTCCTAAATTACTACCAGTTGAAGTGGGCGTATTTCGTAGCTGTGTAGTAGAATGGTCGCCAGCTGGTGCGAATGTTACTCGTCGCTTGAAGACATGCGCGACGAGAAAATTTATGTTATACGTGGCTTACTGTGTACATCGGACAAAGTTGACACTACGGGTTGTACACCACTAGCAGTATTCCCTCCCCTGCCTATTCTAGACATGCCGATGCAATTTCCTGATTTTCGCACATCAGTCTAGACGAATTCTTTGCCAAAAATACGTAACATGAGTTATACAGTAGGATTATTAATTCCAGGAAACTTGGCATATGTAATGTCTGTCTTCCGTCTTGTTTTATAGCGTGTAGTTGCATTCGTGGCTGCGGAGTACATAAAAGTTGGTTCAGAAAATCACCGCGGAAACTTTTTTTTTGTGGAATTCATGACTGGTACATGAGCCAGTCAATTTTTTACGTAATATCAGTTTTAGATATAGGCAAGTCAAGTCACACTCTATACACTTATCAAGATAAATTTATTAGTTCAGTTACTGCATCTAATTGTATGTGCCGATATGTACTACATGGGTCAATAATTTAGAAATCAATAACAAAATGCGTAGTCAATATCAAAAGTGAAGAAATAAGCAAACTTTACATGAATAACCGTTGTTTGTTACCGAGCCTATCGTATTTTTTAATAGCCATTACGACGCAACAGACGCAAAGAATCCTACAATATTCCTATTAAGTATGGTTCACTGCTGTTATGTACTTTATAAAACAAAGTTTTGTGAGGGTTACAGAATTTAATAATAGCGGCATTTCAAGGAACAGCTCTTTCATTTTTTCCCCATGCGTTTATGCATCCCATTAAAACGTATGGCACAGGGCAGAATACATTTTCACATTACTTCAGTTACAAATCTACTCGTGATTTAATTACGAGTTTTGATTAAATGTTACGCTTGCAAACCTTGCCAACCATATTTAGGCATAAAATGGGAACATTAATATGGCATAATTGATGACTATGTGCCGAAACAAACTTGCGATAATGTTCAATTAATGCTCTACCTAAGAAAAGTCGGAAACTGTACAAACCGATCGGCTATTTTTTTTTTGTCACTGCTCGTTTAGTATCTTACAAGCGTTGACATAAGCATGTTTTTGTGTAAAATATGATGTTTAATAACGTCTGAACACAAATTTTCTCCGATTCATGCAGGCGTTTGCCAGTCCGGAAAGGAATTTTTTACTGTCTCGTCAAGTCAACTACAGGTTATTCACGGTAAACTGAGCAAGCACTTTTGAAATCCCTTTCATTTAGAATGATATTCAATCAATATACTTTATTTTAGCCTTGGGTGTTAAGAGTGCAGTGCGGTGGAATCTAAACGCTGTGATTAACGCTTACATAGCAATATGTATCTAAAAAGGTCGTCAAAGACTAAAAAAGGCTGAAATAAATAAGTAACTAGGGTCTCCAAACTGCTCACTTTACCGTGAACAGCATAAAGCAGTTACCGTGAACAGCATATAACAGTACAGCTTAGCAGGGTAACACTTTCCTAAAGGTTATTTTAAACATGCCAGTTTGATGGAAACGTGAAAATACCAATTACTGTATTATTTAAGACGCAGACTGTGAGAGCTATAGGAGGATAATACAGTATGAAATATGTCAAACTTGAGTCGGAAAGACGGCGAGTGTACGTAAAGTCACTAAGCCAATAAATACTAAGGAAGAAAAAATAGGGTGAAGGTGGGGGGGGGGGGACACCACAAAACGCGCTAGTTTGCGAGGAATTGTCACAAATCTAACCTGTTCCGTGTGTAGGGCTACTTATGAAAGATTAGCCGAGGTGTTTTCACGTTAAGCTAGTGTGTTGTTGCCTAGAACTGGACTTTCGAAGAATCAGTTACGCGTTCTCCCCCACAATTAATCGGCAAAGCTGTTGCAAACGTTAAAAAAAAAAAATTAACTTGACGGCCGAAGACGTAAGGTCCACGCATTTTAAGCCGTGTACTAATGCCACGCAATTTTAACGTCTCGCAGGCACGAGCCCCCATTACACACACTTTCGTCACGTGCTCTAAGGCGTTTCCTGATCATCGCGACTACACAATACTCCCGTAGGGTGACCAGGCGTTCTACTTTTCTCAATAGTCCTCTTTTTTTCAAGCATTATCCTGCGGGATGCGAAAGGCAAATGTCTTGATATGTCCTTTAGCAACGTGTCTTGCGAAAAGTTCTGCTTTCTACACATGACAACTGAAACTTTTTTTTACACCTGCAGTAGTTTCAACGAATTTTACAAAATATCACTTTGCTGCAAGTCATTCAGTCAAATGAAAATTATACTTAAGATAAATATAAATGTTAAATTAACACACAATGCTAGAACAGTTTAACGATTTTGATTTACATCCAGGTACTACACTCAATTTTTCAGTTACATTAGCTTGTATTTACAGTACTGCCATGCCCAGAAGTTATTCGCATTCCTTATATAGGCTGTTCACGGTAAAGTGAGCACTTTTGACACCCTAGTTACTTTTTCCTTTCAGCCATTTTTTTTTATCCTTTAACCATCTTTTTTAAATAAATATTGCCATATAAGTAATGAACACACGGTGTACTTTCCACCGCACTCGGATGTTAACGTCTACGGCTAATAAAAATATATATTTATAGACTATTACTCCAAATGAGAGGGCTTTCAAAAGTGCTCACTTTACCGTGAACAGCCTAGGCCCAAGTGACCTGTTTCATGTATTGACAAATCTCGTCACTCTAAGACTCCCCGCCACTTGGCACCCGGGCCCGCGCACAGGAGGACGGCCTAGCAACCGCGGCGCATACTTCACTTAGCAGGAAGGAAGAGGAAGAGAGGGCGATAAGAAGAAGCTAAAAGGAGGAAGGTGAATTAGCCTACGTGACTAGCCCCACGTCTGCCCGAGTAGCACGGGGTTCACGGTCGCCCAACTTACATCAAACAAGCAGAGAGAACGGGTCATCGACACGCTGCTGGGTGCATAGGGCAGTCACACATTCATCTCTATAGGGTATTCACGATACAACGAGCCCTTTTGAAAGCCCTGCTTAAGATCTACTTGTATGCGCATTGTGTAGTCTTCCGCTTACGTAAGATTAATATTGCCATGGCCATCATCGCTTTATTTATGTTTCGATCAAGAGAAACTGTAAAATTATTAGAAAAGTAAATATTTTACAAATCTGCTGATTTTTACACTTCGATGCATTAAATAAAAAAACAGAAAGCGAAATAAATAATTTAAGTTAATGGTTACCTAACACTTATTATACGACGTTAAGATACGGAGCTACTTTCCCATTCATCGTTACCAACTTAACTGGGTGCATGTTACTCAAGGCGCCCGACAAAATATATGCAGGTAGGAGCAGTGATTTTTTTCTAAAGTTGATTTCGAAAGTGCCCACTTTATGGTGAACGGCGCGCGCGCGCACGCACACAGTTTCCTGTAGCACTTCTGTTTAATGCATGAATGATTTTGAATTCTATTCTGTCGATTTGATTTTTACGGTCTGCCCCGGTTTTTTCCAATCTCTTCTTAGTTATAGGTGAACTATAGGTACACTCAGGGAGGTAGTCATAGCCCCAAAGTGCAGGCCATGGCTGCCCAGTCCCTCTTTGCCACGATGCATGTCCCCTTGCACGACTTCCTTCCCTTGTAGGCGTGAAGGGGTTCGCCCTGAGATGCGATTAGCTCCCATTCCTACCTCGGGTATACACTTTTAGAATTAGGGTAGGTTAGGGAGGGAAAAATCGCAGTCGCACAAATATTTTCGAAATGACAAAGCATATGTATGTATAATAGCAAATGCACACTCATTCGACAGTATAATACTTACTTTTTAGTGGTACATTAACTTCAAAATTGGTCGCATTTGAGTATCTGTTACCACTGGGGGTATATCTTTCTGGGTATTAATTGGGAAAACAGCCTCGGTTCACACACGATAAAAACGGTTCCGTCATTTTAATTCGGTCAAATTAAACTTTACGGGATAACACTTATTGTTAATAAACATTTGTATGTATTCACTTTAGGACACCAAAACCAATTTTAACGTACATAAGCAACTTAGTAGACAAACATCCATTGGCATTTACATTATTTGTCGAGACGAATTTTGCGTACGCTGATACAATGTGGCTAAATCACGCGAACCTATAACTTAATAAACTTGGCAATATACTAAATTCGTGGGAAATCATGTCCAATATCTCAAACTTCCCTAAAACTTTTTAGGCCTTCTGTACGAGTCAGTCATTCAAGAACTACAAACGGTACAAAAGACTTGCCTTAAATGGATTCTCAGTATTTTATGCGACGATTATAAAATGTTAGTATACAAACATTTTTACTAGAGAAGCAGCTCTGCTGTCAGAGGGCATTTTCAAATGGAGGTCCACTCAGAAAATATTTGGCTTCACGAAAATTGGTTGATAGATAATATTCTTAGAATTGTGTTTTGGGTTTAAACAATGGCGAGTCGGTGCGGCGTTCACTTGCATTTTTTTTAAATTCAGTTTATTCTGATTATAAATATTACACAGGCAAATCCCAGGTCAAAATTAAACGTATTTCATCCCCTCGTTAGTCAAATCTGTGGAATAAAATTTTTCCCCCCCCCTCATATGCATTTTAAAAATTTTAGTATTAACAAAATGTTTACACAGCACTTTCAATTCTATGTCGACACGTGTTGAAGTGTGTAGGTATATGCATATGTAGGGCAATGGTATTTTTCAAAGGTTGATTTCAAAAGTGCTCAGTTAACAGTTAGTCAGTCGCCTTTAACTATGGTGTCATTAAATCTTATTGCCGAAGATTTCTTAACTGTTGATACAATGTATTGCGTTGTCCCGACGACAATCACCAAGTGGGACGATGAAATTAAAGAAGACATACTTTTTTTCGCTTAAGGGACCTTCCCTCGTCAGTAAATCATTTTGTAAAATTATGAAGTGTTACATATGTTTGTTGATATTCAAAGCTATGACCTTGCATTCCATTTTTTGCACTTATAATAGTTCATTTGGATGAGATACAGATTCCTATATGCACTCCAGGTGATAACTATAATTAAAAATAAGTTTACTATGGAAACAGTTTTGAAATGATAAACTTAATAGCTATCTTTTCTGGAAGAAACTTAAAAGTTTTAATAAAACTTCCTGTATGTGTTAAACTGAGGTAAAGACAAGTGCTGTAAAAACAAACTTTGGAATGTGAGGGTTGTTGAAAAAGAAAGATAGTGGAAGGAAGGTTCGATAGGACTTTTTGGGAAGGACTGTTGAACAAAAACTCCGCGATGACTGCTAGATGAGTTTGGAGCTACAGGAAATGATGTTCGCCGAACTTCGAGGAGACTGAGATGTAAGAGGATCCGAGAGCTGCCAACGGGGATGTGCGACGGCGGAGTGCTTGATTTGGTGACCCGAGGACGGCTGAATCAGCTCTAGGTACTCTGATTCCTAAGTGGCAAAAAATCTGGGATTCCTGCGTCGTCTCATCGAATGATGAAGTAAGCAAGCGTCAGAGTAAATTTACTTCTACAGTATAATTATTTTCTGCAAGTTTAATTTTATGTCAGTTTATGAAGAAGCCCTGAATTTCGATTAAGAAGTACACGAATACAGTACTGAGAACTTGGAAATATCAAAGTTTTTATTATTTTGTCGAATCTCGCTTGTTGAACACTACCAGAGGTTTCGGAGTTTTTTAACGAATATAATCAGTAGGCCTGCGACGTACGGCTAGCAGGACTCGTTTACTTTAACTAATAATTTATTCATGAAACTGAGTCAACCAGATGAACACTTATCTTAATCGGTTCTCAAGGTCATGATATTGTATCTGATGTTGACATGATCAATATTAATTAAGTTACGATTTGATTAATCATCTGACAGCAGGGTTTCGTATTATGCTTTGTGATGAATGATTTACTTAAATGTCTTCATTAAAATTGCATTGTCTATGCTTATCCATGTTGCTTTTCTGTGTAGTGTAGCTGCTCGTTTAGTGAATATTTTAACCGTAGTGGTGTATATATATATATATATATATATTATATATATATATATATATATATATATATATATATATATATATATACACACTTTTGCCATATTAAGTGTATTCTTGGAGAAAAAAAATTGTGAAAATAGTCAAATATCGCATTTTTAAGTCTTGTCTATGCAGTTTCCTTAAGCGGCAAGAGAAAAGTACATAGATACGGACGTAGTTCAATATGTGGGCTTTCATAGCGCGTAATAAAGCCCCTATATTATAGATCTAATTTGCACAGTACAGTGTTACGTTGGAAACACTGCACGTCTTTTCCGTAGGAGCGATGCGGCGCTAGGCGTGCGTGTAACTGTCGCCCGTACCGCTCCCTCGCTTCTTGACTTTGGACGGACGCGTAACTACATAGCCCCCTTAAGAGCCGTCCAAAGCTCAACTTCATTTTCTAAAAACATGGACACACACAAGAAAAACCAAGAATCCAATACGAGGGTAATCATGGGCGATATCACAAAAGCCCAGTTATCTAGACGAAGCGAAGAACAAAAGCAGGTGGCCGTGCAGGTGTTGGTGTTCTACTCGGAAGCCGAGTCTTGCGAAGGCCACCGCCGTGGCAGAAACTGAGGGGGCCGGCTCTTAGCGCGTGGCTTGCAGAATGTGGGCGTGCGATTACGACTTATCTCCGACCAGCCGGCGACTCATGCGCGCAGATGTGCGTGGTCACCTGTCTGGGCCGAGGGGTAACCCTGCGAGTAGCCAGCCACGTAGGGATGTTGATATCGATGGGGGGGGGGGGGATATAAGATATTTTTACAACGGGTATGTTTTAAAGTATCGATTTCTATCGTTGAAAAATATTGATTTTCGATATAAAAGTTTCCGAAATTTCTTACACTGTATTTGGTTAACTGTACGAAAAAAATATGAGCTTGGTTAGATTTAATAACGTATTGAAAAACAATTAATTACATCATAAGAATTGTGCGCTAACTTAAGTGTGCGTAAAATAATTGCAGCTGTAAGTTATTAAGGGAGATCACCAGGCCTTGTCAAAATATTTTACTCGATTTTTAAGCCACATATGCAGTCTAAATATATTCCAGAATGCGCTTATATTATATGGTAAGTCATTAAGAAAAATGCACCCTAAATCCTCGTTTGCGGCTAGTAAGCAAAATTTTAAAAATCCAAGATGGCGGGGGCTAATCTTCCTTAAGCACGGTTTACAATATAAAAATTATGTGCTCGCTTAAAAATTATTATTTATTAAGGATAACTGAACTGCATTGCTAAACTGTTAATTTCCAAAACATACATAGTGTACATTTGATTATAATAAAGTATTAAATTTGTTATTTATATATTTTAATGTTTCGTTTGTTAGACATTAATTTGTGTTTACACAAATAACAAAATTGTTAACTTCATTAACTGTTAATATATATTTTCGATACTAGAAAAACAATATCGGTTTCGAAAAAATCACAAAAATATATCGGGTAAAAATATCCATATAAAAAAAATTATATATATATATATATAGCCATTTCGATATATCGATATTTTTCCGACATCCTTACCAGCCAGTCTTAAGGGCGCCGCCTATTTGGATGATTTTAGCGCGTTTGAGGAAGGGAAGCGCAGGACCGATAAGGACGACATTGACACGCGCGCCTGATACCCCTTCGCTCCTACGCGCTAGGCGCTAAACTGGCGTGTAGTGTTTCCGGTGTGCTGCACGTACCTATGGGGCTTTAAGCGGTGACCCTATAATTTTATTGGTGGGAAGTCTGTAGCAAGATTCAATGCAGGTCCCTATAATAGTTTAACGTGTTTCCAACCAGTATATGAGATACAGAAGTGTGAAAAAGCAATTTTTAGCTATTTTGGAGGACTCGGGAATAGCATTTATAATGTACATTATGTATTGAGAGTATTATACGTACCTCGCCCGAAATGTGTGTTCTTTTCGTACATTGGTATCACGGGGACACGTTTAATGGTTTCGAAAAAAAAAAAAAAAAAAAAAAAAACGCGTATTTCAAACACTTAAAAACTCGTTTCCACCGCCGGGTGGGAGGCGCCCTTAAGGTTGATGTCGAGCAACTGCTTATGGAGCACTGCACTTGACTGTACAATATGAAGAACTCGTAAAAAAAGTAGTAGACTCCATAATAATATCAGAAAAGTGCGGGTTTATGCTGTATATGAAAGAAGAATGTATACATATTACAACATTATAAAATATTTTACTAAAATATACTTTTTAAATATAAAGAATTAATCGATCTATAAGAGTCCGCATTTTTAACAAAACTTAAGCGCATTTCCGTCTTGGATGCTTCGGGAAGCAGAATTTACAAGAAAATCTTCAAGAAAGATCGTCAAAATATTTACTGTGATCATATGTAATTAAATCAATCATATACATTTTATAATTAACTTTATTTACGTCACTTTCAGCCATAAATGTTTGTGACAAATGGACGCACATAGAATCAGTTATAAAAATTATTTCCTAAAATACTATCGTAATTTTCTTACATACAATCATAGTAAACATTACGACGATATTCCATTACGAAGATTTTCTTGTAAATTCTGCTTTCTGAAGCACCCAGAATGTAAATATACTTAAATTTTGTTAAAAATACAGACTATTTTAATGAATTATATTTATACATTTAAAAAGTATGTTTTAATAAAATATGTTATAATGTTGCAAAATATATACATTCTTCTTTTATATACAGCATAAATAGCATTTTTCTGGCAATTTTAATGGTGTCTGTACTACTTTTTTATGAGTTATTCCCGTTGTATAGTCGGGTGCAGTGCTCCATAGGCAGTTGCTTTATTTCAACCTTAAGGTGGTTTACGATTGACTTTACAGAATAAGTTCGCCGTGTGCTTAAGATACGAGTCAATGTATTCAAGGGTATTAGTTTATGACTGCCGTGTGCGGGACTTGACGGATCGTGTGCGTTCTTGGCGTGACTTACAGAGATAGTTATATTTTATATCTTAAGTACTGTACAAGTCAAACGAAGTAGCCAATCAGAGCACAGCGACAGCTGTTGGCGTGAAACTGTATTTACAACTTGTATTTATGTTATGTCGTATTGTGAAATCGTATGCAAGTTATTTTAATCGAGAGACAGTATCCTCTTAATTTAAAGAATAGCTCATGGTCATGTTTTCTTTCGTGGAAGAGGTTATTCAATTCACTTTATTAAACCTTCTCTGATTTATTGATGAAAATGCCTAGTGTTGACATCGGCTTCCCCTTCTATACGATCACGAGTTTTTTTTTTAAACGATTACACAAGCAGTAACAACAGATAATGCAATATATGTACATTGTCCATTTTTCCATGTTATTTCGGTTGTTTACATCTCCTACGATTTTTAATGGCTACAACAGTTGCTAATTCAATCTCAAGTCAGTCACATGGTCAACCGTGATGAACGGGTTTGTTTATCTCTTAATTTTTAAATGACAAGCACTATGACATTAATAAAATACTTTTACCAGTTTGAATTTAGTCAAAAAGCATTACAAATTAGATAGAGGAAGTATAAGAACATCTCAAAAACACTTGTTTACTATACAGTGTTCTAACCTCAAACCCAATCCACGCCATTTTTGTTAAACGTATTGGCAGAAAAGCAGTTAAATGTTGGGTCACACAGATTGGTTGTGCGCAGCCAACAAGATCGGCCTACCTCATCTTTAGTCTAGGAGTCTCCCAGCCGAGCTCTTTATAACCAAACTTCGTACGTCCGTCGTACGTTCATTACTGCAAATTAATAAAAATAAAACGGCTTACAAATAAAAAAATCTCTATAAAAAGTGGAAATCTTTTCCGGTATTGTGTTTCTAAGTACCTTAAACAACCATGCACGTTCGTAACGAAATTAATCGATGTGAAAGAAAAAATTAAATAGCATATAAAGCATTATTCTATTATTTTTACTGTTGCACAAAAGCAGCTCGTGTTATTAAACACAGTTCACACACTGCACTCACTATACAGCCTTGTAAAGAACTCTGGTCGAACGAGTAACGAAAAGTGCAAGTTTAGACGGCTGTAATTTCATCAGTTCGTCCGTCAAAAGTTAAAGCTTGCCAAGGTTTTGACGCGCGGACGGATAGAATTAATGGCCACCTCTGATGGCTGCTGACCCGGTGATTGACGAACGGATGACGGACTGACGCGACGTGTCGTAAATTCTGCACTACCAGACGCGCTTGTGCAAGGTCAAGGGGCGTGCAAAACTCTCTCACTCAAGGTTACCGCCGGTGTTTCATTTGGAAATGCCTCGAGTTGAGAGGTTTGGGCGGCTCTTAACAACGAGGTCTAGGGAGCCGTTGAGGGTGAAATGAGGTGATAATGGAGCATCGCCGGAATGGAAGGGCGGAGGAAAACGAGAGATCCCCGAGAAAAAAAAAACCCGCCGACCAGCAGCATCGTTCGGCACGATCGGAAATTCCCTGATGTGTCCCCAATTTCCAGACAAAAATAACTTTTTTCCCCTCATATGCTTGACATATTTTTCTGTAAGGATGTACACCTTTGCATTTTAGTATATTTTCATGCCAAAATACTTATCTGATCTTACACAATTACTCCTTGTGCGTACTGCAAAGAAAAACTTTTAAGCACATCGTCCACAATCGTCTAAACAATTTTCTATTATTGCCGTAATGTCGCACAACTAATTAGATAGAACTGCAAAAAAAAAATATCTCCGACATTTGGCTACTCTGTTCAAAATTCCCTGAAATTTCCCCGGCAGTTTCCAAAATTCCTGGCATTTGCCTGTTCTTTTTTTTCAGATGTGTGACAGCCACTGTACTTGGTAAGAAGACAGAACGAAGTAGGCTGCGTTACGTGGTTCCACCATAGTTTGGGTGAGCTTCGAACTGGAAAATTATGATTAGGAACTATTTCGAACAAGCGCACGAACCTAAAACCTTCTGTACCGACGACTCGCAGTTCACATATGACACTCGTATTTCTGTTTTAACCGTGGAAACTTCGAATAAGATTAAATTTCGAGTCTGTCTAGTCTCATCTTTACAAAGCACCCGCCTTACCAGGCGTTCGAACAGCACTGCACCGCAACCAAAAACAACGTGATTGTTTTTTTTACGCGGCTTTTCAACGTGTTCTGTATTGATCTTTGAACAATAAAACACTCTTCGCCACACAAGGTAAGAATTGTACTTTCAAGAAACAGCGTACATTGGAAACACTATTTCGGAGTCCTTCAACATAGCGAAAAACTGCCTGCCTCTTCTTTTTTTTCCAGGTTGCGAACGAAGGACTTCTTTGCTATGTGCTATTCACGGTACAATGACAACTTTTTAAGGCACTGCTTAATTTTTCCTTTCAGCCAATTTTTATCTTTCCGCAATTTTTTTTTACATAAACATTGAAATGTGACTAATATACACAGTGTTCACTAATCTCGAAAGTTAACGCCTGAGGCTTCAATGAAATTTATTTATTAGTGGTTAATGAGTTTAGAGTGTCTTAAAAAAAACCCTCACTTTACCGCGCATAGACTGTACAGACTTTCATCAATGAAGTTACATACAGCACGACAAAAAGCCCGCAAACCGATTGGTGGCTGCGATGGAGGTCCTTGGTGCACACTGCCATGTCGTAGCCCTTATCACATACATTATTTTGTACAGCGAAAGGGGAAAACAGGATCAGGTAGACAAGAACCTTAAATTCAGTTGCAGGGAGAACGGGAGGAAAAAATACCCGCCACCTGCGATTTAACGGGCCTGCCTACCGAGTCGACAGTCGCGTACTTCAAATGGGGAATCAATGTTAAAATAAATTCCTTCTCATTGCGCCAATTTTAAAGATATCTACTTCAAACAAAAAACACGTTGGCGCGATTTTCTCAGAGAACATTGCTACATGAAATTGTTTTTGAAAAAAAATATTTATCAATTTTTTGTTATGTAAATTACAATATTTACATTTTATAAAAAAAAACATAATTAACAAAAAATTTGGCCAAATATTTTAACGTAGTATCATTCCATAAGAAATTTCATGTAGAATAATTTTTGTTTGAAATAGTTCTCTCTGAATAGGCGCAATGAGAAGGAATTTAGTTTATTGATTCCCCATTTGAAGTTCGCGGCTGGCGGCTTGGTAGGCAGGCCGGTTATAGGCTGTTCACGGTAAAGTGGGCACTTTTGAGGCCCTAGTTACTTTTTTCTTTCAGCTAATTTCTGTCTTTTAACCACCTTTTTAAATAAATATTGCCACGTAAGTAATAAACACAGTGTGTGATAATCCGCCACACTCGGAATTTAACGTCTATGGCTAGGATAAAATATATTTATTGATTATTATTCCAAATGTGAGAGCTTTCAAAAATGCACACTCTACTGTGAATAGCCTATAACGACACTACATAATACTCTCCGCTCTCCCTTCCGCTCCTGTTCTTTTACAATACTGATAAAGAAGGACGTCCCGGGATACTCCAGATTACTGAGAGAGAAGGAGGGGAAGGGAGGAATAAAGAAAGAGGTTGCCCCTCCTCCGAAGAAAATTAAACCACAGCATTTCTCCTCCTGTTGATTAAACACATATCTTCGCACACCGGTTACCCGGAAATGCCTCGTGTGACCGCCAGGGGTGCTCAAAACACTTCACCGGAATCTTACGAAGCATTAACAACTAAGGGCCGGTTTCACCAACGAAGATTAACTATTCGGAATATCGGGATAGTTTCTCCAGAGGAGAGGTTTAACTACGATTTTAATATCGATAATGTTGCGCGTGTTTCACCATGTTTAATCGCCGTAAAGAATATATCGTTAAAATCATCTCGATATTCCGACTCAAATCGCGATTTTCTATTCGTAAACATTAAGAGATTTTGCTTTGAGCTTGTACGGAGAAATCATTTTGAGACAATTATGGCAAGTCGTGAAGGTATTTTGGTCGTAAGAAACAGCGAAGTAGAAATTTCTCATCCATGAAAAACGTATTTTGTTAGAGTTAGTAACAGAACAATTCAATATCATGGAAAATAAACAAACTGACGCTGTGACAACAAAATAAAGCAAACAGTAGCAAATTATTATGAATAGCTTCAATTGTACATCTCGTGAAGGCGGTGTGGGATTACCTAAATAACTTACGCGAAAGACATATGCAGACGAACGTGTTCAAATAGTTACTGGGACAGGTAATGTAATTAAATGTCTGTTTGACACTCGTGTGTTTGACTTCAACAGACAATCAAGTGTTCGATGTAAGGCAAAAGGTTACTTTAAAATCCTCTTCATCATAAAGTTCAAAATAATTTATTCTTGTAAATACGTGGGCGACGAACAATAAAATCCTCGTCATCACTTTCCTCTTCAAAAATTAAATTGTACATTGCCCGAGCCATTTTCTCTTTATTCTCACTGTAATAACTTTGCCCCCTCGTCACCTTCCCAACGTATTTGTTTATGTTTTACAGTTTAATCCCGACAATTTGACTTAAAACCACCAAAATCGACGGGTTAATATTTTATCTAGATATTCAGAGAAAATCGAGATTAATGTGCGTGGTGAAACATAGAATACAGATAATCTAAATTATTTGTCAGTTAATCTCGATAAACTATCATTATCTCGTGTGGTGAAACCGGCCCTGGCTACCATTCGAAGTACTTCCGGATTAAGTTCTCCCGAGGTCTTCGATTATTGCAGTGAGATAAGTATATCCCGCAGGTTTTACTTAACGATCACAGTTTGTTTTCTCCTTGAAAACGGAACCTGCTTCGTGTACACGATTGAATGTTTCCGGCCACGGACTCCATAAGTTAAGTCTCTCCTTGTACCGAGGTCGCATTACCCCGACAAACATGGCCAAGACGCGACAAAAACTGCAACCATGACGTGATAATTATATTTTCAACGTGAATGCTTGAATCTACAGCCCGAAAATTTACTCACCTGACACGAAGAGTAGAGTTTTTCGGAACTATTTAAAAGGCGCCGATTATCTACATACGCTTGTTTCAAAGGCGGAGGGAGGCGAAAAATGTTTTATTTATTTATAAAATTTACATTTATTTAATGTATATGTATTCTACACTGATCGCTATCAAAATATTTTGCTATGAAAATCCAATTATGATTGTACCTGCGCACATGCGTAAGCGCGCAAAATTCACGCGCCAGCTTTCTTAAGGCGTGTTGACATGAAGTCGCATTGAAATAATTGTTTTAAGTCCAGCACAAGCGGTAATACGCTCCACCATTGTGACGAGAAATAGGAATACAGACAAGAACCCGAAAACAAACATCCATAAATAAAGGAACACTGCAGGTGGTTTTAAACACCAACATGCGTAAAATAAGTACGTTTTAATATCTATGAATAGCGTAATAATTGTTTTTGAGGAGGTACGAGTGAGAAAGCGACTAAGCTGCTTACTTCAAATATCTCGCATTCGCGTTCCTCCAGCGAGCTAAAGACATGTCTCAATTCTGTGCAGGTATAAAGCTATAGGCGTACGTAAATGTAACACAGATGATTACTGCACAGAAGTTTAGTATTCGAAAATCGTAATAGGTAAACTGGCATGGCCACTCGACAATTCGCCGTGTATATGACAGGGAAACAGATGCCAACTCGACAGAAAAATCTACAATTAATTTTTAAACATGACTGATAACAGAAACGCCAATTTCTGGAACAATTAGGGATCAAATTTTAAAAAAATACTCTTTGGCATTCTGATCCCCCCCCCCCCCCCCATTAAAACCCCCCTTCACCAACCGCTTAGGTGACGTACGTACACTCGTAGCCAGGGCAACTTGTAACAGGTGAGTAAGGGAAGAGATTTGGGCGGCTCTTAACAGTGAGGTCTTGAGAGCCGATGAGGATGATTGCGGTGAATATTGAGCAGCGCCGGAATGAAGGGGTCGGGGAAACGTGCGATCCCCGAGAAAACCTGCCGACCAGCGGCATCGTCCAGCACTATTCCCACATGCGAAAATCCGAGAGAGACCCGGCAGGGGATTGAACCCGGTTCGCCTTGGTAGGAGGCAAGCAGGCTAACCGCTCAGCCACCGAGGCTCCAACTGTAACAGGTAACTTCGTATGGTAGTGAAAACGAAGTTGCAGTGAATTTGAAAGGACGTAAACACTAGGAAACACGTCATCCATCTGCCACATCCACGCCAAGTTTTCCGCAAGTTACAAATTCAGAATCTGACATATTTGCGTTGGCACATGGACTTGCACTGACTGCGAGAAGCCGGGTAAAAGTATTCCGGGTTGAGGTGGAGTTCGCAAGGCTGTTCAAGATAAAGTGAGCACTTTTGAAATGAACCTTAAAGAAAAGTCACTGCCCCTGTGCTCACCGAGCGACATTCGCCCAGTAAAGTTCGTAACGATGGATGGAAGGTAGTTGTATATTTCAACGGCAAATAAAATGGGGTTAGGCAACCATTTGTGATAACTTAAATTAATTCTTTGGCTTTCTGTCTTTTTTTTTTTTTTTAATGCATTGAAGTGTAAAAATGTGCAGGTTTGTGAAATATTTACTTTCCTATTAATTTCACAGTTTCACTTGACCGACGTACGAATAAAGTTAGGAGGCCCATGGCAATGTTAATTTTGCATAAGGCGGAAGAACACACATCGTGCATACAAATAGATCCATGAAACTTTTTAACTGCTCCGTCGCGTATTTTCATTGATTTGAAATGCCTAGTTCAAGCCTTCCGGCTGGCAGTTGCGAAATTTTAATACGAAATCCCATATTAAGGGAATTTCGCCCCAGCGCGTTAATTTTAAAGATCGGTGTTTCAAACAAAATGTATCTTTCACGAATTTTTTCCGAAGATCCCTACGAGCGTATATTTTCAATGCAGTATGTATTTTTTGTAAAACATATATTTTTAACATTCCTTGCAGTCTATACATGTTAAGGAAACATCTCCACTGAAGGGAACTTCTCCTAAAAAAATTCGTGGAGAATACATTTTGTTTGAAACACCCATCTTTAAAATTAACGCGCTGAGGCGAAATTTCCTTAACATGGAATTTTGCAGCTGCCAGACGGTAGGCAGTGCCCTTAATAACAAGATATCGAGAGATGCGCAATATTAATAGTGATTTTAAATAAAATTACATATACATTACATGTACATTTTTTAATTCCTCCACACACATTTTGGGACATTAATGGAAGAGATATCAAGGTAGACGATCGATGGTAGTTAACAGTTTACGCATAGTGGTCTAGGTTTAAAACAAGTTTCAGAATCACTTTTGTACGGAGTAGACGTTTTCAGACGCACAGCTGTTATTCATCAACGAGCTTTGCGCGCGAGAGAGAGAAAGGTGAGTGACAACGCGAAAAGTTGCTACGCAAGTACCGAACAGTAACTGAAGAGGTCCGCCTGACCCGGTACAGTGGAAGTATACAACCAGTTTCCACAAGCGTACGTGCGACCTTGAAGCGAGTTATCACAGATCACGCCAAGGCCCTTTCTATTTGCTAACCCACTCCCATTCCTGCCGCGGGGATTCAGCTTCAAGTCCCACTCTATCCGTAAGGTCCCCCTTCGCCCCTACTCAAGGCTCACATATCGAAGTCGTGATTTACGCAAGTCCTAGGCCACGGGTTTACCGTAACCCATCTGGCGCGTGCCTGCAATGTATCCTTTTCTTGGCCCGAATTAAATGAACATACACACGTCAGACTCTGCTGGATAATAATCTTCTAGCTGGCCTGGCCAGCCGTTTCTACCCGCGCGCTGTAGTTTCATTGTATTGCTCCTCGATCCAAAATTTCAATTCATGGAGGGTCGACTGCCACCCTTCAGAGTCAATCTTTCTAGGGGGACGTTGCTCCATTACCCACCTCGTGGTCTTCCTTGCCACTAAGTGTTGAATTGAGAGGTTTCGGTCGGCACTGAAGAGTGGGATGGATCCGCGCGTCCTAGGTCAAGAAGCGAGGGAGCGATATGGGCGACACTACCACGCACTTCTAGCGCCTCATCGCACCTACACGCAAGGAGTGCAGTGTTTCCGTCGTAACGCTGTACTGTGCAAATTATAACTGTAACAGAGGGGTTTTATTACACGCGATGAAAGACCACAGATTAAACTACGCCCGTATCTTTGTACTTTTCTTTTGCCGCTTAAGGAAACCGCAAAACAAAACTGAAAAAATACGACATTTTACCATTTTCACAAATTTTCTTCTCCAAGAATACACATAATATGACAAAGTAAAAAAAAAAAGCCATAGATAATTTTTTTTTCTTTTCTGACAAAATGTATTTGCAGGACATGTATTTGCCGAGATACGCGTATTCGCTCAAACAACTATATCACAAAAAACGCGGGGGTCCACCCCACTCTTTAACAGCAAGTCTCGAACCCAAGTTAGCACCTAGTATGAGGTTGTGACGGAGAAGCGGCGGAATTCAAGAGCAGAGAAACGGTACTACCTCCAGAAAACCCGTTGGCAATCTAACTCGGTTCGCCTTGGTGGGAAGCGAGTAGTCTGCCTTCATCAAATTTTAGTGACCAATGAAATGTTCTAGTACAGTATTTTTTTTTTTTTTTTTTTACAAAATGTGCACAGAATTTTTTTAATAGTTACTTCACAAAAACCTAATATATTGCATTGACCGCAAGAGCTGATATAATAAACATTATTTACATTTATTCGTCAACTAGTGATTTATTCATGTGTAAGTGTGTATTACCGAAACTTAATTTCACGCATCGTGCATTTCATCTAACTAGGCGACGCATTCACAGCACTGAGCTAACTTTCTCCACATTAGAACCATCACGGCATCCACGAACACGAGGCACGTTATTAAAAGAAAAAGTTCACTGGCACTACAAGATTCGAACCACGGCGATAGGTGCCGTGGCGTTTTGATGGCTACGAAAATAAAAATTTCCTTTAAGTTTTAGAAGAAAATAAAAATGGCCGCTGACAATTTGATTGACCTGGCCACGTATTCGCTGTTCAGGCCGCGAAGACCGTTCTATCGCTTGCTGACCATCGAAGCCTTCGAACCCAGAAGCGACCGCTCCAACGTGATGTGTCGAAGAAAAAAAAAAGGGGTAGTATAACGAAGAGGGAAATTTACGTAGAGTAAAAAGTGAAGTGGTAGCTGTGTTGAGGACACCACAGCATTTCGACTTGTTCACACGCCTACGTAGTCCATGTCCGACAATACAGTGGAAACGTGCCAATCCCCAGTATAATTAGTGCTGGCCAACTTTTCGAACACTGCGAATGCAGTCTAAAAGAATAATTTATTTTCCAACTCCCGCTCAGTAACAGTTTATATTGCATACACAAATTTCCTACTGCCGACCTCCAAGGGGTTCTGATGTTCGAGTCCTGGGCGAAGCATGCTTGTATTTTTGCCGTGTGATCCCGGTGATCTTTTTTTCCTTGTATATACGCAGGCTTTAGCCTAATTGCTTGTACGGAACAATTACGAGGACTTGCTTATAGGCAGTAACGGGGCTACCCGAAAGTCATAATTGGAAAAAAAAATTATAAAATTACGTGTTTCCGACACCGGGAACAGAACACAAAATATCTCTGGTAACCAGTCCTTCTAACTGCTACTTCTGACTACTTTCGTGCAGCACAAATTGGTCAGAAAAATTAACAAGGCAGTGGCAGAGGACTCTGTATTTAGTACAATCAAATGTGAGTGCAGAACTTAATGAAACTAGTTTTGTACTAAATCTTTTATTAATAAACCAAATGTACTCCCACGGTTACGGCATGTACGCCGTTTGTAACACAGGACGATTAAAGGCATTATTTATAGGCTAGTACACCTAATATTTCCCCAACATTTTCGTAATGGTTGCAGATCACGAAATGCGGTTTACGCTACATGAAATAACTACAGGGAGTATATAGGCTATTCACGATAAAGTGAGCACTTTTTAATGCCCTCCCAACAAGCACTAACCACTAATAAATGTTTTAGGGCAACCTCGGACATTAATTTTTGAGAGCGGTGAAAGTAAACGCCGTATTTGTTAGCCACGTGACAATTCTGATATTAAAAAATTGCTTAAATTTAAGTACTGGCTTAAAATAAAAATTTGGAAGGGCCTTAAGAAGTGCTCACTCTACCGGGAACGACCTATACCACTGAATTCCACTTTGCACGTACTTTCAGATGTCGTTGAAATAAATGTACGTTTCCATGGTCAAATTCGCATGTGGTTTAATTATTTCTGCCCACGCACGTGTTAGGAAGTCACTTTGCGGCAAATTACTTTACCCCGTAAGTAATTTCACTTGTCGAAAAACGCATTTCGTGATCTGCAACAGTTCCGGAAATATTGGGAGCGTCCACGTAGGCGGACCAATTGTTGAAAAATTTATCAGAACTATGGGTAAGATTGGAAAATTTGAACTATCACAAGACATCTGCTCATCACTGTCTAATGAGCATCCTTAATCAGTTTAACTTTTGCACCCCGGGCAGATGACTAAACTGCCGCTATCTTTGCGCGGGAAAAAGGGTGTACTTTAAGGCTATCCTTATCTGTGCAACACACGTTAGATAAACAGTTAGTTGTAGCCATTCTTAGATTACATTACACAACGCGTAACCAGGTTGCCTGCCGTTTAAGTGGGCTTTCTACCAGGCCAGCGACTTTATCAAATGGCAAATTCTATTCTCACCTACATGCAAATAGTAAGTGGATTAAATGCCTTTATGCGCTTTCTAACCCCCTCTCCCCCTCAGTAACAGTTACAAATATTGCTTCGTTTATAAAATTGCTCAGCAATGACAGTATTTGTATTAACAATAATTATTCTCTAGTAGGCCAAGTTCCTATATGGCGTTTGTGTATGGTGTCGCTAGCTATTAACTCATCATCCTTTGGCGGAATGATGCGTGTTTAACATTTATTCCGGTAAAACCCTTCAAGTGACCACTAAGTGGTTCTACGGCATTGCTAAGTACAACGGGAACAAGCAATGTTTTTCTGAACAGATGTAGTCTAGTTTGCCCGGGGAATGCCGTTTGAAACGCAGTCCACGATCGCACCAGCCAATTAACCTCCCAGACGACGTGCTAGAAAAAAATCCGTTAACTTGGTAGCAGTACGGCCTTCGTGCACCGGATAATCAATGCATTCACGATGCAGGCATCATCTTCAGAAAGAAAAAAAAAACATGCGTGACATTGGAAAACGTTGAGTAAATATTAAACACTAGAATTTTAAATACTCTGCAATGCAGTTCAAGTGCAAGGTAGACGAGCCCCTTAATACCTCGCCATTAAGGTCCGATCGAAACCTCTCAATAGAACACAGTATACGCAAGGAAAACAAATTCTGTGCCAGAATGTTACAAAAGATTCGCCGAACACACACGCTATAAATCAAGCAGCAAGACTGTCGCGCTAACACGTGTATCGTGCGGGGTTCATTATGCCACTGCATTTTCATTACCGCGAGCCAAGCGTCACGATGGCGCCGACCTTTATTATGCCAAACACATCCGCTAATGCTTCCTTTGCGTCAGCCATCGTTAAGCCGCCTTTATTTGAGCTGCCGCCTCGTCTTGTGACTTGGCACTCGCCGAGGTCGCGTGCTACGGCGCGGCATCTATAGTCTATTCACGATATCTTTGCACTTTTTGAATCAAACCTTTGAAAAATCTCCTCGTGTATAACGTGTTTTAGTTACTTCTTAAATACGCCATGCATCACAAGCGTTTTTTGCTTGTGTTCATTAGAGTTACTTTTTTTTTTTTTTTTTAACTGAAATTTACTTCATATTTTATCTCTTAATTATAATGCTTCATTTATAAATAATTCGAATATAAAACAGTGAGAAAATACGTGTGTTGGCAGCGCCAGGTGAGAAATAGTTGTTATACACAATACTGTTACAGTGAGCGCGCACGAATGCGGTGTGCTGTCCCTTTGGTGTAATTTTCCAGACCTACAGGCTGTTCACGGTAAAATGAGCACTTTTGAAAGCCCTGTTTAAGATCTACTGGCATGCACGTTGTGTGTTCTTCCGACTTATGTGAAATTAACATTGCTATGAGCCTCATTACTTTATTCGTGCGTCGGTAAAATGAAACTGTGAAATCACTAAAAAAAAAAAGTAAATATTACACAAGTCTGCTCAATTTTACACTTCGATACATTAAAAAAACACAAAGCGAGAGAAATAATTTAAGTTGTCACAAATAGTTACCTAACACTTTTCGTTCGACTTTAATATATGGAACTACTTTCCCGTCCATCGTTAACAACTTAACTGGACACATGTCACTCATTGCGCCCGTTAAAATGTATACAGGTAGGAGCAGTGACTTGTTTATAAGGTTGATTTCAAAAGTGCTCACTTTATCGTAAACAGCCTTTAGTTAAACTTAGTTTGAACGAGGCGGAGGAATATCCTGGAAGTAGAAATTTAGCAGGGCTTCAGAAAAGTTTAAGATAACTGTGAATGGACTATATACCTTGTGGCAACCCAAGGACCACGACTTGATTTGCTTCAGTTAATTAACCCCGTCTCCAGATGAAACAGCAGTAGTCTGATTGTTAATGCACTAGTATAGGTTGTTCACGGTGAACTGAGCACTTTATAAAACCCTGCTTTATATCTACTTGTGCACATTGTGTATTTTGACACCACGTGTATAATTAACATTGTCATGGGCCTTAATCACTTTATTTCATGCATCGGTCACGGAAAACTGTGAAATTATTAGGGACAAATATGTTTTACAAATATGCTAATTCTTACACATATCGGCGTTTAACCAAAAGCAATTATTTCAGTATTCACAAATGTTTAGCTAACGCGTATAAGTCAACCTTAATACGTGGAACTAATTTTCTTCTGTCGTTTCCAACTATTTTGGATGTATGCCAGGCAATGACACTATTTGAAAAAGTTGATTTCGAAAGTGCTCAATTTATCGTAAAGTCTTAATCGTAGCTACTTTCAACTTTGCTGAAGTCCTACTTTCGGACTACTCGCTTACGTAGGCCCTTCCGCCCCATGCAAAGAGAAGGTAAAGAAGTCTAGAAGAAAACGCCATGGAGGATATAGCACACCGCATTCGTACGCTGGACAGACAATCAAAAACAAATATTTTTGTACATAGCAATGAAATGTTTTTCCAACTTTGCATTCTCTGAAACCTTATTGCGACAATACTAATCGCCGACTTTGCAAATAATGTAAGGGAACTATTTAGTATTATCTCGCATAGTAATAATTTCTTATAACCATTACCAAAATTCTTTTTCCTCCTATTTTAATTCGTGTTGATAACCGGAAGAAATTAATATTATAATATAGACTAAATATGAGGGCGTGTTCATTTAAAGAAATGTTGACTGAAGTATAAAACGGTTGTAATAATATTATTTGTTTAGGAAGAAACCAAACGCACCATACAAGACGACTTTTCAAAGAATTTGTTAAGAGAGTGGAGGTATAAACATTGCCATTATTTTCACCATTCGATGCGCCAACGTCTGTGCATTCCGGCAGGCAAACATCCAAATACAGATACAGCCCAAGCTCCAAATCTGTGAAGCAAATTTCTTTGTTCACGATTAACATGTTCTTCCACCAAATTACGTTCAAGTTCAACAGAATAATTTACATACACTACATAAATCAGCCCAGTACCTACAGTTCGTTTAGCAGTGTTCAAGTTTCAACTTAGCCTACCTACTTCGGCAACTGCCTTGTCAGAGATTACAGCCCTGCCAATACTACGCAAATTTACCGTCAACATGATTACCAATTAATATTAAAACTGAGAGAATTACATACTAATACTAATGCACAATACCGTCTTGTCCTTTTCAGACGACAGTCCTGACGTTTCTAAGAAATATGGTGGATATGCGAACATGAGAAATGGTATACAAGCGGCTTAACGTAAGAAATTTATTCAAATTAAATTTTTCGATCATTGCCATTTTAGTACCATAACGCGAGTAGTTCCAATACAGTGCTGTTTGTAGGCAGGGCACGATTTTAATAACAGACAGTTCAAGAACCTGTAGTAAGGAGAATCTGACGGAGGAAAAAACTCGTAGCAAAAGTTATGGTCATCGTCCCCCCTCCCCCAACCACCAAATAATTTACTAAGGTGGCAGAGTTTACTGACAGTGGTCATGCCAATGTTCATATCAAATGGCATTATAACATTACAAATATAGTATAGTGTTGCACGTTTCATCTTGAGAATTATGTTCACAACATCTCTAGTCCATTGACATTAGAAAAGTTGAAAATAGGATCTCCAGGTCCTAATCAAGTAAAATGGACTTGGAACTACTTACTCCTGATTAATTTTTTGATTGCATTTGTTGTGAAATTGGATAATTTAAAATATATTTTCCTACTTTGTAGGTTTTTAAGCAATTATAATCTAATTTAACTTTCATGAAATACGTTGCCATTACGTCGGGATATATGAAAGGTGATAATTAATTTTCAATGCGCAGATTTACATCCCCCCGAAAAGCCTACAATGGACGACGTTGGCAAGACAAGTTATGAGCTAACATAACTATACTGAGCCCTCAGGGAGATACAGAGTCCGAGCAATGATAACGATGCTCGAAGTTCTAAGTTTTCCTCCATCCTGCTATAGGAAAACGTGTGTACACATTTTCCCAGAAGACATCAGGTGAGGAAAATCGAAATGCAAGTGCAACTATTACAGCGTCTTCGTAACGAACTTACTGTATAGAACTGCAACTCTACAATTTACAAATTTTCCTACCCGGAAGAATTTTTCTCAGTGGCAGACTTTTTTTTAACCTCCAAAAAACATTTATTGTAATCAGTTAACGTGCGGTGCTGTATAAAAATATTACAAAAATTATTTGTTAATTAAAGAGAGAAAAAAAACGTATCTTGGTCGCGACAGAATATTTGTATATTGCCGTGATACACTTTTTTTTTAAATCGGAATAACCAATATCACCCTGCATTTTTTTTCACGACGACCCCACATACACTACACATTAAAAAACAAATGTTGCCAAACTTGTTTTGCCACGCACATGATCATGTAAGACTTGCAGAATTTGAATGCGTGTATGCCATTCGAACCGACATTACAGTACAGATGTGCGTCTTCCTTCCACCAAGTTTTTATATCCGTATCCCTACTGACCTAACACTGGCCACTTGCCTCTCTGGGATAGTAAACTGACTACAGTGCAAGCCGTGAACTATTTCCAGGTGAGATTACGAAACTAATTGAATCTACCTGGCAACAATATCCGAAGATGACCAATTTAATAGCAGATAAAAGGCAGTTATGAAACTTCGTTAAATTTAAGGAAAAATTTTGCCTTCTACAGTTACTATGGAGTTATAAAATTTCACCGGAAATTTAGGAGGGATTTAAATCCCATAACTTAATTTCTCGTTAAAAACCGTCTCACACAGGCGAAAGACAGGCCAAGTAGCAGCCCTATAGAAAATATTTTAAAGGGTAAAATTGAATTTATTATATAGTAAGTTATTGAATAAGTACTGGTGCGTACTCTCTCCGTAGTCTTAAGGGGGTAGTATCCACTCCATCTTCGAATTTCCTTAAAAATCTTCGTAATGAAAATGTATGACCAGAAATAAAAAATCAAAGCTAGACACGGCATGGACGACTACTTCATTTTTTATTTATTTTTTATTTTATTTTTAGGGTTACAAATATACCTGTATTTTCCCATGTGGGACTGAAATGATTAAATAATTAGATAATGTTTGATTACGGTTACATATGTGACACTAATCACGTAAGAAAAATAAGTGGCATTTAGAAATAACTGTTAAAATGTTCACTATGTCATGACTAGCTTGGTTTTAAAATATTGACTCCGAAAATTAAGATAATGAGGAAAATACGTAAATCCAAGATAGCAATGATACTTCCCCCTTAAGCTACTCGCTGAACAACGTGTTTCCCCACAAATCAAAATTTACTGGATGCCATTTGTTTTTCATGTAGGTAGAATTACAAAACAACGTACATGGAAAATGGCCAATAATGTTCGACAACTTGCTTGTGCAAATTCTCCCAAAAGGAAGGACAAACGTAACAGTGTCAAAAAATATATAATCCGCAGATATTTTCGTTTTCTTTTTATTATTAATAATCCGAATTACCAATTAATACAAGAGCGTGTACCAGTTACTGCAACGGGAGTTACAAGATTCCGATATTAACGCATTTCAACTTACAAAATTGACCATTCTCAAAGTTTACGAGGGCTATTCGCACAAATTACGGAGCATGTCAAGCTTTAATCTGGCTTATATTTATTGTTTCACCCTTCCCCTCATCAGAGAACACGAGGAAAACTTACTATTATTTTTTAAGTTTAAAGTTATTCCCAATATCCCAGGCAGAAGAGCCAAAAAAAAAATTGCAAATAGAAGAAAAAAATCACTGAGTTTTGAAAATCAGCACATGTGTTCCTCTTTACGTCCTTTTTAACATACTGAAAGGACCCAAGTATGGGGGGGGGGGGGAGTAGGAGCAAATTAAAGGGACCGTCTATTTTCTTCAGTTTTTCGCTAATACCTCAAAAACTATCAGGTTTTGCAAAAAAAAAATGGAACGCGCAAAATTAAAAGTACATCGAATATGCATAAGACACTTGTACGCATTTTCATGTAAGCTTAGTAAAACTTGTGAGAACGTTTCAATAAAAATGCCACTACTTTTGTGACGTGAAAAATCTTACGACATTAAACTTTTTTCCGCTAAACCTAATAGTTTGAGATATTTGCGAAAAACAAAAAACTTTGAACGGCGTCTGCTCCCTCCGCTTACCCTCCACCTGTGGGGACTTTCAGTATGTTAAAAAGGACGTCTAATAAACACCTGTGCCAATTTTCAAAATTCCGGGATTTTTTTAATATTTTGTCTGATCTGCAAGATCAACGAATCTGAGATCCAGAATCATGAAATTTCGTTGGTGCAACACTTTCACATTGGAACCAAGATCAAACTGGATCCTGATTAGGAACTAGGATCATTTGATCTCGGATCGGGAAAGATGATGGTGCAACCGGGCATTAATTAGTCTCAGCTGCTTCGCTGTATCTCTCCAAGGTCGCGTGAATGCATAGGTAGCAACGGAAAGGCTGTGCATTTGCAACAGACCAACACGGCAATCGCGAAAGCTGGATGCACACGCAGGGAACCGGAAAGTCGTGACAACATACCCTACCGCCAAGGCTCCTGAAATGTGCATGAATGCCATTAAACACGCTGGCCGTGTCATATCGGCTGGCACGAACTGCAGTGCTTATCAGAAAGTACCTCGCCCTACACTTAATTTATTTATCTAAATAATTATTTACGAGCAGGCCAACATATTCTGACCAGCCACAGTGAACTACTTATCTGTCTCATGAATTGTAAGAACTACGTGGATTCAAATAAGGTTACGAAAATGTTTTTATTCATATGTTTGTACACTCCCTTGATCAAATATTACTGCGACATCTAAGAGGTAATTCCATAATAATTAATACTCAAAACGTATGTCATTAACATACGCCTAATATGTACCAAATTTGGATAACAGTTTGCCTACTACAAAAATAAAATCCGACAAGAAAAAACTTTCCTGAAGCTAATGCCGTAATAAAAACCCCCCACTTGCGGTTTCGCACCTCCCCCCCCCCCCCCATCTTGCATCAAACAATTTTGTGCAACAACAAAACCATCAACCCAATTGAGAGTTTGTTCACTAATTATTACACTCGTGCTTTCACACCGCAGAATCATCTCGAGTATCGTCGCCTCTTCCTACACCAGGAAACTATATTATAATAGTTTGGGGTCATCAGTCGTGAGATGCGTACTTGTGAACGGCACATTACCAAATCAGACTCTACGAATTATACCAACGCAAATTACTGTGCATGCTACACCTTACGACTGTATGGAGTTGTAATTGAAGTCATATTTCGCTAAAATTTTACTATACGCCGTTCACGGTAAAGTGAGCACCTTTTGAAGCTGTTTCATCAGACATAATAACCAATAAATACATTTCATTGTGGCCTCAGACTTTTGGTTTTAGGTATTTTGAATGTATACGCTGTGTTTATTACTCACACGACAGGGTTTACATTAACAAGTGGTGGAAGGATATAAATTGGCTGAAAGAAAAAAGTAACTAGGGCTTCAAAAGTGCTCACTTTACCGTGAACGGCCTATACCGATAGTTACACAGGCCCAAATTGATCTAGTGATCTTCTTGTCCGTTTCCCGAAGAGGCGACAATCCGCGAAATGATACTGCAGTGTGAAAGCACGATGATGTAACAATCAGTGACCCTACTGTTAAATGGGTTGATGGCTTCTGTTGTTACATAACATTTGGAAGGGATGACGGGTAGCAACATAGACTAAAGATGAGGTAGGCCGCTTATTCGTCTTCTTCGCATGTACCCAACAATGACCTACCCCAATCATACATAACTGTCAAAGTCACGTGGTCAACAGTGATGAAAGTGTTAGTTTCATTTTTAAATGACTAGCACTATATTATATGAATAAAATACTTTTACCGATTCGGATTTAATCAAACTGCATTACAAATGTGTTGGAGTAAATAAAAAAAAAACCATCTCAAAACATTTGTTTGCAAATCGGTTCAATGTTTGGACACGGATATTGTTTGTACGCAGCCAGCGAGATCGGTCTACCTCATCTTTAGTAAATGGGTAGCAATAGCAGAAACAGTTGGGCATTCTAAGCCTTTTATTGGTCAATAGCAATCGCAGACTGTTATTGGCGTAGACGAATAGCTGTTATCGTCGGGACAGATGTCGCGCGAATGGTTTGCTACAGGGTAAGGGGTGGTCTTGTCTGTGGGTGTGCATGATAAAATGATTAAGCCTGTCGAACGCACACTGTGATTCATAGCAGATATTTGTTTCATTTGTATTATACTTTCATCTGTATATCTGCAGTCGCCATGTTAATTACGACTTTGTGCAATATTCCACAATATTCGAAAATGAGTATAATTATGTCAATTATTTTTTCTTTAAATAATTAAAAGAAACTAAGTTCACTATTTAATCTCTTCGTAAATATTCTCATGTTACGTAAATTATAGTTCTGCTGAATTTCCTTCACAAAAGTATTATTAATAACCGTTATTAAGAATAAAAGGTACATAAAAGTTACCAATACCGCAGCGGTAACGGTTTATCACTGCTACTGAGAAAAACAACTGCTATTCTCCATCACTACTATCAAGCATGGAAGGGGCTGTAAAGGAAGCAACAACTTTCACTGCGTGGTCTACAGCACTCTCAAGGAAACAAGCCTCCGTTAAAAAGGTATTTTCTTACGTTGCCAAGGTGTATGACGACTGGAACATAAAACCAACCAGCCACGTCAAAGATTACTGGAGTAGTTATATGGGATTCCCACCACGTCCACTACCGAGATGGGCTTCTAAAACAGGTTACTGTTAACTGGACTGTGACTTTTGCGCTTGTATTCCCCCCAAACAACCGGATACGTCAAACCGGCAGTACAGAAGTCAGCCTCCGAGTACCAAGAAAAGAATGTTCGTTTTTTTTTCTCCAGGATCACGAGAGACACCTTTATTTTTAGTATTTCCCATTCAATAAACAGTTCGCGGAAAACTTTGTAATGTACAGCTGTGACGCCTGCTTTGAATTCCCCGCAAAGCTTGTGTTCAGTCAGAAGGCCTGGGATGAATGGATGGATTATTTTATGGTATTCCATTCCACAAAAAAAAAGTATAGACTATAATTAAATTTATTTGAAAAAAATGGGGTGTAGCTGTGTTGGGGACACGGCAGCTTGTGTTGCGTTAATACGTCTGCGTGACGCGCTCGGACGTCTTGATATTTTTTTTTTTTTTACGTCCCCGGGAACTCTTCACTCGATCAAATGGGGTTTTATGGGTATCACTGGATTGTTTTTGAGATGCTCTTTCCAACCGTGTACGATTTCTATATTTCGATTTGGCTTTTTGACGAGAATAGGCCGACATTTTGTTAAAGTTTTCTTATTTTTGTTTACATTAAACTCTTACAATTTCATCATAATCATGCCACACAAATGTTTTATACACACAATCAATTGGTCTTGACGAGAGCTGTCGATTGAAACCTAAACGATAATAGTAGCTTCTCCTAGTCATAAGTTATACTAGCGGAAGTTGTGAGACGCGGCACAATTCCCACTTGCGAAAATTCGGCCACCCGGCCGTAGATTGAACCCGGTTCGTCTTTATGGGAGGCGAGCGTGCTAATCGCTCAGCCACCGTGGCCCCATAGTGTATAAAGGCTGTTCACGATAAAGTGAGCACTTTTGAGATAACTTTAGAAAAAAGTCTCTGGCCTTGCCTACATGAATGTATTATAACGGGCGCATTGAGTGACATGCGTCCAGTAAGGTTGGTAACGAAGGATGGAAAGTAGTTCTATACCTTAACATCGAATAAAAAGTGTTTGGTAACCATTTGAGATAACGTAAATTATTTCTTTCCCTTTCTGCTTTTTTAACGCATAGAAGTATAAAAGTGAGCAAATTTTTACAATATTTATTTTTCTAATAATTTTACAGTTTCACTTGACCGACGCAGGAATAATGTACCGAGGCCCGTGACAATGTTAATTTTACAAAACGTGCATACAAGTAGATCTTAAGGAGGGCTTTCAAAAGTGCTCATTCTACCGTGAACATCCTATACCCGAGGACGATATCGAGCAGCTGAAGCTTTCATCTCCTCCCACTGTGGCCGCGGGCTCGATCGGGTGAAAGTGTTCGGCTCGCTCGCCGCGTGACACTAACCCACGGCGCTTCCCGAAGCGCCGGGAACAGAGCACATCGCCACGGCATCGCAAACGACAGTCTTCCTTTAAACACTTTTTCCCCGCGATCGACTCCGCCACCTGGGTCCACACATGTTTCACGATTACCTGGACACTGCGGTTGGCTTTCCGTTCAAGCAAGCACTACAACATGCAACCCTTGAAAAAAAAAAACATCCCCTACCCGTGACTGTATGTCGAGGACGTTCAAGTGGTTAAAATTATTTCCTTCATTCTTAGCGTACTACGATTTTTTTTGCTGCAATAAAAAAAAAATGCAATAAGATAACTTTAGCACAAATATAAAAATGGTACAAAAATGAGTTTGTCTATAGCTCATGCTGTTAGAATGTAGTAAACTATATTTCTTGGAAATTATTAGTCAAAGTAAAAGGTAACCTTTTTCCGTAGGTGAACCACGTGTAAAATTTCAAAGGAATTGCAATATGCCATTCTTGTGACCAAAATTAGTGCTAAAATAACTTTTTGAAACTTGTGTAATTCAACGTTTTAATCAAAATTATCAGATTTACACTTAAAAAAAAAAAACTACCGAACGTTATTTTCTAATGATTTAGTATATTTATTAAGTTACCATTAATATCGTATTACGAAACTACGTAATATTATCTAGAACTATCGAAATAATTTCTGGCCTTTGAGCAGTCTAGCAAAAGAAAAAAAGGTAGTTTACAAGCCTCAGTAAAAATTTAGTGCTTAGAGGCCACTCCAGCTTTTCAGGTGCACTAGGCAACCCGTAATAACCCCATTTACACCAATGCTGATTTACTTATGGTTCTAGAAATGAAAAAAATACAAATTTAATTTATCTTCGCGTTATATTAAATATGCAGTCACTCTTATTTCAATCACGTTCTCAAAAATCGGGCGTAATTAATGGTTTCATCGTAATATTTAGAATTACCGGAAAACCTAGTAGGTTCGTGACTGAACCATCACTAAAGATATTACTTTGGAGAAAGCGTTGCAAACTAAAGCAATTGCTATTATAGTGAAAAAATAATAATTTTTAATATTGTACAGTTTTTTTGATAAACCCGTAACAATATTAAACGGGATTGAATTAAATTAGATTATTGCGGTTTTCACTGTGTCTTTGAAGCGGACACACACTCGCTCAATTTTACTTTATAATCAGAGAAAACTTTTATAGTCTGTTCACAGCAAACTACCTGCTTTAGACCTACTTGTATGCGCATTATGTATTCTTACGCCATGTTCTTAACTAATATTGCCATGGGCCTGATCGCTTTATTCATGCGGCGGTCAAGTCAAACTGTGAAATCAGAAAATAAATTTTTTACATATTTGCTCATTCTTACTCACGTGCGTTAAAAAAATAACAGCTAAATAAATCATTTCAGTTTTCGCATATGTTTATCTATCGAGTTCTATTGATCGTAAAAAGCACGAACTACTTTTCTTTCGTCGTTACCAACTTTACTGGGCACATGCTAGTCAGTGTGCCCGTCATAATATACGCTGATTGGGGTAGTGAAATTTTTCTAAGGTTGAGTTCAAAAGTGCTCAACTTTACCGTAGACAGCCTATAGTAACATTTATATGTATAATAGAAACTCTACTGCAGGTCCGTTGTTTTTGTTGAAACGGAACAGGTACGGGGGAGGGGCACAGGCGCCAAAGAGAGTACCTACTGTACTCTAAATTCGAATCAGTGGGAAACTGCCGATTCGCAGTGAAATTCAAATACTCGAATCAGTGAAAATGGCTCCACTTAGAGTCAATGGAAAAATCACTGTTTCAGTGGAAAAATATCACTGATTGAATTAGTGACGTGAAATTATTTCACTGATTGAATAAGTGACGGCCGACTACAGTGGCGAATTAAATATTGTTTTTATTGAATGTAGCCAAATAATGACGTGAAAAAAAAAACATAAAAACGATAGTTTACTATTAATATTGCGCAATTTAGAGTAATTTTAAAAAATAAGATTTTTTTCGGAGGCGGCCAGGATTGAACTTAAACTCACACCCCCTTCAACTTCAAGCCGTTACCTTACCTTCCTTTTTTGCCGTTATAGTTGTCGTTGTTTGGTGTAGTTGTCGACGTTGAGCTCAAGTGAGACCGACTTGTTGACAAATTCACCCAGTGCGACAAGCGGACTGAAAATCTGTCGCGATGGAGGCACCGGGGTGAACTCGCGACCCTCCGACTACAAGTCGGCCACCCTACCACTGAGGCATGGGGGAGGGGGGGGGCAGGCCATTCATCTGCGCTACCACGCCAAGTTGAACACTGAGAGGGAAACACGTGTGTTATACCGGAAACACATAGCCCCGACCAACACAGCACGACACGACCAAAAACGCAACCACGGCACATTTCAATGTGACTACTTGTATTTACAGCACGATCGACACCATGCTTTCGGTATTTAACCTAATTATTTAGAAGACGCTGATCGGCTACGTTAGTTTCAAAGGTGGTGAACAAGAGGGAAATTTGTAATACATAATGGTGACAAAATGGTATCGTTAATGTATACAAAGGTAAAATCTGTATTTTTAAGAGTTAGAAAGAGTAATTTTAAATTTATTTCCTTTCAAGCTGCGTATTTGCAATTGAGGGTTGCAAGGTTGTACATTCTATGCCACACGACACGACGAAGAATATAAATCATTTCTAATCCAAAATTGCTGGTCGTACGATGGAATCGGTCGGGCTTACGACGATCTAACTTGTATTTCATTGGCTGTTGGCCGTCGTGTCGTGCGCGTCGGGGCTATGTGATTCCGGAATTACAGTTTGCCACGAAATAGTGAAGATTTAAATTGTATGCCTTTACTTTTCGTTTTTGGTTTAAATGGTACCGTTAGGATTGTCAAAACGAATAATATATACGAGTGCACTCTCTTCGTCACATTATTATGCAGTTTAAATCTTCAACAAGAGCACTGTGAGGATTACATGGAAACGAAATGAAAGACGTAAGAACGGAATGAAAGGCCGGGTGTTCATATTATCTCATAAAATGGCGTTTTGAAAGACGAAACACATTTTAGAAAGTGTTTTGTATTGGTTTTATTAATTTATCCGTAGTTATTTCACTTAATACGCGTTGTTTAACAGCCATTTTTACACGCTGTTTAACTGATCCATTAATATAAAAAACACTAAGAAAACAGTGGAAAAAATAACTGTTGAATCAGTGGAAATTTTCACTGAATCAATAAGTGAAGGAAATCTGGCATTTTTCCACCGATTCGTCACTTAAATTCACTGAGGTGACTGTTGTATCAGTCAAATACGTTTGACTGATTGAAACTGTGAAATTCTCACTAATTCAGATTTAGAGTGTGTAAATTAATTTATTTCCTACCAGTTACATCTTCATGAATAGAAGTTACATAAAAGTTAAGCGAAAAAATTTAACTCATTCCTTTTAAAAGGCCCCACACGGTACGTGCTCAGATGTAAATTATTGTCAAATTATTGTCAACCTAAAGAATTCTTGAAAATTCTTTCAACGAGCAACCTTGACGCTGCAATCACTGTCCAGACTTGCTCCTTTCGTTAATTTTAATATGCCGCTCTTAGAAACACAATTTCACGCGTAATAAATAATTGCAAAATAATAATCACACTTACTACATCATTCCCTCCAAACACTGCAAAATGCCATTTTTTTTTAATTACTTTACTTTTTTATTCCGAGGTTCAGCTTAAAAAAAAAAAAAAGTGTAAAATGCAACGCGAATCTTTTCTGTGTATTAAATGTACCAAGCATTTAAGGGGATATTAAAAGCCAAACAAATATGCCGCAGCTTTTGAAATCGTAAGCCACGTGTTGAGGATTTGTCTAAATCGTGTTACTTACATAGGATAGCACTTCGTAAAGGCTGTTCACGATAAAGTAAGCACTTTTGAAATCAACCTTATAAAAAAGGCACTGACACTACCTGCATATATTTTAACAGGAGCCCTGGGTGACATGCGCCTAGTAAAGTTGGTAACGATGGATGGTAAAGTAGATCCGTATCTTAACGTCGAATAAAAAGTGTTAGGTAACCATTTCTGATCATTTTAATTATTTCTTTCGCTTTCTGATTTTTTTTTGCATCGAAGCGTAAAACTGAGCAGATACGTAAAATATTTACTTTTCTAATAATTTCACAGTTTCACAATGTTAATCTAACATAAGGCGGAAGAATACACAACGTGGATAAAAGTATATCGTAAGTATATCAAAAGTGTTCAATTTACCGTGAAAAGCCCATAGAGGGAATCCACCCAAAGAGCACATTTGCGCGAAAACTGTTTTGAAACAAAAGTTATACAAACAACAGAATGCAGCCGATGGGAAGATTACAGCCTTTTCTAGACCAGCTATTAACTGTTATGTAATCAATCAAGCATCACTCTTTGTGCTCGGCAGATGACATACGCACACTTCGCGAATCTTATTGCCAAGAAGATACAGAGGTCATCGCCATCCTTGACACTGGGGTCCTGACCAGTGATTTTGTATCTGCTTACGACCAGTTTATGGCCTTCAGAAACAAACAAAAAAAAATTGTTTCTTATAGCCTGTTGGCAGTATATTCACACTTTTAGAATGAAACATTTAAAATTTCACCCCATTTAATAAGTGTTTGGTTGTTGCGTATAACGTGTATTACAAGCATTTTATATTTCTGTTAACATAAAATCTTCGTCTCATTGTTGTAAGTTGAACTTTTACTTATATAATATCAACATTTATTTTTATTTACATGAATAATAACGGAGAGAAAATTTGTGCGTTGGTATTGCCTAGTAAGAAAAGGATCACACACTAAATATTATTTAACAGAATGCGCTCGAATACGGTGCGTAGACCCTTCGGGGTACAATTTCCCACACCAGATTAAGCTTTGTTTGCATGAGGCAGAAGGACTTCAGAACCATAAATTGGCTATAGCTAGAAAATACTACTAACATTTATGAACAACTCCTTGTAAGAAACTTACAGCAGTAATAGTTATGCATGTGCGGAACGCACGTTGTTAGGATCAAGGGATATTTAGCCAGTTTTCATCTCACGAAATTTCCAGTTTTGTACATTTCCCAGTTAATTTAATTTTTTCAAGTGACATGGTTGTTACTTGTAATACAAAAATCGGTATTTCATTTGTAAATTTGGATACGGATACCACAGAAACATGTGATAACCCAATAGAGGCTGTTCACGATAAAGTGAGCACTTTTGAAATCAACCTTAGAAAAAAAGTCACTGCTCCTACATGCATGTATTTTAACGGGCACCGTGAGTTACATGCGCCCAGTAAAGTCGGTAACGATGGAGGAGAAAGTAGTTCCATATCTCAACGTCGAATAAAAGGTGTTAGGTATCCATTTGTGACAACTTAAATTATTTCTATCGCTGTGTTTTTAATGCGCTGAAATGTAAAAATTAAGAGATTTTTACATGATTTACTTTTCAAATAATTTTACAGTTTCACTTGACCGACGCATGAAGAAAGCGACGAGGCCCATGGCAATGACAGTTTTACATAGGGCGGAAGAACAAACGATGTGCATACAAGTAGATTTCAAGCAGGGCTTTCAAAAGAGCTCATTTTACCGCGAACAGCCTATAGCAATACTCGTCTCCCATCTAGGCGAACCCGTTTCGATTACCGGCGGGGTCTTCCCCGAATTTTCGCATGTGGGAATCGTTCCGGGCGACGCCACTGGTCGGCGGGTTGTCAGGAGGATCAAGTTTTTCCCTCGCCCCTTAGTTCCGGCGCTGTTCCATACCCCCCCCCCCCCCTAGCTTCTTCCTCAACAGCTCTCAAGACCACGATGTTAAGAGCCGCCCAAATCTCTTCACTCACTCACCCAATACCATAAAAGAGGCGTATACAGGAAGAGGGCGGGATTCCTGGCCCAATAACGCACCCTTTCCCGTAAACATGAACATATAAAAAACATAGTAATCAGTATGAGAAACCAGGTAAAATAAAACAATATAGTAAAAAAAATAAAATGTTTACGTCTACTGCTGTTCTTCAGTTCAGAAATGTTTACAGACACTGATTTATCAATGAACCCTCCACTCCTGCCCTCGCCAACCACAACTTAATTGTATGCGTACACCACTGTATAGACTGTTCATGGTAAAATGAGCACTTTTGGAAGCCCTGCTTAAGATCTACTTTTAGACACGTTGTGCATTCTTCCACCTTATGTAAAATTAACATTGACATGGGGTTTATATCACTTTATTCATGCGTCGGTTATATTAAACTGTGAAATTACTAAGAAAGTAAATACTTAAAAGTAGGCCTATGCTCATTTTTTTACCTCGATACATTTTAAAAAAAACCGAAAGCGAAATAAATAATTTTAAGTTAATCACAAATGGTTACCTAACACTTATTATTCGACGTTAAGCTATAAAACTACTTTCCAGCCATAGTTACCAACTTTACGGGGTGAATGTCACTCAGTGCGCCTTTTATAATATATGGAGGCAGGGGCAGTGACATTTTTCTACAGTTCTTTTCTAAAATTCTCACTTTATCGTGAACAGCCTTTACCATAACATATATTTGCAACAGTTGTTTTCAAACTCTACACACACGCACATTATATATATATATATATATATATAGCGGTTTTCAAACATGCTGCGACGAAGTTCAAGCACCAGAAAGGCGACCGAAGGTGCATCGGAATCAAATATACTCAGAAACACACCAATGACAGACGAGTGGACTAACTACGAGACTGCGTTACGCAGAGGCGGGATCCCCTGACGTGTTTCGGAGCGCGGCCAATGTCCTTTTCAGTTTTATTTTTACCACGTGTTCGCTTAGCTTATTCTAAAGATAAACCAACCGGCCTGCCTTGAAATGTAAGCCTCACATAAAGAGACAGCAAGGCAATTTTATCGCGTCGTTATGTACGCACCTGAAAGCGACCTGCAAGTACTTCTACGCGCTATACTTACTAAAGCTGAACACGAGGTCTGTATTTGGTTGTGATCTTTCCCTGCCCTGTGATGGAGGAAGAGTTTTCGATCAACCTTCCTCATTTGTACCATCCTCAAAACGAACGCTGCTACACTTCGTCTGCACCGCATGCAGGAAGATAGTATAAAAAAACGTAACTCTTGATAGCCGGTAATGACTGGAATCTGGGGGGCGCAGTGGCAGAGCGGTTAGCGCGCTCGCCTCCCACCAAGGCGAACCGGGTTCAATCCCCTTTTGGGTCACAGGATTTTCGCACGTGGGAATCGTGCCGGACGATGCCGTCGCTCTCGGCGGGTTTTCTCGGGGGTCTCCCGTTTCCTCCTTTCATTCCGGCGCTGCTCCATACTCATACATCAATTATCCTCGTCGACTTGTGTGTTCTTACTTTTTTTTTAGGTACGTATCTGTGTTGTATTAATAGTTTAATTTATTTTTGCACATTATATTGATTTTTACGATTATTAACACTAATGATTATGTCTTTTTGCAGACTTCATCATGTCATGTATCGGAGGCGTATTCGTTCTTCTGGTTATTACACGAGGAAGGTCTATCGTAATATTGTGTATTTTACTAATAAGGATGTCAAAGACGATAAGTCTTGGACAGTTAAGATCCTTGATATAGAAGAGTTATATTTTGTTGCCTTTTTTGTACCGTGTTGGTCTTCAAGGAATAACTGCTAAAGCTGGCAGTGGTTTGTTGGAAATGTGTTTCTTCAGAAGGTCTCATGTCGAGAAGGAGCCTGCACCAAAGGAGATTAGTGAGATTGATCTAAACAGGATATCTGTTGGAAGAATGTTCCAGTTCATGAAGGCAAGGCAGACAGCACTGCTGTAATTAGTGTTTTTGGTAATGCGTCCATGTCTTCACGCAAGAAGATGAAGATGGGACTTGGTGATCAGATTTGGTTGTATTGGAAATTAGTTGGTACTACTGGTGACAAGCATATTCTTGGTTATGTGGAATTGTTTTTCAATCCGTGATTATGCGTTATGCATGGCAGCCGATGCAGACATCACGTGTCGATTGGGGCTATGCCGCGCTGTGCGATATTGCTGTGCGTCGTTAACGAAACAATAGCTTGCAATATCGCTACCGCGATATTGTTTGATAATGCAGGGCAATATATCGAATGTAGAGATTTTCGCACGTGATGTCAATACAAGCGTCGATATTTGCGATAAATCGCCATCGATTTTCAATACTCTCTGGGAGCGATAAATCGCACCGATACCGATATGGTCAACATTTTTCGAAACTTCATTCAAAAGTGGATACCACACAGCCTTGGTATAGGCCGTTCACGTTAAAGTGAGCATTCTAGAAATCAACTTTTTAAGAAGGGGGGAAAAAAAAAAAAAAAAAACACCCGCAAATGCGTATGTATAACCACGTGTGTCGCCACACACCCAGTTATGTTGGCAGTGAAATGTGAAAAGAAGTTCTACGAAATAATGCGGTATTGCAAGTGTAATGTTTAAATTTATAGCTACTTAAGCTGTTTGAAGTTTATTTTATACACTTTAAAGTAATTATTGGCGTAAAGATAATGTATTTACTGTAACTCATAATTATATTGTGTCACGTGATCGGCGCAACGGTCAAAACCAACGGTCCGTTGGTGTGGTTCATTCATGCTTGTTGCTTGGCTTTGCTTGTGAGGCAAACTACAAATTTGGAAACTGGAAGTTGTTGTGTTTTAATATTTCTCATTTATTTTTCAGCTTATTTGCAATCAGCATTGTTTTATTATAGGTCGTATAGTGTTTAATTGTGTTGTAGTGATTTTGTGTAAAGTTATAAGTTCCAGCAAACTACGTAAAAATATACAGCGTCTGGAGGACATTATAAATCTCGCCGAAAGTATTTACTCCTTAATTCGTCGAGGAGAGATGAAGCCGTGCAAGGTGATCGAACGAATTGCAGAAATAATGATAATTTCAACTGCAACTGTCCGGAGGTAAATGTAAATGTGTTTTTTCGACGTGTTTTCGCCGCTTATCCCCAGTAAAAAAAAGTGAAAAAGAATTATAAATCGACAGTTATAAACGTGATATTATAAACGGACAGTTAAATAACAATAATAAAGTAAATGAACGACAGCAGAAACGAGACATTAATATATTCGTATGAGTTTGCGAAGTACATGTTATATCCTAGATTTAACAAATAATATTAAATGTTATCTGTACCTATCTACCTACGCTCATCTGTTTAACCTTTCTTTCAAATCATCTGTCATTACAAGTGCAAATTTGGCAGTCAATAATTATACGTTAATTTGACACGTTTCGAAATCACTGTGTCATTTTGTAATGTATGCCTAACCTCAAACTTGTGTTCATGTAGTTATTCGTCCCAAGTAACAGTGTTAAGTTTTACTATTGTTAACGTAACATAAACTTTGCAGTTTGATGCTACACCAAAGGTGTTTCAACATATAAACTATAAAATCTTGAAGCTGGTTTTGTTAACTATAGACCTATAGCTGTGCTTGTTACCGACATTCTTTCGTGATGCAAGTGTAGGCCTAGTTGTTTTATTTGGTAATACTTGCCGTAATAAGAATTAGAAAGTATTTACAAATAACTGTCAACAGTTAAGCCTATAGAACAATTCCATGTTTAAACTTCGAAATTGATGTTCGACAAGATAACTTGCTACCTTTTGAGAAATATCAACAAAGATAGTATGCGTTGTTGAATAGGCATAATTGTTTGTAATATCTGCCACTTTTGGCCCCAAAAATAGTGTAGTTATTGAAATTTAATTTAACTGTAAATTACACGTCATAGTCAACACCCCAGACTCCCAGAGCTCCTGCTTACTTGCGAGTGCATGTTTTGTAAAGGTTAGATTACATTCCGCAGTGTATGTGTTCAATTAGGTATTTCTAAAGAAGCTGTACGAGCTAGCTTTCAATAAGAGCCGGGCTACAATCGACATACCAAACACATTCACAGTTATAGCGATAAGCACATACAAAACACACAAGCACAGTGGCCTGGCTACAATTGATATAACGATAATAATATTAGTTTGTTTATGTTGCTACATTTGTACCAAAGAAATTAAGGTCTGTGCATATAGTTGGTAGTGGGTTTTTTCAAAAATAAATATTTTCAATTGATCTGAGACATTTTTAAAATGGTAAATTATTTACATTTAAATTTTTACTTTAAACATTACCTAAAAGCATTACAAAACTTCCGTGGTTGTGATTATCCATAAATAAACAAAAGAAAATATCTTCCCGAGAAATTAAGTCAAAATACACACTTCCTTGATTTGTAAATATGTTTTTCAATTGATAACATAGTATAAGTGTCGGGGCTTCTGATTGGCTGTTTATTGATGCACAGCTATAGTAACAAGGAAAGTAAAATCAAGTGCTTATAGCTATGCATTATGCATAACAACTTGCCTGTAAGTATTACTTTTATAATTTGTCCTTTACATTATCATTTTGCTGTCATTTGTGGATATGTATTAGTTTTACATGAATAATAAGACATTTATTTCAGCTTCGTGTGTGCACGCATGAACCATTTTTGTAAGTATAGTAATTTTCTTTAAATACTTTTCTCATTTAAGTTTTCAGTTTTGCTGCAGTCACTGCAATGAAGGAGCCACAACAATGATGAGAGTCCATGCACTTTATCTGTAAAATTGGTTTCTTGAGGTCTGTGTGGGTTTGACAAAAAGGAAATTTCGCACCCATTTGGGCCACAAGAGAGACAGGAAATGTGGCCATCACCGGATCGGCATTTCACTTAGCTATAAAAAATATACATTATTTTTAGAATTATTTAGTACAAATGAATGTGGTGCCAATTACAAGTCTGGTATACCCACCTTTTACTACTTCAATTCACAGTATAAATGTTCAGTTCTTTTTTGGAGGGTCTCAGAAGCGTACGAACCCAGAGTAATGGTGTTAAAAAAAAAAACTATTGTGTATATGTACATATTGCATTTGTTGATATGTTTATATTTTTAGTGTAAATTAATTTTATTTCATATGTACGTCATAGACCTATATTGAAATATATTTATCTCCATTTATAAAGGTGCATATAAAACTACATATTTTTATATACTGCCACGTTTGCGCCGCCACGTTAAGTTTATTAACACCATCTACTTCTGTGCAGTGGTGTACTCTTTACTTGGCTGAGATCCCCTCGTATTTACTTGCCTCCCTGCCTTCCCCTTTCGTGCGTCATTATTTTTTGATTTGTCATTTTTTATTTAAGACCTTGCACGGCCTCGCTCTGTCTACTTTATTACGCTTCATACATCTGCTACGTTACGCCGCTACGTTATGCCTGCAGGCTGTATGTTTTTTCCTGATGGCTTAGTTGCACCTAACTTCAGTCAGCTGATGCCAAACACAGCTATCATGTTTTAGAGATGACGTTTTACTTGTCACGCTACAGATCGATGGGGAACTTAGAAAACGGTGAGTCACGGGAAGCGTTAAGTTTGCGGTACAGTTTTTAAATGTTTAGTAATTTGTGTGACAAGTAGTGTTGTACCTTGGGTGTGCAGTAGTGCTAGATTATTTCGAAATCTGGATTTCGCTGCCCCTCCATATTATTTTTCAGCTTAACTAATGTGTGTGTTTTTTTAACATGTCGCGTTGTTCCTTTTTCACCACTAAAGTTTAATGTTTGCTTTTTCACAGTTTTCTTGACTTCATTGCTAGGTCGTTCATTTTTCAACTGTTTGTTGTGTAAAGTTTATGTCTATATGTTAGATGACCCAAACAATTACGTATGTTACGTATTATATATATATATTGTATATTTTACATGATATATGTACATATATGCATACATATACGCATATATATACATTATATATGTGTTATACACATAATATATTTTTCGTATTTTATATATAATATACATGTTACATTTAGCAGTCCTAAAATGTAAACATTGAGTTAACATGTGGCAATCACATGGCAGTCACATGGCAATGGTTGTTTACATGTGGTGGAAGGATACATAATGGACAAGAAAGTAGAATTTTAGCAGGACTTTCAAAAGTGCTCACTTTATCGTGAACGGCCTATAGACAACAATTTGTGATAACTTAAATAATTTATCTCGGTGATTTTGTTTATGTATCGAAGTGTAAAAATGAGCAAATTTTGTACAATATTTAATTTTCTAATAATTTCACAGTTTCACTTGACCGTCGTATGAATAAAGTGACGAGGCCCAAGTCCATGTTAATTTTACATAAGGCGGAAGAACACACAACGTGTATACGAGTATATCTTTAAACAGGGCTTTTAAAAGTGGTAATTTTACAGTGAACAGCCTATATGAGTAACTACACAAACCGAAACCACACAGCTGAACACACCCTCCACTGTTCCCACGCGGGCCGGCTTTCTCACGTCCCATTAGGTCACACCCCCCACCCACGTCCGGCAGAGGACATTACTAAGCAGGTGGGGGCAAGGCCATCACGCGCTGGTAAACCTGCTGGGACAGCTCCGAGCACAGTGCGGTTACTTACACTAGAAGAACCTGCTTTCAAGTCAACCTCGCGGCGAGTACATGCGGCACGCGTGCCTACCACACGAAGTCAAGCCCGCACGCGTAACTTTCATCTTCAATGGAATGGACCACCGCAATTTTTTTGTGAAATAGCTATTTGCACGAATACGCGCACCTCGGTAAATAAATCTTCTGCAAATTTTTCTTTTAGATTGTTTGATTGATATAAATCACCGTCAGACTTAAGTGTCATTTGTTTGGATATCCCCCCTACCCCTCTTCGGTAGGGCACATATATGATGGATGCTAGGAAGCAATCTGATTGTAACCGCGATATACGAGCCACTCGAAAAGCAACTTTTTCCTGTAAACACTTGATTCGACATCAAGTTAACTGATTACTGAAGAACGTCATTTATAGGAGCATCTTGCATAACTTACTGTTATAATCAGATGGCAAATCAGGGTTTTTTTCACAACGAGCATAGCATTTCTGTAGTTAGTACAACACTTTTCCTCAAGAAATGTTCGACTTAAGTGTAGCCGATCAACTCCCTAAATACTGGTTGGTACATTAACTGATTAAGTACGGATATTGCGCACATATAAATTGCGAAGGTGGCGGTTATTACGAATTCAGATAGTATTCTACGACGGTTGTTCTAATGACACAGTTGACACGTTCTTCGACTGTTCTATCACGCCCACAAATAGCTTTAGCTGCAGCAATTTCACCTTGAATAAATTATTCACGAAAGTCTTGTCGCGAAGTTCGACAAGTTAGTTTATCACCATCATTCGTGGACAGGGATTGCAGGGAATGGACATTAAAAGCACATCATTCTCTTAATTTTACGTATAGTAAACTAGAACCATCCTTAGAGGAAAATTGTGGAGCGGAACGAATGTAGCAACTAGGAGGAAAATATTTCAGTTTACAACACAAATTGAGAAAGTCGCGGTCAACAAACGCGACAACCGATAACAGAATTCATAGTGTGCGGTTGTAATATTCGAAACCAACTTTTTCTCACCTTCCAGCCAGTGTGGCACTAATGACCACCGCATGTGCTCACGTTTAGATATGTTGGTAGTTATATATATACTTCGTATACATTCACTCACCACGAATCTCTCTGGAGCCATGGTGAATTAGCGGTCAGACTGCTCTCCTCCCATCAAGGCGAACCGGGTTCAATAACCGGCCGGGTCACTCCTGGATTTTCGCATGTGGGAATCGTGCCGGACAATGCCGCTAGTCAGCGGGTTTTCTCGAGGATCTCCGTTTCCCCCCCCCCCCCTCACTTTCATTCCGGCGCTGCTCCGTTCTCACATTTCGCCCTCATCGTGAAGAGCCGCCCAAATCGCTCAACTCGAATGAGCGAGTGAGTGCGTGAAGATATCTGGGCGGCTCGTAACGAGGTTTCGAGAGCCGATGACGGTTATCGAGGTGAGTATGGTGCAGCTTCTTAACGTCTAGCAAGTTTACCACAGGACATATTACAATCTTACCCAAATCCACGTGGCATCGACCACATTTACAAAATCTGTGAACTTCAGTTATCTCATGCAGGCGAAACGACACGACAAACGTCAAGGACTACGGTAAGGTCTTTCTCAGTACGCGAATATCCAAAAAATAAAATCATGAACACAATTTGAATTATGTAACACAATCTGATGGGAGTTGGACAAAATCTGTAAATATGCCAAAAACATTCTCTTCAAATTAACAAAATAATATTATCTGCAATTCTACGAGACTAAAAGTCTTATATCTTGTATAAAAAAAAACAGTTTTAAACAGATTTTTTTAAATTATATTAGTTTAAAATTAAGTATTTCAATTTTTATACTCTCCTACATAACAGAATTTCGTTGATTTTAAAACAATTAGTATTGTATTTGTACTGATTTTGTGAATTATTTACGGCTAAGTTATTACCCGAAAAACAGTAAACAATTTTTTTTATTCAGAAACTATATATTATCCCGCATGTATGCTGAACGAGAGGGTTTTGTTAATTTAAATTTATAGTCAATGGAATAAATCCGATCAAAATATATTACGTGCCTCAAATTTAGTTCTTGATTTTATAATTCGGAAATTTACACACAGCGAGATCTTTCCGTAACCTTTTACTGTCCACACACATTTTTGTGCATGCTTTTGTCGTTTATGCTTATCTCTACAAATATCTTGGGGATATGAACTTTTGCCAGAATAGATAAAAACCAATTATGTAAGGCTTTATCGTATTCAGTGTATTCAAAGAGAAAAAATAGTGAAAAGTTGCAAAATCTAATTTTTAGAGCTTGCCTGCGGAACTTCCTTTATGAGGTAGAGAGGTAAAACCATACAGTCTTGGTTACATCTGTGGCCTCTCATTGCGTGTACAGTCAAGTACAGGCTATTCACGGTAAAATGAACTATTTTGAAAGCCCTGATTAAGATCTGCTTGTATGCACGTTGTGTAGTCTTCCGCCTTATGTAAGATTAACATTGCCATGGGCGTGGGTCAAGTGAAAACGTGAAATTATTAGAAGAAAAGTATATATTTTACTAATCTGCTCATTTTTACACTTAGATGGATTAAAAAACACAAAGTGAATGAAATAATTTAAGTTATAATAAACGGTTACTGAACACTTTTTATTCGACGTTAAAATACGGAACTACTTCCCATCCATCGTCACCAACTTTACCGGGCGCATGTCACTCGGTGCGCCCGTTAAAATATATACAGGTGAGTGCAGTCACTTTTTTCTAAGGTTGATTTCAAAAGTGCTCACTTTATCGTGAACCGCCTTTATAGGCAGTTCACGATAAACTCAGCAATTTTGAAATCCCTGCTTAGGATCTACTTGTAGGCACATTATGTATTGTTCCACGATATGTAAAATTAACATTGCCATGTGTCCCATCACTTTAATCATGCGTCGGTCGAGTAAATGCGAAATAATTAGGAAAGTAAATATTTTACAAATTTGCTTACCATTGCATTTTGAAGTAAAAGTTTAGTATTCACGAATGTTTACTTGACCCTTTAAATTCAACGCCAAGACAAGGAACAACTACTTTCCCTCCTTCACTGCCAACCTCACTAGTCGCATGTCACTCAAGCTTGTCGCTTATGCTTATCTCTACAAATCCTTGGGGATATATGTCACTGCCTCTACCACAAGGTTGGTAGAGGCAGTGACATTTTTTTCAGAAGTTGATTTCAAATGTGCTCACTTTATCCCGAACAGCCTTTGCACGTTTGAGCCTCACGTAAACACCAAGACCCGTAAGTGCGACTGTCGCCGTGTTCAAGTACGACGTTCGCCCACAGCTGGAGCGAAGGAGCAACGGCACGTCCTGCTAGTTCCGAGACTTCGTGGTCGCTCGCCGACGTCATACTGCGTCCGCACAAGCCGTGCGCTGAATGTCTGATGAATTGCCTGCTGCAGTATCACCCAGTGCCAGGCAGCAGGACTACTAAAGGATGTTCACGATACAAGTGAGCACTTTTGAAATCAACTTTACAAAAATTTCACTTCCCATGCGGCCGGTTAAGTTGGTAGCAAGGTATCGAAAGTAGTTCCATATGTTAACGTCGAATAATAATTTAAATTATATCTCTAGCTTTGTTTTTTTTACGCCTCCGTGTGTGTAAATTAGCAGATTTATAAAATGTTTACTTTTATAATAATTTCACAGTTTCACTTGACCGACGTATGAATAAAGTGATGAGGCCCGTGGCAATGTTAATCTTACATAGGTGGAAGAATACACAACGTGCATACAAGTAGATTGTTTGATAGAGAGAAGAAAACAGTTACTTAATTGGAGGACCAGAGTTTTATCCCGAGACGAGCTGACACGCGCATTCAACCGACTTACCATGCCGTCATCTTGTCGGATACTGACGAGAGTGCTGCCTGGTGGTAGATGTTTTCATTTGCACTCGGCAGCAGATTGTAGATCCTAAGCATGCCCCCGCACAATAAGAATAACAGAAAAGGTTCCTCGCACACACAAAATACTCATAGAATGTACACAACATAGATCGTAAGTAGGGCTTTCAAAAGTGCTCATCTTACCGTGAACACCCTAAAGGCCTACTACTGGTAGGAAGGTAGGTTAAGTAGGTAGGGCTTAAAGTCTCGTCGACAAATTCATTGAGTGACTAATCACGTTTCTCAAAGAAGCAAGAACGGCGAAGGAACCTAACATGGCCCGAGAGTAATGAACCGCCTGGAGAGATTTCGGGAAACCATGGAAAACCAAAATCAGGACGGCCGGATCTGTATTCGAACCAGGAACCTCCGAATGAAAGTTCGAAGACTTACCACTTTGCCACCTCGCTCGGTACTGGTTGGAAGAATGGCATTATAGTCTATTCACGGTTTCTTAACACTTTTTGAATCAAAACTTTGAAAAATCACCCCATGTATGACGTATGACGCATCAGAACCGTATTTTATTTTTCGTAAATTGAAGTTTTACTAATATTTTACTTATAAATTATAATATTTAACTTATAATAAATATGACAAACCAGTGAGAAAACACGTGTTGGTAGAGACAAGTAAGAAATAATTCTCGTGGAAAATATTATTACAAGTGAGCGCGCACGAATTCGGTGCGGCGTCCTTTTGGACTTAGTTAAGCTCAGTTTGCAAGAGGTGAAGGAATATATGGAAGTATAACTTTAGCAGGGCTTCAGAAAAGTATAAAGTAACGGTGATCGGATTATATACTTGCTAAGCGTTAACTTAACGGCTTTGGTTGAAACCCCCAAGCGTGGCACATTTCTCTTCGATCTATATTTGGGGGTTTTGAAAAAGAAACTGACCACAAAGCTTCACATTAAAAACAGTAATAACCAGACTGCAAACTTAAATGTCAGGCGTCATGAGCTACTTCTCCCAATCATATGTCTAACTGTAGTGTTTTATAAAAACTTGTTATAATACTGATCAAGCAATTTGACTTAACTCTCTCAGCTTCGGAGATAATTGTGCTAACGCAACATGATAAACTCCAATAATAAAAATACAATCCAACCAATTGTATAACACATACATAAAAAAGATATAAGGAACACCCATAAATGAATACAGGATAAGTCTAAAAAACACTAACTTTGCCTGCATACTCGTTATAAAATTATAAGCCTAAAGCATATAGGGAATACGGTGGCTGAACGGTTAGCCTGCTCGCCTCCCACCAAGGCGATCCGGGTTCAATCCCCGGTCGGGTCACTCCGGGAATCGTGCCGCACGATGCGGTTGGTCGGCGGGTCTTCTCGGGGATCTCCCGCCCTTCCATTCTGGCGCTGCTCAATGTTGCAAATATTACACGAATTATTTGAATTGAAACAATAACGTCCAGGATAATGACGCTATAACCTGGTGGGCATTTTGAACAACTCTAAGGAATATTATGTTATGTGAGTTTGCGTGCTGCTTGTCTACCAGGCTATATAACGCAATGGGTTCAACCTCTATGCATGGATTCCTCGCAAAACGGTAGGGTTTTTTATTTCCAGTGATAACGCAAGACGACCGTTTTAGTTAAATTTTAAAACTGCTCATTAATAAATCCGTCACTGTAAAACCGATTACGCTTCGGTACCACACACATTTACGCGACACGGGCTGGAATTTGTATGCTCATTTTTTAAAATGTAATTTCATGGCAGTGTTTGCAAATATTCGTTCAACTGCGCATTATCCTGGATGTCATTGTTCCATTAGTAATACTTTCCGTAATGTTTATAATAGATGTGTTTCAGCTCCACCTTCAAGAGTCGACCAAATGTCACATGTGTTTTCGACCTATTTGTTCATAATAAATATGCAGGCGGAGCTTGTAGGCGAGACTCGTCCTGTATAATCATACCTTAAAGTCGCTGAACATAACGATAAATAGGTCGTCCGCAACAGCTATCACTGTAAAGAGTTTTTTTTTCATGTCATGCGTGGCAAATACATTTCTGTTGATTAAAACTATCTCTTCACTTGACCTTGGTACTTTGAGGAAAACTTTACACTTCTTAACAAGAATATACAAATTGCAAAATAGCTGTCCAATCTGTCTTAAATACGCACAAATAATGCAATTTCTCCTTTGCTGCAAGCTGGTGGAAACTACTAATGGACAGCTGTCTTTTATTTTATCTCCACAAGGGAAGAAAAACAAAAAAAATTGCGTTTAGCTGTGTTGGGGGCACGGTCGTTTGTTTTGCGTGAATACGTCTACATTGACGCTCTCGGACGCCTTGAGATATATATATATATATATATATATATATATTCTACGTTCCCGGCACCGCTTCAGTCGACCACATGGGGTTTTATGGGTATCACTGGATTGATTTTGAGATGTTCTTTCCAGCCGTATACGATTTCTGTATTTAGACTTGGCTTTTTGACTAGTAGGCCTAAAGGCCAAAATTGTATTAAGTTTTTTTAATTTTTTTTTTCCATTAAACTCATAAAATTACACCATAACCACGCTGCATAAATGTTTGTATACACGCAATCGATTGATCTTGACGAGAGCTGTCGATTGAAACTTAACGAGCGTCGTAGTTTCTCCTAGTCAAAAGTTGTATGCTACGCGGAAGTTATGAGACGCGGCGAAACAAACTCAACATTGCCCCCCCCCCCCCACCATCCTTCAGATATGCTTCGCAGTTCTCACTCAACGTAACATATTCTTTGATCCTTTGGCAATCGAGTGGTGTAATTGAATTTTGAATGTAGACGATAGATTCGGAGCTGCAATGCGAAACTGTATCCCCCGATTTTGTTATCATGGGATTTTCTGGATTGCCTCCCACTACGGTCGCAAATTTCAAGATTTATTAAAGTAAAAAAAAAACCCCCATAAGTATCAGAAGTGGCGACGTGACAGCAGGGATCACCAGGCAGTTACGTGGCGCGCTTGTCATTGACGCATGCCGACCTATGGCTCCTTCACTGCCGTGTCGAGAGCGAAGGACTTGCAAGCATGCAACGCCACTGAGAACACTGTAAACACACTGTCTTTCTGTTTACAATCAGGCGTGGAAAAGTTTTAACGAACTTCCTACACCCATTACCGCGGGCAAATTGTGAGCACTTTTTAAGGCCCTCGCAAAAGGCATTAACCCCTAATAAATTAATTTTATTGGAGCCTCGGCCGTTAACTTTTAAGCGGAAAACTAAAATCTTCTGTTTCTCGATCATTCAAGGATGTACTCCACAACTTAACAGATCAACAAAAGAAATACTTAATAACTGAAACGAAGTTTTATCTTCTGCTGACCGATTGCTACAAATACGTGCATTATATAACCACCGAAAACAATTTCGGGAGTTTAGAATAGGCGCAGAACACATTCACACCGTTTCCCTTTTGCTGTGTACAGTGGCTAACGTCACAACTTCAGTTTTCTCTAGAGAACTTTTCTAGTGATTTTTTTTAAACAGTCCGCAAGACGCAATTTTATATAATATTTGGAAACAAGTTTTTCCGAGACGCGTGCAGTTCAACAAACTATTTTTCTTTCCACGTATTCCTTCCAGCCACGTGGTTATCCTGTAGCGAGACTATCGACCCCTTTCCACTGCCAGTAATCTAATCTCAGCCCTGAACACTACAGTATATTGTAACCATGATTATCAGGATACATTTTTTGAGGGAAGGTTCTTCCCTCTCCCCAGGTATTTTATCGGAGGAAAAAATTAGTCCTAAGAGATAGTATGACAACCCCCCTTCCCCAGTAGATTTTCTGAACAAATAAGGTTCGAATACCATACTTTAATGTTACCAGTTTTCACAGTAATTACGCGTTATTCAGTTGATGTTAATTTGCGAACGATTATCGGTAAATTAGATTCTTGCAGCGGTTCGACCAAATGGTGCTATGCACCCGTTCCCATGCTAGCTTTCCTCTCTTCAGTGAACTAAGCTTCACATCGGTAAATTACTATAAAAATGTTCGTGAACACATTCATTCACTTTAATTAACCAGACCTGAATTTCTTCTCATTCTGCGTTACCAGCTATATAATAGTAGCTTTACTATAACGGGTTTCAGCATGAAAATACGAATCGGACTGCCCCCTAGGTTACGTCGCTGTCCCAAGCGAAATACGGATCTTGTTCTATGCTTGAGCTAAAAAGGAAACAGTTCAGCTATCGCTGAACACTTCTGACGTCGTAAGCGCAACTTTATTAACACGTCTGCCAAAAGGGTGCAGAGGAACGAGTAATTAAAAACCAAAACTAAATTTTTCTCTTCCCATTATCTCTCTATGGAAATGATTTTTAATTGCACAACTTAAACTACTGACTAGCTAAGTCGAGCCAGCCCACCCTTTAGAATCAAAACAACAGGTGACAAACATCGCGCTATCGGTCTCGCAGTGAATCATTCACTCCATGTATCAAGGACACCACAACAGTCACTGTACCTGACATGGATGGGGGGTTGCCCGAAGGAAACAAAGGATCTAAACAAACTCAATCAGCGCAGGCACCTTCAACTAACAGCAGACCAGACAAGCACCAAACCTCGTACAACTGTGAGACTTCAACGCCCTCACCCGTAGTCAAGTCACCGTGACCATCGCATTCGATCCACACATGGTGTGTCCGAGGTGTTACCCTCTCACCAATGTCTGTCCAGACAGTACCAGAGTTGTGTCGCCGCTCGTTGCGTTGACCCATCATGGATGGAGGGTCCTCAAGGTTGTCTCCATCATGCGAAGACTCGGCAACTGCAACGAGTTCAACCTCAAATGGATCGGTCACCGGAAAACCTCTGGCAGGGCATATACTGACATTTAATGCCATATGGCAAAATTAACTGCACCACGGGGGAAAAACAAACCTTAGTCAGCCCATTCAGCGATATGCTTTCGGTTCACATGTATCTTTTAAGGCCTGCCCGTTGATTAGAAGGTGGCTCCGCCTCTTATTTCCCACATATTTTTGAACCATTTGTCATCCACTCTACAGAAACTAAATTTAGGCACCGTGACTTAAAATACACAAGTGTAAATATTAGTTTCTGAATTATCAATTACCTAGATTTGATTTAAATTAGTATTCATATTAAAAATGTGAACCAGATTAACTACGGCAGTAACTTTGGAATATGAGTGACAGCATCTCATTAACAAGAAATTGTTTCGCGAAAAATAACATGTCGGTAGGCATTAGATTTTCCTACGACGGGATGCAGTTTGAAAGTGCGTCTAAGTTTGGCGCCTTTAATACGTTTTAATTTAAAGTCACATAAGCAAATGCCCCACTTAGGCCTCCGTTAAAAATACTAAAAGTATGCGTGGTCGAGTCATCTGTATTTTTTTACTTGAAAACATTGACGACCCGTAAAAAAAAATCACCTGTTGTAAAAAGGCAACTTCAGCTTTCAGTATTTGTGGACCAGTGGACCAGGAGGCATGTCACGAGGGAAAACATGTACTACTTCACGCCACAGAAAACTGAAAGTGGCTTTTAATGTAGGAACGTCTCCGCAATAACAATGGTTCTTGCTCAATTCCTTGCAATTCTCTCGAGGAGCGGGCCGACAGCACGTACAGTAGTGCATTCTTGTTGCGTTTTACAGGTTATACGCTGTTCACGGTAAAATGGGCACTTTTGAAAGCCCTGCTTAAGATCTACTTGTATACACGTTTTGTGCAATATTAACATTGCAATGGGCCTCGTCACTTTTTCATGCGTCGGTCAAGTGGAACTGTGAAATTATTAGGAAAGTAAATATTGTACAAATCTACTCATTTTTACACGTCAATGCACTTAAAAAAATGCATAAAGCGAGAGAAATAATTGAAGTTATCACAAATAGTAACCTAACACTTTTTTTACGGTAATATATAGAACTATTTTCCCCTCCATCATTACATTTTTATTGGACACATGTCACTCATTGCGCCCGTTAAAAATATATGCAGGTAGGGGCTGTAGCATTTTTCTAAGGTTGATTTCAAAAGTGCTCACTTTATAGTGAACAGCCTTTATAAAAGTTTCTGTTCAACAACCACCCACAATGGCGCCTCTAGGAACGCATAAGCACTTTGTCAGAGCGACGATAGGCAGATAATAAAATAAACAATCATGCTGCGCAACAGCAAAAGAGAAGAGATGCAGGGATATATATATATATATACACCTGTCTCTCTCTCGTGACACTGCAGCTATCAGAAGTATAGGCAGTGTTGAAAACATAGCCTGCTTGCATTACGTGTGGCAGGTTCGAAGATGGGATCTCCCGCAAAGCAGGCATTCGCTCTCTTTTTATATATTTTTTGCTGGCATTGACGCAAATTTGGATATCCGAGTTAGCATTATTTTACCGCCGGCCTACAGCAGTGCCTAGAGCTATTGTGCTTCTATTGAGCTCTTGAAAGGCTAGAAGCACCACTCACACGCTCATAAAATGAAACAGTCTCCAAGCAAAACAAACTGTTTGGCCCTGTTAGAGTGGGGGGGGGGGGGGGGTGTAATGATACAACAACTTTCTTGCAAGATGTGGGATGAACCAAATACCGAGTTAAGGCGCCTGACTTGATGTTCATGGTAAACATAGTCCAAATTTAAATTACATACTTTTTACACAACGTTAATGTCAGTCGCGTGCAGTGTCAACGTGTAGTAAAATTATAATAAAATCGGCAATAAGCTCTACAAAGGCGAGTGTCTCAACATTCGCCTTTGAAAACACATTACAAAATGTCGTTCATAATATAAATAAAAACTATGTTACGTAGAATTCACTAAATTTTTCTAAAAGCAAGCGCTTGCGAAGTTCCCGCCACTTGAAAATAGAGATTCACGTTAATTTCTAAGCTTATGTTCACTGAAGTCACAAAGTTACATACAGTAAATACTATTGGATGAAAAATCTTCCTTCTGTACAATAAACTTTTCTAGGTCAACATGCGCTACCTCTTCAGCAGTAAATATACGTCTTGGCCAGTTTGTAACAACAGTTTATTAAGTATTTTACACAAACATACTTTCGCGTGAAAATTTTACTAACTCTAAACCAGTCAATTTTCGAATCGATTTTATGTAATAATTTTAAAAATGTAATATTTCCAAGATTATGCAAACGCAGCCATCTAAGAAACACCAGATAAGCTGAAGGTGGCAAAGAGATTACTCAAATATTAATTGGGGGGGGGGGACCTTCTGATAGTGATATAGAAAAATTGCGGTTACTCCAAGCTGCTGCTCCTTTTAAGATAAACAGAAGGAAAAAAAAAGTATTTCCCGCCATTCGAGATACTAGTAAACAGATTAAAACCGCACGTATGTAACTCCACGAAGGCTACTTAGCAAGTAAACGAACACATAACTGGCTAGATAACCGGGACACAGACGAAATTAACTTTATTTTCTACGTACGCTAAGTCATATTCCTGCTGACCAGCAGGTTTTATTTCAAATTCATCAGTAATCTACCGATGCAACAAATGGAATTTGAGTTCCGAGATATAGCTGAAAGAGATTTAATCAAATAATATTCAAACGACCCAATGGGGCAGCTTTCACACATTACTATCGGTGCACACGCCACAAATATGGCGGCGGTCATTTCGACTGTAAACTGTTTCAGTACGCCGAGATCGGAGAGACCGCGCCAATAATTCGCCTCTGCATGCACGGTAAAGTGAGCACTTGTTGAAGCCCTCTCTTTCGGAATAATAGTCGTAGCCGTGGACGTTCACTATCGAGTCCGGTGCAATACATACAGGTTTTGTGGAGATATTAAAATATATAAGCTTACCTATATATGGTTTGTACTGTTTTTACCTGCGACTACTTGCGAGTTTTTTATATAAAGATACACAATTTCTTCTATCATTGTTTCAATTTGTCTTTAATAATGGTTTTGTTAGCGCGTGTTTAGAAAGCAGCCAAGTAGCTCATTGTTCTCCGACCTAGGTTTACAAATTTTAAAATTTCTCAAAGAATATTTTTTTCCTAACAGTAAAAGAATTATAAGAGTCGGCCCTGTAGTTTCCGAGATTAGCCGTTACATATAAACAAATAAACTCACATTACCTCTTTATGATATTAGTATAGACAAGGCAATATTTATTTTAAAAAGTGGTGGAAGATAAAAAAAAATGGCTGGTAAGAAAAAAGTAAGGCCTCAAAAGTTCTCACTTTAGCGTGAACAGCCTATAGTTACTCTGTAACTACGAATCTGAAATATATGTTAGTATACGGAAATAAAAACGGGTCTCTCTAAACCTGATATTAAGAACAGCGTAACTTTATTAACAACCTCTGCTGTGCCATATTTTCATGGTTATTTAAGTATGGCGCTTCAGAAGACTACTCGTGCACATTACAACCAAGCACAAAAAAAAAGTACCCAGTAAGTCCAGTTAACAGTTTCGTTATTGTACACACTGAATTACGTATTTACAGAGAGGCGTCTATAGTGATGGAAATACTACAGCTCATAATCTAGCTTTTCATCGTGCAAATTAATACGGAAACACACTAGATGCGAAAAATATCACCGCAGGAGGGGAACTGACCCAGAGCCTAAACAGCGACCATTTTCGAAAAATCGTCCCGTGCTTTTCAAGTGCATACATACTGGCTCCTAGCAATTCGGAGCAGTGAATTTAATTTTATCTGCAGTCAACTGACGTCACAAGATTTAACGGAGAAAATACTTGCCAGTACTTTAGTAGAGTTCACATAAAAATAGTATACTCTGTGTGTGCGCAGACCTTGAGATAAGCGTGTAACGTCAATTCCAGTTTACAATTCAACAAACACAAGGACCAGAGCTATCACTAACAAACAACGACAACCGTTATAAGTACAGACGTACGGACAGCAAGTAAACAACTTCGCTTGCTGCCAAGCGTGAGCAATTCACTAGGAATTCGGACAGCGCTAGTATGTACTTAATGACGTCAAAGGCGAGGGCAAGCATGGAACACTGTAAAAGACGAGGAAAAAAAAGATGTAGAAAGGAAAGCCACAACGTTATTCACGTTAACCGAGTCAAAAATAACGACAGTTTCCTACAAGGCACTGTCAGAAAAACTAGTTTACTTAGGATTTGCTCGGTATAAAACCACAATGCCCAGTACAGACGAATGAGAACTGCACTAGATATGAAAACAGACTGTACACAAACGGAAAATTCATTATACAAAAAAAATTATTTGCTGTGAGTGTGAGAAGGGATTTGGACGACTCTTAACATTGAGGTCTTGAGAGCCGATGAAGGTGAAGCGAGGTGAATATTGAACAGCGCCAGAATGTAAAAGTGGATGAAACGGGAGATTCCCGAGAAAAACCCGCAGAACCAGCGGCTTCGTCCGGCACGATTCCTACCTGCGCAGATCCGGTGGCGACCCCGCCGGGAATCGAATTCTGTTTGCCTACATGGGAGGTGAGTAGTCTAACCACTACAACACCGCGGCCCCTTTGGCTGAAAGGTGCAGTGGGTAAAACATACACAATGAGTAACAACATAATGAATTTTCGCCAACATAGTTTTCTTACTGTATCTAAACAATGAACTATAGTACGACCGTTTTATTGTGGACCACAAAGATTAAATACCCAGAACAAAGGAGAGTGCAATATCAACCCGCGCTCTCTTAAGGAATTGCGTATAAAAGTGAATCAGCTCCAAAAAAAAGTCTCTGATTTTTCCTAGCTGACCTCGGTTTGAACTTCCGTCAAATTTTTTTCGCGCACGCACGACCATTTACACTCGATGTCGTGTCGGGGGAAAAACTAGTGGATAACTTGATTTTGAATGAAACAATTGGGTGGGCATCACAACGATTTTTGAGCGTTTCGAGCGTCTCTCCGCGCTTTCCATTTCTGTGCGTCACTCGATGCTCCTGTCAGATATGATAAAGCGCAAAATTATCAAGCTTCGTATGCAGTACTTCTAATTTAAAATTGTTTTCTGTCACGTGAAGCAATGGCTAGCCATTCAATATCGTGCAAAGGTAACATATGTTTGAAAGTGATCTTGAGGTCACCCTTGACTTTCGGTACACATACTGTATATTTCAACCACCAAAAGTCGCGATTATTTTACAAACTGTGTCTTTGACTAACGTATAATTTGCATCTCCATTGCATTATGATTGATTGTGGGAAAATATTTTTAAGCTTGTTTGAAACACAATAAAGCACGCTTCAAACATCCGTTATAACCCTAAGTAACGACGTGAAATATATAGAAGTGAAAATATACTGCGGATGTAAAATTCATTTTGGGAGTGCATATACATGGATAGAAAAAGTGCAAATAATTTCAAACAACGCTGGGCAAATTACACGCTTGGTGTGGTTATGTCAGTGAACGTTACAAACGTTCAAAGAACAATTAAAATTAATTATTTATAAAAAAAATTTGAATTTTTATTCACGTCAGTGGAGATATTTTGCAGATAATGAAATAATGTACAATGTCGAACAGTTACACCAACAAACGTGGGAGAGAATACTTAAAACCTCAATTACGTGTACGTCACAAATGAACAATAAATGGAAAACTACAGAACCGAAAGAAAAAAAAAAAGGGAAACATTTTACGAGGTCGTTTCGACCTTGAACTCTGTTCGGCAAAACTGCCTAAGGAGGGTCAGCCAGCACGGTTATCAGCCGTCATCTCCTCAGCAGTGATGAATTCCGAAAAACCTTTAATCCAGAAATCACCGCACGTCACGTGACTGACGCCATGCGGTACAGAAGGCAACGTCACAAATCTTAATCACCAGACGATATCTAAGCTTGCAAAGAACGTCACGTCATGTTCACGTAAGTAGACAGGACATGTGGCTCGAGACACACTACAGCCGGCGAGAGAAACACGAGTAACACGTGTGTGCAGGTTTATCCATCATTTATATATTAGTAATGTATATTAATTAGTGGATTTACGTATAATTCACATCTAACGATTATTTTCTATAATGTAAGAATATACATGTGACAAATTCATGTCCATTTTTGAAATGAACGAATTGGATGCTGAATAAATAAAATCACGTTCGGATCCCACTATGATCCTTAGTCATCCCCTTTTTCGGCATACTTCTTTAGTTTTTTTTTTCCTTATTATAATATGCATTTGTATCCTTCCCGTCATAATCGGTCCCAACGTATACCTTAAAAGGTTAAAACTCACGATCTTCACCTCACATCAGACTTAATTCCCACCCCTCCCACCGAGGTGGCGCAGTGGTAACACACTGGACTCGCATTCGGGAGGACCCGGGTTCGATTCCCAGTCCGGCCATCCTGATTTCGGTTTACCGAAATCACTCCAGGCGAATGCTGGGATGGGATGGGTCCCAAACAAAGGCCATTGCCGGTTCTTTCGCAATCCTTCCCCAATCCCTCCTCCCTGTGCAACTTGCACAGTCTCCAATGACCTCGCTGTCGACGAGACATTACGCACACCCTCCTCCTCCCCCAGCATTTTACGCCTGTACGCAACCGGCTGCTGCGAAGCGTGATGAGAAATCATCACGGACGACATGTCGAAGTTGAATAAATGTACACTTACATTTTTTTTAATAAAATTAAAAAATCTGTATTATGAGTAATACAAATTGTAAAATTTATTTTCCATCATTCATTCTAACTCTACAATTACAGACTTTTAAAGAAAGAAAGAAAAAAGGGGGGGCGAAATTTACCTTAAATTCGTAAAAAAAAAAAAATTTCAAAATTCTATACAGTTTGAAATATGGTTGATTCGTCACATAACTTACATGGTATGAGTACGAACGGCCCAATTGTTTTTAATTTCTTACCTTCATGGTATTTATAAACCCTAGGTTTATAAATAATATTATACATACAGGATTTATCTTAACTTCGTGCTGGAACGTATGGTTCTATGCGCATATAATTTGCCTACGTTAACACGTAAGGTTGTATGTTAATGTGTCGTATACTTGCTTATTTAATTGGGGACCAGACTAAGTGTGTCACGTGATACAGGTACGTTAATTGTTCAGTAATGTTATTTCATTATTCTTGTCAGTTATTATTAACGCAGCAGCAAATAAGCTAAACCAATTTTTATTCAGCTATTTTTTTTTTTTATTTGTTTTGGTTTTTAAGTTTTAATAGTATGTGTTGGTTCACCTAAGTTGGCAACGCTTTATGACGTCACCATTCTGAATAGCTATAAGGAATGCACCTTACAGGTAATCCCTATATCTCCCAGTGTAATTTAAATTTAGAACTGCACTGATAATGGAATTGCACTGAATGAGCTTTTGGCTCCGTCTGGTTTCGCAAGGGTCTTCATGTAGCAATATGTGCAGAAATAAGCAAGGTATATTTTACCGTTTGTTGCACGTGGATTTTGGTCCAGCGGTGAGGTGGTTGAGTACCAGCAAGTCCTTGAACTTTATATTCATCACCTTCTGATAATTGTCACGAAGAACCAAAGAAGAAAGAACTAGGTTTTGCCGACGATTATTGGAGTCTAGCCAGGCAAATTAAAGTTCAAAGCTTACTAACGCATTTTTCATTTTAATTTTAAGGACACTATTTTCAGTTACCAGATGCTGTGTACATAATTGCTATTTCGTTACGGCCATAAAGAGTGAACATAATTTTAAGCTGCTGCGTACTTATGACACATATTAAGGCAAAAGTCTATTTTTGAATTTTGTGTCAACATTTTATTATTAAAGATTGCACTTCACCTATGGATGCCTTTTGTTTGATAAAGAGTCCTATGTTTCCTTTCAGTGTCTGTAAGTGTTATGCTTCTCAGCAGTTGTTTGGAGCTGGAGTGTGTGTCAGAGAGAGCGAGAGAGCGCCTGTGAGTGGATACAGGCAATAAAGTTTAATTGCCACTCATTTCTGACAAGTGAAATAGCATCTGGTCTTTTACTAGAGTTATATGTCGCACAGTGCATAAGTATTATTCATGTTATATTCAGTGTTGATTTTGCATATGGTAAGCAGCTCGGGCTACGAGTCCACGAAACACTCACAAGGGCATTTATATTTGCATACAGCAACTCCTGCCTTTTACACCCGCGAGTTTCCACTATTCTTCATTGGCACTCCAACGTATGGGCATTTATATCAGCATAAGTTATGCTAATATACTTAGCAATCCTGCTCGTTGTGGTCCCTTTCAAGCCTCACTCCTCTTTCATCCATCACTAATTTTTCAGTGCAGAAAATGAAGCCACAGCATCTGTGGGCCTAAATAACCAGAAAATCCCTAGTAACATAATGTCCGGAAAAGCAATCTTGTCTCACTAAAGTGACGAAGTTAGGTTCTAGGGGGACATGATGTACTACGTTATTGCAGTGTACTGTTCTGCAGAGTGTACTACACTACTTTTCTTTTTGTATTCAATAGCCACACCTTTGTTTTTTACATTATTTGTTTGTATTACTTCCAACTCCCGATATTGCTGCACCCTAGCTTCAACGTCGCTTTAGTAATATAAGATTGTTTTTCCGGACGTTACTAGTGTTTTCTGGTTGTTTAGGCACACAGATGCTGTGGCTTATTTTCTGCACGAATTCCATCTACATCCTGTATGTTTAGTAATAATATTAACCAAAAGCATAGAAAATATAACACAGAAGATAATTTACTGGATAATAAACTGACACACGTCATACCAATTGCCGGTTAAACACTCTCGTAAGTGAAAAAAAAAAAAGTGAAAATTTATTGGCTGCCGTTGTAGTGTACTCCAGCAGTGTTGTCTTCACATAAGGTTGAAGTAAAACAACTGCCTATGGAGCACTTTTCTGACAATTTTTATGGTGTCTGTACTACTTTTTTTTTTTTTTACGAGTTCTTCATGTTGTATAGTCGGATGCAGTGCTCCATAGGCAGTTGCTTAGTTGCTTTACTTCAACCTTAAACTGGACTGACTCGCTGCGGGAACCGAGGTAGTGAACTCTTCGGCAACGCAACGAGAGATAGCGGGCAGCCCCACGGCCTCCGGTTCCTCTGGCAGAATTCCACAGGAACTGGCAGACAACCGCGTGCCACGAACAACACAGCATACACAATTTGTGGACGGACTGTATCAAGAATGCTGCAAACGAACAAGAGCGCGAAAATTAATTATTTCTTGAAGGATCTTCCGTAGCCGCTACACACTCTTCGACGTAACACACACTTCTTACGACAAATCACTAAAATCGACCCGTAACTTGCTCACGATTTTATCATCCAGTTGGCATTCAAATGCTTCGGCGCCTGACTTCAACGCGATATTTGTCAGCTGTAGTATTTACGTCCAAGTGACGTAAACCACAACAACGCTGTCTCGTGCAGAATGGAATCAACAAGTTCCTCACTCTCCGCTTACTAGTTTTTGGCCATTCATCACTAATTTTACTGAAATATAAAAGCGAAACTTCACTATTTGATAGTTGACGTCGTTTGCAACCTTAAACCTTGCTATACCGTTGTTTTTAATTTATGGTCTATCAAAAATGTCTTGTAATTAGCGAATTCCAGAAAAAAAAAACAGAAAATGGGGTTAGTTTTATCGACTGTGTTATTGTACTAACAAAACTATCTTACACACAGCAATACCTAATGCAATATATAACATTTTATTATAAACAACTTTATAACGAGATTTGAAATAATAATTTCAACCGAATTTAATTTGTGAAAGCTTCTGTTAAAAACATGTTCACAGATGTATTACTTTCCTTTAAGATATATAAATTTCGATACTTTGGAGATTTAGATATTATTTGATTAATTTTAAGACAATTTCTTTGGCACATTTACTCATTTCGTGGTTAAAATGCCCAATTATAATACGCAAAAAATTACCAATTTCTTGAATAGAAAACTACAAACAGTATCAGTATTGCTATATATGGTAGTTACCGGCATTGAAACACCAAACAATCCTACCTCCTAGTTCTAATTATATTCTTGATCTTAGGTTCCGAGAAATTTCCACAGTAATTAAACAGATCACTGAATAAACCTGCACGCGTAGTACTTTTTTCTGAGTAATGCAAGACTGCGAGAAAAAAAAGTTCAAAACCGCCTCAACCGGACATTCCTCCCCACATTCCGTTGTCGATAAAAGGTGCGACGTCGTGGGAGACCCACACTTTCACCAGGTTTCCCCGTTAGATTGCTGGAGCAGCGGGCGGTCGTGCCAACACTGAGCTGCTTTTTCTGCCTATACACTCACTAGCAACAACGACAAGGATTGCATTTGAGGTTACAACACTGTTTAGGCGCGTTCTACGTGGACACGCATCAGGTACGGATACACGTAAGAAAGCTCGGCAACTCCCAACTCTTGCGTGTCCGTGAATCCGCTTAGCCAATAGGAATCTAGTACTTGGTTTGTCGATATTCGTTTTCGCGGCCACTGTGATATACACAGCAGCAAGTGCCTCGATTTGCCGTGGCACTGCACTGCAACAATATACAAAATGACGTGTATATTATGAAACCTGTATCAGTAATTTGCAACAGTTGAGTATTTTTTATTTCGTAAGTTGTAAGACTGCGCATTTCTTCGTATTGTAGAATGGATAATGGTTCAAATTCATCCCAAGTCGTCGGCTTGTTTCGTTTGCGATTCCGCGAACGTTTTCTTACGTGCATTTTAGAACGGATCTTAGTAAACAAGTGCTTTGGGAAGTTTGTAAACTTCCTCTAACTAATTTGTAATGCAGTTTGATTAGATACGAATTTAATAAGGTATTTTACTCGTATAAAAGTGCCTTTCCTTTGAAAAATATATATGTAAACACACGCTTTCATCACTGTTGACCATGTGACAGTTGCGTTCCTTTAGTTTAGGTCAATGTCGGGTACACGCGCAGAATAACAAGTGGTCTACATAATCTTTAAGGCCGTGTCCGAATTCAAGTATATACTGGCGTACTTCGTTGCATACTTCACTTACCCTTGGCACCAAACTTGATGAATTCGGACAGGCAGTCTTCTTGGCTTCGGTGACAGTTATTAGCAAACAAAGTAGTAATGTTGCTCTATTAAACTTTAAATAAAATAATTATGTCGGAAATCAATAGCAAGCTACAAATTGCTTCTCAAAATGGCGGCACATTCAGCAAGTACGCAAGAAGTATACATCTTCGTTTACTTGTATACTTGCATACTTCATTTGCAATTCGGACAGCACTTACGATATCACTTCCGGGGACAGAAACGCACAAGTATGTACTTCAGGCGAATTCGGACACAGCCTAAGTCTGTGGGTCGTGCTATAGAGTAGGTAAGTTCACAGAGGCGAAATGGCGTGGCGGTGCCTTTGAAGTGGGCGTACCCAATTTCTGATCGGTTACGCGAGGCTCTGGGAACGGGCACTGTGTCCTATTGGCTACTGAATGCGGTGGAAGATTCCCTAGTGGCTGGGCTGCCACGTGGCGAGTAGTTTATAACAATTCGCGGTAGTTACTTTAATAATATTTTGCATGAGAACCATTTCTTACTAGGCATTATCAACACACCTATTTTCTCTCTGTATTTTTATAAATATTAATTATACATACAAAATTATGGAGATACTTCTATGTGATACGTAAAATATTTAGGATATATCCAAACACACACGCAGTTAATTTTTGAAGGTTTGATTGAAAATGTGTGGGAGATACTTGGAACAGACCATACCAGGCTCCGAATGGCGTAACTGCCTTCAAACACGTTGCTGCAAGTGCCGCCATTTTGCTGGCTAGTGCGGCTGGAGTTGGCTGTATAGCGCGGATGTTTCACCTCGGCATTCTTAAGCTATAGGCTATTCGAGGTAAAGTGAGCACTTTTGAAAGCCCTGCTTAAGATTTACTTGTTTGCCCATTGTGTATCCTTCCGCCTTATGTAAAATTAGCATTGCCATGGGCCTCGTCATTGGTGCATTCATTCATGCATTGGTCAAATACAACTGTAAAATTATTAAAAAAGAAAAATGTTATGCAAATCTGCTCATTTTTACACTACTATGCAATAAAAAAAAACAAAGTAAAATAATTTAAGTTTTCATAAATGGTTACCTAACACTTTTTATCCGACGTTAAGATATGGAACTACATTCCATTCATCGTTACCAACTTTAATGGACGCATGTCATTCCGTTCGTCCGTCAAAATGTATGCAGGTTGGGATAGTGACATTTTTCTAAGGTTGATTTCAAGCCAAGCGAAAGGAACGGTTCGCCGGGTTTTCCACCGGACCGCGACACGACAGCCTCGCCGGACACGGTAATACCGGAAGTTTCCGATGGGGGAAAAAAAATATTGAGGCACAGCCATGCGATAAAAATAAAAACTCAGACAAATGGTCGGTTTCGACGCTCTTCCGTTTCCTAACCTCAACATTCCAGTTAGGCCCGAACAGATTTCTTTACGAAAGAATACATGGGAATGAGCATAATTGAATGGACTGAGTTGGTTCGAAAAATTATTTTTAAAAAAACTCCCACTGCCATCTTTCGTATTTGCAACTCGGTAGCACCAAGTATCTACTCACTAGTCCTCATATATATAAAAAAAATATATATATAAAATATATTAAAAAAAACCTTACATCTGACGCCTAATTTCGCTTAACGTGTTACAACCCGGGGCGTGTAATATCTCTACGCTAATCCTATTAACTTTTCGAGTTACTTCTAACGATTTCCGTTGGCGCTGACCCATAATTATCATTGTTTTAAATGGTTATACGCCCATTAATTGTTTCCTCCGCTCTTTGTGTAGTTCTTGGCCGGTACGAAATACTCTGAGTTTATATCAAAAAGTATTATGCCACACTGAATATACCGCTACTAAGCTTCAAGATAAAATTTGTAACGAGGCGGAACAATAAATTTCTCGGGAATTCTGAAATAGTGCACAGAAGAAAAACCAAACTATCATGTGAACATGGTCAACACGGCAGTGTTCTGCAACCGAACTAAACTACAACATATTTAATTACGATAGGGACGATATTGAACAAGATTCATAGAAGGGATCATTTCTTCAAAAGTTTTCAATTTCTTAGCTCGATAATTATGGTTGAGGTTGTGGTGGCCATGATGATGATGGCGGTGATAATATACAAATTCAACAAACGTTTGGCACTGCTGGAGCATAGATTTTTTTTTGCCGTTGTGTGGGTATTCCTCCAATCTTTCTAGACTTTTTTTCTGAGTATATAATATATATATATATAATATAAATCCGTGCCAAGGGTTAATAAGGCATAGGGCATAGAGGGAATTCTTCGAAGAGACCTACCTCCCGTAGCGCAGTCGGTTGGTGCGTCGACTGTCTGCGGTGCGAGAGGTTCTGGGGTTCGAAGAGGTTCTGGGTTCAAATCCTAGGTTAGATTGAGTTAGGTTATAAGTTAGTTTGTAAGCCGTCCCGTGATATGCCTTCAGGTATAACACCGGGGGACGTTAACGAGCCATTTCCAAATTCCAAAAATTCTTCGCAGAAATAGCGTTAAGAAAACGAAAGCGAGGCCAAAAGTCAATGATAATTGCTCGAAGAAGGGGGGGGGGGGGGGAGTAACATGATCAAGACATTTTTCTCGGTGAAATCTTATCTACGGACAGTCATGGACGATTTGTCTTTACGAAAGTTACGTAAAAGGCACTCTCAAGCCGCGCCACGTTATCTGGCCAAGTCTTCCTCTGTCCACTAGATATACGGGCCTCGTGGATACCGAGTTAGTGGCGATGGAACACGATCTGACAACCGTGGACAAGGAAGTATCTGACTATACACAGTATCAAGGGATCATCTCCGCATTTTACTGGAGTGATTTCGCTAAACCATGGGAGGCCGAAATCAGGATGGTCGAGCTGGAAATCGAACCCGGATCCTCCCCAATGCGTAGTTAACACTGCACCACTTTGCCCGCTCAGTTCCTCTAACCCAATCCAAGTTGCTGGGGAAAAAAATAGTGCTTCACAAGTAGTTAAAACAGCGAACGCGATACTTCACGCGGAAAATGAGAATAAGCAATATAACTAAAACAAGCCCACATTTTCGCTATTAAAAAAAAAGGCGTTAAAATTATGGTTAAATCAGTTTTACAAGGTAACATACGATACTTCACGCTGTGTAGTTTTCCACTATACAGAAAACAGAGACTTGTAACTTCATTTTGATTTTATACAACACGAAAGGCGAAGCATAGAACCTGAAAACATTTGTAGGAGAGAAGCATAGTACTACACACGTAAATCAAATTACCATTATGAAATCTATCGAAACTTATAAATTTATTAGTGCAAGGAGTATGACTCTTTGTATACGCTGTCCACAGTAAATAACCACTTTTGAAATCGACCTTACAAAAAATCACTGCCCATTAGCTGCATATATTAAACCGCACACACAGGGGTGCTTCCAGTGAAGTCGTCAGCAAACTGAATAAAATATTGCTGTACGAGTCTTCAAGTATTGGATGTGTACTGTATTATTTTATTGTACTAAATATCTTTTTTTTTCTTCATACAGAGTAGGAATTAGTATAGGCCTATATCAGTTAAGTTCCTAACAATTCGAAGTTTTCACTAGACACGAGGAAAAATTAGATGTTATGCAGGGCTTTGAAAAGTGCTCATAAACCTCGAATCAATCATGAGAAGTGTTCACGTCCTTCTTCAACCGTGTGGTGATAAATTTCCACGTGACAACGGCTTCATGACATAACTGACGTAACTGTCACAAAAACAAACCGCCCACGACTATCCCTAGTTAAGACAGATTCACCACAGAAGATGTACCGTGCCCAACCTCTGGCACCAAGTCGCGTGGAGGTCATAATCCTCTCGAGCCTACTTTACCGCGAGAGGTAGAAACACCACTCCGCAAGGTGTGAGGCGTTTATGTCGAAGGCGCTTGCCCTTCAAATCATTTTCTGTGCATTTCCTCGCATAAGTGATCCCCATTGGCGTTTACCACGGAAGTTAATTTTCTCTCTCCTCGTCCAGTTCCAGCATTTGTCCTAAATTTCTCATTTACCCAAGGCATTCTTCCCAAAAAGTTTGTCTCTTCTCACTTAACAGGAAGGTCAATGCACAAAGGCACTGTATTTGCCCAAAAGCTTAGCTTGAATTATGTGTACACAGTTATGACGTTTATCAGTAGGTAATATTATACTGCTGCTCCACCCTGGATATGGAGACTGCGATGTCATCCGAAACATCGGGAGAAACGACTGCCGTGCCGCTACAAACCAGAATCCAAGAATCTGAAGACAACGACCGCGAAAGCCTTGCCAATTGTGAAACAATTGGGCTCGCACGCGAGTCTATTCTACTATATTATGCTCGAGTAGTCACGATATTCTGGTACCAACGTAAGGATTTTTGTACTTGATGAAAAACAACACAAGTTTTACTACAACTCAATCCCATCCCCTATAAGAAGTACATGTAGGTACGAAGCCATACACTGGCTTTCACACCCACCAGGAAAAAAAAACTGATACTACCGCTAACGTTCTATACGAGGACAGTGCTGGCAGGAAGGAAGATAAGCTTCGCGAACATCAACAAACTTTGTACTCGCAGGAGACCAGACGCTCAAGCCAAGGCCGCCGACAACCATTCAGTCCCCACCCCCGGCTAAAACACCAGCCCGTAGAAGTGCTGCCAGCTGCACGCGAAACTCTGGAACTAGCTACTGAAAAAAAACTGATACACAGGACCGTTTTGCCTAGTTACCATGTGGTATTTTCAATGCCATACGTTATATATTATTTGAAGATTGTCGTTTCATACTGTTCCTAACCAACAAAAAAACTTGAGAATACAACACAGGAGTTAACTCTGTAGTTTTAAATTAGAGAGATTTTGTTTCAAAATTAAGAATACACATTAACTGTAATCAACGAGATATACACAGACGACATAGACTACTTTGAATACAATGACTATTCAAGAAAAAACTTTGATATACTCCATAACTTTAGATTAGCATTGGATTATAATTAGGATAACTAACATGTGCAACATCCTACATAGGGCCTTTTCAAACTAATGTACCTTGCATAATTTACTAATTTCTTTAGTCCTCCTTTACGAAAGGCTCTAAGATTCGGTGTGGAATTATTTCAATGTAGTGAGTTTTTTTTTTTTTTAATTAATTAATCAACTGGTGAAATGCGAGTATTTTCGCACTATCTCAAGTTTTCAAAATTTGGTACCTCATACAAGATAAAATACGATAAATGGTAAACGCACATGAATTCCGGTACAGTTAGCTACGTTGTCCAGAACCGGACCTCGTCAATCTTGTAGTGCCGACACGTGGCGCATTGCCGCCAACGCGCGATCGCGAAAATTCGCACCAGTAACTATTACGTCATTTGATCCGTACTTATCATGAACTATATTCTGTCGATCGTACATTAACACGATGTCACTGTTTAAGTAGTATGTTTGATATTATTTCATGCCAAATATAAACAAACATTTTTCTCGACGCAAATATCTTTGTATTTTGCATGCGTATCTCATCTTATATTTCAAAGTATGTAGCCACTTCATGATCCCCGTATTGGGTGCGTTTTCGTTGTATTCCAAATTAATGTGGCAAACTATCCGAGGAAGACGCCACCACTGGATTCATCTAAGAGGCACAAAGCTCGCGGGCAATCTTTATCACAAACACACACAGTGTGCATCGACTCGGCAAGCATTCAGTAATTACCATTAGGGCCAGCAAGTATGCAAAGTCAAAGTTTGTACGCAGGTATCCATGTTAAAGGCTGTTCACGATAAAGTGAGCACTTTTGAAACCAACTTTAGAAAAAAAAGTCACTGCCCTTGCCTGCATATATTTTAACGGGCGCACTGAGTAACATGCGCCCAGTAAAGTTGGTAACGAAGGAGGAAAGGTAGTTCCATATCTTAACGTCGAATAAAACGTGTTAGGTAAGCATTTCGCCTTCTGTTTTTTTTTTTTATGCAACTAAGTGTAAAAATGGGCAAATCTGAAAAATTTTTATATTTCTAATAATTTTATAGTTTCGCTTGACTGACGCATGAATAATGATGAGGACCATAGCAATGTTAATTTTACATAAGGCGGAAGAATATACAACGTGCATACAAGTAGATCTTAAGCAGTTCTTTCAAAAATGCTCATTTTATCGTGAATAGCCTATAGTTCTTTATACTATTCTACGCTGTTTGACGGATCTGGCGCAAATTTGGCAGCGGCGTCCTTCAGCACCCAACTTGAAATATTTTGTAGGGCGAAACTGACCATAAAACGTGGTCATGTATGTCTCGTTGCCTCTTATATCCATGCAACGCCGGGTAGCTCTGCTAATACGCGAAAACGAGAGAAATGCAGTCGCAGGGGCCTTGCCTTATTACAACGTTAACACATGGACATCGCTGCAAACTGGCCGTTCTGGCTACAAGAGCTAAATAGTTAAGTTTATCTAAACAATTCCCCAGTTTAAAATATTTCATCTCCGGACAAGAAAACCGGGTACATATCGCAGAAGAGGAACAACCTTATCAAACAATATTTTTTACTTTGAAGACGTAACCCCACGCGTTGCCAGGGAGGAGACGGGAGCGAACTGAAACACCCCTCCAAATATAGGGGTGCGAACTGAAACACCCCTCCAAATATAGGGGTGCGAACTGAAACACCCCTCCAAATATAGTTAAAACAAAATTTTCTCACACGAAAATTAATACTTTAACCTGACGAATCTACGAAGCTGCCTATCTCCACGACAATAGTACCTGCTTGTTACATAACAGTAGGATCCGTAACGTTTAGTGTTTTGTTATGCTATAAGCGTTCGATTTTTTTTGTTATTCGCCACTACAGTATGTGTGTCACCAGCTTTATACCTTGAGTAGAGCGTCTAGTCCAAAATTTATTTCGCATTCTTTCAAATGATATTTCACGTAGTATTCAGGCGCTGCTTCTAAATCTTCGCTTCTACTAATGAAACAAGCAATTTGGAGATTCTGTCCTCAAACACTTAACGAAAAAAAAAAATGGCACACTGCAATGAACGCAGAGTACGAATTGTGGTGTGAAACTGGCGTGAAACTGGCACTTGTGGGTTTGAAAGTGCTGTAGTATTGCAACGTGTACTATTTTCGTATTTACACAATCCATTACAAATTCAGTCTTGATTACACCGCCAGTAACAACTGCTAATGTTGCTTTCCACCATGAAGAGGATGAAAACAATGTAATAAATGATGAATGAGAGCACTTTTCATTATTTAGGTTCACTGGGAAATTAATGTTGGAATATAAAAGGCTCTTGACATTGCGACAGAAAATAAATCGCTAAGATCCCCTAAGAGGTAAGTAAAAGGAATCAATCCGGAGTACAGATTGAGTAATAGTAATTCCTCACTGGATTTTTGAATTTTAGTATTTAAAATATGTCGGTATTATTAAAAGTTATTATTGCGCACAGCAATATTTATTTTTTTAGTTTAAGCATACGAGAGTCAATTTCTTCAGCGTAATGTAACTTTGTGGTATGAGTTTCCTATCCTCACTATTTAAATGATCACTGGGTGGAGAAAGTGAGAATTCGACCCCGCCCAAAAGACAATTCTGGCCGCCACGTCCCTGGACTCTTAATAACTGAATTTTAGAACGGCTGCAGTTAGTACCTTTCCCGACACACACGAAAGAATACGTCAAATAATACTGAAGGACGAGGACGTGTGAAAGAACGCCATGTAGCTGTGATCCGACGACCTCTAAAACACAATTCCAGGCACTTTCTAGTAACCTTGGATAATCACCTAATAAGAAACAGTCTGAAGGACTTCCGTCATATAAATTAATATATAGCTTAGATGCACCTCGCCATTTTTAACGTCCTTTTTTTTACGAAACACGTGCGAATAACAGTATACATAATGTATAATCAGTTAACATGACGTGGGAGATACTCCAATATATCAACTGTTTTCCATATGCAGCGATATTATTTGTTACAGTACTGTTTATCGTTTAAAAGGGTGAAGAGTATAGGCTATTTACCGTATGACAAGTACTTGATAATAAATTATATTCTAAGTGCAATGAAACACTGTAGAAATCTGGATCATTTTTCTCCTCTTATACTACTGCAAAAGGAAGAATACGACAAAAAATTACTAATTATTCTGATATAATTACAGCAAAATTATTAAAATATCAGGGTCAATCTAAATTTAAGTCGTACATCTTATCATAGTTTCAAAATAAGGCTCCAGAAATTAATTTTGCCACTACAGTTAATATTAATATACTGTAGACTGAATATGCAAAAACTCAGCTTACCATAACAGCTTTCGCAATACACATGGAAACATCTTTTCTGGTATTACACTTTTTCTTCTCATTCGCAGAACTGTTTTCCCTAAATTGAATATCTAAAAAGTTTTTGTATATAACCTACAAACGTTGGTACTCTTATAGCACAAACATAACATGAGAGGATTCAAATTAACCAACGTACTGTCATTGCTTCACTTTATGAGAACAAAAACTTCGATATGAGAACAAAAACTTCGAAATATTTTATTTACGCCATTTCTTTAAAGATTCTTCATAGCTTGCTTCCTATAGTCGGACTCTCTTCTCAAGGGTATAGCATTAGAGAGATAGCGATAAGGAAAGAAGGGCCTGGAAAGGAAGAAAACGAGAAAGATAAAAGTGCTACGCTCTTATCAAAGGACGTAGCAAAGGGGCTCGATACCAGCCTGCTATTCACTTCCAAAACACAAACAGAACCCGACCCCCTTAAGATTTTCTGGCAAAGAACAGAGAACACAATTATTCGTGGCTTACCCGAACCTTCCTAGAAAAAACTGTTTATTTACTTTTGGCATTGTAAACGTCTCATTACTTCCATTATCTCTCACGATCGTATTTATAAAATGCAAGCTTAAATTACATTTCATAAAATATTAATTACTTGTCAAGTAAAACATTATCTTAAAACATGGCTTGTTTATTGGACTCGCAAAATTGTACGTCATTTCATTCATATTCTGCATAATGAATACCTTAACTTAACCTAAAAACATTTATTTCACACTCAAAATTACCGTGACATAAAATGCTATTTCACCAATTAACATCTTAAAGCTGTGCAGAACATGCTTCATCAATTTCTTTGATAATTTTTAAATTTCTAAAGTACAGCTGCCAAACAAAATACAACAGTTGAAATTGTTAATCAGCAGACTTAAATTTATGCAGACAAGTTCTATAATGATTTTAGGAAATAGAAAATATCTAGATAGGAATCGAGTCAAATAAAACCGGACAGCACGCTAAATGCGAAAATCTAATTTAATATATATGTATACGAAAAAAACTATATACCTACGACCAACAGACAACACAGTCAGTCACCTACTTTCGCAAATAAACAAACAACGAGGAAACTTGCACAAGAACAAACCGTAGTTTTCCCACAACTGACAGAATGCGACATTTCGGGAACTGCAATCTGTTCCAGTCTTCAGGCAGTGACACACAGGGTCCGAGAACACAAGTGCGACCGACGAGGAGACCGGAAAACCATGGGTTTATATAGTTTCTGACCATCTTTCTGCTGCAGCCAATGAAATTCGAGCTGTCTCCTTATTGGCTGCGCAACTAGGAGTGGCTATGATTAGCTTGTGTGGTCTTGTATGACTTGTGTTTTTGCTGTTGTTTTGTGCTGCAAAGAAGTTTCTCTCTTAATTAATGGGATTCACATATTTTTTAACTCAACACTCTGATGACTGAAAATATTATTATTGCTAATAATAAAAGCCGATTCCTTGATTTTGCTTTTGATTTTGTCGGCTTCCCCAGCGAGTGGAGTTGAATTTTCCCAAAGAAATTTATGGCTGTTTTCTCAAGCATGTTCCGCAAGTGTGAATTTTTTAGTTTCACATAATATTACCCCCACCCCTTTTTTTGGAGACTAATCACGCATACTCATGCTCCATATTATCATCATCAATATGGACGAGGCAGTAGTATTAATGGAAAGCCAACAAAAATTGAACAGACCAAAATGATGCACAGTACAATTCATGAGATCGCATGGAGCATGCAGGTAGTGTGTTAGAACCCGAATAGTTAAACACGTCTAACCACATTTGATCTCTATTTCCTGACCACACATACCACCCTTACACCAAATGGAGCGCGACACCGTTTGCTCGAAGGTTACCAGTTCCCCCCAAGCTGTGGAAATAAGATGTCGTTCGTCTCACACTTCGTAGTAAATGCTCACGGATCCATACAGCTGCAAGGTATTGGGCAAAGCGTCTTTCGGAAGTTTCAGTCTACGGGTTATTCAGCTTGCTTTGCAGAACACACATAAATAGTTAACATGTTCGAGTTTAAGGATAATTGTGAAATGATAATCCTACGCTCACCGTACACCTTTGGGCTACTAATTTTGGGTTAGCTGTGAATGTAAGCGAATTCCCTCTTCCCCCAAACCCGGGCACAATAGCTAGGTATTATGCAGTGGCTACAATTAAAACTTTTTAAACAAATACTTTATATGTTTTATGGAGAAAAAAAAATTGTAGGGTACAATCTTCAAATGTGCGAGATAAATTTAAGAGCACCTACGAGTACATTTTAATTTCATCTTTGCATCTAAAACACTATTCTTTACACTAGCAAGAAGTGTCAATTCAATAGGCCTATATGACTTCATATCACATATTAACATGGCTCTGAATAATATAGGCCTAGTGGAAAATTGTATCCGGTAACAACTAGAGCAAGTTATTTTCGTGAGGAGAGAAAAAGGGTAATTCATAACTGTTTCGTTGATCTAGGCTGTTCACGGTGAAGTGAGCACTTTTGAGGCCCTAGTTACTTTTTTTCCTAGCAACCATTTTTTTTATCCTGCCGCACTTTTTAAAATAAATATTGTTATGTATGTAATAAAAAGAGTGTATATATTTCACTAGACTCGAAAGTTAACGTCTAAAGCTACAGTAAAATACATTTATTCACTATTATTCCAAATGAGAGGACTTCCAAAAGTGCTCACTTTACCGTGAACAGCCTATAGTACAGGATACACCATAACTTTGTACAAGCAAGAATTCAAATTGGAAAATTTCATACCCTAGTCATGAGGGAAAAGAAGTCCACTTGAGAAAGCTGGTACCAAGTACTACTTAATGTGTTAGGAAGTTAATAATTATTATTATTATAACAATGAAAGCTACCTTTCGTGCACATAACTAAATGCTAGTACGAAATGAAAAGCTAAGAATGGAGCCAAACAATACGGAACACCGTAATTATTCCTCCGCAAGAGGAACTGAAAACCTAAGCATGGCAGTCTGTCGGGAATGAATCCGAGCATTCGAGATCGCGGATCAGCCATGCCAACCTCATAACGATAAACGCCTGTCTGCACCAGTTTTACTATGGTAATACGACCAACACAGTACAAGCTGTTACGTAAGACGTTTAGAGTAACCTTGATTGCGTACCACGAGACAGCTGAACTACTTCCCCGTCCACAACGAGGTTATGTATAGGTACACATTCAAAAGAAAACCACACGCCAGCCATGTCGAACTAAATTTTCATGCTCAATGGAACCGACCTTCTGGCAGTTTACAAATGATATTAAAACACGTCATCACAAGAGAACTTCAGTTTAACCACAGAAAATTTACAATCTTCATCATACAGAAAAAAAAAATCTGTTCCTAAAAATTGACACTACGGGTATCTGAGTGTTATAACGTACCCAACAGAATATTTCAGTGCTAGGCAAAACGAACACAGACACGGAAAGAGAATTTCAGAAAACTTAAGTTAGGCGAAACTCGTACCAGCATGAAGAATGGCAGCCTATCTGTCAGGCACTATCGGGACGCCAGGAAAGATATAACTAAAGGCTGTTCATGTTAAAATGAGCACTTTTGGAAGCCCTGCTTAAGATCTACTTGCATGTACGTTGCATAATCTTCCGCCTTATGTAAAATTAACATTGCCATGGGTCTCATCACTTTATTCATGCGTCGGTCAAGTGAAACTTAAATTATTACGAAAGTAAACATTTTATAAATCTACTAATTTTTGCACGCTCATGCATTTAAAAAAAAACAGAAAGCGAAGTAAATAATTTTAATCATCACAAATGGTTATCTAACACTTATTTATTGGATGTTAAGATATGGAACAAGATTCCGTCTATCGGTACCATCTTTACCGGGCGAGTGACACTCAGTGCGCCCGTTGAAGTATATGCAAACATGGGCAGTGCATATTTTCTAAGGTTGATTTCAAAAGTGCTCACTTTATAGTGAACAACACATAAAATAATAGTTTTTAGAGCGACGGGAGGTAAATTAGCTTTCATTTATAGGGATACTTCAATCCTTTTAACATGCAGGCGCATAAAAAATTAAGGGGGTAACCTAAAACATTTTTACGCTGATGAAAGTTGTCAATTATATTAACGACGCCATTTATCCCAGGCACGTAAGATGTCTGTAACCAAAGAAGTTAAGAAACGCCACTGTTTCTCGGTGGATAGGGCCAAGTCTATTGAAATATTTTCAAATGATAAAAATAGTGACCGTCAACATTTGCGAAAAACCAACCCTGTTGTATAGCTCTGTAATTACAACGTGGCCTGGCTAAATACATACGGAGTAGCACATAATAAAAAATTTGCTATGAGGCTATATTTTTCACCGAAAAAGTTAAAATAGGTATCCAATAATATAAATATTAACAGCAATGTAATTATTAAAACTGTAGTAAAATACGTTTTAGTAATACGACTAAGCCCGTTGTTTCCTTATTATTAACAGAGATCTTAGAAATATTGCATTTTGAACATTTATACAGTCGCTTCATCAACTGACTTAATTACCGCGCTCACCACGATGTACGGATGAGCTCCCGAACTGACTTTGGAACGGAAATAGCAAGACACGTTCTGTTACGGCCGCAGCCTACTAAAAACGCGGTTTTCGCCTAAACTATTAAACATATCTCAGATTATGTGTGTACCTACGAAAAGAAAACATAGCCCAAACGAGGTTTGAAAGGTACTTTCTTTCAAAACATCACGTATGCTATAAATATTATTTTGCAGCTCTCCAAAATCCTTAAAAAAACTGCTTTTTTTTTTTTTTTTTTTTTTTGCTCCCAGACTGCTGTATCTTAAAATTTCCTAACATGACACACGCGAATCTACAATAGGATGCTGCATCGAACCTTGCTACACACTTCCGCCAATAAAATAGTAAGATCACCGCTTAGAGTCGCATCGGTACACGCAGCACCACGAGAACACTACACGCCAGTTCAGAACCTTGGGAGTAAGGGCGATGGAACACTTGACGTGCGCGTCAGCGTCGCCCTCCGTTACCATCCGACCCATACACGCCCTTGCACCCCATCTAGTGTCGCGATCAAACACGATGCGAAATAATCGCTATATTTCCAAGATCGTGTCGTCTGCGGGCGCTGACAGCTGGGGAATTGCATTTTCGGCGCTCAATAAAGGCCCATTCCAGCTCCAATAAAGAGCAAGATGAGTGTCAATTCATACGCAAATGAGCCCCAAACGCTGCAAACACCACGCACGTCGTACAAAGGATGTTTATGAGACTTCGGTCTCGGCCACAAAAACATCGGGATGAAACAAGAAAATTAGCATTAAAAAAACACAGACACACAAGCACGTGTCCAGAAATTATTAGCAGTAGATATATATATCACCTTTACCGATCAAACAAGCATTTTGATTTTTACCTTTTTCTATCACAATACATTTAAAACGGAGGTCTGGGCTTACCTTTCGGAAGCATTAGGTAAGTTATGTGTCAGACAAAAGTACACTAAGTTCATACACGCGCACTGGTATTAATAAGCACATGCAATTGTAACACACAATACCACATTAAGTATAAGAAGGGTGTTATTAAATGAAGAACTTTTCGATTTGGAAAAATAAATTTACCAGTTGTAGTTAATTCGTAAAAGTTGCGCAAGGGACGGTTGCAAACACAGTTCGCCAAAACCCCCACAAAAAAATTCTTTTATTTGTCATGAAGCAGTTAAAATGAGAAAGGCTTCAGCTTCATGCCTTTTCAACTGTCATGCTTCAAATTCAAAAACATTTGGAAAATTCGACATTACCGGTAAAACTGTTAGCAATCATCAATAATTATGCCCATCCCCCCTCAATCACCAAATGATTGACGCGATTTTTTAAAATATTTTGGGAGAAATAAATTAGTTCCAATTCAAATAATAATTTCTAATGGCCAAAATGATTATGTAAACAACTGAAAACGTGAATAATTTTTACTGTTTCCTCTCATCTCACATAACTGAAATTTAAACATTTTACGTCTCACTACTTTTGCAAGCCTTTCTTCAAGCCTGTCCCTTGCACATTTTTCCCCATCTACGACAAATATTAACAGTCTCACTTTATCAGCAGCATATGGAAAATCACCTGCATTCTTATCTGGGCAAGTCTTTCGACGTCCAAGTAGTAGTATGATAGTGAGGTATACAGTAACGCTGCCTCGGTATCTTAATCATTTCATCAGTTTAGCAATTTTAACTATTTGAAACGTTTATCTAGAGTACAATCGTTACCAACATACTGTACATGAAATCACACTTCAATAAAAAAACCTCTACACAAATAACATTTGCAGTATTTGACATGCTACAATACAGAATGGCCACTACGCATAAGTTGAAGTTCAGATAATAAATTCATTCTTGGAGCTACCACTTTTACACTCAGGTGCGTTTTCGAGCTGGAATCAAGAACGTACAATAATGTTCAATTCGAAAGTGGTTTACGGGATTTTAAGCTGCCCAGAAATATTTATAACAGCTATACCTACAGTATAAGGAATGCGGATATTCGGAGAACGGAGACACTAAAAAACAACCTTATTATCCAAAGGTTTGATCTTTCAAACGCATAGGCGTGCCCACAGTGAAGTCAAGGCACACATATTTGGAAAGTCAATTCGCTACTAATCTCCCCTGTGACTTGCAACCCTAGAAAGAGCACTATAAGTCATTAGGACACGTGCTATTTTTCGTTCTACTTGTTGAGCTTTATGGCAGATACCAGAAAAATTAAACAGCCCCGACGTAATATAAGGAAATACTGCTGATACAGTTATGCTAGTCTTGAACACACTGCATGTTAAATCCAGGATGTGATTCCTAGAGTCTTTGGAATGAAACCTTCCATTAGCAGAACGCTAGCAGACTGGCTACGCTTATGTTCAAATAACACACAAAACAAAAATTATAATCAACTTTAAATATACTCACTTTCATACTGTGGTACATACAAAGCAGAGGCCTTCAGACACCTCTTACTTCCAAGTTCAAATAGCAGGTACTATTTTCAGATGCAATTTAAATTGGCAAGTCGAACTTTGTAGAGGGGCCACTGTGGCTGAACGGTTAGCCTGCTCGCCTCCCACCAATGCGATCCGGGTACAATCCCGGCCGGGTCACTCCAGATTTTTGCACGTGGAAATCGTGCCGAACGATGCCGTTGGTCGGCTGGTTTTCTCGGGGACCTCCAGTTTATCCCGCCCTTTCATTCCTGCGCTGCTCTATACCTCATCGACTCTCAAGACCTCGATGTTAAGAGCCGTCCAAAATCTCTTCACTCACTCACGAACTCGATAGCGGGAATACAGGATAGTACATGCACGCCAGCTACGCACAACCAGTGTCCAGGCCCCAGCAATGGGCGGCTTTTGTGACAATAGCACTTGCAAAAGAAACTTGGATAAAATTTGAGATTAGAAAAATGCATGTAATTAAGTGCTTTGAGACGTCTCTACACATCCTCTGACCTAGTTTTAATGCAACTACAATATACCGGTACTCAAGTTAGTGAAAATATTTAATTCACATAAAGGTTTGGGTCTGTTGAGGGTAGGGAGGTGTAAGTGTAGGGGCTGTGGAAAGGTGTGGAGGAGGTTAGATAGTGGTGTGCAGTGCGACCAGTGTGGCGGCTGGTACCATGTTGGCTGTATAGGGATCAGGGAGGAGGAATTGGAATCACTACAGGAACATGAGTGGAAGTGTGAAGAATGTGCTGAGGGAAAGGGTTTAGTGGCAGTGGTAGGGAACAAATTGAGGGTAGAGAAGGAAACACAAATAAGTGGAGAAGGTGGAAACTGGATTTGGGATATGCTGAGGGAAAGCTTTGTAGAGGGTGTGCCAGTGCCAATGGAAGGGGCTAAAGAGAAGAGGTGGAAAGGGGAGATGATAGATTTGATGAGCAGGAAAGAGAGGGAAATGATGCATAGGATTGAGAGGATGGCGGAAAAGGTCAGGAATGAGATGGGTAAGAGTAGAGTAGAAATGAGGGTGGATAAGTTAGAGGAGGAGTTGGAAGATGTAAAAGGGGTGCTAAGGAAAATGAAAGCCAGCCAACAGGAGGAAAAGCTGAGTAGAGAGGAAGAGTTAGGCAGAATGCAAGTAGGGCTGCAGAAGGAACTGCAGGAGGAAAGGTAGAGGAGGAGGGAGGCAGAGATAGAGGTGGTAAGATTAAGGAGGAGGATAGATGAGTTGGAGGCAGTAGAAAGGGATAAGACAGTAGGAGACATAAGACCGTAAATAAGGTTAGAGGAGCAAGAAATAGCAGAAAGGAATAAGGTGATCGTAGTAGGCAGGAAGCAATCAGGAATAGAGGAACGGGAATCAGAAAGCAGGGAACAGGCATTGGTGGAAGTTAGGAAGCAGTATGCTGAGGCTTGCAAGTGTGCGATTAGCAAAGACTAGCAAGCAGGACAAAGTAGACAGTTCAGGGTCATAGGGGAAAGAGGAGGGCTGGCCAAAGGGAGGGAAACAAGGGTGCTACAGGAGGCCGGAGACAAGGATAGGCAGGTGGTTGGAAGAGCCAAACTGCAGGAAAAGGTTGTAGGAAGGGAGCCAGAGGTAGTTTTTCTAGGCAGCTCTATTGTAAAGGGGGTGGAGCTGAGGAATATCAGGAAGAAAATGACATATAAAGCAGTTTTTTGGGGGGGGGGGGGGGAAATACCAGGGATTTGGAGGAAAGGGTTAGTGGTATGAAAGGTAGCAGGATGGCAAAGGTCGTTCTCATTCATGTAGGGGGAAATGACCTGGCTCATAGGGAGGTGGGGCAGGAGGTAGAGCGGGACCTCGGGGGATTGCTGAGGAAAGTGCGGGAGAAGTTTGCTGGAGCTAGAGCAGTAGTCAGTGGCGTGCTGGTTAGGAAAGGAGTATCCTATAGAAAAGCAGTGGCTGCGAATGAGGTATATGAGAGGGTGTGTAGAGATTTGGGGGCTACATTTATAGATAGTAGGAAATGGGTAGGCTGGGAAAGTGTAGGGAGGGACCAGGTTCACCTGACAGAACAGGGAAAGAGGATTCTAGGTGACCTGCTAGGAAGAGAAGTAGCTGGCTTCATGGAGAGAGTCAGGGCAGAGCAGCAGTTGTTGAAATAGCAATAAGTTAGAAGCAAGGAAACGGAAGGGGAGAAAAATGGAGAGGATAGCATTGATGAGGCCGCAGGAGTGGAGATAGGAGGTAAGCAATGTAGGATGGTAAAGTAGAGTACTAGTATAAAGATAATGGTGGTGAACTGTAGGAGTGTGTACAACAAGCTGGGGGGCTTCTGGGGAAAGGTTGAAGGATATGGGGGCGGATATAGAGTTGCTGTGGAGACGTAGTTGACTGAGGAAGTACTGGACATAGAGTGTAGGCAAGATGAGTTCACCATCTTCAGAAGAGACAGGGATCGGTGAGGAGGAGGAATAATGGTGTGTGTAAGGAAAGGGCTAAAAGGGGCGGTAGAATGGGTTAGTGAGGATGTCGAGGTAATGGAAATTAAATTGAGTGGTAGTAGTAATAGGAGTATTACTTTGCTGGCAGCGTATAGACCACCAGAACAGGGATTGCAGGCAATTGAGATGATCAAGGAGAGGGTCGATAGACTAAAGGACAGGCAGTGGGTTGTTGTAGAAGGGGATTTGAATATGCCAGGGGTGAAATGGGTAGAGGGTGCACAAGGAATGGGTAGCATAATGCAGATAATGGCAGCACAGTTAGTCAACAGAGGATTAGTTCAGATAGTAGAAACACCTACGAGATGGAATGAGGGTGTTGGGTCAGTGCTGGATGTGGTGTTGGTCAGACCTAGGAATGCTGTGGTTGGTGCAATAAAATTGGATGGTATAAGCGACCATCATATTCCGGTTGTATAAATTGGGATTGGCAGGATGAAGGAAGTGCAAATGGCAGAAAGGTTGGTGTGGCAGTATGGGAGAGGAGACAAGAAGGGGGCAGAAGTCTTCCTGAGAGACAGGTTTAAAAAATGGTCTATGAAGGAGGGTTTAGAGGGGTTGTGGAGGGAGTTACGAAGATTCATGGAGGTTATGTTGGAGAAATTTTTGCCCATGAAAAGGTTACGGACTGGGGGAGATCCCCTATATTATGGACAGGAGATTTTGAAAATGAAGAGGAAGTGCAGAAAATTACATGCCAAGTGGAGAAATGAAGGGATGATAAGATCTAAAGAAATGACGAAACAAATGGGTAGGGAGCTTGGAAAGAAGATCAAACAGGCAAAGAATGTATTTCTGGGGAACATGGTGGAAGGAAAAGGCAAGGAATGGAGGAAATTGTTTAGGTATGTTAGGAGGTTAAGGGGAGGAGAGGAAGGGATCCCTCTGCTAACAGGAAGGGATGGTAGGCATGCGACAAATGACAAAGAAAAATCGGAGATGCTGCAAGGACAGTACTTGTCAGTGTTTGAGGCAAAGCAGGGTTGGAATAGGGGGGCAAACACGGTTCTGGGGGTGTTTAGTGAGTTTAAGATGAGGGAGTGGGGTATAGAAAAGGTAATTAGGGGTTTGGAGAGCAGTAAGGCAGGGGGACCAGATGGGATAGGAAACGCAGCACTAAAGTTTGGTGGCAAGGAGTTGGCGAAATATTTAGAAGTGCTGTTTAAAAAGTCCTTAGGAGAGGGTAAGTTACCACAAGATTGGAAGGATGCTATGGTGGTACCTATACACAAGCAGGGAGAGGATAGGGGGAGGCCTGGCAGCTACAGACCAGTGAGTCTCATATCAAGTACAGGAAAAGTAATGGAGAGGCTGGTGGTGCAGTACGTGGTGAGGGTAATGAACAATAGGAATTGGTTGGAGGAGTCCCAGCATGGTTTCAGGAGGGGTTATTCATGCGAGACTCAGCTGGCTGGGTTATTAGAGGATCTGGTGCAGGTAGTTGATGAGGGGAAGCAGGTGGATGCCTGCTTCATAGATTTTGAGAAGGCATTCGATAAGGTGCCCCATGGAACATTGATGAGGAAAGTGGAGATGCTGATACCAGACAAGAGGGTAGTGAAATGGATAGGGGACTTTATCAGGGGCCGAAGGCAGAGGGTGAAAGTGGGGGAGGCAATATCGGAGGAAGAGGAGGTTACGTCAGGGGTACCACAGGGAAGCATGCTGGGTCCTTTGTTATTTACCATAATGGTAAATGACATGTTTTTGGGGATTAGGGGAAAAATTAGATTGTTTGCAGACGATTGTGTTGTATATGCTGTGGTGGGAGAGGGGGGCAGAAATTTGCAGGCGGACATTGATAAGATATGGTTGTGGACCAGAAAAAATAAAATGATAAATGTAAGCAAAACTAAGGTAGTGAGGTTCACAAGGAAGACATGTACAGATGGGAGGGACAAGAGATAGAAGAAGCAGCAGAATATAAGTATCTAGGGATTGTACTGCAGGGAGACCTCAGGTGGAAAAAACGGGTAGAGAGGGTGGTAGCAAAGGGAAGAAGTGCTCTGGGTATGCTGGGAAGGGTGCTGAATGGAGTCAGCTGTGAGGTGAAGGAGAAGGCGTATGGCACAATGGTACGGCCAACGTTAGAATATGCAGCAGCAGTATGGGACCCGGAGGTGGAGGTGCGAGAACTAGAAAAGGTGCAGAGAAAGGCAGCGAGATGGGTGAAGGGTAGGTGGAGAAGGCAAGGGCAGGATGAGGAAGAAGGGAACTATAGGCCATCAGTGATGATGAAAGAAATGGGGTGTAGCTTATTGAAGGACAGGAGGAAAGTTGAACGGTTAGTCAGGATGTACAGGGTGGGGAATGAAGATGGAGGATGGGGAGGGCTACACTGCTAGCTAAGTAAGGGGGTGTTTAAGGGAAGAGGAAACAATAGTGAGAAGCTTCAGAGGGTGTGGAGGAGAACGGAGCGGGGTAGGCAGTCCATGCTTGTGAGGTCTGTGAGGGAGTGGAATGTGTTGAGGGAGGAATTGGTATCTGTGAGAGGGGTTGGTTAATCCAGGGAGGGAGTGGAAAAAGAGTTGGTTGGGTGAAGGAGAGTTGATAGAGCTCGCCACCGGGCGGTAGCCTAATTGCGAGTGTATGTATGTATGTATGTATGTATGTATGTTGTTTATATGTTAAACACGTTCATCACTGTTGATCATGCCATTTTGACAGCTGTACTACCGATGGATAGGCCAATGTTTGGGACATGCACTTACGACGAAAACCTCGGTCTTGCTCATCTTTATGCTACATTCCGTTAGCACCATTTACAATGCCTGCTTCACCACCTGCTATACGCTGTTCACGATAAAGTGAGCACTTTTGAGAATCTTGCTTAAGATCTACTCTATTTGTACACACGTTGTGTATTCTTCCACCTTACGTAAAATTACAATTTCCATAGGCCCATCACTTTCCTCGTGCGTCAGTCGAGTAGAACTGTGAAATAATTAGAAATGTAAATATCTTACACATCTGCTTATCATTACATCTTTATGCATTACAAAACGGAAATAAATAATTTCAATATTCACATATGTTTACCCGGCACTTTAATTCACGACATTTTTCAGGGGTTGATTTCAAAAGTGCTCACTTTATCGTGAACCACCTTTAGTAAGGAGCATGTTTGTGTGAGCGAGGCGAATGCCGACGAAGCGGTACGAACAACGCCGATCGTCATATATAGGCTGTTCACGTCAAAGTGAGCACTTTTGTAAGGCCCTACTAAATTTTTGCTATGAATAAATTTCTCTTTTATTTATTTTTTTTTTACAATTTTCTTAGTATAAACATTACAATTTTCTTAGTATAAACACTGCCACGTTACTAATAAACACAATCTATACATTTCTCCAAACCCAAAATTCAACGTCTGAAGCAGTCACGCAATATATTTATTAGGGGTTAAATCCATCAGGGAGGGCCTTAAAAAGTGCTCACTGTATCGTGAACAGCCTATACAAAGCGGTATCGCCTCTGTGAAGGTGCTCGGCTGGCGTGCTGTCTTTCCGTCGGCGACTCCCTGAACGAGACTAAAATGGTCATCCTATAATTTTATTGGATGTGACTTTGTAGCAAGGTCCATTGCATGCCTCTATCATGGTTTCACATGTAACCGGTTCCTATATTTTGAGACACAGCTGTCTGGAAAAGCCGTTTTTAGATATTTTGAAGGGCATATAAATAATGTTTACAATGAGCGTAATGTCTTAAAATACAATCCTATCATCGTCTGGCATGTAGTAAAACTCTGTTAAGACGTTCCTGAAGGGATTGAAAAAATAATGCTTATCGACCAGGAAAACTTCTTAAAAAGTTCCAATTATACACATGTGCGTATATACAAGGTGCACAATTATTCAACTTACTAAGCAAGAAATCTTTAATAAAACTTCTTAAGTGGGAACTTCTTAACAGGGTTTCGCTGCACTTTCACTTCGCAGGCAAACATTATTGGCGGTGCGTATTAACAGTTTCGCCAAAAAAAAAAAACGTAATTTTCAGACTCGTTGCACCGCATTTCAAGGGCGATGTAGGCTGGCGCTTGAACTGCCCTGAAGTGAGCTTTAAATGCGGTTTTATTTTTACGAGACTAACAAAGGTGCCGCACTCCTGTGTGTTTGCGTACGAAGACATATCTCAGACGCGGATGGAATGGTACAAAGTTACCAAACATGCTGTAACTATTATTTTGGAGCCCTCCAATATGGTTAAAAACGGCTTTTCAGACTGCCGTTATCTTAAAACATTCTGGCCAGACACGAGCCAAACTCTGCCACGTAGTGCACGCAGCACTACGAGAACACTGCACGCCAGTTCAGGGCCCCGTGCGTAGCTGCGATGACGCTCTCGTAGCGCGTGTCAGTGTACAGGCTATTCACGATAAAGTGAGCACTTTTTAAGGTTCTCTAAACAGGCTTCAACCACTAATAAATGTATTATATCGCGGCCTCAGGCCTCGACTTTTTAGAGTAGTGGAATGTATACACTGTTTTTATTAGCAACACGGCGATGTTTATGCTAAAAAAATATATATATGGCAGGAATATTAGAACTAGGCTGAAAGGAAAAATTAAGCAGGGCCTTAAAAAGTGCTCACTTTACCGTGAATAGCGTATAACTATTATAGCTCCTGCGCTTCTCGGCCGAGAATAGGAGAAAAACGATGTAGGCAGGCAGGCAGGCGAGCCCGCTAAGCGGAGGAAGTAGAAATTGAACAGCGTCATTTCCAAATGCAAGTCTAGTAAAGACAAATTGTAACTGTCCATGAGAATTATGGCACTCCCGTGATTGAATGTCGGCCGAGGTTACCTCCCTCTACAAGGTGAGATTGAAAGGAGCGAGAGGTTAGAGAAGGCATTACTGTTGGGATGGGGGAACGGAACCTCTTACAGTACGGTTCACATCAGTATTGAGCGCCACAAAATTGCCCAGAGCATGAGTCTCGGTTTGAATATGAACAAACACATTGGTCGATATACGCAATGAACGTAACAGCCTCCGCGGGTGATGTGTATTTGGAGATAATTAGAAAGGAAATTAATGCCACGTGAGATGTTTGGCTGGGATTATAGGCGAGAAATAAACCCTTTGGATTCACGCAAGCCTGCATAAAAAGAATAAGCTGGAAAGAGTTAAGATAATTACTGATAAATACCATTGCACCTGGTCAATATGAAAATAAAAATAACCGTGTCAACATGGTATTCTTACTTAAAAGTTTATACGCTTAAAAATATCACTAAATTAAAATATGTCTGACGTAATGTAACTATTTGGGATGACTGTTTAAATATAATCTTAGTTCGAAATTTTAATGTCGCGAAAGTGAACTTTCATTCTGCAGTTTGCACCACCCATTACTTCACCCTGCGCACGCCTATGATTTCAGTGTCTCAAAAGATGAGATGGTTACGGGGAATGGTACAACAAAGCAATATGTATATATGCTGTTCACGGTAAAGTGAGCACTTATTAAGGCCCTCCCAAAAGACATTAACCTCTAATAAATATATTTTATTGCGGTCTCGGATGTTAATTTTTGAAATTGTTGAAATGTATACACTGTGTTTATTAGTCATATTGCAATGTTTAAATTAAAAATTGGCGGAAAGGTAAAAATTAATTAAAAGGAAAAATTTCGCGGGGCCTTAAAAAGGACTCACTTTACCGTGAATAGTCTATAGTAGGCTACCCCAATTTTTGCCGTTAGCTGTTTTTCAAAATTTTTGGCACAATATATAAATAATAATTTTGAACACATTCTTTGTCTGTATTATACTCTTGAGCACCGACGTTAAAATAAAGAAATGATTTTCCTTATCTTCCATCGGTGATCCGCGGATAATAAAGGCAGTGAATAGGCCTACCTAATATTACGTAAGATGTTCGAAATTATTACTGTAGTTATGACTTTCACAAAAAATGTTGAAAAATCCTATCTATGAAAAACAAATAGACAAAAAATTGGCAAATATACGGAAGTGTGTTAGCGACCAACAAGCCCTCGTGAAAAGTCCGTCGAACTGGGGCGGCGCGACATATTTAACCGTCGAACATGCTAACCTATTCATAACTATGGAACTTGGGCATGTATATCCCTGACGTAAAACTACTACGGGCTGTTCACGGTAAACTGAGCAGTTTTGGATGGCAGCCCTGCTTGAGATCTACTTGTATGCTCAACGTGTATTCTTCTGCCATATGTAAAATTAACATTGCCACGAGTCTCGTCACTTTATCCACGCTTCTGTCAAGTGAAATTGTGAAATTATTAGAAACTTAAATATTTCACAAATTTGCTCGTTCTTACTTATGTGTGTGTGTGTGTGTGTATATATATGTGTGTGTGTGTGTGTGTGTGTGTTTCTATTCAGAAACGTTTACTAAAAATTTATGATTCAGAGTTATTACAGCGAACTACTTTCCCTACGACCGGTGCGCCTGTAAAATATATGGAGTTGGGGAAAGTGACATTTTTCAAAAGGTTTACTTCAGAAGTGCTTTATTATCCGTGAACAGCCTATACCAGAGAGCCGTCAATTGTTTCAAAAGATGTTTCTTTTCTGAACTGACGTAATGCGCGACAATTTAATGTACGACTCGACGATATTACCGACGACACACAGGTATAGGCTATTCACGGTAAAGTGAGCACTTTCGAAAGCCATTTCATTTGGAATAATAGTCAATAAATATATTTTATTTTAGCTTTAGATGTTGACTTCCAACCGCGGTGGAATAAACACACTGTCTTTATTACTTACATGATAATATTTATTAAAAAAGGTGGTTTAAAGGATGAAATATGGCTGAAAGGAAAACTTAACTAGGGCCTCAAAAGTGCTCACTTCACCGTGAACTTGGAAATTAAGTCGCGCAAAATTTTTACGTCGTGTTTCTTGGGATAGTGACAAACGCATGCAGATTCAGAACACGCGGCGTAAGGATCGCACCTCCTGAAGTGAAGCCTACAGCGGTAAGTACAGGATACCAACTAGCGTGTCCAATTCCCACGAGTGTGTTCCATCATCTGTGTACGGCATAATTTTACAGCAGTGCAAATCAAAATTCAACCTGAAAATCTCCAATTTATACTAATTTGACGATCATGTGCTTTATACAAAATATTGCTTACGGTTAAATATTATTTGACAAGTTTCTACGCGACGCAAAAGTCTTACGACTGCGATAAAAAAAACTCCTCTAGTCAGAAAAAAATACGACTGTATTTCATACAAATCCTCAGTTTTAAAAAATATCAATTAAAACAAAATTAAATAGTTCTACAAACGTTTTAAGCCAGGTTCGGAAGAATGCTGAGAAATTTTCGTGGGGAGAAAAATATTAATCACTACAGCATGTATTCCAAGACTATAAATAAAAAACAATAATAATAAAGGTAGTACTGTTATAAGCAAATAATTAAACCAAGGGAACTGAAAGGACCTCAAATTAAAAAAGGCTTAATTTAGTTTTAAAAATTAGCACATTTAGTAGCACATAACTACAATAAAACAGCTTAATTTGTTTAAAAAAAAAGAAAAAGAAATTTATATCAAATATATTAGACAAAAATCACCTAAGTTTATAAAATATAATCAGTATATGATTATGATAATATTAGTTAGGCCCCTATTCAAGTATAGTGTGTTAAATGTTTTGTCTCTATAATTAAAAAGGCATCTTTCAATAAGTTAATTGTATAGTATGCCTACATTATTTTACTATGTTATCAGTTAATTTAATGTGAATGTTGTGTCAACTTGTATTGAGAATGACATTCAGAACAATACAACTCATGTTTTATCAATGGAATAAATGTACATAGGCCTAATAATGTTTTGGGCAGATACAACGCCAAATTATACTCGTCACAAATTTCATAACGGGTATAAAACAGCGAAAAATCAAAACGTGAGTTTTACAACCATTGGATAGGGAGGCAATGCCCATCTCGTAAAAGTATTTAACGGATATGTGGTGGGTTTGGCTTATTAATATGGGTAAAATATAGTTTTGGTAGTAGCAAAAAGCAAATATTTCAGGAATTTTTGTTTAATGCTAAACAACCGGTAAGAACTAGCCCCGCGTTGAGCTAAAACTAAAAACAAATTAAACATTTTTTCGTACGAAAACCAATGTGAATCATTCTTACTTTCTCTACAACCATATCTTAGTAGAAAGTGTGGGCAAGGTAGAGCACAGGTTTGTAGTACGACGTTAGAGGCATATTTTTTGGGCTATTTCTTACTCGCCTAATCAGGATCACAATCGCCTCCCCCCCCCCTCCCAAACCAAACAACCAACACTGCCACCAGGTTCATCGGCGTAACACGTTTAATTTATGACTATTCACGGTACTGCGAGCACTTTTCGAAACTCTTCCAATAGGCATTACGCACTAATATCTTATTGCAGCTTCAGCCGTTAACCTTTTTACTGTGATTATTTATAATAAAAGTGTCTGAAATATAAAAACTGGCTGAAAGGAAACAGTTTGGCCCAACCTTAAAAAGTGATCACTTTACCGTGAATAGAATAAATTATATATATATATATATATATATATATATATATATATATATATATATATATATAATATATATATATATATATCACAAAAAATTCTTAAAGGTAGAGGATTGGAAATCTCCCTCGCCCTTACCATCCAACACGGCTTGCAAAAATGTTTCAGGCTACTTTTCATTTAAAATTGGATTTAAATGCACGGTTACATAAAATTACCAATATCGTTATTTAAGCAATATTTCCTTGGAAACTTTTTTACGACTTTAGCTTCAAAGTATTTTAGTAGGCATTAAGAAGCAGTAAAAGTATTGTTTTAGGGGAGAAGTATTCAAATTACTCAAATTTTCCTTTATCAGGAGTCGGCAACAGAATTTAGCGATGCTTAAATTTTTACAGACAAATAATTCTCTATGCAATGCCATCAGGCTACAAAACAAATATAAACAACGGATTCAGTTTCGCAAAAATTTTGGGCCTCGTTTCCATAGAAAATGCAGGCAATTTTTATCGCCTGTCTGCAACGTCCGTTGAAAAAAGGTATTAATATTGATTGCGTTTTTCTTCATTCTCCTTTCAGTGTAAATGATTTGAGAAACCTTGCCTGTGATGTTGCACCTTAAAGTGGATCACAAAAAATGCAATACAAAATTTCATCAGCAGATGATTATTCAGTATTCTGTGAAGTCCATCCACGAGAAAGCAGCAGTGTAAAAACTTTTCATTGTTATTATTTACATGATACCGAGATTACAATAAATAACTTTGCTTCGTAACACGTGTTTTAACCGGTAAACAGTGCAAAGTTTATATTTATTTATATATATATATATATATATAAAGCTAGACATAATAAACGCATATGCAACCCATATACAAGGAAAATTTACTATTCGATTTAAACTTCGAAATCAGCATTGCGGAATCAAGAACAATCTCGAACTAAATTTCGAAATCAGTACAGAATGAGTTTCTACACTTTGTATAATTCAAATCGGCGACAAAATTATTTGAGACACGTCATCACACCTATTCCGAAATATACAATAACATTCATTATGCAAATGCTGTACACAATATTCTGTTTAACATACATTAACCTAATTATGGGTATTAAAAATCCCACAGCTTGCGCATTGTTTAATTATAAAAATTAATCCCTTCCTATCAAATATACTTTACTATAAATGATTACAATGAAAACAAATTCTAGCAAGTCAGAACTTTCAAATAAATAACAGCATGGCATATAAACCTAATTTTTTATAAACTACGCACTTGTAAAAACACTGCTTTTCTGAGCTAAAATATTTTAGCTAAATCTTTACTACATTTAAATAAAATAGTTACTGCTGCAAATCATAGCAATAACTGTAAAAATTGAAAAAAATATTTGTGCAGATATGAATATCGCGCCGCAAGGTCATCTAATAGCTTACGTCTGCGCTTGTGACGCACGTGGTCGGATGATACCAACCAGTAATTCACATAAGAATTAACTATTACGCATGCAAATACTTTCCTCTTACGAAATTATTTAACTGCAACGCGTACAAAAGGTTTTTGCGACAGTCTGCTGTGTCTACGTGACTCCCTGCTCAGCGTCGATGGCGTGTTCCCGATTGGTCTACCAGCTCTCCCAATTCAAATGCAGGTCAAGCGCGCGCGAAGTGCTGAAGTACAAGAACAATTATATAACTGACTCACCCCAGCTGTTGACAACTGTCAAGGCGAGCATCAAGTGTAATAAAATCGCAATTCCGTTCATTGCTTTCAGTATGACGAGCAGCCTGTTCTCTTCACAACACTTTTAACCCCCGTAATTCCCACACGTATTTGCGCATACACGCAAGGATTCGGCGCACTCTCCACTCCTGCCGTACATGCGCTGCCAACCTACCCAGCGGGGACAACTGTCCGCCCGGACTGACTGTCGACTGTCGATAACAGGGGAGTAAACTGCCGTCTGTGTCATAACGTGGCCGTTAATTTGTACAAAATTCTGCGCTCTTTCCGCTACAGTACTGAACAGTCGACTAACGAACAAATTTCGTTACGCATTTATTTTCGCGTTCAGCCACTCGACTGCCATCTATCGGCAGCTTTAGAGAATTGAATCCTGGCAGGTGATTGTTTATACATGTTGTATTTGTGCGTGTTGGCGAATGGATTTACACGAAGTAAATGATTTTGACTTTAGTTAAGAAGATTTAAGGTAACTGAAAAGTACCGAAGGTAAACTATTAAATATTCACAGCAGTTGCAAACGTTTACTACGTAATCTTAAGTTCTTACAGTGTTTTCTGCATATTCGAATACTGTGTTGACATTTGAGGTTAAGTAAATAAAACTACCGAAACTGTCTCTCGTAAATACGTGTGATATTCTAAAATACCGCATTTACACTCCAAGTATAACTGCAGAGAAAATTTGAAAATTATTTAGTTTTGTTTTTATCTATGTTTTGTTAAGACCAAACCCCTTCACTTAAGGGTTTTGGTGTTAAAGCTACGTTATGTATTATTGAAAAATCTAATTAAATGCCAAAGTATGCGAAGTTCAGTAGCTGAAGTTTTGCATAAATTGGCTGACGATTTCAATTTCTTTATTTCCGTGTAATAGTTGCGTATTCATTATGTTTTTAATGTGTCCACATCATCATAATAAATATTATTTTATTAACTATGTATTAGATATACAATTTACTTTACGTCGTGAACATCATCGCATAGTTTACCAAGCGATAGCAGTAATTTAAATTAGATCATTTATTCACTTATTTGCCGTGGTTTATTATAGAAAAACAAATGCTTCGTGTGACGGCAACATAATTACTTAGAAATACAATGAAAACCGTCACATTTTTTGTCTTCAGAAGTAAAAAGTAAATATCTTACTAGTAAGATATTTGGTTCAAGTTCGCAAAGGAAGATCACATGGAAGTTCCCAAGAAAATAGAAACTGCATCGTCTTGAATGGTGAGTGTGAATACTTATTTTAGCATGTAGTGTAGGATTATCATAATGCATGGAAATATTGTTAAGAGCATGTTATTGCTGTGTTGTTGGTCTTGTGTCATTTATTTTAAATTTTAATTATAATAGTTGAAGAGATCACGTGCGGAATTGTGTTGAAAAGTAATAAATATTAGTTTTCGTATTACTGAGTTTTTTTTCGGAAGACAGATTTACTAGTTACTAAATTTAACACTCAGGTACAGTTAAACGGTCTTCATTATATACCAATTAAATATTCAATGTGTTTTAAATTAGCCTTTAACGTTTTGCAAATCAGCATTCGGCGTGATTCCTCGTAGTAAAATATTTTATATTTATTACAGTTTAACTTACGTTAATCTGTCGCAATAATTTAACATAGCGTGCAGATTTGAAAGCGGATTAAATTTGTTCTAGGACAAGTGCTATTTTGTTTACATACTCCATCGAAAGTATCCGAAACTTCTGTACTTCAGTGATTAGTTTGCGTGTCCCACGCAAGGAGCAGCACGTTGCGGTTCTCGACGTGCAGTTGATATTGTCCGTGTTAGAGCGCAGCAGCTATCGTGTGGAGCCCAGCAGCTGAGCGCAACAGCTGTTGTGTAGAGCGCAGCAGCTGTCGTGTTGATAATTTCCGACGCTTGGTGTAGTGGTTTACCTCTCATCATGGCACAAATTGATGATCAGTAATGCGTCGCATTTTGCGCGTTACGTCGCTCTGCACCTACGCCAATGAAAAAATGACAGACACGGAGTTCTCTGCGAATCGAATAATAAAAACAATGTGTTTCAAATCAATTCTCTGTCATGTGGTTTACCTAAGTAATGCGTCAAAGTATTTTATATTTATTGTAAGTGAAGATTAAGCAAACAGTTGCATAAAAACAGCAGTGTTTTACATTTTTTCAGTAATTTTTTTAATTATTTGCATTCCTCAGATAATTATGAGGTATATAACAAGTCAATATACAACATATTTATTTGCAGCAAATTAGAATTATTTTATATATTATTGCTATTGCCTGTTTTGGTCGACAAACTGCAAGCTATTTTTGCATAACAAATAGATAATGTAACTTATTGGTTTACTTTGTAAAAAAAACCTGATTATACGTTGGAGATAACAGTTTGGTTGAACGAAACTGAATGCAGAATTTATTATAGTTTCTGTCTTGTCTCCACGACTAAAGGCGATTCACGTTAAAGTGAGCAATTTTTAAGGCCCTGCTGAATTTTCTTTTCATTAGATTTCTATTCTTCTGTCACTTTTCAATATAAACATTGTCATCAGACTAAGAAACACAGTGGTACATTTCACTACTAACAAAAGTTAACGTCTGGAACTATAATAAAACCTATTTATTAGTGGTTAGTGCCTGTTGGAAGGGTCTTAAAAGGGCCACTTTACCGTGAACAGCCTCTATCGTGAATAAATGTATTTAACTGAAAAACAACTTTTGGTACTTCTACTGACAAATTGTCGCCCCAGCAGAAAACTCAAGTTATTTTATAGGCAACGGGGATGTAAATCTTGACAAAAAAAAAAAACAATTCAGGCCTGTATGTAAAGCTTCGCAGAAGTTTAAAAAAAAAAGGGGGGGGGGGTATTTTAACTGGATAAAACAAATAGTTTTTTTTGGGGGGGGGGGGGGGCTGGCTGGTTAAACTGATCAAGTTTATTCTTAAGGAATTTGCAGTACTTTTACGGCAACTGAAAGCAGTAATTTTATAAGTTAGAATGCACTTTAAAAATAAATAAACAAATTTCGTACGAAACTAAACAAGTCTGTTTTTAAATGTTGAATTTCATTGATAAAATTGTTTTGATCATCACTACACTTATATTAGTGCGTTTTTACACGTCAAATATCCAAGCAGCTACTTAGTATTTCTAAAATGTTGGTAAAGTCTGTTCACGGTAAATTGAGCACTTTTAAACGCCCTCTCATTTGGAATGATACTCAATTTTTTTTTTTATTTTAGCCTTAGACGTTAACTTCCGGGTGTGGTGGTATACGCATACTGTAATTATTACTTACATGGCGATATTTATTTTGAAAAGTGATGGAAGGATAAAAAATGACTGATAAAATCAAGTAACTAGAGCCTCGAAAGTGCTCACTTTACCGTCAACAGCGTATACATATCAATATTGCCTATTCTTCCGCCAATTGATAAATTAACATTGTCATGGACATGGTGACTTTGTTCATGTGTTGGTCAAGTGAAACTGTGGAATAATTTTAAAAAGTACTTTTTTTTTTTTTACGTAGTTCCTAATTCTTACACTTACATAGATGGAAAAAAAAAACAGAAAGCAAAAAAATTATCCTAACGAAGTTTTATGTGGAGATTTGGACACATTATGTTCTGCTTACATGTATTTTTAATAATTCTAGGTGAAAATGTGGAAATGTTAAATGTCGTTGAGTCAAAAAAGGAAGGTTTGAACCCCCAGAATCATTTCGTTATATACGACCTCTTCCGGCAATTTATTTAGTAACCCTACAGATTTCTCCCAGTTTCCCACTCCTGGCCCGGGCGGACTGGAGGCTCGTAACTTAAGTGAGTGAAGAGTTTTGGGCGGCTCTTAACAGTGATGTCTTGAGAGCCGATGAGGGTGATTGAGGTGAGTATGGAACGACGCCGGACTGAAAGCGCGGAGGAAACGGGAGATCCCCGAGAAAACTCGCCTACCAACGACATCGTCCAGCACGATTCCCACTTGCGAAAATCCTGTGACCCGGCTGGGAATTGAAGCCGGTTCGACGCTGTGGGAGGCGAGCAGGTTAACCGCTCAACCACCGTGGCCCCTCGTAACTTGAGTTTTTATTGTTTTTCTTTATGCGAAAAAGGGGGGGGGGGTGGAGCTACTGTAGTGTAGAGTAAGGGGTGATGAAATGAAAAAATTATTGTGATGTAAAATGATGATAGTGTGAAAACATAACACAAAGGTGAATGTACAACTAAATTAAACTATAGCAATTCAAATATGTTATGGGCGCCTGCACAGATGAGTAGATGGAGAATATTAAAATCAGTAACATTTTCAAGCAAAAATAAGTAATGATAAGGACTCATGTTAAACAACCTCTTTAAAACTAGCGGTCATTCAATTGTATTATTCTGACTAACTAGTGCATCTCAACTAAGCACTCTACATACGAATAACATCAGACGATTCAAATATTCTACCATTTTAATAAGACGAAACAAACTATTTCTATTGAAAAGTGACAGGTTTCACATTAAAATAATATTCAATGATTAAACGAGCAAAGCGATGATTATTACACAACTGCCAGTTGTGTAAAATAAAAGAAATGAGTTTAGTTTTAAAGGCCTGAAAAACATTTACTATTTTCCCCAAATATTTTTCGTCGGTATACATGATTGTGAAATCATGTGCAATCTTCATTTTAATATTCTTGCACTGTTTCTTGGAAATTGCTAATAAATTAAATATGTAAGTGTCCAACCAGTCATAGCTCAGTCCTTTTTAGATTCACGATATCTTGACCCAATTCTCTAGCCTCTAGGTATCTGATTAGCTTGCTACTGTACTTTGAAACACATTCTTGGCTTTAAGCTGATACGTCATGCAAAATAGCATGTTGCAATCTTACATTAGTTTGCGACTAGTAGACTAGAAGTTCGAAGCGCAGGGAACTAGAGTGATTCTGAATAGGATTCAGGCGGACTCCCCGCTCCATCTCGTCGCCATCTAAGTGGAAGCCGTTCTCAGCAGTTGAACGGAACTCCAGTCCGATGAGACAACATCCTTTTAATCAGTTTCTGGCTCTCCTTCTCTGTCGTGGTAACTACCTCGTCCAGTCTTGCAGCCATCTCCAGAACGTAATAACTTTTTATTTCTCTAGCCAAAACGCTCTACTCCAAATGTTCCAAACCAAATCAAAGACAAAAGCTCCACTTAGCAACCATTCGTGGGATCGGCGTTTTATATGGTCATACAATTGTTGTCCATGTCGACATGAAGTGTACGAGAAATTGAATAGGAATTCATCAGCTTGTATGTGCGTCGAAAACAAATAAAAAATTTAGTTAAAAACAGACGGTAGAGAGTGGATAAATTCTGCAGTTTCACATAAATATCTTACAACGAAGTTCCATTCGTGGCATAGCCTTAATAAAATCATGTTTTAAATTGAAACATACGTGGATGGACATTTTAAGGATACGTTAATTTATGATGAAACAAGTAAGATAAATGAATAATGAGTGAGATGTTAAGTGAGGAACAACTGTATGGGAACTCCTTACACTACCAGGAGGTTTGAGGATATAGAATACCCAGTTAACATTTTCGCATTTAAACCACAACAGCGGCTCTGTAATTTATCCAGGGCCACTGGATATAAAATAGTGAGCATTTAAACGTTTGCCAAATTCCTTTCCTTCTTTGCACATTTATATTTATCATTCGCTGGGCCGTCGACGAGGGTCTCGGTGAGATTTCCAACCTCCCAACCCTGACCTGTGCGTCCGTGCCCTACTTTCCCCGACCCAGGGACTGTTTTTCAACATTATAACTGAAAATTAAGTAGGTAATTCAACTGATTGCCTTATGCAATTAGCTTTCAAAAAGTTGAGAACTCTTTCAAGATAACTATTTCTCGTATATGGTAATAATAAATACTTTTTTGTGAGTAACATCATATTAAAATCAGGGCCTACACAAGTACCAAATAATAATTTTACGTCCATCATTCATTCTGTATGCAGCAAACAGCAAGCAAGTTTGGAAAAGCCGTATGAGTTATTCATACTTCATTGAATGGATGGGTACATGCAACCTCCGATTCCTGTAACTTAACACCCAAATAATACAAGACACATAAGTATGACTTTTACTTGGCTCATAGCAAGCAGCCTCTAATATGTTGGTCCTGCCAGCATATATAAAGGTGGCAGGTCTCAATTTTGCTAGTTGTGTTAAAATACATTACATAACTTTATTGAACTTCGACTGTTTTACTAGTGAGGTGTGTTTTAAACTACAATATGCAAGCACTGACATGTGTGTTGCAACATTTACTTGTTATTCACTCGTACTGGACTTCGTTTAAAATTACACACGTTGTTAGATATAATGCATCATAATTTTTTGACGAATTCGTTTTCATGGGTGAATAACAAATTGAATAAAGGTTCTTCCCGGATGACATACTTCATCCTAACTCCACGGATAATCAAAAATTAACGTGGTACACTTAAAAAGTGTTGATTTTATTAAATAGTAAACTTTAACCAACAATATCAGTTAACTATCTGTGGGCCTATGCATTGAGCTGTACTCAGCAAAAGTGTTAATAATCTAGTAATTAGTAACACTATCTGAAGTTTAATAGGCTAGAAATCTGGTTTGAACTAAATTATAAGAAGGAATGCGCAGTCATGAGGTGTAATATGCAACAGTCCTACACACTGGAATAGCTTGGTATTAAAATATATTTGGTTGATTTTTATACTGGATAGTTGTGAAATGGGCGCCAGTGTTTAGTATTTCATATATTGCTTCTTACAAATTGCAACATTAATATAGCTTCCTTAGCCATCACTGTGCGTCTACTCGTCTTTAACAATTTGATACTGAGCAGTTTGCAATTGCTATATATATATATATATATATATATATATATATATATATATATATATATATATATATATATATATATATATATATATATATATATATATATATATATATATATATATAGGTGTGTATATGTAGAATGAGTTGTAGAGTGACGACTCTGGGTGAGCATTTAATAAGATAATTTAATCTTTGCTGTACCAAGTTTCAGAACTATTTTCTGACATCATAGTGTGTTTATAAAGACTGCTGTACTGGAACACATTTGCAGTTTACTTCTGCAATATTGCAACACCGTACAATATGAATATTTCAATACAACATAGCACTCAGATAATAATAACTAGATTAGCAGACATTATCACTCACTGAATCAGAAAAAATAAATATTTCTAATCGTTTAATGAAGCAGTTTCCAAGAATGCAAGGAAATACCATGCAACAAAACAAAAATCACTTTCAGTCCCACTATTATATTAATATATAAGTTACACTATAGCAAGCTGTCAGTGGGGGTGGTAGATAAAAAATATGGCCCATAAGACACATTCCATCTAATGGTATCACTGCGGCTAGCACAAATAGGTGTAGGGACATGTGACTTGAAATTCTGCAAACCAGCTTATTTACGTATTCAGTCCCTCGGGTAACCTACGGCAGAACACTTTTTGACTCAATCATTTATTGATTTCGCTAGCCTATGAGTGAGATAGTGTCATCGTGTCTAAATTACTGAGTTACGCTTGAATTTAATCCAATTTAGGCGAACCTTATTCTTGCTTAAGGAAAAGTTCTGTCATTTTCTCGATAAGGTTTCAGTTCAATAATTTAACAGATTTTTGAGGTAGGTAACGTAGTTATTCATGCCCCTACACTTGACAGCGTCGTTTTAAAAGATACGACGTCCTTACTTGCGTGTATTTGCAGGCGGAGAAGGCAGCTGACGAAAACATACGTCCGGTGATTAACATTGGCCTCAGTGTCCGAACAGATCACCCCAATCCAGGTAACAGGGCCACCACGTCGTCGTCTCGCCTCTCTGCGTCCAGTAGACATCGTCTCGGCGCCGATCCTCGATGTTACACGGCGTCATTGTGGAGAATTCTAACTGACGTGTTACCTCCTTCAGTGTTGGATACCAGACCCGAAAACGAAGCCTTCTCGTAGGTTCTAAAGGGAAAGTTCTACTCAACAAATAAGTTTTAGTCACTGTAGAGATTTGAAATTCGTATCACACGGCAATGACAAATCACAGTGCAATTATGCATAGATATCCAAGGATATGCAGCCGACGAGCTTTTGAATAGTTTATAAAATTAATATGAACGATCACTGAGTTTGTAGGTGTGACTTAACTATTTCCCATGGCGGTAAAAATTACATCAAACCACGTGAAGTCCAGCAAACATACAACCTATGCGAAAAATGTTGAAGCTAACCGCAAAATAAAGTCTTTTTGTCTGTGCCGAGTCAGGATTTGATAACGTTATTAAAGCAGTGTTTGTTCACATCGTTCTTGGTCAAGCACAAAATTCCGCTCGGTGTATCTGATCATGCAGCGCCACTGTTTCGCATAATGTTTCCTGTTTCGGAAATAGCAAAAAAATATGCTTGCGGAAAAACAAAGACTACAGCGGTCGTGGCAGAAATGGCTCGGACAACGAGAGAAAACATTATTCTACATTTACAGAGTGGACCATATTCCGTGGCAACAGATGGAACAAATGGTACTGATTCCAAAATATATCCTATTGTGGTAACGTATTTTGACAAGGATGTACAAAATATCGTGACAAATGTTCTCTCGCTGCCAGAAGAATAATTATAATTACATAAATTCAACTGTTTTAAATAAAAGCTGCAACTGTTTTTTTCTTTGTCTATGTACATGATCTTTTAGTGATCGAGTTTTAAGTGTGAACAGACCTAAATGTTTCAGTTTATAAGTGTGAACAGATGTCTTTCAGAGAGCTGAATTATTAAATTTTGAGGTAAGAGGAGAAAATTGATAATTTTTCCAATGTGTATGTGTGTTAGGTGTGCATATTTTGATATTTTACTGTAAACTAATTTTAAAACCGTATTTCATATCTTGATGTGATAATTTTTTAAGGAATCTAAAATGTAGGAAATCTCAGATATCTTATGAAAATTAGAATTGCCGCGTGTAATTGATCAGATTTCTTATAAAAATTAGAATTGCCGCGTGTAATTTAAGCTAAAATTTGTATTTTGAAAATGCTTTACTGATTTCCATTTTGAAAAGTTGGCAAGTATGCTAAAGTCTAACCACAATTTTACCTCAAGCAGATGACTACTGATGCAGTAAAAATGAAAGCTACAACATTTTGTTTTTACACTGTCATATTGACGCAGAAGTCTCTATTCTGTTTATTTTAGAACACAATTTCTCCTTATAAGTGAAATGTACATTCTTAGCTAAATAAACGCCAATCATGTTTAAAACACCTGCTGCTTGGGTAGCAGATAGGTTAGGTTCACTACTACATGGAAAAACTAAATTTCTCGTAGTCCTAATAACCGGCCACCTTTTACGAATTTTATCAGAACCGCAAATGTGTGTGATTTGAGCACAAACATTCCATCGACACTTTCTTCGCATAGCAATCTCTGCATCAAGCGGCGGAAAATGGCTCCAATTAGAGAGACCCTGTAAGTCTGTTGCCTGGTTGGAAAAAAGTGAGAATTCGGTGTAGGAAAATACATGCTAGTGAAATTTTTTTTTAAAGGCAGTTTTGACTATATCAAATTGAAACAAAAAGTGTGAGAAATGATACTTTCAGGTTCTGTATCAAGGCAATTATAACAATTTGTTTTCAGTAATTTTTATTTAACTATTAAGTTTTTTTTTTTTTTTTTTTTTCCCCGTATTAATGTTCCAAAAGACCTCGACATCAAAGAAGCACATATTTTATGCTGGAAAAAGTCCCTGATGGTGTGTGTGTGTGTGTGTGTGTGTGTGTGTATCTTTCAGGCAACAGCCTTAAGGACGAAAATCATACGCAGGGCTCTTCTGGTAAACGTGGTGGAACCTCTCTCAGTTCTAAAGTGACGCCTCTGCTACTTCAACGACGGTCACTGCGTCTTGAGAATATTCTTGAACAACTTCGTATCTGGAGACGAAACTGGAGCACTTCTTGCCGCATACCGTGCATTCGACAGGGATTCAATGGAAACAGAACTTTCTGCATTTCAATGTATGCGAGGAATGACCCGGAAGAAATAACCAGTGCAACACCTCTTAAGGCCATTGGTGCATGAAAGCAGTATATTTATATAATTTTTGCCACAACTTGTTTCACAGCAGATTTTTCGAAAATATTGGTTCGTCAAGACGTAAATAACAACTTTTAGCACCTTTTTATGTTGTTAGATATTCACTGCCGTCATTACTCTCGGAGCACTGATTGCAGATGAGTAAACAAAAATTATTTATTTTCTTCCATCAGTGCTCCGAGAATAATGACGGCAGTGAATATCTAACAACGTAAGAAGGTGTTAAAAGTTGATATTTACGTCTTGACGAGCCAATAATTTTGAAAAATCTGCTGGGAAACAAGTTATGACACAAATTATATAAATATACTGCTTTCATGCGCCATTGGCCTTAAGGGGAATACATAGTAAACAATATTAAGTACCTGAAGGTCACACCCGGCCAATAAGGAATCATTGCGACGGCGATGGGAAAGTGCATAAGGTTATGCCCTGCCGTAAGGAAATGTTCCGCCGGTAATGGTAGAAAAGCGTAAACAAGTTTCGCGTGTATTTTGTTTCCTGGAAATTTTAAGCGGTTACTGCAGGGTTTTAATACAGCAATCGATTCAGAAAAGATGCAGCATTGTCGCTGTTGTTTGAAGAAACACTGTTTTACAGAGGATTAAATACAAACAAAAAGGCTACGTGCGACGATTTTTTGCTGACTTGGACAGTCTTCAACGACCACGTGTATGTTTCAATAATCAAATGTATAAATTGGCAACAAAATATCGACTGAATTTCATTTCTGTCCTGAAAAATACTTCAGTTGAAATATTACATAATTTGTTTTAAAAATTAGACTATACCCAACTGCTTACAAATTTGATATAGGCTGTTCACTGTAAAGTGAGCACTTTTGAAAGCCCTCTCTTTTGGAATAATAGTCATTAAATATATTTTACTTTAGCCTTTGACGTTAACTTCCGAGTTCGGTGGAATATACACATGGTGTTTATTACTTGCATGGCAATATTTATTTAAAAAGGTAATTGAAAGATACATAAAATGGCTGAAAGGAAAACTTAACTAGGGCCTCAAAAGTGCTCACTTTACTGTGAACAGTCTTTGCCCTTAATAACTACACTCTAAGTTATTATTCGGAAATTTATCGTATCAGTATTTACAAGACGCCAGAGGGACGTAGGTCCCTAGTTCGTGAGGGATGGAGGTCTTAACAAGAATAAAAGAACTACCTATATTAGTTTTTTTAATTGGTTTATACTGCAATAAATATAAACACGGCTATTATTTACAGCATTAAACTGCCTCCACTTGTACCTTTGCTATTCTCTGTAAGCGCAATATATAATGTCAATTTTAATTAATGTCCTTATCACTCTTTCTATATTGGGTACAGTCAATTCGCACACATTATTTACACATACCTACTCTCTAAATCTGAATTAGTGAGAATTTCACTATTTAAGTCAACAGTACCATACAGATTCAAAGTCACTTCAGTGAATTTAACTGGTGAACCAGTGAAAAAATGCCAGATTTTCTTCAGTTATTGATTCAGTGACATTTTCCATTGATTAATCAGTAAATTTTTTTTCACTTTTTAAGTGACGTTTTTTACTGATGGATCAGTTAAACAGCGTGTAAAAATGGTCCGCCAAACAACGTTTAAAAATGACCATTAAGCATTGTGTTTCAAGTGAAATAACAAGTGAACTAATAAAACCAATAGCAAATACTTTCTAAAATGTGTTTCGTCTTTCAAAACACTATTTTACGAGGTAATATGAACATTTTTGCTTTTCATTCCGTTTTTACATTTTTCATTTCGTTTTCATATGATCATCACAGCGCTCTGTATGAAGGTTTAAACTGCATATAATGTGGCGAAGAGCGTGCACTCGTATATACTTTCCGTTTTAACAATCCTACCAGTGCCAATTAAACTAAAAACGAAAGGTAAGGGCATACAATTTAAATCTTTACGATTACGATAGTTACAAGATATATTTTCCACTTGTGTTCAACTTGGCATCGTAGCTCAGATAGTAAGGTTTTGACTTAAAATCGAAGCGGAAAGGATATGCGAGTTCAATCTCAGTCACCTTCGAGATTTTTTTTCTTTTTAAAATTACTGTAAATTGCCCAGTAAAAATAGTAAACTATCGTAATTATGTTTATTTCACGTAATTATTTGGCTACATTCAATAAAAACAGTGTTTAATTCGCCACTGCAGTCGGCCTTCACATTCAATCAGTGAAATTTTGTCGCTGGCATCACATTCCTTCCTCATTCGTGAATGTCTTAGTGTTCCGCTAGAATGTAGCTCTTCAGAGGCACTTAAAACACCTAATAAAAACATATTTTCCGCCAATAACAGGGATTCCCATCCTTACAGCGCATAAAATTTCATGATGGGGTAACATAATAGGATTTTTAGTACTGTATTATTGATAAACATGTCAAAATTATCTAAAAATGTCATCTTGTATTCACTACCTTAAGCCTAGCAGATTTTTTTTCTTGGAGCACAGACTATTTTAGATATATCTAAGAAATGTTGTGTGGTTTATTCCCGGTTTCTTCAGACTTTTTTAAAGAATGAACCTTTGAAAAAAAAACTCCCCAAGTATAGCGTGTTTGGCGGTTTTCTAAATATGTATGAAGCGTTTTATATTTGCGTTAACACAAAAGTATTCCGAACTTATTTTTTTCGTTAAATATAACTTTTACTACTTATATTTCATCTGTACTTTATAATATTTAGTCTACATCTAATATGAATAGATTCAGAGGGAAAATAAGTGTGTTGGTAACACGTAGTAATAAATCATTCTTATGCAAAATAATACTAACACTGAGTGCGCATGAGTGCGGTGCATTGGTCCTGTGGTGTTATTTTCTAAGCTTTGTTTATATGAGGCGGAGGAATATCCTGGAAGTAGAACCTTAGCAGGGCTTCAGAAAAGTTGGAAGTAACTATGAATGGAGTATAACATTGCTGTAAATATAACGGTAACATATGCGCAGAAAGAGCGTCGTATGGCCAACACTCTTTCGCCCCAGCTGGTATAGAGTTGAGTGAAAGCAGGATGTAAATACACGCTATGAAGGACGCTTTTTGCAACGTGAAGCATAGGTATCCTTCCAAGTGTTCCTGTTTTCCGCCGACGTATATGAAGCGCTTTCTGTTTAAGGCGCGTATAGTTTGCCGCACACAGTAACGTGTCGCATCCCAGCGTGGTGGTACTTCTGAAGGATTGTTTTATAGAGGAGAAGTAGCTATCGACTAACACGACCGCGCTCATGTTGCGATACGATAGAGAACTCGCTGAAAGAGGACTCCAGTAATCGTTTTAATCCGTAACTACCTATTATACGACATGGCTCATATTACAATACGTGAAGAACTCATTGCAAGATAACTTCGAGTAACACTTTCACTGCATGATTAAAGCACGTTCCTAGATTTAAAAATGTCTTAAGTAAAGCAATAAAAGTAGAACTGTAGACTGATACAAAAATTATTACTTTAGGGCAAAACATTTTAGCAACCGATTCCTTATTTAACGTATGCTGAAATTAATCATTATGGGCATTTTACAAATATTCTGGCATATCTGACTCTATCGATTGATTATTTCTTCGCAAAATGTAATTTCTGTATTAATCGGAGGTATTAAAATTATTTCTTACTTTTGGGTTGTCGTTTTATTATGAAGTCTCTTAATTTTTGGCATCGGAGTGGATAACAATGAACACTCACGACGATCATGCCATATTTGCATGCAGTTGATGACTAACAACCTAACATCTCAAAACACAACCAGCTTTTAGCCATATGATTATTCAATGTTAACATTTTCTGGCATAGACACTTCTTGTTTTGAACTGAATTTACAAATGAGTACAATCATAAACATACTTATACTCTGGCCACTTTAGTATTTTTATGCTTGTTTATTACTGCACATGTCAGTGTATTGCTACTAACAGCTGTTGGTGACTGCCGCAGAATTATTGCTGAGGGTACACATTTCTTCTAACAACGCACATGACCTGCTAATTTTTATTTTGAACGAGTGAATTGAATTGCAGTTTCAGAACATCTCTACGCGCCCTAATTCATTAGGTAAACGCATAATTTTTCATTGTAAATCCACCCTTTGCCATTTAGGATTAATGTTCGTTGCCAGAACATCGCGCAGTCTGTTGGTATCACAATACGCCTGCAATAGCAAAGATATTGGACTGCGCCTGCGCATTTTTAGCCTTGATTTTTCAATATATTACTATCCCAACACAACAGGATCTCAGAAATAACCTAGGATAGTAGGTGAGTGCGTTTTTTTTAAATATAATTTTAACTAACCTATAATTTATTCAGTTTGCATTTTCTTCGCATTTTTTGAATCAAACCTTTAAAAACTTACCCCGTGTAGGACGTGTTTTGTTGTTTCCTAAATAAGTCGTGTATCACAAACGTTTTATACTTCTTTTAACATAAAAGTATCTTATTTTCAGCTAAACTAAACTTTTACTTTTATTTTGTCTATAAATAATAACATCGAGATTATAATTAATAAGAAGGAAACAGGGTAAAAATAGATGTTTTGGTAATACCTAGTAAGAAATAGGTAATTTTTACGCAAAATAGCATTACACACATTGCGCACATATGCGGTGTTTTGTCCCTCTGGTGTAATTTTTCTAGACTCGGTTAAGCTTTGTTTTGCACGAGACGGAGGAATATCCTGGAAGTAGAACTTTGGCAGGGCTTCGGAAAAGCTGGAAGTAACCGTAAACGAGCTACACTCACTAGTCGAACGAGAGATTTTAATTTTAAACTGACCTAGGATAAGTCTGTGAACATGGGGCTCGTTTGCGTACTCGTACGCCCTGCAGCCACGGCCCATATTGTCCATAGACGCTTGTGTGTCCCCCGCTGTATATGGTCCTTTCATGGTTACTTCAAACTTTTCTGAAGCCCCGCTGAAGTTCTGCATTTAGGCCATTCCTCCGCCTCGTGCAAACAATTACACCAAAGGGACGGCGCACCACATTCGTGCGCACTCAGTTTAATAATATTTTGCATTAGAACTATTTATTACTAGGCATTACCAACGCACATATCTTCTCACTCTTTTATTCATATTAATTATAAATAAAATATATTATATAGATAGAAATTAATTTTAACCAAAAATAAGGTATTTGTTTTTCAGAAAAGTATAAAACGCTTGTGACACATGACATATTTTGGGTAAAGGCTGTTCACGATGAAGTGAGTGCTTTTGAAATCAACCTTAGGAAAAAGTCAGTGTCCCTGCCTGTATATATTTTAAAGGGCGCACTGAGTGCCATGCGCCCAGTAAAGTTGGCAACGAAGTATGCTAAGTAGTTCTATATATTAACGTAGAATAAAAACTGTTAGGTAACCATTTGTAATAACTTAAATTATTTCTTTCGCTTTCTGTTCTTTTTTTAATGTATCGAAGAGTAAACATGAGCTGATTTGTCAAATATTTACTTTTCTAATAATTGCACATAAGGAGGAAGAACACACGACGTGCATACAAGAAGATCTTGAGTAGGGCTTTCAAAAGTGTTCATTTTTACTGTGAACAGCCTTTACAACCAAGCACGTCATACATGGGATGATTTCTCAGAGGTTTTGATTTTTTAAAAATGCGAAGAAACCGCGAATATAGACTACAAGCGTGATTAGTGATGGCGCCGCGGGTTGGCGGGACATGTGTGCGCGACAGGTAAGTATGGTCTGTATTCTCTCCGCGGCTGGAGGCTGCATCATCCCATCCTGCACGAGTTGGCTAAGAACACAGTTGCTCGTCGGCCTTCTAGTTCTTGGCCTGCCTGCCAACATACTCTCCCCAAGGACATTTAACTAGCTCTATAAACGGCGACGTGTCAGCTCACTGCCCGTCAAGCTCCCTCCTGTTTCAAGAGAATGCTCGGTTGCAGTGATGAAACTTTGTAGAGTGTATCACGCTAGATTATATAAATTCTCCAATGTCAGAGCAAGGGCTGCTATTTCCGGAGAGCCGTGTTGGGGGGGGGGGGGGGGGGGGTTGACTGCTCCCCGGTGACTCGGTCGCCGGGGTCGTGGTGGGAAGAATGAGAAGGTAAACTCACGCGCATCTTCACCCCCACCTCTCCTTCTTCAATACCAGGGTCGCAGTCGCTTACGTAGGCTGTGTCCGAATTCGCCTGAAGTACATACTTTGCGTACCTGTCGACGGAAGTGACGTCGTAAGTGCTGTCCGAACTGCAAGTGAAGTATGCAAGTATACAAGTAACCGAAGTTGTATACTTCTCGTATACTTGCGGAATGGGTGCGGCCATTTTGAGAAGCAATTTGTAGGTTACAATTGATTTCCGACATAATTATTTGATTTTATGTTTAATAGGGCAACATTCCTACTTCGTAGACATAGAATTTTGAATTGAATAAATAATTATCACAAGTTTCACCTTTAAAAAAAGGTCTAAGCAATAAATTCGTACTAGGCTTATGTTCCTAACCTACAGAAGCTAAGATAAAAAAAAGCAATCCAAACTGCACTTACATACAATAATGTAAGGCAATAAATCTTAATGTAAATCAAATTTTAATATTATTTAGTACTTTTTAACCCCTAAAACCTTCGGCAATTATCAAATTCTTAGTCGGAATACATTAACATTTAAAGTGGTTAGCTGGCTAATAACGGGCACCGAAGCCAATATGAATTCATCAAGTTTGGTGCCAAGGGTAAGTGAAGTACTCAAGGATGCAAGTATATACCTGGGTTCGGACATGGCCCTAGAAACATTCCTTCTCTCTGGGTCACCGACACGCGCGCAACAAATTACCGAGCTTTCAACGTATGTAGTACTGGTAATGGTGACATCGTGTCCTTCGCTTCCTCGACAGAAGAATTAGTGGATTGACCATGCCAAATTGTGCTGCCACAATCACACGCGGAAAACTAAAGGAAGTGCGAATAAGTACTTCAGGTTTCCGAAGAATGAAGATATTTATGTAAAAAGTGGGCGATAGCATGCAAAAGAAAGATAACATTAATGTTGATAATGGTAATGTAAAATAATTTGAAATTTTAATTCCCTTGTATTAAAACTTTTCAGCTAGAATTTTCTCCATCCACTTCATGTAAGAGGATTATACGAAAAGAAAACAACATATGATGTCGAATTATTTTCCCGATAAGTGCCGGTAAATTAAAGATGATTCAATTCCATCATTACACCTGCCACTGAAAGAATGCCATGAACGCTCTGAAAGGTGCAAGACAAGAGAGAGAGAAAAATGTTGTTCGAGAAATTCTTGTGGCAGCTTTGAATTCGTCAAGGTATGCTAAATATCCATGCAAGTTACATAACTATCAAAGAAAAATTTAGTGCAGATATCTAGTTTTTAAATGCGCTGGACTCTAATACAAGTTTATACTCTTATAAAAGTGATAGTTTAATTAAGCAAAGAAAGTGTCGATAATTATATAAAAACTTTGTTTTTGAATTGTTACAAGCTTGATATTGTAACGAACATATTTATTTTTTATTCTCAGAAACGAAGATTTTCAAGCGAACAGCAGCTTGCATAAGAAGACTTTGCAAAAATTTCCTCAACCAGAATGCAGTAATAGCATGAATTCAAATGAAGTGTTGCAGCCCAATAACAAGAAAAATTTTATAACGTGTAAAATATATACACGCAATATGTATGGCGAATACCAATTGTAGAACGTACAAATTTAAATAGACACAGGTTAAAACCTAAATATAATACATATGGTCTTCACTGTAAATTAGAGTCAGTAAAATTTCCTCTGATTCGATGAGTTGCAAGGTTTTTCACCCCCAAAACGGTTGTTTTCTCCACTGTACTGTAACACGTGAAATAACAGCTGCGAGCTAAGCGAGACAAGTTGGTGTAGTGGTTAACTAGTTGAGCAAATTATCATAGGGTTGCTGATGCGATTTCTACTGTCTGTATAAATATTTTATGTGGAATATATTCCACAATTTAATTTCTCTTATTGCATCATAAGTCGCTTTCGAGAGCAGTAATATGAAAATGAATTTAAACAATGCAAGTTGAGATAAAAGTTGGAGGAGCTTTTGAAGAAAAAATATTTGTATTGCTTTAAATCAGTAGATTTATTTAATCGGAAGTACTAAGACGTTTTACACTTATTCTGGGTAGAGCAGTTTAAAATTTGTATATCAGTGAAAATTAACTGGCAATCAATGAAAATTAATTAATTCCAATTTAGTGAGTTGCGGAACTAAAAAGCAGCATTAATTTTAACTTTTTTAGTATTTGGAGATTAAATACCTGCTATATTTTGTTCGAAGACGTGCAATAGGCAATTATTTAAATTTATGTTACATTTACATAATATTTTATATTTAGTTGTTACAAGTTATTACGATAGGTCTGTCAGACTGTAGAGCAATTCGTGTTGCCATAGATTTACGAGTTTTACCGCACAGTCCGTTTGATAACTGCAAAAAAATATGGCCATCGTAATTTTATTTTTAATGTTTTATTTTAACAGTCAACAGTCAACATTCAAGACCTGAAGTATGTAACGAGCTCAGTGAGTGTCTAATATTTTAGCGTCCGTGAAATAAAACGATCTACTCAGGTATAATAAATTAATTCCTACACCGATACATATTTGATTTAAAACTCAATTGATAACATTTGTTCTTGACTCGTATTCGTTATAGTGTCAGTTAATTTATAGGCTGTTAACGGTAAAGTGAGCATTTTCAAGGCCCTATTTACGGTTTCCTTTCAGCCATTTTTTATCCTTTAACTACCATTTAAAATAAATATTGCTATGTAAGTAATAAACACAGTGCGTATATCCCACCGCACAAGTATGTTAACATCTAAGGCTAAAATAAATTAAATTTATTGACTACGATTCGAAATGAGAGGGCTTTCAAAAGTGCTCACTTTACCGTGGATAGCCTATCATGTTTGGCTTTTTTTGTGAATATTATTCTATGGGTTGGATTCCCGTAAAATGTAGTAATTTCATCTTCTACCAACTATCATTATAGCTTCTCAGAAAATAAGAGACCACTAATTACTGACAAAAAATTATGCTAGATTTCTATACGTGTATTGGGGCCTTTACTGCATAAATTACAGTATTTTATAGAACACAAGTAGAGGTATCAGAAGATTTACTACTGAAAATGTCAATGAGAATAAAATAACTGGAAGAAGAAAATTCTCGCCTGAATGGCAGAGCCGAAGATCTCATTGTTTCTAACATACGATTGAAGAAAAAAAACATATCATAATGGAGAATTTGCGCACAATAAAGAGTAAGATGAACAAGAATGTTACTGAAAAAGTGAGAGAAATTGTGTCTTCTTACTTTACACCCGACCAAATAAGAATCATGCTCAATAAGGAAAAAAAAATATTATTTGGTCTAATAAATATATTGCTGCAGCAATTTCTCTCAGAAATGTGTGTTACGGCTTATAGATATCTTCGAATTAAACTGCAGTATCCGTTGCCATCTATCGCAACTTTGCGCAAGCGGGCTTCTAAAATTGACTGTAGGCCAGGGATATTGACGGATGTTATTCTTTTGATGAAATAGAAAGGAACAACAATTTCAGAGAGCGCGTGCAACTGCCTTATCATACGACGGATTGCACGTTTCAAATCTGCTCTGTTTTGACACAAAGAACGAAAAGATTGTAGGTCCACACTCAGCCATCCAAGTAGTTATTGCTCGTGGATTTATGATTAAATATAAGCAGCCCATATTTTTTGGCTTCGATACTCCGATGACTGCAAATCTTCTTAAAGAACTTATAAAACAAGTAGAGGCAAGCGGTTATCCTGTTATGTCTGTAACAAGTGACATGGGAGGATCAAACACGAGTCCGTGGAAAGAGCTTAAAATTAATGCAACACATTCATCCTTTCCTAATCCCTGTGATGAGTCAATACAAGTTTTTTTTTATATTCGCAGACACTCCTCACTTACGTAAACTTGTCATAAATCACTTTCTAGATCGGAGTTTTGAACCTGCTAGCAGCGAAAAAAAATACAGAAATCTTGCGTTCAAGAACTTCTGGATATGTCCGTTCAAGACCTTAATATTGCATTCGAAATTTCCCAGCAGCATTTAGACGTTTCAAGAACACAGAGAAGAGATAGAAAGTAAAAACAGCAACGCAGCTTCTGTCAAATACTACAAGTAAGGCATTGGAATTTCTTGGTAGAAAGCAATTACTGAAAGAACCTTGGGAAACTAAAGCACATTTCTTCAAGCTATTTAACGACTGGTTAGATGTTCTGAACAGCAGCTGCCCTTTTAACACAGACAAAAGTAGTAAGCTTGTATACGGGTTAAACAAACTGGAACAAGACAAAATTTTGTCAGAAATGGACGAATTTATATGTGTACTACGAATGATGGGCCACAGGAATGAAATGCCATTTCAGTTAGGAATTCATTTTACGGACAACTCTTTAAGGAGTTTGTTTCATTATTTGAAGGAAAAATACGGTATCACTTATTTACTAACTGATAAATTAAACCAAGATGTACTTGAATTTTTTTTTTCTTATATATGAAGCATGGGATGTGCAAACGACCAACCCAACACCACTTGATTTCAAGTACAAAATGCGTTGGTATGTTCTGGGAAAGCATTCCACATCTGTATTTACAATAAACCGCAACACCACAGACAATAATGAAGAAGAGTGTCTATAAAAAAAATAACTTCACATGATCTTTCAAAGGCAGATGAGTCGCGAACAAATGAGAACAGCGGATGTGCGACTGCCAACATGCTGAAAAGCATCAATTTGCCGGACCTTATTAGAGACGACACTCAATCAAATGAAGACAATAGTGCGGACGATGATACAAACGATGCTGTCTTTCAAGAATGCGATAATGTCGTATCAGTAGAGGGGCTGAGGTATGTTGCAGGATATGTAGCCTACAAATATCGAACATTATATCCCGACCTCAGTGTTTCACCAGAAGAAATTATTGAGAATGACTGGATAAAATCTGTTGCCAAAGGAGGACTTAAAGAACCGAGCGAGCAGTTACTGAAAACGTTACAGCTAGCAGAACAGGTATTTCGTAAAGGCCATGGAGAATTTTTTTGTTGAGAAGCAGTGATCGAAAAATCAAATTGCATACCCAGAGAAGTAATTTACCACTTCGTAAAAACACGCCGAAAAGTAATTAATAAACAACTTGTTAGTAGTGTCAATGCAATTAGGAGGAAAGTATTGAAGAAAATAGAGAAATTTTAACAAATAATAGTACAATTAGACCCACTGAACTATATCAAAAGTAACAAAAAAATGCTCTTTCAGTGAGTGTGCCTGAAGTTCAGTAATTTTTGCTACTTTCATGAAGAAGTCTGTGTAACATGTGGTATTGATTTTTATAAACTGTATGTTATTAACAGTACTTTAGTGAATGCATGAATGTAGATTAAAACAGTTACACAAGCTTTTATTGTATCAAGGAACATAATGTTTTGTTCTACTTTGGCTTACATTACAAATATAAAGTTAAAAATTTTGTCTTTTAAAACGACTTACAGTTTCGCTAAAGATTATGTTTCTTGTTATGTAAATATATTCTGAATTTTCTGATTTTTACCTATTAGTTATTTCGTAACGGCAGTTTAAGGGCTGTTAGGCAGTGCGTCGTAGCTGTCACCCGAATGCGACCCAGGTGACGGGATGCGTAGAAACGTTCTAAGTTGTCAACCTGTTGAGTTCACCTCCTAATTCTGGGTCATAGTAAGGCCCCGCCTTGCAGGATGTGGCTCCCAGGGAGTGGCGTGTGATCGGCCCTTAATTGGGTGTAAGCTTATGCAAGGTGAAGTGTTCTCAACCACCTTGGTGGAAGAGATTTTCTCTGCCACTCCATCGGTGGAGCAGTCGGTCATGAATAACCCACAAGTGCCATAAAAATTAAGTGGTAGCATGGGACGATCGGTTGGCCCACCATGAGGTTCTCTCTAGTAACCGACCATTGTGGTTGGACTCGTGCTGGCAGTGGTTGACTCCGTATGCTGGAGGAGGTCTGGAGAGATTCCCACTCTCGTTGAGAGGCCGGGCGGTGAGTGGCAACCTGCTCCGGTAGTGCCCTGGAGAGGCACTATGGGTATGGGTAGAACCCCGGCCAGACCACACGCTTGGTTTCTGCGTGCAAGGGTGTCAGAACCTCTGTGGTAGAAGGGGCAGGGACGCGCGGACGTGCATGGTTTGGGCTTAGGTTCTGGCCAACGGTCGCATTAATCCTGGTCGCCTTGCGGTGAGAGGACGTGATTCCTCTTCCCTGCCTATTGGGAGGTCGAAGCGCGGTAAGGCTTACGGCTAAGAGCACTGCGACTGTAACTGTCTCAAGAGACTATCAACACCTTGGATTGAGGAGATTTGGACGGCTCGTAACGTCGTGATATTGAGAGCCGATGAGGGTGATTGAGGGGGAGTATGGAGCGGCGGCGGAATGAGATGGCGGGGAAACGAGAGATCCCCGAGAAAATCCGCCGAACAACGGCATCGTCCGGCACGATTCTCATTTGCAAAAATCCAGTAACCCGGCCAGGGATTGAACCCTGTTCGCCTTGGTGGGAGTCAACATTTTGAAGAATCACGGAAGATAATGAGGGGTGTTGCAGAAAGTTTGTTCTCCAAGGTTGCCCCTTCTATTGATCGCGTTCGCCATTTCTAAATATTAAACGGCGATTCGTGACGGTTTTTCGTTATAGACGCGTTACATTTTACTAGTAATTAAATGTTTTAGCACAGAATTTTTAATTCACTGTTATTTAAGTCTAAAGTATTCACGAATTAAATATGATGTTGCATTGATCGTGTTACAAATACATTCGAAAAAACTATATACCCGCTGCTAGATATCCTACTCTTCGCAGCTATAGATTTATGCTCGTATAAAAATTTGTTTACTCTAAGAAATATAAATCTGTACAAAAGTTTCTGTTATATCTTATTAAACATGAATGTAAAATAACATGCATTGAGGGTTAAGTAATGTAATTTCTAGCCAATAAAAATGTATGTTTCGATAGCGTAGTATTTGCATAGCCTCTAAACTAATCATTATTCTCTTCGTGGCCATATTGTGTTTCCTCTTTGGCTAGTCAGATAAACTTTTGAACGTTTCCCAGCTCTCAACAAAAATCATGGCGATTCTTAATTTACAGTCGCCATCGATAATTTATTTCTCTTCTGGGTGTTGGAAGAAGGTGGAAACACCGATGGCTGACGAGTGATATTTTCCATCGTAAACAAGTTGGATGAAATAATAATTTTCCCAAGTTTTCAAACGACGAACTGCGTTTCAAAAAGTAACAGACGTGTAACGAACAGTAATATAAACTGCACTTGTAAAAGATAATTTTTATTCTCATAAAAATAGGTATAAATATATGTATTTTCCACCTCTTCTCACGACTGGCCATCAATTTTTTTTAATTTTAACGATTTTCAGAGGCAATTATAGGATATTTTTTTAACTGGCAATAACGTGCGTTAGACTTGATTAATATAAAAAACGGCTCTGTTACTTAAGTATACATTTTTTTGTATTATTTTCTCCAGGCTGTTGTTTTTTCTTTCTGTTCTTAAACTTTACTGCGTGATAACAGACTTCGGGGCAAATTTTTGTGGTTTATTATTTGCTAATTACGAAGTGTTGAATAATTTCATAGGCAGTGTCCATAATTCGAACATAAACCGGGCCTGTTTCGTTATCAGGCTGCATGCCTGCCTAACATTGGGGACTTTTTGTTCCCTCTTCCTTTGAATAGCTTCCAACCCCCATCCTAGTCGAGTGACAGTGCAGTTCTTTGAAATGACTCATCCCAGTTCTTACCTGTTAGAATGATGCTGAATGGTTTTTCGTTTTATTTGATTTTAGTAACTTTCCTCTATTTATGCAATAGTTTTTGAGTCTTTAAATTACATAGTATTACGTGAACTTGTGTGTAATATTTTATTTTGTCTTATTAATTGTGAGCGTGTTATGCCCATGAAACTTTTTCCTTCTTCTTCTTCTTCCTCCTCCCCCCTTCTTTACTTAGCGTATTTATATTTGTATATTTTTCTCATATTGATATCTTTAGTTGACCGGTAACCATTTGTGACCCTGACATGCTATCGTTAATTTATACATTTTCAACAAACGGCCTATAAATATTTATTGTGTATGTAACGTAAATATTTCGCTTTATTTTTTTAGTTTGTTTTATACTAATAATTCATATTAGCACTTCTGTTTCTTATATAATGTTTAATTTAGTAAATTATTATTTTTTTATGTGGTTAAATTAAACACAAGGCAACGTTGCCTTAGCCTTGCAATAGAAAAACCAGTCTAAAAATAAATATATAAATACTGCCTAACCTCATTGCATAAATGGGCAAATCATAATATTACAAATAGTAAATTAGGAAAATAAAAAAATCAGATTCTGATAATTAATTGACAGTGTTGCTTTAGGTCTCATCGTACTTGAAAATCTAATGGAAAAATGGAGGTTACTCAAGAAAAATGGACCAAAAATATATAAAAATTGTAGTCTTGACGCCTAAGAGTGGGATATGCATTTGAAGTTTGAGCTGAACCACTAAGATCGCAAATATTTATGAAGTTATTTAAGAGGGGCTAATTGTAATATCTGGGTGATGTGTAACAGAACAAAGATCCTGCGACCTTTCTAAATTCTTTTGCTGTCAAGTCATGTCAAGAGCAGACAAGAAGGTTTACTGCCCTTATTTGACATTAAAGTTTCGTGATACTGTAGAATGAAAGTTTCTACGCAAATTAGTATTATTATTATTGCAAGATTAACATGCAATATTGCCTTTTGTCATTCCATAAACTTCGCCGTTTTTGAACAATTCTTGCATTTAGTTTTTATTCAAGAAGTTACATGCCTGGCGCGTAGTCAACACGCTAGTACACTGTAGATGAATGCGTGCAGCACCACAAGGGGCAAACTGAATACATGAACACATGAAACCTGCACATGCACTGTAAATTGTTATGTACTTGAAAGCTAAGTATGTGTCACTGTACACTACAACCCATCTCACTGTTGATAGAAATTTTTCGAATACTTTACCAGATCTATAGCATAGTTAGCATATCGCCCGCCGCATGCCTGTTGTTATCGTCCAAGTACCTCGCATCGCCAGGTACGCAGCAGATTCGCCGAAGCGTTAAGTCCCTGTCCAACCGTCAAAATTTCGCCTTCAGATATATTCGACAATAAAATTTAAAGAGAAATATGGATATCAAAATTTTCAATTCCACTAATTGGATTTATTATTATTAAATGTATTTGAAAAATGTGTCTCGCTCGTCTTTTTTTTTTTTTTTTTTTTTTTTTTTTTTTGAGGATTTAGTTTAGTTTCCATTAAAAAATTATTTTAAAAGTAATATACTTCCAAAATAAATTTAAAAAATTGTTTACGTGCAGTTGACTAAAGGAAGAAATTTGAAGAATGTTGTGGTTCATTTTCACTTCTTTATCAATTGTTTTCGGAGAAATTTCCTGCACAATGAAATTTAATGGATCTGAGTTCTTAATATTATTGCCAATTAGTCACTACTAATAGCATTCATTCTCAAAGAACCTCGATATACATTATTTATCTTCATTGCCTTTTTTAGTTTCCATCAGTTGTTTGCCATAAAGTTTCTTGAAGTCGGCAACTGCAATTTTTGTCATGCACGATTCTAATTGGCTGTACCCCTCAAACATCAACGAAACGTTAAAACCCCGTTCAATTGTTAAAGTGCTTGATGGAAGCTAGAGCCATCCAACTTTTCCAGACAACCGTGGCGGTGGTAATGATGTTTAGGTGACGTCACAACATTCCAACTTTGACCAAACTAATTACAGAAATATCCGACAGTGTGACAGGGGCTTTACTTTGACACCGTGTATTGTCACTGTAAGATACGGGAGACGCTGCATCCCCACATGCTCCACGCAATCTCCGAAAACAGCGTTGTGCATACTACGATCACGTGCTTCTTCATATTTGATCCACACACTTTGTTGTTCTTTCGTATATAGGCTGTTCACAATAAGGTGAGCACTTTTGGAAGCTGTTTCATTAGACATAATTACTAATAAATACATTTCATTGTGAACTCGGACTTTTGGTTTTGGGTATGGTGAATGTATACACTGGGTTTATTACTCACATGGCTGGGTTTACGTTAACAAGTGGTGGAAGGATATAAACTGGTTGAAAGAAAAAAGTAACTTAAGGCTTCAAAAGTGCTCACTTTACCGTGAACGGCCTATAAACGTATTGTTATAGGCAGTTCACGGTAAAATGCGCACTTTTGAAAGTACGTTGTGTATTCTTCCGCCTTACGTGAGATTAACATTGTCATTGGTCCCATCACTTTATCCATGCGTCGGTTAAGCGAAACTGTGTAGTTATTTAGAAATTAAATATTTAACTAATCTGCTCATTTTTACACTTGGATGCATATAAAAAACAGTAAGTGAAAGGAATAATTTAAGTTATCACTAATGGTTACCTAGCACTTTATATTCGACGTTAAGATACGAAACTACTTGCCATTCATCGTTACCAACTTTACTGGGCGTATGTCACTCAGGGCGCCCAATAAAATAGATGCATGTAGGGGCAGTGACTTTTTTCTATGGTTTATTTCAAAAGTGCTCACTTTATCGTGAATAGCGTTTAGTAAACTTCCACTCTCCTCTACTTGACGGCGCTGCAGTATTTGAGTGAATAATTTAACAGCCTTTCCCACTCTCTTAACTTCCTCACATGAACTTCCTTTATCTGCAATGGAAACGTCATGACATTCCGGACTCCGGCGTGTCAGCAGTGTTGCCAGTGCGTTTTATCCAGCCCAAGCAAAATCACTAGAAACTGTCGTATTCGTTTGTCAGAAACTGTCACAGCTACTGTCCAGATTGGTAATCTAGGACGTCAGCACAACCGACAACGCCGCGGCAAAGATTGTCGAGTTCCTGCGTGCTGCAGGCGATCCGGGTAAAAAGTCTCCTTGTCCGTTCCACAGCAGATTCGTACACCAGACGTTTTAAACTGCCCCGCCGGAAAATAAAATCAGGTGGACTTGGGTCGGGAGAACGCACAGGCCATTCGATGGGGCCGCGATAGCTAAGCCACGCGTTGATAGAGAATCTCACCTAATGTGCACAAAAACAGTTTTATCGATAGTAGGCTCACAATGGTACATACTGGGTTTCTCAAGAGGGGGGGGGGGGGCTCCAGTAGCGCCACTCCCTTCACCATCAGTCTGGTTCCACCAGCGCAAATCAAAAATCAAAAAAGAAGTCTCGCTCCCTCTCTATTAATTTTTCACTACCCACTAATAAAAAGCATGGTTCCTGCTTGTGTGCCACCTGTAGCATTTTCCATTAATGCATGTAATAATTTTGAATTATTTCATGACAAGAGGGTTTTTACGGTGGCTGTGCTGGTTTTCCCCTCTCTTCTTAGTTATAGGTTAACCATTAACCATAGTTATATGCGGTTTACGTTAAAATGGGCACATTTGAAAGCTCTGCTTAAGATCTAGTTGCATGCACGTTGTGTATTATTCCACCTTATGTAAAATTAACATTACCAAGGGCCTTATCACTTTATTCATGCGCTGGTTAAGTGGAACTGTTAAATTATTAGATAAGTAAACATTTTAAAAACCTGCTAATTTTTACACACTGATGCATTAAAATAACAGAAAGTGAAATAAATAATTTAAATTATCACAAGTGGTTACCTAACAGGTTTTTTTTTCGACGTTACGATATGGAACTACTTTCCATCTATCATTACCAACTTTACCGGGCGCATGTCACTTTGTGCGCCCGTTAAAATATATGCAGGCATGGGCAGTGACTTTTTTCTAAGGTTGATTTCAAAAGTGCTCACTTTGTCGTGAACAGCCTTTGCACCTAGTCATGAACCCCAATCACTGCCATGGCTGCCCAATCCTCCTCTGCCGCGATGCACGCCTCATTGTATGACTTCCTTCCTTTGTAGGCTTGTGGGGCCTTTTTTTTCTAAGTACCCTATGACTAAGTGTAAGTGAAAGCCCGGTGGATAGGGCGGGATTTTATTGCATCTCAGGGCTAGGCCCCTTACGTCTACAAGGATAGGAATTCATGCAAGGAGACATGCATCACGGCAGAGAGGAATTGGCCAACCATGGCCTGCGATTGGGTCCATGACTACCTCCCTAAGTGTACTTACAGCTAAGCTAACACTAGAAGAGACTGGGAAAAACCGGCATAGGCACCGTAAAAATCCAGTCGACAGGATATAATTCAAAATATTCATGCATTAATTAGAAATGCTACGGGAGACAGTGTGTGTGTATGTAACATGCTCATGTTAGTAGAGATGAAAAGCTAGTAGAGAGAGGGGATGGGAACTATATTTCCTTAAGAGAATAATGTGAGTTGCCGCTAAGCGTCGGCGTTAGCGAAAGCTGAGCCAACGCTTACTGGTTTTTAGATGTCCATGAAGAGACGGTACAGCCTGTGAAAGAAAGGGGTTAAGTTATTAATCTAAAGAATTTTATAGTGACATATGTCCTCGGTGTCCATATGTGTGTTAAATCTAATGCTATGCTACCTCACAGCGGCCAATCTCTGTAGCCATAGGCTGTAACAGGGCGTATCTACAGTCATATGCTACGAGTGCACAGAGCTTCGGATAAGGGAGGGTTGATTGATTGTTGACGCAGGGGAGGTCTCTCACCAACTGCCGCAGAGAACCACACGTTGCCACAAGCCCTGCAGTTATTTGCGGGTATACTGTTCAGTGGCTGCCTTGAAATGGGCAGTGGCGAACGAAAGTCCAAACCTACTAACAGCTGGCTGGGAAGAGAGGGTAAACTAATTAAAACTAGTAACTAATCTAGGCTGAGCTGCCCCTACAGTGCAGCTCAGTTTATTCTACCGCAATTATAATTAGAACTTAATAGTTAGTTGGAGGAGGGGGGAGGCTCTCACCAGCTACTGCAGGGAGCACACTATCGCCACAGACTCCTCAGATTTTGTAGATAATCCGACGAGACGCAGCCTTGGAATCGGCATCGGCAGCGGTGAACGGGCCAAACCTACAAGCAGCTGGCTGGGAAGAGAGGTGTATTGTTCTAAATAAAAATAATTACTTATCATTTCATCTAGGCTGATCAGTCCCTTTAGGACTGCTGAGATTATTCCTCTGCAATAAACTATTAAGGCTGCGCAGACGCTATCAAAATTGAAAATGCAGTGTGTTACACGCAGGGCTAAGGGGGCCTATGCGCTGATAGCGACTTTGTTTGTAGCGCTGTGTTTCATCTATGTCATACTCTCCAAGGGCAGTAATTCATGGATTGGCATTGTCTTCATTTGATTGGTAAACGTTTTGGGCCTGCTTTCGAATTACGTCTTGCAGCAGTTCTTGTTTAAGCTCTGCGTGCAATCACCTATTAAGGACATAGCGTGATGCATGTGCTGCCATCCTAAAGCATTTATTCTGCACCACTTGTAGTTTATCGAGGTGAGTTTGTGTCAGGAAAATCGGTCATACTGAGCAGGGTGGAGTCATGCTCCTTTGCCCGCCCTCCGTGACGTCATCTTGGGGGAAGGAGGAAGCATGCACCGGTAACAAGACACGCTGGTTTCAAAATTTAAAAAAAAATTTGGCCATTGCTGCATTGCAATTGCGATGCGTTCAGAGTTTAACACTATGCCGAGTTGTACCGTATATGGGTGCAACAGTTACAAAAACAAATAAAAGTGCATAGAATAGTTTCGTTTCCCGCAAAACGTTGCTAAAATGGTAAGCAGTGGCATGCAAGCGAAACAACGAATTTAACGTGAGGACGTTAAATTACTCTCGATTCAATCCTTTCGTTATAAATATTATTATATCTTAAAGTGACTCGTTAGTCTGTCTTATTAAATTTGCAGAGTTAACGAAAAGCTGTTGCGTGAAAAAGCACGAACACGTTTCGCCGTCATAACTGCCGTGGTTTCGTTGAAAGACTAATTTTATTTTGAAATTTACCGGAGTTGTTAATTTTACCGCTGCTAGTGTTAAGTAGTAAGACTTTCACATTCAACTTATAATACAGCTTACAATACTTACAACACATACTTACTTACAATACTTACTTACAATACTTATAACACATAATACTTATAATACAGCAAGCATCGTTTGATTCTGTACGAAGTGCAGGTTTTTATTCTTGATATCGAGAATTTAGAAGTTTTAAACGTGTGTATATAATCTTGATCAAAAGGTCTGTACAACACAAGGAATTTTATTTCAAATGTTTGAGTGAAAAGAGGGCACCCGAATTAATTCTATGGTTTCATGGCCACAACAGTGTGTATTTACAAAGAAATACTGATTTTATGAGATGAAATATTGCTGTACATTATGCACACCTTTCCAGCTGATTTATTTTTTACTTACTCTTTATTTATATAAGAGTATCTGTCGATACCTTTGTAGCTTCCTTGTTAACTACTTTCTGAAGCAAAGATAGGTTTACGCAATCACCTGGTTGTCTGTATGTACCCAACAACTGAATTTAACCAACTCTAGGTCATAGTATTTAGTAAGGACATAAGACTTTCATAGTTTTTGATTACACAGATTACTTACTTTCAAAATGGCGGCAATTATGAAATTTAGGGGGTACTATGTTAAACAGTATTTCAGAAACCAATTATCCGATTTAATATAAATTTGGAACATTGGCAGTGCATTATGTAAGCATTGCATTTATAAAGAGATAATGGTATTAATCGGTCATTTTGTAAGATAGCGCAAATTGAAAAATAAAGCTTTTCAATTGTACCTTGGTAGCCATTTAACCGATTTAAACCAAATATTTACAGTGTAAGTGCATGGCGTAAGAATTGAATTAAGAAACCGATAATGTTTTAACCCGCCATTTTGGAAGATAGTATAAATTGAAACAAATTAATGCTTTTTTTTTTAATATGTCGGGAACCATTTTATCGATTTAAACCAAATTCGGTACGTTAACAATACATGATGTACGCATTGAATAGTGATACTGTTGTTAACTGGCCATTTTGGAAGATAGTGCAACATGAATTTTTAAGTTTTTATGTTATATCTCAGTAACTACACAACCTATTCCTGCCGAATCTGACATATACATAAGTAATACTATTGTAGGTCATGATCTATATGCAATTGAAATGGCGGCTATATAAATATTTTAGGTTTATTTGCAATATCTATCGTACTGTTTGTCCAGTGTCGACTAAACTTACTGTACTGAAATTATCTTTTACAAGCATGAAAAATGTGTCAATACATACAGGACGAGGTGTTCGTGGTGTGAATGGATGAGAGGGCGTGAAACCTGACGAGCGAAGGCTACGGTGCATGAGAGCGCTCGGAAATCTCTACCTAGATTATTGCGGGCTGGTGGGACCTCGACTAAACTGAGGTGGGACTGTATGAACATGTGATACGGATTTTACTGCAAAATATGGACATACAATTTATAAACGAACGAATCCAATCAATACAATTTACAATTACCTCAAAGAAATTAATGTTATTAAATAATTAGAATCAGTTCCAATAAACTGTACAGAACCTATTTTATTCATTTATGTCAGTGAATTTGACTGATGAATCAGTGAAAAATGCCAGATTTCCTTCACTTATTGATCCAGTGACATTTTCCACTGATTCATCAGTCTTTTTTTTTTCTTTTTTTTTTCAGTGGTTTATTTTTGACTGATTGATCAGTTAAACAGCGTGCGAAAATGGCCGTCGACCAACGTTTAAAATGGCCGTCAAACGTTCAAAATTGGCTGTCAAACAACATTTAAAATGGCCGTTAAACAACGTGTATCAAGTGAAATAACAACAAATAAACTAATAAAACCATTACCAAATACTTTCTAAACTATATTTTGTCTTTCAAAACACCATTTTAATAAGTAATATGAACTTTCAACCTTCAATACATTTTTATGGCTTTCATTTCGTTTTCATGTAATCATCACAGCGCTCTGTTTGAAGGTTTAAACTGCATATAATATGGTGAAGAGAGTGCACTCATATATACTATTCGTTTTAACGATCCTAACGGTACCAGTTAAACCAAAAACGATAAGTAAGGATATACGATTTAAATTTAAATCTTCACGATTTCGATAAGAACTATAAGATACATATTTTCCTCTTATTTTGTTAAACTTGGCGTGGTAGCGCAGATTGTTAGGTAATGGCCTACAATCGAAGTGGGAAGTGTATGAGAGTTCAATCTTGGCCACCTGCGATTTTTTTTGTACTTTTTTTAAAATTACGGTAAATTGCGCAACATAAATACTAAAATGTCATAAATATGTTAATTTCACTTAATTATTTGGCTACATTCAATAAAAAAAATATTTAATTCGCCACTGTAGTCGGCCATCACTTATTCAATCAGTGAAACTTTTCTACGTCACTAATTCAATCAGTGAAATTTTTCACTGATTCGAATTTAGTGTGTGTTGTCAGTCCAGGCCTGTGCTGTGATAACAGTCATAGATAGTAAGTTGCTGTGCGATGGTGCATGCAATAGTAATTCAAAAGCTGCTACACCTCTTCATGTAGAGCGATATCTTGGACGGCATATGCCAAATCATCGTAAGTTTATTGCGATTGATCACCCCTTGCGCGAAACCGGTTCACTGCAGGTTTGTTAAAATGAATGCTCGTGGTCATGGATCTCTACCACCCATTTTACTGCACAGTACAATTCAGCAATGCTCGTTTTTAGGTCCACAGACCCGACGCTGGCCGTCGGCACATGATGCGCACACACCAGTCTGAGGAGCAGGTTGTAGAACAGGTCGTCAAGCTCACGTGCTGCCCGTATGGCTGTCCAGCGGGTGTGGCATTAACAACTGCTGCATCCATTCACCGACGAAGCATCGTTTACCCGAAGTGGAATAGTCAATTTACACAACCAACATTTGGGGGCAGGTGAAAACTTTCAACTCCAGCTTCATCTGTTCCCATCAACAAACATTTACTGTCAACATGTGGGCATGTAGGGTTTCTTTCACAGGATTGACGAGAAAAGGGGGGGGGGGGGAGCATTACCCCCTTAACCGGGAATTTAAAAAATACCTCCCGCTTGCTCTAGGGAAACTCCAACAATAATCTTATAGTTTAATAGATGTAATGAGAACAATAACCATACAAACGTATACATACATAACCTACATGAAAACTTTTCGAAATGAAATGGAACGAATTCAGTAAACTGGAGTCATTATTCTGTTTATAGCACTAATGAACCCTTCAGCTGCGGCTCTTTATACTGCTATGGTCAATATTTTTACTCTAGTATTTTCCAGTTAATCATAACCAATATATTTTAACGGTGATACATTGTCGTTCATGTTGGAGGCCGAACATTTAAAAGGCTTCAGGTTTGCTTGCAAATCATCTTAGCCTATGCCATGTAAATACTGGCAGTGTGTGTGTTAGCATCTGAATCATTTCATCGCATTCAGTAAATGAAAGAGTTAGATTTTAACACACACTGCCAGTATTTACATGGCATAGACCAAGGTGATTTGACAACAGATCTTAGGAAATTTAAATTTTTTATTTTTTTTATAATTTGAACAATAATCTATCACCACTAACCTATATTCTGCAGACTTATATTTGTTACGATGAACTTTAAAATAATACCACTGTAAAAATACTGACGGTATCAATATCAACAGCCATTTTTAAACGGTCCTTTAGTGTCATGAATATATTAATATAATTATGAATCCACTTAGATACAGACACAAGGAGATAGTTCACTGGATCACTGCATGAGGATTTATACTGAAGGGGAGGCGTTTTCAAGTGAAGAATTGTTACGCAGAATTCTGGAGTATAATACCACCAAAAAACAAAGGAGAATATGTAGACTAAAACGATAAATAATTATATCTCTACAGGTATTTTACCTTGATTTTTCGTATCTCCCCGTCCCCAATTTCGTAAAATATCCTCCCTCCCCCACCCCCCTCCATCATAGGGAGTTCTTTCTGAAAGAAACACTGGCGGTAAACTTGTACCCACGGTTTCTGGTGAACACATGGTCTGAGCTCCTTGAAGACGTTCGTCCTGATATTCGATGTTGGTTGTGGTGTCAACGGGACCGGACAACTCATTTCTCTCGTAACGTCCGAGAACATTTGAACCGCAGATTAGGTGCGTAATAGATTGGCCGTGGTGGGTCCAATGCACGGCCTCCTCATTCTCCTGACCTTACCCGACTTTATTGTTTAATGTGTGTTTGGGGCGTGAAGAGGGGGAAGGAGGGTTGCATGTGAAGAGCCTGATGTATAAGACTCCAGTTGAATCGGAGAGAGAGCTCGTCGTTCCGGTACTTGCAGCTGCGTGCTCTCTACAGCGCTTGTTGTCTGAGGTCTTCACGTTGTTACAGAGCTTGTATTGAAGCAGGCGGCCTCACTTTTGAACAGTCTTAGTTAAAGATTACAATAAATTGAAATGTAATGTATTAGTTCTCATTCTCAGTTATGTCAAAATGTACCTCAATTATCAATTTCAGGCCTATGGTAATTTAATAAAACACACTTATTTTGGTCTCTACTCTCTTCTAACATACTTGTTAAAAAAATTTATAATTTGTACTAATAAATTGTTTGTAATTTGACAAAAGTTTGCAACAGTACAAAAATATTTCTTGTCAAATTACTAGTTTGTAAAATTACGAGAACCGTATTTGTAATAGACTTCAAAAAATGTTTGTACTTATATGTTGGGTTCGTATCCACGAGCTAAGGCAAAGTGGCGGATGCCTAACAGCGTAAAACAGTTCATAGCTGGTTGTTCAGAAGCTAGTGGTGATGTAAAGCGTAGTAGCCTGCAAAGGGAAACGCAATGCAAGTTTAAAACTGAACAACTCAAATAGTCCTAGTAAACAATGAAGACAATTTTTAAAACACGCCGTTATAATAGTATGGGAGAGCCTTAACTTAATATCCCCGTCTGAACCCAGCCTCGCGCGTTTAGACTAAATCAGGACGCCGGGAATCGCAACAAGGTATTGCAAAAAGGGACAGAAGCAGAAACCTCTTCCATCAGCCAACGATAGAGGACAACCATGTCCTAAACAGCGCGCCGATATAAGCCAGTACGAGGCGGTTTGCGCCTTCTTTCCACGTCCAACCAGCCTCCAGGGAAGATAAAAAATGGGTGTGTCCGATCGCCGCTAGCCGCTCTACCAGAACAGCCTCCGGGAAACATGATTAAGGTGAGAACAATACAATTTATTTTAACTGAGCAGTGGCGTGAGTTAACAATAATGTAGAATTAAATTAATATAAGTCAATAGTGCTCGCCCGAGTGTTTTAAAGTATCATTTATAATGCCTCCTGTCTAAATAAACCCCCTCATTAACAGTAAAAGCTTTACCATCTCATATTGTAATTCAGTTACATCCCTAACCCCTATCATGTATGGAGTGACAAAATAGTTTACTTCATAACATTTGCCGAAAGCGCCTGTCTTTCCTCCCTCTCGCTGCCAGCATCATGACATTTGGCGGAGACTTGGTTCCCTCCCAACCTTTTGCCGCCAGCTTAACTACCATCCTTCCCCTTAATTTAATTAATGTTCGCACCCACTCATGCTAAATTAATAAATAGTAATAATAAAAGTTTCATTAAATCCATTCCAACATTATTTCAGATTTCAGTAGCAGTAGAATTTATATAATGTACTCTTTTTTTCAAAAAGAACCGTGACTCTCTAGTAGAACTTAACTCAGAAGTAATATTCTAATAATGTTATAAAGATATATATGACCTGTGAGCACTGCTGTTAGTATTTTTAGTGAAGGTATTACTATGACGCCATTAAATTAATTTATCAGTTTCGCTAATTTAATTAATATATTATTATGCAGAGTCGACAGTATAGCATTTCATGGTCGTTTTAAGCAGATGCCATATAAATAAGAAAGGTTCAGAATTTATGTATGGCTGCCAGAATTTAGTCTTACAATAGAGTTAAGTTCAGAGTGCTTCTATGGGACGTCACAAGACGCGACCTAAATCCGCGCTGTTGCGTATCCAACTCCAATATCCCACTTGACAAGAGCACACATTAATTTATTATAATAAATTATATATTTGGTTAACTCTAAAGAAAATGTACCTCAGATATTCAATTATGAACATTATAATTCCAATATCTCAATATATAAACTTAATTTAAGGTAACAACTTCCAATAGAAATTTATAAAATAAATTACCACACACATAAAATACATTAATTCGAAATATTTTACGATATTCCACTCATACTAAATACCTTTTCTTTATATATTCACAGTTCATCTTTATCACAAAAGGAATTAACTAAACTCCTTAATTTACAATATTTAAACATAACCACATAATTCATCTAGAACGTCAAACTCACAGAAGTGCAACTAGTAGTTATTCACAAATATTTGCCTCGGCATTCTCAACCTCCAAAACAAATTCACAGCCCAAGATCCATCCGTCCAACAAATTTAAGCAGCACACCATTCAAGCAGATTCTGTGCCCAGGGATACTCTTCCCACCATAACACTAGAAGTGTCGGTATTGCTCTCGTCTATCATCCATTTATAACAAACCATGCAACACACACCAACACACATTCCATGCCTCAAAGTCTTTTCTTCTTCTCAAATCCTGCGTGCACACTTAATCCGGTAACTACAACACCACATCCAGTTCCCAATCCTTTTCTCGTACTTCGACCACATCCACTTCCTCCACAAAACCGCTCAAAGCTGAAGAATGATGGGCCATCCCATTCTTGAGATCCGGAAAGTTCCAAACTGCCATTCACAACTCAACAAACCAATGTTACTCCAGGATCAACGTGCAGCTCCTACTCAGTCAGATGATATTTAATCCAAAACTCATAACTACTGTCGGGGCAAGATTCCGAAGAACGTACACTTCACTGTAATTCCTGCGAGCAAAAATAAACTAAGTTCTCATTCAAGCACGACATGTACAAAGTCTATTTTCACCTCGATAAATTATTCAGTCTCCCACAAGCGCACAAGTGAAAAATTCCTAAGTTCTCTTCCTTCATTCACTTAAAATTTCATAATCCCCACGACCGCATGAAATATTCTATGTTCTCTTCCTGCCTACACAAGAAAATTCTAAGTTCCACGAACTGCCGAAAAGTCATTAAGTCCATAATTCACTTGCAAAACAACTAAGTCCCAACACAAGCATAAATGCTGCAAAGTTCGAATTTCAGCTATACTTATCTTCTCTTATCCTCGCAGAAGTGTACGCAGCTTCCTGGTCGGGCAACATCATGCTCTCGGGTGAATCACCTCGCTTTCGAGCCCGGCCCTCAGCCGGCGACGTCCTCTCTGCTCTCCATCTCTCAGTGGAACCACTCGCTGGAGTCTCGATGAAGGTCACCAGGACCCTGCCGGGGCCGAAACCCCGACGACGCTCCTCGATCCAATTTTTTTAAATTATTTGGCGAGGCCCCAAATCCCGCTATTCCAACGTGAGCACCTTAACAGTTCTGTGTGCCCTCCGGCATGCATGTTAGTAGCTATGACGGTTAGCACCTAGTGCCCATATATGTACATGCCAAAATCCCCACTTAGCCACGCCCCCTCTCCTAAGACCATCGGCACAGCACTCTTTATACCAGCGAACGTATTAATTCCCAAAGTAATCGGCCAATAGTAGGAAAGGCGAAGTTCCGAGCCCCTTGTACCTCCTCAATACTACCCGCTGTACACCTCCGCACGGCAGGCAGAAGCGACGCAAGGGGTCGGGCGTCACAAATCACAGATAGCTGAAAATACATCTTTTAACAAGAATTCTCACTCAATATCAGTGGCGGAGACCACTCCGTCACACCAGCTAAAGCCTTATCGTAAACTCAACTTGTGTGTTCAGTCAACAACCAGCAGCAGTTGGATGAAAAAACTGTCACGACAGATAAGTGCTTGTCGACAGCTCGATTGAATTATGTTGATTAACATCCAGATGTTGCAGTGATACAAGACAGTAGAAAGTCTTTCAAATTAGTAGTTGAACAGAGCGTTGAGTATATGTGCGTGGCTAGTGTTTATTTGTCAAGGGCTATTATAGATTATTATTTAACGGTTCTATGTCTTGTGTGTTTTCCGCCGTACCTATACGTTGCTCGCGTACGCTTGTGCGTGGTATAATGTACGTACTTGTTACATCGCTGCTGATGTGTCTCCCGTCGCCAGAAGTAAGCTGCACACGCTGCAACAGCTGGTGAATTATTTAGTTGTTGTTGGGAGGCGAATGAACTGCTTGATTGTGTGGGATAATGTGTTGATAAGGCCTAGAAAACGCCGAAAGTTAAATGATGTCGTTTAAGCTTATAAACATCTGTTATCGCACTGGTTTTCACTTGTACGCATGTTATGCAAGGTCAGACAGCTGCACGAAGATTGAGAGGTCAGTGACACACACACATTTGTAACACTCCTAACACCCAAACCGTGTTTGCGTATGAGTCGTTTAGTACTTACCATTCTGATGATAAATCCCAACTGGAACAAGGGTATAAACTTTATTTATACAAAGGAATAACTTGTAGTCGCTATTTTCTCACTTTCTTCTGCTCAGAATTTTTTCGTTGTACGCGCAACGAGTTTTCCTACTTGTATGTTATCCTATAGCGTATTTTTGAAAAGTCGTGTTTATATTATGTAATTGTATTACTTCGTTATTTGTAAATAATCTTCTTGTTGCAATCCGTGCCCTACAAAAGGAGGGGGAAAGAGGGTGCAATACTCAAGGGCCCGGGTCCCGGGTTGGGGGTCGGGCCCGACTCGTGAATGTTTATTTATAAAATGAAGCATTACGTAAATCTAATTTCGACACTCGAAACGTACTAACTTGTTCTGCATGAATGACGACTATTTATGTTGTAATGAGGGTCGATTTGGGGGGGGGGGCACATCACGCATTGCTCAGGGGCCCGGAATTTCTCTTGGTGGCCCTGTTGCAATTGATTGTTGATTATTGTTTTCACGAAATCTGATAGAAGTTGAAATATGCAGATAGTATTGATTGTTGATATATGACATTTAATGGAATATTTAGAGCTGATCAGGACAATGAAGTTATTTCTCCTGTGACAACTCAATTCCCTTAAGAAGTCGCTAGGTTCTTCAGATTTACTGCTTTAAAGTGTCATATTGTTTACGACTATGTGCTATGAAATAATTTCACACTGCCTAAATCACTGTCTAAATCGAGCAGTAAAATGATAATTAGTGAGAAAGATACCCAGACGAACTTTCTACAGCTGAATTTCAAGAATTTTGAAAGTACTATAGTGAACACATAATTAAATTGAAACTCTGTTACAGTGTTAATATTTATAGCTATAGAACCACGGACACTCCAAGTACGTGAACGTTAGCGTTCCATAAACTTTTTTACAATAGACACGCCCTCTACAAGTGAAATTGGTTTTACACTTGAAAGCCCTAATAATCAGTTTAAACGCTTTAAAAACGCTCTTCAGTGAATAAGTGTTGTTATGGGCTGTTCCGGTAAAGTGAGCATTTTTAAGGCCCTCCCAACAAGTATTAACCACTAATAAATATATCTTATTGCAGCCTCAGTCTGGTGAAATGCATACACTGTGTTTATTGGTCACATTGCAATGTTTATATGAAAAAGCAGCAGGAAAATGGAATTGTATAAAAGGAAAAATTTAGAACGGCCTTAAAAAGTGCTCACTTTACCATGAACAGCCCATACCAGTTGTAAATCCAGTATATGTTCCCGAGTTTCGACCCGGAAGATAGAAACAGAAAGCAACGAGTTGCAACGACCCCCGCGGGACACAAACCGAATCAACATGGCGACAGCAAACTGTTGTTCCTTGCCGGTTCCTTTGATCCCGAACTTCCGTGGAACACAGCGAGGCATGCTGGAAAGCGCTACTACCAACTTAACTTTTCTTTCGAAATAAAAGCTCCACCACCATTTGTAATTATGTTCCAGTGTTCTTGTATTCTGTTTCAGATGGACTCGTTAAAACAAAGATGTAGTAATCTTCAATTAATATGTGTACTTGTAATTTTATATTTTCAGTTATTGATGTTTTTTAAAGTGTATATTGGGCATATGTTAATATGTCATGAGTGTAAATTTTGTTGTCTGAATATTGGTACCACTCTAATTTTCGAATTTATTTTCAAATGCTCAACAATAGGCACTGTACTACATTCCGCTAAACTCACACACATATAGTTACTATGCTATAATTTTCACATTTATACGGGCATATCTTGTATCCGTAACAAAATTACCATGGCTTGAAAGGGGCAAATTTTAAATATACATTGTTTGGTGATAATCCGTGCAAGAATTCAAAAGTTTTTAGGGTGACACGCAGGCAGACAGGAAGATGATCTCATAAGCATATTTTTTCGTAGGAAAGTATGCTAAAAATGGAAACTCCCGGCGTACTGTAACCGGACTGCCTTCTGTAAAAAGAATATGTTAGTTTTGTTTTATTTTCCTGTAACTTTATCATAAAATCGTAAATTATTGTGATAGTGCATTTTCCGTAAAAGGCGCCTTTGTATGTCGGCAGCTTTAAAAAGACCATAGCAAATTCTACTGATGAACTCATTGTATTTGTAAGTTTTGTAGCGAATTGAAGAAACTTAACTGCAAAAGTATCTTAAGTCGCAAATTTTCTGGCAGCCTAATTTCTTTCGTTTTGAGATGGGTTATTCGTCACAGTTATTTGAATTTTCAATCATTCGTTTAATTTCTGTTTATTCATTACAAACTATGGCACCAGGTTTACACGGATGGTGTCTGCCGATTGCCAAGTAGTGGAAACCTATTCTGAAATAAAATATGCATTGATTCGGTCATAATTATGCTAACGTAGCAGAGTTTCTAACTGTGTTTACTGTAGGGTACTACAGACATGGTCATATTTTCGGAAAGCTCAACAGAATAAAACTATCTTACTTGCTAGACAACATTACTTTCAACCAGTCACTGTGCTTGCTTGCCTGCCTGTCGAATCGTTTGTTGGTCTTGTTGCTTATGGCCCGGAGTTTGAAACCTGGGGAAGTTATCGTAAGCCCATCTTGCTGGATAATAATAGCCTACTAATAATAATTCTTATACGTACACGAAGTTAAAGGGTGGTTTCCAATTGAACACTGCATTCGACTGTTCAACATGCAGAGTTCATTAAAAAAGTCGTACACATCCACCAAAACTGTCAGACAAGTAAGACTAAGTGCATATTAAATAAGAAAGCGCTTAATTTGTAACACAGTAAAATACTTTCCTATAATTTTATTTTTATGTTTCAAAAATCAATACTATTCTTAATCAAAATTTGAACGTGTTTCCATTTTGGTTCCTACAAAAAGCATAGTTTGCAAAAAAAAATCAAGTTAGGTTATTATAATAATTACTGTGGATGTATGTAATGAAAATAAAGTTAGTACAGTGTTTTCATAAGTAAGTGCTCTGAAGCCCATGTCACACAATCAAATTTTTCCGTCAGACTTCTCCCAATAAGTTTGGTCAAATAAAGCTGGACAGTTATGATGTCATCGAAACGTCATAAACGCCGCCATATTTGTCTGCAAATTTGGATGGCTTTAGTTTCCATCAAACATTTGAAAATTGGATCGGTTCTAAAATTTATTTGCTGTTTGACGGTCTCAGCCAATCAAAATAGTGCACGACAAAATGTAACGTTAAGAAACTTAAAAAATAAAGTACAATTGCTGGAAACAAAGTAAGTTAAGATAATTAATTTATGTACAAGCTGTCTGGGCATGAATGCTATTTTAAGTGAAGATTGCACATAATATTATGAACTCAGATGCATTAAATTTCTTTGTGCAGGAAACATATATTAAAAATAAAATTTTTATTTAGTAAACAAACGAAAAAAAAAATTACAATATTACTTACATTTCTTCCTGTAATTGACCACAATGGAAAAATCAAAGCAATATCTCACTATGAAAATAATTTTTAAATGATATTTCAAATTAGATTCTCCCAATAAAAAGATTTGACATGTGTGACACATTTTCAAACACATTCAAGATTATTTGATAAAATCTGTTGAAAATAAAAATTTTATGACCGTATTTTGTCCCAAAATTTTATTGTCAAATATGGTTGAAGGGAGAAATTTGATAGTGTGATAGGGGCTTACAGTAACTACAATTCTCACCCAGTTGAAAAAGAAATATCACCGGTTAAGTGCAGTCGAGTAATGTGGAGTGGAGAGATTTGGGCGACTTTTCGTCAGGATCTTGAGAGCGGATGAGGTTGAACCGATGTGAATATGGGGTGGTGCCGGAATGAAAGGGTGGGGGGACGGAATATCCCCAAGAAAACCTGCCGACCAGCGGCACGATTCCCACGTATGATAATTCGGGGGCGACCCCGCCCGCAGGTTCGCCTTGGTGGGAGGCGGCGTTGAGTACATACGCGAAAGAATAGCAGTGGCCCTCACTCCGCCTAGTGTCGGTGATTTTCGTAGACCTCTGCCCACACGTGTTGCAATTGCGTGTTCTCCTCATTTGTGTATACACAAGTCTACACAAATGAGGAGTGATCGATTGTTCTTGATTACAAGATAACGTGAAATTCGACGAAGCTAATCGGGTATTCTTTCGAATGCCAGCGGAAACTGTTGTCATAAAACGTGATGTCAGTATTACCGAGAATTGGCAAAACCATTCATGTTTCTTTATCCCAGTCGATGATTTTTTTCTAACGTTATATTTACGTTGCTTGACGTACCGTTATAAGAATTCACCTGTGCTGTGCATGTTTAGAAATTGTCATTAAATTTATTTCAACAGAGTGGTATAGCACATTTCCTTTCTAAAATTACACTAACTATTTCAGTGTTTCCCAAGATGAAATCTGGGAGTAGTTCCACATATCGAACTGTATGTATAGTCATGCACGCATATATAGGCTACATACATGAATACACATAAATAATTTTGCAGTTTTTATGAAAAAAATGTATCTCCGCATTTAATAATTTATGCTCAAAATTACATATTTATATATAAACTGTTGTTGTGTAGGCCCTACACGTCAGTGTTACATCTTTTGATAATTTTTGATATAGTGTAGACTGCAGATTTAATCCGTATCTCGTTGCCTCTGCAATACGTAAAATGCGCAAAAAAAGTTGTTCGGTTGCCTGTTAAAGGCTCATCTGTGTACATTATACATCACTAGCTGTTATAGGCTGTTCACGCTAAAGTGAGCACTTTTTAAGGCCCTTAACTATTAATAAATATATTTTATTGCAGCTCGAGACATTAACTTTCGTTAATGGTGAAATGTATATAATGTGTTTATTAGTCTGATGGCAGTGTTCATATTAAAAAGTGACGGGAAGATAGATATCTAATAAAATGAAAAATTCAGCAGGGCCTTAAAAAGGGCTCACTTTACCGTGAATCGTCTTCCCGCGGCTCCACTCGCGTGCAAAATTCAAACCTTAATTATAATGTCCAAGTGCTGTATTTTAATTGTTCTTCTTTATTACTGTAATATTCTGGATTAGCACATGGATTAATTTTCATCCTGGAAAAACGAACATTTCCTTAAGTAATATAAAAACCAGACCTCCAACCAGCGCCTACTTCAAATGGTTTTTATATGTATTCCCTAAGAAACTGTTAGATTTTCCGGGATGAAAAGTACCCCATGTGCTAATCCAGAATATAATCTACCCCTGTACCAAATCTCATTCAAATCCGTTGAGTAGTTACAATGTGATTCATTAAAAAACATACAAACTTTGACAGTTATAATATTATTAGGATTAGGATTTTACTTGCAGCTAATCTGCGTATCAGTTGCAGGTTGTCTGGAGCACAAACGCTTCGTGCGCTGACGTCTGTTGAGAACTGCTGGCGGGAACGTGACACGAATTAGGTTAAAGGCTGTTTCACGATAAAGTGAGCACTTTTGAAACCAACCTTAGAAAAAAGTCACTGCTCCTACCTGCATATATTTTAACTGGCGCACTGAGTGACATGCGCCCAGTAAAGTTGGTAACGATGGAGGGAAAGTAGTTCCGTATCTGAACGTCGAATAAAAAGTGTTAGGTAACCATTTGCGATAACGTGAATTATTCCTTTAACTTTATGTTTTTTTCTAATGCATCGAAATGAGCAAATTTGTAAAATATTTAATGTTCTAATAATATCCCATTTTCACTTTACCGACGCATGAATAAAGTGATGAGGCCCATGGCAATGTTAATTATACATAGGACGGGAGAAAAAACAACGTGTATACAAGTAGATCTTAAGCAGGGCTTTCAAAAGTGCTCAGTTTACTGTGAACAGCCTATAAAAAGATGAGACCTTCAACCGTGCCATTAATTGGTGTAGGCGTTTGTCTAGAAAACGTATTTGTACGTTTTCAGCATGGTTAAGCTTCGATACGTATAATTCGTACGTTAATATATTGAAACACGTAGAGTAAGGTAAAGATGTGCGGAGTTTGATTACGTGCTGTGCAATCACCATATTCATTTCTAACCAATGGGGAAGCAGGAGCAAGGATGTGGTTCCGTTTCCTTGTGCACCCAAGAATCTTATGTTAGCTACTAATCAAGAACGAAAGTTTGCCTTGTTAAACACTTTAGGCCCAAACGGGGAGGGGAGGGCGTCTAGGGGTTATTGATAGTGACCCGGGGGGGGGGGGAAGTTTCAGTTATGGTTGCCGATCCCCCTCTCCCCACGTCGAGCTCCGGCCCCCGTGGCGGTCGGTCGTGTTCGTCGGGAGCCTGGGTGGCTCAGTTGTTGATTTCGCGCGTCAGCTGGGGTGGCCCAACGATCAAGGCGGAGGATGTTGGGTGTATCCCGATGTGCTGAAACATGCGAAGTGTGGCGAACCACTCCACTGCCGGATTCTGCGGGCTGTCAGCAGTAGATGCGTGCGGAATGCAATGGAACAGCATCGGACCTTGGACGACCTCCCCCCGAATCAGTGACCCATGGACCAGCTCGCCACCCCCCAGAGCTGGTTAGCCACTGTAAGCCCCCTCAGGAGGATTCTTTTGAAGATGGAGAGGATGGCCTCCAGGAGCAGTTCTCCTCGCCTTTCATCTGGACGCACCTGCGTCTAGGCCAGCGGATTCGCCACCCTGGATAGCCCCTGGAATTCCCACCAGAGGGATGGTTTTGAAGGATGAGGAGGACTGCCCTCCGTCTTCAACCTTGGTAGATGTCGGGCCGAAGGGAGAAGATGGAGCAGGTGCCATGGCTGAGCCGCCCGGACTTCTGGCGCGCTCGGCGGGAAGCTGGGGCCCCAGCTTTCAGTCACTGCTGTCGGTGTTGCTGTGCGGATAGTCAGGCTGCCCGTGCGGCGTGTTTCGGAATTAGGTTGTGACCACACAGTGCGTCACTGAATTGCGCGTGTTTGATTAACGCCAACGTTCCAGTGCGGTGCAGTGCAGCGTGATAACAGTTCTGTTGGCGTCACATCCAGGAAGTGGAACAGCAGATAGCGGCCAGCAGGGTGCTGATACCAAGCACAGGAAAAAAGAAACATTCTTAGGATATAAGCTATTCGCGGTTAAATGACCCATGCTTAAACTATACTTTTCTCCTAGTTTGTATCCGTCCGTCGTGTGTAAAATTAATATAGTCATTGGCCTAATGACTTTATTCGCGCCTCCTCGAAGTAAAACCGTGGAATTTTTTGGAATAAAAATGTTTCATGAATATACAATATCCAGTGTATAACTCGGATGTGTATAAACGGGGAAAAAACGTCCAACTTGATTTAGGGCCTGTCGTAAATCTAAACGTTACACTGACAATACCAACACCAGGGTTAAACTAGCCTATTTTACTTGCTTCGCAGCCAACTTAAAGGTGGCCGCCCGGGTAGGCCGCCGAATGACGTGCAGAGCTCCAGAAAAAAAAAAAAAAAAAAAAGTCCAGCGTGTTTAGTTTAACTGAGGTCTGCTTACGAATAACATTTAAGAAACTTTACGCTTCTGTATACGTTTTTCAGTTCCTCAATTTCTATCCAAAGCATGGTTTTGTAATAGTGAAAATTGCTTGTTTTCGCGGTAATTTTTAGGTATGAACATTCCGGTACGAAACATTAAAAAAGGAATAGAGACGTGCATCAATCCCTTTATGTTTAACATTGCGTTATATAATGGTAGGGTCTCCGCTGAAAGTCTCATAGAGGCGCGTTGTCGACGGCAAGACAGCACGCCTGTTCAGTGCTTTGCGCGTAGAGGCGACGAGAGAGTTGATGAGCATGTCTCGGTCGCCCCTAGCGCTCCCACCCTTTTAGGCCTCAGACGTGCAAAATTCCTTCAACCAGGCGGCCTCCTTAACGTGATAGCGTGTATGCCAGTGTGTACGATAGCATATGTGCATTTACCGGGCAGTGGGTTTTTTTTCAAGGGTTGATTTGAAAAACGTTTACTTTACTTTGGACGACGTATAGACTAACTAATTCACACGGCGTTAGTGCGACAGTACGCGTAGGTTATACCAATTTTTAAATTAATAGTTAAAGGATTTAAATCAATTTAATTTAGAAATAATTCGTTATGAACATCGTGTAAATTGTTAAAGAAATAACTAGACTTGCAGTAGTTTCAAATGGATATCATTATAAAGTAACGTCATTGCGTAATATAATTTGCTATCAAGTATTCAAAAATGTACTTGTGAGAACTTGGCAGTTAATTGAATATCTTTGTATAGGCTATTCAAGGTAAAATGAGCATTTTTGAAAGCCCTGCTTAAGATCTACTTTTATGCACGTTGTGTATTCCTCCGCCTTCTATAAAATTATCATTGCCATTGGCCTCATCACTTTATTCATGCGTAGGTAAAGTGAAATTGTGGAATTATTAGAATTGTAAGTATGTTACAAATCTGCTCATTTTTATATTTAGACGCATAAAAAAAACAGAGAGGAGAATAAATAATTCTAGTTTGCACAAATGGTTACTTCACACTGTTTTTTTTTACGTCAAGATATGGAACTATTTCCCATCCATCATCACCAACTTTACTGGGCGCATGTCACTCAGTGCACCCGTTAAAATGTATGCAGGCAGAGGCAATGACTCTTTTCTAAGGTTGATTTCAAATGTGCTCACTTTATCTTGAACAGCCTTTAGACAAGTAATTCCGACAGTTTCCAAAGTCGTAGCCTACTCCAGGAAACATTGCCAAATGGTTCAGTAGGATAATACAATAAGACTGAAGTAGTATTGTAACCCGGACACCGCCCTACACTGCTCACAGAATGAGTTCTGACGTACTTAAAAAAAAAAAAGTCATAGCACGTGTCGCGCTATCGCCGCTTACCAGGGAAACCCAACATTCACGTCGTCGTAGCGTGGATCTCGTGTGGACTGCATTTTGCGTATCCACTTTCAGTACGTTCCATTGTAAATACTTATAACTTTATGTTTGGACACTACGAGTTGCTAAACTCTGTTACTGTTTGTATAATGTAACGATGAACAAAACCCTACGGGCCGAAAGGGAATGTGGCGTTTGTCGGGGTGTTCCCGTGTTTCCACCATTGCATTCCATTCATTGGGGCTGACGACTCCAAATACTGTCCGGTACTTCCTAGTAAATTTTTTTAGGGCAGCGCTCTGCCTTGCACGTGGCCAACAGGTCCGGTGGGCGGAGTCGAAACGGTGCTATCTCGCCCAGGGGGGAGGGAGGAAAGAAAGTGCGCAGTCTTGGATGCGCGCTGAATCATTCTACCTGCTGCGTCCGGCGAGGACGGTACACCGTTAGTATAGGCTATTCACGGTAAAGTTGGCACTTTTGAAAGCCCTCTTATCTTATTTCGAATAATAGTAAATAAATATATATTTTTTTAAATTTTAGCCTTAGACGTTAACTTCTGAGTGCGGGGGAATACACACACTGTATTTATTACTTACATGGCAATATTTACTTAAAAAGTTGGCTAAAGGACAAGAAATTGCTGAAAGGAAAAAATTAATAGGGTTAATTAAAATACTTTCAAACCTTACTTCACCATTCCTCGAACACTATTAAGTCTAATTTTTTCCAAAATGTTAATGGCAATTGATCAAGACTAGGGACAATGCTGCCGTACAATTTTTTTTTTATTGTGTGAAATCAGGATGTCCGAAAATTATGTGGCAACGTGGTGTTAACAGTGTGTCAGAAAATCAGAAAAATTTTGGAAAATAATGTTGCATTGTTTCGCTTTGGCTTTAAATAAAAGGCATGTATTATTTGCGGGAAATATTGTTGCATACAAGGCCAGTAATAATTTCAAACATCTTGTTAGTCTTACTAAGCATCGGTTTCATTGATTATAGTTTGCTTAATTTTATACCCATGCCAATTTTTCTTCGCAACGGACATTGCTAATTATTAGTTATCCAAAAGTTAATTGTACATCACACATTAAAATATATTTGCAATAATCACAAGGGTCCCTCCTTCCTCCCGATGCTGAAATGCTGGTGTCTGTGTCATAGGATTTAGCATTCTTGCCTGTAAATCTACAGATCGTAAGTTCGAATCTCGATTAGAACATTGGTAATGTTAGATTTAGTTAGTTTTTGGGTCATCTCTCAATAAGCCTGCCAGCAGAGAAGCGTGTACATTCAAACATTTTATGAATAAAAATTGCCGAAATTTTCACATTTCTTTCGATGTCATATTGCACTTACCCAACCAGGATAATGGTTGAATCTTCTGAGTTTTCACTAACGGTAATTTTATGAAAATTCTTACATTTCAAAAATAACATATATGCAATAAATCTTGGCTAATGCAATTTTAAAATTTAATCGAAATGCTTACTGGTAATACGAGAAAATTATCTATTTACCAATTGTATTCTACTGAAATATATTTGTAATATAGCGGAATGAAAATTATTACTGGTTTTAGTAGTCTGTTTATATTGTTTAGTAATCTGAAATTTAGTGGAATAAAAATAGTATCTGTATGTAGTTGGATTCTTCTAGATATTTGATTTTATGTGCAATGCTTACGCTTTTAGAATACATTTTTTACATTACGCAGCTACTACATACGAACATTCGAAGATGCCTAATTTGGTGATATTTGGCACATTTCATCCAATTTCCCATGCGCCGAAACACTAAGCCAAAATTTTCATGTATTGTGGTTTACTCTCAAATTTTACCTCAAATTTGTCATAAATAGTTTGTATTTATTTTTATATTTTACTAAATTATAAAGAAAATACCAAACCCTTATTATTGCTACTTAATTTTGGTGATAGTAGTCCCTTATTTAGCTATGAACTAATTTATACACTGCTCTTAAAGTAAATCAGTGAAAAGGAAATCTTAAAAATTATTTTAAAAATTCATTTTAAAAACATATCAAAACCTAAATGCATAAAAATGCACATTTCACTACCCTGTAACAATGTTTATTGCAATATGATATATTCTCGCAAAGATAAGGGAGAGAAAGTATACAACTATGAATACAAGTAAACAAAATTAAATACTTTTTATACAACAAAAGTATAATTTAAGAGATGGTAAGTTATGATTGAATTGTTGGTTGCTCATTTATGGCATCGTGGCAACTGTTACATCAGTACTTGAAAATAAATTAACAGCAATAATTGATATTAATCTTCTAGATATTTAATTGCTGTTTAAACTACACAACGAACATTGTGCAAACAATTGATATAGTCAGCCTTCAGTTACGGAAGTTGGCAAGAATAACCTGCAATGGAAATTTACTTATTCAGCTGAACCACTGGATGTTCCGTATTTGACAGTATAAAACTCTTCCATCGAAGATTTGAAAACTACCAACTAGGTCACATTTTATAAGCACTATCCACAAAGAATTAAACACGAAATATTTCAACAAAATTATACACTATCGACCAAAAAGTAATTGGGCACCTGTCCACAATGCTTGCTCGATGATTGTCACCCCGTTAGAATCTCGTATGGCAACCTCTTGCGGCTATAACAGCATCCACCGTGTCTGGCATGCTCTCTACGAGTGTTTGCAGGACATCCACGTAGATTCGTCGTCATTCCTCTTGCAACCATTCCATGAGTTGAGCAATGGATTTTGGCCGCGCCTGACGAGCCCTCACCCAGCGATCCAATTCGTCCCAATGATGTTCTATAGGGTTGAGGTCGGGGCTCTGGGCGGGCCAGTTTTGTCGGCGTACCACTGCATAGTAGCCCTTGAAACATGGCACCTGGCATTGTCATCCTGGAAGTAACACGGGTCCATTCCGTAAAAACGCCACAATGTTACGAGCATTTCATTATCCAGAATGTTACAATAGGCCTCTGTGTTCATGCTACCACGAACAAACACCAGCGGTCCTACGCCGAAGGCCGTGAAACAGCCCCACACCATCACTCCAACCACCACCGAATTTCCTAGTTGGCACTATACACTCCGGCAGAAGCCGTTCCCCGGGTAGACGTCACACCCATACACGTCCATCGGACCGGAAAAATGTAAACCTCGACTCATCACTCCACAGAATCGATTTCCACTGTTCCAGTGTCCAGTTGTGATGGTCCAAACACCACCTGAATCGTCGAGCTTTATTGCTTGACGTGATATGGGGCTTATGTGCAGCTGCTCTTCCGAAATATCCAATTCGGTGAGTCTCTGTATGCAATGTTCCAATGGAAACCGATACTCCTGTTGCTACATGAAACTCCTGTCGGGAGGTAGTCATGGGTTGTGCCAAATTTTGACAATTTCGCGTTTCAGGGTTCTGCGATTTCTGTCGGTCAAGGTTGAAGGTCGCCCAGAATGTGCGGCATTGGCACAATGCCCATCGACCTTCCACTTACGCAGGACGAATACGACAGTTGTTTTGGGCCTGTTTATCTTCCGTGTAATCGCCTGGCTAAACAGCCCACTAAGATGGCAGCCCACAATCACGCTTTTATCGAAGTCCGATACCGCTTTACCTCGTGCCATCTCCTTGTCAACTGGTTCTACACCGACCTGCAGCGTATGGCTGCAGGTCAACTGACGTACTGAATTACCTATCTTCACGGGTGCCGAATTATTTTGGTCGATAGTGTATTACAATGATAAAAATTGTGACCATTATTATTTCTACGTCCAAAGACCAGGTAAATGTAATACAATTTTAAAAACATTTACGTCCATATAATACATATTAGGTTAATTTGTATGCATTATAACATGTTGCTTAAAGTAACAAATATTAGATAATTTAATGCTTGCACTCCTGTACCATCAGTATAACAAAAATAATGTGTCCAAAAAATAATGGTTTTAGTTTTTTATAATGGTGATCATTTCCTACGAATTTACGCTACATAGTAATTTCGATTTTGATCTTTTTTCAAACATTGTCTCTTTATCTGTTATTACATTTATATAATACAGTTTTTATAAGTGCATAATTACAAAAAACGAGGCTTAAAAGCAATATGATAAATAGAAACTTTACAAAGAATGAAGTATGATCTGTTCACATTTATAACGATATGAAGGCACCTTGATGAAACAGCGGTTACATTATATCTTTGTAATCCATGCACAATATAAAAAAAAACTGTACTCTAACAATTTATGAAATATCACACATTCTCAACCGTTGTAGTATGACACAAAAATGTAACTGTTGTTATTTCTTTGTTAAAAAAAATATGTAAGTTATATTACGCAGCTCTCTTCACAATATAATTTTTGTAGTTTCAACAGTAGCACTGGTTTTAGATTTCTTCTTCTCACGTTTAGCCTCTTAGGCAGATTTGATATGCGGACGTTCGCGTATAGGCGTATTTCTGGGATGTCTAGGGTCAATAATTTCTGGTAAAAGGGAATCGTAAAAGATAGAAAGAAGCTTAGTAACCATTTTATTTTCCCAAAAGTCCTTATCTCGTTGAATTTTCAGAGATACCATGCCTTTCACGGCGGAAGACATGCAATTTCGTCGTATGGACTCCAGTCCATACGACGAAATTGCATGTCTTCGGCCGTGAAATACGGAGGACTTCCTGTATTTGGTACATGTAGTTATGGTTCAGTTTTAGCTGTGGCTTTCCATCTTCCATTTATAGGTACTTTATTTTACCTTTTGCAAGTGCATCTAATGATGGCATAGATATAGCAGAGGATGGGCACTTTACTTCAATTATTTGGTAATCGCCTATGAGTAGAGACCTGAAGAATTCGCGAATTCATTTTGGGACAAGCTAGAATTCCAAACTCGTGTGTTTATATAACTTTGTTATCCATTAGTCTACATAGTGTTTGACACCTTTTGGATAACGCTGACCCAATCGTTGGCATCCACTGTGACAGCAGACAACCAATGTACAGTTGACATAGGCATATTTGCACGTACGACTGTAGAGTCTAGCCTGCAGATTATTGAACTCGCGAATTTTTCAGGTCTCTACCTATGAGGACATCTGGCGATGCTCCTAAAAGGGATATTATTCGTCCACAATTAAACCACTTTTTTTTAAACTACTATGTCTGGATTTTCTCTTTCAAACTTAGCAATCGCCACTGACTCTTTTTCGATCTCACAATATATTCAGGTTATTTGTAATTAACACTACAGCACGTAACATTTGACTATACCCTGCATCCTCACGACCTACACTAAGAAATTTAGGGGTTGTTTTTTCCTGGGTTTATGGAGATGATTTTGAAAAAGTACAACTGAAATTAGGGAAAACCAATTTTTGTTTTATTTTGGGATGCTGAAACAGTATGAACGATTTGTTTCGTCTGAGGCAAAATCTAATTTGAATAAAATACGCCACGTGGTTAGTGTATATATTTTCCCCCAGGATTCTAATGTTTATTATTGAAACATTATCATTATATGTGCAATTATTAAAATTTCGACATTAAATGAAAATTCTTCTCACATTCCACATAATAAATTAAATAAATAAAATTTATCATGATGCCGTTTTCTCATTATCAAAGGCCACTAGACGAAAGCATTCTATCTATATTAACGTCTAATAATTTTTCTAAATCCTGTCCATTATGCTACCTGAATTCACACGCAAAACATCACATCACCCATACGGCTAGAACACTAGCTCAAATACTATCTGGTATAGATCTTTCAACATTTCATCTTCCAGCTATCCGCAATACAGTTTTTTCCCTTCCAAAGTGTCTAGTCTCTTCCCCTCTCCCGTCTTTTGGAAAACTCTCACCCTGTCTCATCTGACCTACAAAGAGCTGGCGCGCGGAAACAATTCTCACCTAAAATTACGCAAAAATAAGTCGAAAACTAGATTTATTTTTGTTTTAATACTGTATCAAGAAATCAATTTTCTTGTCAAAGAGTAATCCATTTTTTTTATTCTGTGGAAAGAAAACGGCAAAATATAATACAATTGTTTAATTTTTGTAATATGAGAATTGCTCCATTTTTTTTTCTTATTTTGTAGCTGCATGAAAATTTATCTTTGCACCGTAAATTAATGTTTTTATTGAGTTGAAAAAAAAACAAAACTTCCCATATAGTTTGGCAACATCACAGTGTAGTCAGTCCTAAGACTGGTTGGATATAGCTATCCTCCTTTTGCTGGGAAATTCCATAATGAAAACTGAATTCATACGACTCAAAATTATAGCTGGTTTCTAAATAAAACCTTTAGAATAAAATGTCTTCAACGGTAAATTTATCAGCGTGTTGACTTCCAGCCCAAGAGAGCACCTCGTATACATCACTGTCTTGAAAATGATGAGATATTACTTTCCTCATGCGCGCATTATTTCGCCAACAGTCATATCGATTATGAGTTGTGAATACACATCTCGACTTCTTTGCATTTGGATTGCAATACGGATGGTTTCATGCTATAAAATTCCTAAGCAGTACCTTCGAAGTTATATCGTGCTAATAAAGCCATACAAATTTATAATGAATTCTTTTGGTAATTGTATGCGATCAGTTTCAATCCTAATCTGGCAAATAATATGCTACAATGTAAGAATGAGTTTTTTTGTGTGTGTGAAGACTTTAGGTGACTTTTCGACTGTTACCATAAAAAATATGAATACATAGATGTTTTAACATTTTAGATACTTTTATTTTTCCTTAATATATTTTTTGTCGTAAAATCCTGTTGTTCAAATACGGACGTTAATATTAAATATTTGTTAAAGTGGGGGGGGGGGCAAGGAGTGGGTTTTGTGAACATATCATTACACATTGCCGAAACTGGTAAATAAAATGACAAGCTCCGAAACACATGAACGTTTAGTCATGAAACTCATCATAAGATGTTGAGACATATTTTTTTTTTTTTTTTCAACTCTTGTAAACTTATTTCAGTGCATTTCTGTATGGTAGACATTCACTTACTCGCGGTAAAAACAAATTAGTCAACTCAAAGTTGTATTTTTTTTAATGTTAAATGTGAGCGCTGATGTACTGTAGCCTATTTCATATTGTGTTCCTGTGTGTACTGTCCATTTTCAGCTAAATTAATGCATTTAAAGTTATTGATAGTTTATTCTTTCAGGACTCCTGTAAGAAGGTTATTTTGAAAAGTTTTACGTTATTTTGGATTGTTTTATATAGACTATATTTTCAACTTAAGCTGTTATCGGTCTTCATACTTTATAAAATATTTATTTTAAGGGTTTTCAGATTTTGCATAGTGCGTAATTATTTGAAAATAATGCAAATAATTTGACATGTTGCAGCGTTTCTAAAAAATCTCACTATAAATATACAAATTTTCTTTTACAGTGCATTTCAATGACTTTATTTTTAAGCTTACCGTACCATCGACAACGAGGTTATTGCGAAAATTATCTGAAATTCAACAGATAAAAGAACGAGGAAGGAATTGGCCTTTGTCTTCTTTCGGGACTCATTCCGGCATTCGCCAGGCGTCATATCGTGAAACGTGAAAAACCCGAAACATGGTGACCATTCCGGGATTCTAGCCGAACTCCCTTTTATTGCGAGCTCCAAGTTTTAATTTATGCTACTTCATTCTAATGGTTGTAATATCCCACCTTCATTGCTGCCTACTTGAACATTTAATCTGTCATTATGTGTGTCTACATTAACAAAAAAAAAAATCTGTGTTGATGGACAACAGGAAAAAACCAAAACGGGCCAATCCGTTCGCTGATCCGGTTGTGTGTACCGACTACCGACACTACATGGGATGTGGAAAAGGGCGTGCGCGCTGCAGTTTCTGCCGGACAATCTGCCTGCTGTCCGCAGACAACTCCTCTTCCCCTCCACATGTTACTGATTATTTTCCCCTTCCACTGGTGAGTCACCTGCTTTGTCCCCTAGCGGCAGGAGGGGAGGTGCATAGAGCACGCCACTCGCCAGCCTCCTAGGAAGAGCTGGAAAGCAGAAACAATGTTTTACGTACGTTCACACCATTTAAAATTTTAAGCGATGACGTTATGTTTTTATTTAATTTTTTTTTCATCAAGCTTTTATCTATGCTCAGTCTCCTAAACATAAAAAAACCTACAGGATGAAATGTGTAAACTGTGCTTGTCGATTTTCTGCCTTTTTGTCACTTAATTTTGATTTCATTTTCTGCTTGTTTTATAAAAATTCGTTTATGGAGTCATAGGCACGTCTTTCAATTTCATTATTTAAAAAAAAAAGACACGGAAAACAATTATAGTGCGGGAATGGCATGTATTTCTGTAGTAGACACATCACTGCCTAAATTTTTACTAGGAAGTCCCCTTAGCCGCCGAATCTCTTTCGAGGTAAACAAAAACACATGTTGAGTTGAGAAGTTTCGTCGTCTCTTAATAGCGAGGTATTGAACGCCGGCGAAGGTGAGATGAGGTAAAGATGGAGCAGCGGTGGAATGCAAGAACAGGAAAAATCGAAAGTGCCCCGCCGGGAATCAAGCTAGGTTCGCTTTGGCGGGTTACGGGTTGTCTAACATACTGTACACTTGCATGCATAACCGTATCGTGGAATAGCTGAATGTCACTGAAAACAGCAGATAATGCTTCGTCCCTAAAAGTGAAAACAGTTGTACGATTCATGGTATTATGTAATGTCAAAGACAGCATGCAATCTTCGAATGGTGGAGGTGAAACACACATTAGTGCCGGTAATACAGGAATGTGGAGACACGAACATTTGGGTTACGTATTTTTTTTAAAATACGATTTGGAACTGCAGAAAACCTGTTACTGCCAAGGAATTTTTTATAGTAAATTATTATATTTGCCATTTTTCCCCACATAAATTTCGTAACACGGAAGGGTAATGAGTATGTAAACAGTAACGACAAATTTTCCTCGTGCCATAATCCTGAATCCCACCTTTTCGATGAATTCACACAGAAATATTTTAACGGATTACTGGAACACCTGGCCGGTGCGTAACTTCTATTACATCCTAGTTCGTAGGGTGCAGTAAACACCACGGGCACGCAACACGAGCCCGTAAAGATAAATGCACGTGGACCCGAAATTAATTACACGTTGAGTGGTAGTATGCATCAGTATAGGTTTCATTCTTTCACTAAAAGAATTGAGAGTTTGACGACATTAAGGACCATTGTTCGAAGGGACTGTACAAAATGCCACTCCGTTCCTTAGCGCAAGGCATTAGTACATTGCATCATGCTTCGTGTTGTTCAAACGAGTGTGCGTCAGCCAGTAAAACGTGCTTAAGGTTGAAGTAAAGCAACTGCCTATGGAGTACTGCAACTGACTGTACATTATGAAGAACTCAAAAAATATTAGTACAGACACCATAAAAATTGTCAGAGAAATGTGATTTATGGTGTATATGAAAGAATAATGTACCTATCAATTTCGCAACATTATAGAATATTTTACTAAAATATTACTTCTTAAATCTAAAAAAATTAATCGTTCGATAGAGTCTATGTTTTGAACTAAATTTAAGCGCTTTTCCGTTTTGGATGCTTCGGAAAGCAGAATTAACAAGAAAATCTTCTTCAGTAAATATAGTCATAATATTTACTGTGATCATGTGTAATAAAATCACAGTAATAATGTATTATATCAACTTTATAATTAACTTTATTTACTTAAATTTCAGCCACAAATATTTGTGACTAATGGATGCGCATAAAATCAACTATAAAAATTATTTCCTACATTATTATTACAATTTTCTTACACACAATCATAGTAAACATTATGACGATATTCCACGAAGAAGATTTTCTTGTAAATTCTGCTTTCTGAAGCATCCAGAATCGAAATATGTTCAAATTTCGTTAAAATTACAAACTATTATAATCGATTATTTTTTTAAATTTAAAAATTACATTTTAGTAAAATATTTTATAATGTTGCAAAATATATACGTTCTTCTTTCATATACAACATAAATCGCACTTCTGTGACAATTTTTATGGTGTCTGTACTAATTTTATGAGTTCTTCACGTTGTATAGTCGGGTGCAGTGCTCCATAGGCAGTTGCTTTACTTCGACATTAAATGCATACCTATATCTCTCATGTATACTGCTCACAAAAAGTTCAGCATATATCAGAATCCAGGATGTTATATTGAATAAAAATTGTTTACATTTCATGTGGGGAAAGAAAAAAAAACGCAATACTCTTTTACGCCACTCCAGTACGAAACAAACAAAAGGCATAGACTGAAAAACCACGTAAACAAAGGAATCTCATTAGTTTCAATGTAAAAACAAAGGTCTTCTGAGATGCATTGACAAGCGTCAGTAACGTGCAGGAGCTCACGACTTCTAAGGCACGCTTGTATTAAACGAGGCATGCCAAAAACAATATCCTTAAGCATCTCCTGAGGCAAATTGTCCCATTCCCAATCGCGGCATTTTTTACAGCCAGAATGGTCATTGGTGTTTGTGCACGGTTTGGAATCGCTCTGAGGAAGGACTATACATTCTCTATGTTTGCAGTTCATGTCAGATGAATAAGCTGGCCAGTTCATTGTTCGGATCCCAGCGGGAAATATGCTAAACTTTTTGTGAGCAGTGTAATTCATTTGGTGTCCGTGAGACGTGATTCTTCTGAGCGCGTATTTAATGTACTACCGGATGTTACCACATCTTACTACTATATTACTGTCGCGGATGTTTGCCATCAGTCAGGTATTCTATTTATTAGTTAAATATCCATTGCGAATTCCTTGAAAATGGCCGAGGGGTTAGGAGCAGTTTAATAACACAAAACAATCCTGTCTTATTTTTTTTTTTTGAGTATGTCGTAATTGTTTGCGGATATGGTTAATGAAGGTTTTAATATTTTGCGTATTCAGAGTAAATTAATTATGCCTGACTGAAATATTATGCTAGTAATACATAAATCTATAAAGCTCCACGGCCCATTACGATCTTCGGTCATCAACCAAGACAAGTGCCAATTAATTCCATAGAATGCCTCCCCATTTCCACACCCATTAAGTTCCTAATTGTAAATAGCTTTCTTGAGAAAGTAAATGCCTTTGTTCTTCCCAAATCGTTCCCCGCCACGTAATTACAAGAAGCAATGACACAGACTTATAGTTAGACCTGTGTGGTTCGTAAAATACATGAAGGCCAAGTTTCTAAATAATGATGATGTGTAAAGTTGCACATTTTCAGCAGGTTTTATTTCTATGGTATACTCCATCCATGGTTACTTTACCCTTTTCTGAAGCCCTGCTTAAGTTCTACTTCCAGGATATTCCTCTACTTTATGTAACAATGTTTATAACAAGTCTATAGGGAATTACACCAAAGCTACAACACGCCGCATTCGTGCGCACTCAGTGTAATAATATTTTGATAAGACCTACTTATTATTAGGCATTACCAACACACCTATTTTCTCGCTGTTTTTATTCGTATTAATTATCAATGAAATATTATAATTGATAGATAAAATACAAATAAAAATTCAATTTAACCTACAAAATATGTTAATACATGTATGAAACACTTATCACACATGACATATTAAGGGAAGAACAATACGCGTCATGCATGGAGTGATTTTCAAAGGTATGATTCACAAAGTGTGAATTAACCACGAACGGACTATATCAAGCAATTATAAACGCTTGAACTTTCAGATTGAATAACACAAGTCAGTTTGGGAAGCTGCATGGACGTTGAAAATATTTCAGTAGTTTTGACTTCTATGTCTAATGTTTTCTGGTGTTTTTAAGGCCAAGTTTTAAAGTTCTAATATTCTACTAAAAGTTATATTCTATTAAACGCTGAGATCACTTCCTGTAACACTTAGATGTTTGGGAAATGTGTTGGTGTATATCATGACTTAAACTCTCGGCGTGAACGCGTTTTACCACGGCAGAACTAAATTGGTCAGGGAAATGCACACTTGATCGTTTTTTCAAGCATTAGTGTGAATGGCAAGTAAGTTAAACTTGCCCATATTTTGTGTCTCACTCTGTCTCCGTTATGATCACAGATGCCTTTGATTTGGGAGTGTTGTAAATAGTAAACACCCGCCCTTCGCCTGTTTCAGTGTGTTGTGTACAGCTGTGATCCAGTTGGTTGGTATTAGCTGTTCACGTTTTTAAAACATGACTAGGATCTACTTTTCTTCACTTAAGTATCTTTAATGCCATGCGTGAAATTAACATTGCCATGAGCCGGAATACGTTATTCATACGTCGTCCTAGTCACCTAGTGAAACTGTGGGATTGGAAGGAATGTAAATGTGTTGGTAATATTCAAATACATACTATTTTCATATTCATACATTCAAATTCTTATTATATTAATTAATTTCTGTGGCAATAAAGACAAACATTACGCTAGCAAACGTCAACCGTTAAGAACTATTTCTTATTTAAACGATACCATTTTAACTAGGAGGCTGCATTCCAGTGTGTACTGTAGCATAAATGTTGTCATGAGCGGTGATTTTTTTGAAAGGTTTATTTCTAAAAGTGCTCACTTTACCGTGAACAACCTTTACACTAGTTTACTAAGCGAAAGGTTCTAGATTGCAATACCTTTTGAGTTATGTATGTGTACGACAATTTTTGTTAAGTTTAATTTTAGCTTATTGTGTAAGCTGACATCTTCAAATCTTTTACCTGCATACTATTGTTTTTATTATTTAATTCTTATCCGTTTGATATTTACAATAACGAATATCGAATGTGTCAGAAACTATTTTTAAGAATACATGGCCATAAATCAATCACACAATTACAGACACATGCATGCTTTTTACTCGGTATTTGTGTTTGATATAATAATAACGTACACGTCTTAGTACTTAACCTGATGACTTTAAGGGTATGTCGACAATTCCAATGTCTCAACTTGTGTTATCCAATAGTAATTCGAGGGAGATGTTTGGTGGCTTCGATTTGTTTTCGCGCTCAGAGAACAAAATTTTGCACTAAATATTATAAACAGGTGGCAAATAACTAAGGAAAAAAGTCCGCACTTTAAAACAACTAGTAAAAGTAGATTGCGCATGCCTGCTGCCCAGTAACAATTTCTGTGTCACGCATTGAACTGTCCAACTCACGTGGCATTGACCAAGGTTACCATAGTATTTACATCAAAAAGATACGCGTTTTTTTGTTTTTTTAATTAACGGTTTATTGCAAAATAAAATTGAAACAAACTACATATAAACTGTTTGACAGTTCTTACGACAGTGATTTAGTCAATGTTTAAGACATTCACAGTACATATACGGAAATTAGTCTGCCTCATCTTCAGTCTATAAGTAATATCGAAAAAAAAATTATTTCAGCCAAAATTTAAATAAAAAATAAACCGAACAAATACTTGACTGAATACTCTATCTAAGAACGTTATAACACGAGATAAAAGTTGAGGCTATTGCAGATATCTTGAATGGCTTAATATGTCATTGAAAAATACTAGTACTAAGGGAAAACAAGGTCGCAAAGGAAAATGGTAGTATATTGCTCATGTTAGCTGCACAGTGGTCAATCTCCGTGTTCCAGCACTGGACAACGTGTATATGATTCAAGAGTATAACGCTGTGTTTGTAAGTGCTGTGATATGTTTGTACATTTCCTCCAGCCTAGTTTTAATGCAGCTAGGTTATAGTCAAGTAGGCAAAAGTATTTTGTTCACGTAAAAGGGTCTTGTCTGTTGAAAGTTAGAATATAAACAAACAACGTTCATCACTGTGGACCACCATTTGATTTTGACAGTTGTGCTGGCGATGGGCAAGTCAGTGATGGGATGTGTGCAAAACACGAAAATTTGGTCTACCTCATATTTGGTCTTTGTTACGCATTGTGAAATGTACAGCGCTCTGGTATCAGTTTCTGAGAGCTGCGTTCCGTGTATTGTATTTGTCAACACGCAACTCTGCTTGCGTATGACGTTATTGACGCTGGGGTTGGGGTAGGGACAAGCTGATAATTTCGTGTAATAGGCTGCTCGTCAATTTGGGGGGGGGGGGGAGTGCTGCTGCATTACGATAACGCAACATTAGTTGCGATTGACAGTTTCGTTTTTAGTTCCTCTTTTCCCCGTACCCATAGTTTTCTTTAAAAATTAAAGCTCGGGTGGTATTTATTTTGAATGCGCAACGCCTTTCGTTGCTTTGTTGACGTTGTGGCGGTAGGAAACAGGGAAGTGTAGTTTGTGTTTACTACGTTGGCCGCGCAAACAGACGACGACCTTGAGAGAGGGTCGACCACAAGAACGGGCCGCGGTGGCTGAGCGGTTGGAATGATGCGTCTCCCGCCAAGGCGAACCGGGTTCAATTCCTGGCCGGGTCACTCCGGGATTCCCGCAAGTGGGGATCGTGCCGGACGATGCCGTTGGTCGGCGTGTTTTCTCGGGGATGTCCCGTTTCCCTCGAGCACAAGAGGACAATTAGCGTAAGGGTTTTTTTTTGGGGGGGGGGGGGCGGTTGTCGGCTCACCTGGGTAGTGGTGACGGAGGTCCCGGAGACTCAGACAGCGGCGCACCAGGTCGGGGCGCGCCCACGCTACCAGCAGAACGCAGACCACCACCGTCGCCAGTCGTCGGTCGACGAACGAGCTGCCACCGTCTACCTCGCCTCCTCCACCTCCTCCGCCTCCTTTCGCCATGACGCCGCCTAGCTTACTGCGGCCGCCCGCTACCGTTGTGGCTTGGTGCCGAGACCTCGTGATTCCCCGCCGATCCTCTCTCCCCGCGCTCTAAACTGTGCGCGCGGATTTTCCTGCTTCGTTCGGAGAAGCAAGAGGCTCCCTGCTCTGAGGGACTCCGCGCCGCAGTCACTTGTTTTTATGCTCCCGCTGCCCGGAGTTTGGACCTTAGGCGCGTGGAGATATCGTATGTGGTGGGCCTCGTTCAGCCCTCCCTAGACGACCACTCGTCTGCGCGGGAGTGACGGCCAGTGTTGCCAACAGAGTGAAGAGATTTGGGTGACTCATAACAGCGAGGTCTTGAGAGCCGATGAGGGTGATTGAGGCACCGGAATGAAAGCGTGGGGGAAACGGGAGATCCCCGAGAAAACCCGCCGACCAGCGGCATCGTCCGCCACGATTCCCACTTGCGTAAATCCGGGAGTGACGCGACCGGGGATTGAACGCGGTTCGCCTTGGTGGGAGGCGAGCAGGATAACCGCTCATCCATCGTGGTCCCAAACACTTTAAAGAATTGCACTGGCCCACAACTGAAAACCTGCATAATTTTCAAGTAGCAGTAGTACCCATATTTTTAATTAATCTCATAATGCATTGAACAATTTTTTTAACAATGCAATTGAATTTACATAATTTCGCTTGTTACAAGATTTTAGTGTTTTGAGAGTTCTAATATGAAACACAAAAAGCAATGCAGAACTATTATATAAATATTTACCACATCACCTCATACATATTTGAATTAAATTTTCAGACGCCCAAGATAATGTTTTTTGTCCTAATTCCACCGACATTTTTTTTTTTTTTTTTGTAATGCGCTAAACTACCCACTGGCCATTAAACAATTTTTCCTACTAGGTAGTAATCAAAATCCACCAGATCTGGTGGAAAATCCGCTGAGTTGGCAACACTGCGACCTTCCCTTTGTGAAGTCCGCGGGTCCGAGGACCGCGACGTGACACCGACCACGCTATACGCTCGTCAGCCGCGCGCAACAACGACGCAAGGCACTCGGCGCGCACGGCCTTTTAAAAATGTCCGGGTGACAGCTGAGCGTGTGGTGGGGATGCCGTTGCTATCGCAGTCTCTCTTGGTATTGCGGAGGGGGGGGGGGGGGGAATGTGTGTTACTACTACATTCAGTGGCGATTCCCTCCCGCTCTCGTTACATCTCGTGCCCCCTGATCTTTCTTAACAAGTAAATTAATAACGCTACCATTCTCAAAGGCTGTACACGAGCAAGCCAGCACTTATGAAATCAACCTTATAAAAATGGCACTGCTCCTATAGGCTATTCTCCGTAAAGTGAGCACTTTTGAAAGCCCTCTCATTTGGAATAATAGTCAATAAATGTGTTTTATTTTAACCCTAGGCGTTAACTTCTGAATGTGGTGGGATATACACATAGTGTTTATTACTTCTATTGCAATATTAATTTTAAAACGTTGGTTAAACGATAAAAAATGGCTGAGAGAAAACATAACTAGGACCTCAAAGGGTGCACTGATTGTCATGCGCCAAGTAACCATTTGTAATAACTTAAATTATTTCTTTCGCTTTTTTGTTTTTTAAAAGCATCTAAGTGTTAAGAAATATCAGATTTATAAAATATTTACTTTTATAGTAATTTTCAGTTCTACTTGACCGATGCATGAATAAAGTGATGAGACCCATGCCAATGTTAATTTTTCATAAAGTGGAAGAGTACACAAAGTGTTGTAACAGCTAGTTTTAAATTAAAGAAGTAAACTTTAAAACTGTTCACTTCAACAAATATGCTCATTTAAACAGTTGCTCCAGCTAGTTTCTTATTTCTACCATCAGCTGTCACACAGTTAATATTAAATGGTTTTATAAGATTTGTTTTTCTTTTAATAAAATTAACTTAAAAAAAATATTAACGGTTTATAAATTAAATGTTCATCTGATGAATATTTAAAAAAAAAATCAAAATTTCAAATTACAACAAAATACAGTGTCAATGTTAATGATGAAAAATTATGCATCAACCAGTTCTAGCTTTCATCCATAAATTAGTAGTGGAGAGAACAGCATTATTATAAGGATAATAAAATAAGCTCAACTTTGTTGCTGATCCAGTTTAGCATTAATAAGGTTGCATATGACTTATCTGACGCTGCAACTTCAGGAATGGCAAACGATTTGTAAACACACACACAGTCTCCCTCCCCCCCCCCCTCACTCTCTCTCTCTCTCTCTCTCTCAATGTTATAATTTGGTAACAATATGAGTTTTATGGTAATTGTTAGTCATATTAGTAAGCAAACATTGATTCTCGCTGTATGAGCAGTATTTAAAGGCGTAAACTAATGTCATGGGCTACTGTGTGACACATATTAAATCACCAAATAACAGGCCTTAAATATAAAGTGGATAGTTAAATATGAAGTAAATTTGGCATATTTTAAACAATTTTTATGCATGAACAGAGACCTGTAAAATTCGCGTTATTATTTGGGGACACATTAAACTTCAAACACGTGTACCTTTGCAATAAGTCTGTCATAGGACAATACTTTATTTGACACGCCCTGGATAACTCTGCGCCAATAAATGAACATGCCAAAATTGTGTAGTCCAATCACGCGCAGTTCGGTCTGAAAGGGCGTGACTTGATATCTATGCAGCAGCCAATGGATAAACGACGTCGGCTCGAGTCTGATGGCAAGTAATAACGCGAATTTTGCAGGTCTCTATCTATGACGTGTTATTTAGTGATTACGTCATGTATGTCAAGCGGTAGCCTAAAGCATTAGAGTATGCTATACATTTTTTCGTTAGTACATGTTATTTAGTGTATGTTTGTATGGTAGCAGAAAACCAGAAACAATTTAGATTTTACATCAAATTAGTTTTAAAAAAATATGAATTTTTTTTTTTTAATTAGAGGAAAGTGTCACCATATGCAATGCGAACAACTTGGACAATAATTGCGCAAGTATGAAAAAATTAGTTTCTTGGTATCCAACGCCTTCAATACGATGAAGCTATAGAAATATTCGTCACTTAAATTCTGCGTCTTCTACAGTTATTGTGCTGTCTCGTGCGGGATTGTGAAAGTTCGTTTTTCTGTTTTGCCTACACCATGATTGTCGAACGATTTAATTAAATCTATGTTATTTTTAGTAAGGTTTGCTTGAAGAACGCTGTAACATTCCGTAAGTTTATCATTGAAAATGCCTGCAAGTTAGGGGTTTTTTTTTTTTTTTTTTCCAGTTAAAATCACATTTCATCAAAAATAAACATTTGTATTCATATTTTTCAGGTATTAAGGGGAACACGGAGATTGGTGTGGTAAATACTGTTTCTTAATAAGGAGGCTACTTGTTTTGTAGCCGTTTGTACAACGTACTGACCCAATTACGTTTTCCCGTGCTCTACTCATCGAATTTGTGTGGTCTTGTGAAATTTGTACATCGCACATGTTACAGTAGATCCAACTGGCTGTGTTGGGTCCTTACAGTTTTCCATCGCAAATCAGGGGCCGCGGTAGCCGAACGGCTAGCCTGCTCGCCTCCCACCAAGGCGAACCGGGTTCAATCCCCGGCCGGGTCAATCCGGGGTTTTCGCAAGTGGGGATCGTGCCGGACGATGCCGTTGGTCGGCGGTTTTTCTCGGGGATCTCCCGTTTACCCCGTCCATGCATTTCGGCGCTGTTCCATTCTCAGTTCATTCACTCTCATTGGCTCTCAAGACCTCTTTAAGAGCCATCGAAATTTCTCAACTCAACTCCATCGCATATCACTGTAGTTAGTACAACTTTTTCCTTATAATATCACACACTTCGTTTATTCGGAAAACAGAGAAACGTCCTGTTTACAAGGAAGTAAAGATTATTTTTATCCACACCACTAATATCTCGAAGTGCGATGATAGGAAATGGCTTACGGATCTTGTCAACGTATCTTTTTCTTGTCACACTCATATTGGAAATTGGATTCGAGTGAATCAACGACCTCGTTTTGTTGCAGTCCACCAGTGTAAAGGTTGTTCACGATAAAATGAGCACTTTTGAAAGCCGTGCTAAAGATCTACATGTTTGCACTTAGTGTGTTCTTCCGCCATATTGAAAATTAACATTACCATGGGCCTCGTCGCTTTATTCACCCGTCAGTCAAGTGAAACCGTGAAATTATTAGGAAAGTAAATATTTTATAGATCTGCTCATTTTAAAATTTTGATGTATTAAAGGAAAAACAGAAAGCGAACGAAATAATTTAAGTTACCACAAATGTTAACGAGACACTGTATGGAACTACTTTCCATCCATCGTTGCCAGCTTTGCTAGGCGAATGTCACTCGGTGCTCCCATTAAAATATATGCAGGCAGAGGAAATGGCTTTTTTCTGGGGTTAATTTCAAAAGTGCTCACCAAGTGTACCATCGCCCGTTGCGTTGTCGAATTTGTCTGTTGGTTTTAAAAAGGGCGCAGTAGAAATTAAACCAACGACAATGAAAAAATGTTGTTCCACGCAAAATAATAATTTTTCTGTGTAAAAAAATGACATTATTATGAGTTGCAGGTTAATCACTGATAAAAAATGTCATGAAACAAAAATTTTGTTGAACATGAAACAACCGTCTGACGAATATAGGGCTAGCTGTAAAATGTTTGATTAGAAATATTAAACGAACACGTTAAGCGTGCGCTCTTACGTTATTTACTACCTCATCTACGTACTATTGTGAAGAACCTTGTGGTCCATTACAACGATTGTATGTACGGGGTGGAGTGTGGAGAGATTTTGGCGGCTCTTAACATCGACGTCCCCCTATTCACCTATGTTGAGAGGCGAGTAGTCTGACCACTACTACACCTCGGCCCCATGTACGGGGTGCATTGTCGCAATGGCATATGCATGCAGTGACGGAGACAGCTGGAATAAATTATGAATTATTAATTTATCGCCTACATAATGTATAGTCCATTCAAGGATTCTTCGGATGTTTTGAAACTAACCTTTGAAAAATCACCCTACGCGTAACATGTCAACCTGTTTTGTAGATAACTTGTATACCACAAATATATACACTGTGTTTATCTTTCAAGTATTGTATTCTTGGATAAATTAAACTTTTACTTAGTATCTTCTATAACTTGTAATATTTATTTCGTATTAAATACGAATTAAAAACTGCCAGAGCAGCGATGTGTTGGCAACGGTTAGTAAGATATAGTTCACAATTAAAATATTGTTTTAACCTAGTTTTTTGGTGCGCTATTTGTAAATTAAACGTTGCCTATTGATATATTTGAATTTTTAGGTAGCACCGAAGGAGACATATTTCATTGTTACAGTTAAAAATATCAGCGCAAATTACCGTGCATAGACCCAAGTGATGTTTTTTGTCGTCCGAGGAAGAAAATCCAATAGGCGGAAGAGAGCTTTTATTATAATATATTTAGATGTGATGGCGGGATGGTTACAAATCCGAAGTTGGCAGAAGTGGCAACTGACGACGCCGACATGACATGGCGTGTTTCTGAACGAAGTTTCAAGTTCGTGCTCGTTGTGTTTTTTAAACCTACGTAGGCAAGTTACGATGTTGTGATAATTCTGTTTTTCCAGTAATAAATATACTGTAAAGTGCATCGTAACCGCTGTGTGTTTGAAGGAGTATTGTTACCATTACGTTACGTTGGACCAGTGTGTGTGTGTGTGTGTCATTAGAAATATCGGACGTGTGAAATTTATACGTTTTAACCATTTAACCGTTTTTAAGACCAAATTAATTGTTTTAAAGTCACGTCTGTCCATCACAGTGCTGTAACCTTGCCTTATGTTTTTGAAACACAATTGTGTAACGTGCTTACGTTTCTGTGATTTGAATGTTTGCCACAACCCCAACAAAATACTAAGTCCGGCAAGGTAAATTAAAATAAGTATTGAAATAAACCTAGAAAACAATAAGTGCCAAGGCATATAAATATAAAAAATACGGCTTTCATGCATATAATTACCCTGCATTATTTTCTCATTTTTATCGCTACACATATTGTTATGTAAGATTATATGTAATGTTTTTCACATATGACACCTATATGAGTTCATGTGTTATGTAAATTTTATTTTTTTTATTTTATCTTAACTTTCTTAACGCGTAGGATTTTTTGAAATCTTACTTGTATGGTGGCAATATTTTATGTTTAATTGAATAGACTAGTTCGTTTGTCATTGTGTATTTATTGCTAGGTAACTAATATTTATTTTTGATGTGATCTCGTTTTTGTAAGTGCTTCGATTATTTATTTTATTGTATCTCAGTTCCGAGAGCACGTATTATTATTATTATTATTATTATTTTCCAGCAGTTAGGCCATTGGAAATGGTTCATGTGAGTGGTTTAAATAGTTTTGATCCCCATTGGCCCGCAGGTTTAAACCCTGACCGTTGATTGGCTGGTAATTTTAGGTCCCCTTTAAACTAGCTCCAGTCGTAGGCTAGGATCTCCCGTCTGATGTGAACGGAGAGGTAGGATTTTAATTAGTTTTAGGGCGTGTAGACGTTTCCTTGAAGTCACTTAATATCATTCTACAGCCAGCAATGAAGTGTGAGCTGATAGTTTCCCTTTTTGCTAGTTTAGTGGTGAGGAGATAGCCAGGTTTGAGGACGCCGTCTACGTAAGTGTAGAGCGAAGCTCCACAGAATAAGCACCTTAACCTACCACACCAATTCCTGCGAGAGCATCCTACCTTTAATCCAGTTGGTGAATAAAAGATAAATCCTATGCTTCGAGCTGACATTTTCATCAGAACATAATTTTTTTTTGTTTGGATCAGTTCAGTTTTCTGTTAGCGTATGTGAAGCATCCGACGCCAATTTGAATTCCTAAGTACGGAAGGTTCCAGTACATTCACGCCCACTGTAAAACTAGAGATAAGAGTGACTTTTACCAGCGCTAGACTGTATAGTGAGCACAACAATTTTAAAGTTAGTTCTAACTACGTAAAACAGTATAATTTTTAATTTTTGAAAACGATTAATTTCAGACACTGGCAAGTTATGATACCTAACCGTCATCGGGTTTAAGCAAGCTAGGTATGGCCACTTTTAACGTTGCTAGCATAGTAATGTGTGTTTCTAGCTTTACTTACATTACCATCATGGTTTTTAATTATTCTTTCTATCAAACTATTGCAAAGGCATACAAAGAAATGGCAAAAGAGAAATAAAGTAATAACATCAAAAGGACGTATCTGCCGTGTCGACTTCTCTGTTATAGGGTAAAGTTAACCTGTTTTTCTATCCAGTGCAAAACCTATGTTTTATTAAAGTTTCTGTCACCTGCCTTGCTGTAACGTACGTACACAAATAGTGTACATGTTGAATGCTATTTGTCTAGAGGGTAGTAATAATCATAAGCTTGTTCACCTACCGGCCTGGGACTTCACCAGGCAATTCTAAAACTGCAGCCTAGGTAATGTTACACTTTTCCACTGAAATATTTCAAGACAGCTATTCTGCTTACTCACACTCATTTTTACACGTGTTGTTTCATTGTTGTGTGGGCCAACCACGGTTTTCATGGGAGTGAAGAATCCCTCAGAGGGCATCACACTGACACTAACTTGTATACAAAAGTGCTCGTGAGTGCCACAGGCAATTGGTCGTGGCTGGAGTTAATGAAACCGACAGCACTATTCGCAGCTCAGAACACTAAATATTCAATAAGCTGCGGTCAAAGAAAAAAAGTTATTTACAGGCTGAATATCTTAAGTATTCATTTTATATGCAGAAAACCAAGCAAACTAATATGCGTATGGTAACCGGCACACACATAAGCATAACGCATAAGGGGTATTGTGGCAAGAGTAATCAGCTGGTCAGCGCTCATTCACATGAAGCTGATAACAATATCCACGACAACATATGGTATTATTTAATTATTTATGTTCTGTACACCCACCAATTGGCAACGAAGTAAATCATTACATATAGGGAGAATTGATTAACTAACGAGTGAGCCCGCACAGCTAAGTCCGTACGAGTTGTGCTGTATAGCTAATTGTAGCGAAGTACCTGGAGTACAGGTAAAGTACACTACAAGTATGATAAAAGTTATGGTAGGCCCATTTGTGTGCATGTTCATCACTACATTTTAAGTTTGTCATTGCTATGTACAAAAAATAAGCGATACGAGTTGCTTGAATCTACTGTCTATTCGTTGGACTGTTTGTTTCTTCGTTTTGATTTTTATTCCAATTGAGGCCGTCCGTTTAACGAAATAACCCAACACAGATCAATAAAAAGAGTTTAAATACTACAGTTCTTTACCCCGCAGTTGTAACAGGATTAAACACAGTCGCGGAAAAATGTTAACGTGTATTATGTGTAATGTGCTATGTCGTGTAGAACAAACATGTTAACAATGTAAGTATAATAATAAGCTTACGAACTATCGTCAACATAGATATTGTTAAAAGTGATAAAGCTGACCTAAATATGGTTATAGGCCTAAATTGTGAATATTCGCACAAAATGGTTTTTAAAATATGAGTAAATTCTTTGAACAGCTGAAAACAGTAAATAATCATTTGACAGTTAGAACGTAGTCACATGGCAGTGTTTATATTTACATGTAGCGGAAGGATAAGTAATCGGTAACCGAAAGTAGAACTTTAGCAGGACTTCAGAAAAGTGTGAAGTAACCGTGAATTGTCTATATTCTGCCATGATACAGCTAAAGAACTACTATAAGTCATTGGTTCTAATATGGGAGATATAGCTGGGAAGAAGGTAAACATATTCGGTAAAATCTTCTGTTAATTTAGACGTTAAGCCTATATAAGTTAAGTAAAAATGAGTAATCTTTCACTTTGGAATCCAATTACAAATTTAATGAACAATGGCGACATGAAAATTTAATGGGCGATGGCGTCGTGCAATAAAAGATGCGTGAAAGGTCTGTTTCAAGTAGTTGTATAAGCGTCACTAATGCATGGTGGTGTCAAGTGAAGGTTTGCAGTTGATTACAGAAAAGAATCGTAAATAGCAGTATTGTGTTTTTTTCATGTCTAGCGTTGTGTTATGTGAGTGTGTGTTGATAAATGTGTTCTTTGAAGATGATTTGAGAATGCGGTAAAGATGTTAAAATGATACATTGATGTTTTACTTTTTATAGTGTTCAGTTACGTAAGAGTTTTGAATCTGTATGTATGTAATTGTTCTGTTAGTAACGTGCTGTAAATAATAACTGATTAATGACAGCATAATGCGTGTTGGGGTAATTATTCATGATGGGCTTTTGTTCCTTTTTTCTTCTATAAAATACGCTTCCCTAAGTAAAGGATATAGCTAAATATACATTTGCTTTAAAGTAGTTGTAGCCGATCACTGTTGCAAGGACACGAAATTCTTCCAGATTGTAATACCGAAATGTCGTAAATTTATTTCTAACTTTGTACCCCACGCTGTTCTTTCTTCATGATAGTTGATTTTCATTGCCCTCTGCGTGTAGACTTTTTCAACCTCCAAATTCCGCATGAGTTCACATACGGTGTTTCGGAATCGTAGGACCTGTAGAGGGCACAAAGTATTATGTTCCGAATAGGAAGTAAAATTCACCATGCTACAAGTAAATCAGAAGAAAAACATTTATACAGTATACAAATAAAACGATGGCTTCCGCTGTGTCAAAGCTATTACGTGCTACTACATAACGAAGCTGTATCGAGTTTTCCTTCGTGATAAGACAACCAGTTTTGATTTGTTTTCACTACCCTGCTGATCAGTTGCTTGCTGTTTGGAATTGTGTTACCTGCCATTGAACTTCAAATAAAAATGTCGTAATAAAGGTTTGCCGATCTCGCCGACTCGATTTTAATTTACGGCGAAACTCGTGTTAATGAACCAACTACTCGCAGTCTTTGTCAGGATCCTTTTCCACACCATGTGGCGTCATTGCGTACCGTTTTTTATAGGGCTGATGAACGGGAATAGTGTGTACGCACGGGTTTTGGCCCACTTCGGGAATGGCACAGGGATGGGTGCATTTGTGCAAACCCGCGAGAGTGTGAACAAATGAACCCATCCCTATGTCATTCTAGAAGTGGGCCAAAACCAGTCCGTACACACTACTAATGGGTGCAAGTAATCGCAACCTACAGGGTCAGCTGTAACGCTCCAAAGAGGCACTGTGCCTCTGAATTTAAAGAGAACGTATTTCGAGTTGAAGAAACCAATCGACGAGCACCCGAACCATTTCGCTTGCCACGAATGTCGTGTACAGCGTTGTCTATGTTCTACACGAGCAGTAACTACGCCCTAGGTACAATAATAGGCCGAGTCGTCTTAGTGCTGCATGTCAATGTCTGTACATGGTTCCTACACTGATGTGTGTAAGAGGCCCAACAACTGTCGAAACAGCCATAAAACTGGAATCGCAGTTACCTCGTTTTCATCAAAGTCGCCAGAGTGCTGTCTTATATCAAAATAAACGGCTGTCAGTATTGTATTTATTTCAAGGATTTCGTACTGCAACATTTAGCAGTTAGGGGAGAAACAAGGGTGCTAAAAATTAGAGGTAATTGACATGTCTTATAAATTGTAAAATGGTGAACAAAAATTTCAATTTCTCTCGACGTCATTCGACTGTTAAAAAATTACTCTTCATAATTTCTAAAATATCTCTATATGGAGTGACTGAAACCACTGAAATATGTCCACCTAAACAAGTTAATCAAAATCTGCTCTCCGTTGACCAATTGCGGAGGTCAGTGAATTAAACACTTACAGTATTCATAAAATGCTGAACGAAGTAATTAGACGAAATATTGTATGTTAACATCTACGAAAGCTCTTATTGTGTAGGATGAAGAAGTTTCTACTTGAGTGTAAACGTGCAAGCTGCCATATTTTTACGATTAATTTCAGTTAAATTGTTCTCGCAGTAGGAAATTTTCTCATGTCTGGCTTTAAAAAAAAAGTATAAAATATTAGCCTACCCTAGATAACTTCCTCAAAGAATAGGCAAACGTGTTAGTTTTTAGTTGTTTATGTGCAAAATGTTGTTGGAGAGTATTTAATGAAATGCTGTTTAAGGGCGATGAACACTAACAAATTCATTGTTTCATATTTGTACGAAATACTGTCCTGTATGTAGATATTACTTTCGAGTACTATTTATTCGTATTGGAAATTTTAGACAGCATTATTTTACACAGTGCCCTGTAAAAATTACAATTTTAGTGTTTTTGTTATATACAAATAATGCAGACTAACTCACTATTGTGAGATAATTCATATTGATATAAGATGCCATGCGTTAATTCAAGGAATCTTTAAAATTACGTTATGATGTTGTTACAATTTCTCAAGTCGGTGGGCTTAGCCAGGTTCTTAAATGGATGGAAGTCTAAATTAAATAAAAAAGTTCATAATAATTTCCTAATTTATTTACACACACACACACTACAAAGAAAACCCTCTCGACTTTGCCCCTAAAGACCGGTTCTTTCAAGTTTCCCTAAGATGTTGCTGTCTCATATGCCCCTAACTGCCCCTGCTTCGAGGGTACTGATGTTGCTGTTTCTGAGGAAAATTGGCTCTCAGGTGCCCCGGCTGTTCACACGACCAACGTTCAGACCATTTGAGTGTGGGACGGCTAATCTCTGTAGTGCTTGCATTAGTGCCCTCATAATCGTCTGCAATTCCTTCAGCGTCCTCTTGATGCTGTCGTCCTTGTCTTTCTTGAGCATCTGTGCCCGCACTGGACGTCGGGGCACTCATGCTGCCTTGCTGACTCCACCTCCAGTGCTCGGGTCAAGACATTCTGCATTGTATGAGGCGCAGCCACACGTCCAGCTCGCCGCACGTCGGCGTCAATGATAGCATTGACGAAGAAGCCGACTGCGATGACGTCTAGTACCTCTTCAGAGCATCCCTCCAGAGACAGGTGTGACAGCCTCACGATGTCCTGCCACAGCTCATGCAGTGGTTCACCTAGTCGTTGGGCGTGGCTTCGCAGTTTGGGGGCTGCGGTAACTGCGCGGTTAGCCTGCTCGCCTCTCTCCAATGTGAACCGGGTTCAATTCCCGGCCGGGTCGCCGGATTTTCTCATATGGGAATCGTGCCGGACGAAGCTGTTGGTCAGCGAGTTTTTTCAGGTATCTGCCGTTTCCTCCGCATTTTAATTCCGGCGTCGCTCCATTCTCACCTCAATCACCCTCATCGGTTCTCGAGACCTCGCTGTTAAAAGCTGCCCAAATTTCTTAACTTACTTCGTAGTCGGGCAAGATAGACGTGTCGCAGGTATCGGTCGCCGAATCGCAGCTCCAAGGCAGACACCAATGCGAAGTACTCCAGTCGATGTCGTTCTGGCAGGGACTGCAGTATGCTCAGAGCAAGTCTTCTCAGTACAGCCACGAGGTAATACCCCGCTGCTCGTCAGTCCAGCCATTCAAGCTGGCGACGATCTCGAACTGGTGCCGGTATTCGCACCAAGTGTTCTGTCCATCGTTGAGGGCAGGCTTAGCTGCAACGCCTTTACCCACCCCTGGCTGAGACGTACCCGCAATGCAGAACTGCTGGTCCTCTTCGGTGACGGCTAATTTGCGGCGATCTTTACATTCTCTTTGCTGTCGACATTCGTCCGCTCCGTGGAGGTCGATCCCAGCTCCTCCTCAGCTGCTCCATGTATTCTTCTTTGCTACTGTAGGAATTCCTGCCTTCGATTCCTGGTGGGACGCTCCCCGATTTTCGCATGTGGGAATCGTGTTGGACGATGCCGCTGGCCGGCGTGTTTTCTCGGGGAGCTCCCGTTTCCCACGCCCTTGTATTCCGCCGCTGCTCCATAATTCCCCTCGTTTAAACCTCATTGACTCTCAAGACCTCGATTTTAAGAGCCGCCCAAATCTATCCACTCCACTCTCTCAACTAACACTATTTATTTGACTATTTAAATCTTAATTAACACTATTTACAACACTATTAATCCACTACAATTTACAATCACCTTAAAGAAATTCATAAAATCAAATAACTTAAAATTGGTCCCAGTAAACAGTTGATCAAAACCTATTGATTTATTTTACAAATTATATGACCATACCGGACAGTTCCAGTATTTACACTAAAGTCCGCGTCACATGCTCATACAGTCCCGCCTTAATTCAGTCCACATTCTACCAGTCCAGAATGTCCTCGAGTGCGCCGAGCGCCTTTAGCACAGTAGCCCTTTGCTCGTCGGGTATCACGCCTTCTCGTCCGTTCACACCACAAACAACTCGTACGCCGATGTCCCTCACAGAACAAAACTTTTCCTGATTGCCGCACTTCAGCCTGATTGCCTACCCTCCAACTGCGGTGGTATTTATAGTTTCGTCGGCTATAGCCCAGACATTTTTACAAATGCCGCGTTGCACTGAGGGAAATATTACCAGAAAATTCTTGTTTATCCTCTCAAGAAGTTTTGCTAATTATGTCTTAGAATGAATTAAGACATGACGTTTTAGTCGCCTTTGTTAACTTGTCTGTAAAAAATTTAGTTTAATTTTCTTGTACATGCCAAAAACAATAAGATTGTGATTTTAACATGCTTTGTTGCAAAAACTATGTAGTCTCACTTTTTTTTAGGTGATGAAAGAGTCCATATAAGTAATGTCTGCAAATTGAATGGAGTTTTGTACAAGTATAAAATAATGCATTTTTCGGTGACCATTAAATTTAAGGCTGAAATTCGTTTATGGTACTTACTTCCTTAAACTTCCCGACACTCTTAAATGACATTTAAAGTGATTCTTGTGGAGAAATACTACTCCTGCATTTAGGGTTCTACTTTTTGACTGTGTTTTCCACCATACTTTGTTGTATGTTAGCATTGTACATTTTTTAAAAGCTATAAGTGTTCCTAGCCTCATAAATTTTGTTAAACAAAAACTCGCATTTATTTATCATAATCCTGGCTTATAGAATACTTTTTCAGAGTAATTGTTTGAAACAGTATGACTTCTACTGCCTCTCACTGATGAGAGCAACATTGTGTAGAACATTCAGTTTTAAGTACTTTATTAATACACTGAGGGAAACAGTTTAAATATGGTGGATAAAATAAATAAAACATCCATGCGAAAGTGGGTCATGCTTTATCTTTGTAGTACAGTCACATCACCTGGCAGAAGTGTGCCATCTAGTCGCTGTGAAGATGAAAGTATCGTTTTGTCAGCAGCAGTCGTGTGGGTTGTATATGAACATTCTGCTAGCTGTCATGCCATTATGTCCGACCTCTCAGACCTCGGAGGAGGCATTGTCATTGGCGCATCCCTCGCTGGAGACTCAATTGCGAGAACAGCCAGCCATGATATTTCAAGGACTTCTGTGTCACCTGCTTCTCAAAACATGGGAAGCCGCTGTGTTTAAAACATAATTTCGGTGAAAATCAAAGCTCAATGATGTGTACAGAAATGTGTTGAAGTGGGCATTGTCCAGAAATCACAAGAAAATTGTGCCCCACACATCATATGACATGAATACACATCTCCAGAACCTTATATAAACCATAATTATCCAACAGTAATGGCACATTGTGAACATGCATAGCAGAGTGGCTATTTTTAAAATATTAGCGACATTGCAAAATTCTGTAAAGCGGACGAAAATGGTGCAGAGAGCATAAGGACTGGACACAATGGTGGTTGAAGTAAGTCATCTGGTTTGATGAATCTGCAGGTAGATTATTTTAAATTGCTGGATGTATGTACATCTGAAGAATGCATACAGAAGCCTGTCATGTTGATTGCGTCCTTCCTACCATTAAGTATGGAAAGGATTATGTGATGGTGTGGTCTGGGACAGCTTTTAATTGTTTATGAGAAGATCACACCACAGCAAAATTTCAGTATTCTGTGTGATCATCTCCGACCTATGCTCCAAACTGTCTTTCCTGGTAAAGGCCTGTGTTCCAGGATGATATTGTCTTTATTCACACTGCCCAGTGTGTGTAAGCATGGTTCGATGATCACAAGGATTAAGTGTAACATCCCCCTTGGCCCTCGGACTCCTGCATGTAGCATATTGAACTTTTACTGAAGTTTTTAAAGGTGAAATTGAATGCTATGTTTCCACCTCCAGCCACACTTCTTCACCTAGAGATCATTCTGCTTAATGAATGGGCATATATTCTCTTGAACATTATACATAGCCTGTATTTGTCAATTCTACACTGGACTTAACCTGTAATTCGGGCTAAGGGTGGAACAACCCCCTACTAATGATTTTGTGTCACGTTTCAGGTGTTCATATTATTTTGTCAATAACCTTATCACACTCAGTGCAGTGTATTAATCACAAATTATAGATATTACATTATTGGTTACCTCTGGTCCATTCGAAAGAGGAATGTTAGGCAGGTGCGGGAAGTGTTTTGCATGAAGTTGCTAGGCATAAAGAACGTTCCCTGGTGTTGGTGTGTTATCTTGTTATAAAACATTATTGTTACCAGTCATTGTGTTTCAAAACAAAAAAAAAAGCGACAATGTTAGTAAACTTGCAACACAATTTCGCAGGAATCTGTAGATTGTAGAGCTTCAGGTTGACCTGTTCATAGCAACTGCAGTAATTCTTGATAAATATATCTTAGCTGCTGTTCGAACACATGCCGTCAGTTCAAAGCCACCTGATTACCAACCAGATATGTGGCTCAGCCCATGTTCTCGTGGTTAAATTGTGGGGATGGGAAGTCTGTTAATTCTCTTTAGTGATTTTCGTTGACCTTAGAGAATTTAATATGTGCTATTTGTTTAGTATTGAAATTCCACAAGTTCATCTCTAGGTTAGGCTAAGTTAAATTAGTTTAGTGTAAGTTAGGTTAGGACACATTAGCTTAAGCCATCTCAATAGGTATAAGGTGCCTTAAATCACCATATATTTTACTTAATATAATAAATGAACAGGACACATATCTCTTTCAATATTGTGCTATTTTTTTCAAGTACTGATATCACACAAAAATCAAAATAACAAGTAGGGTTATACAAAACATTATTGAAAACTAACCTAACTGTTAATATTAATAAAACTTGTAACACTTGCTGCAACCACCTACACAGCACACAATAGTGCTACCTCTGGTTAGTACTGAAACTATTAGCCTCGGGTTAGTACTGGAACACCGGCAGCCGACAGGTGAAAATGCAGTACATGTCTTATCCAAATCAGCAGCCTCGGAGGTGAGCACAAAGATGTGTGGCATTGGTGTCGTGCAACCAGCAGTGGGAAAGGGGGTTTTAATTAAGATTGCCCCTTACGATGGCCAGTCTTCATGGCGGGAGTACCAACACCAGTTTGAAATAGTCGCCACATTAAATGGATGGACAACCGAAAGCGTGCTCACTACCTCGCAGATGTACTGAGAGGCCCTGCACTGAGCCCATTACAACCTCTGCCACAGCTACATAGACTAGGGTATCCCACACTAGTGTCGGCCTTGTAGTTACATTTTCGCAACTGATACCTGCGAAGTGCTCACCCACAGCTGCGAAGCCACACCCAGCGACTAAGGGAACCACTGCAGGAACCATGGGCAAGACATTGTGTGGCTGTCGCAACTATATTTGTAAGAGTGCCCTCAGGAAGCGCGTGACATCATCGTAGTAAGCTTCCTCATCGATGCCGTCGCCAACCCAGAGGTACGACAAACAGTATGTCTGGCTGCGCCCCACAAGATGCAGGACGCCTTGGCTCGAACACTGGAGGTGGAGTCAGCAAGACCGGTGTCCACACCCTGACGTCCAGTACGGCCAGTGGTGTTGAATGAAGACGATCACGACGGCATCAAGAAGACATTGAAGTAGATGCAGGCGGCCATCAGGGACATCGTTTCCAGGGTCCGTGTTATAGAGCCTCACCGCCCCCCACTCAAACAGCCAGAGTATTGGTCACGTGGACAGACGGGGCACCTGAAGCCTACTGACCTCAAAAACAGCAACAGAATCAGCAGTGAGAGGTACATTCGGAAAACTTGTAAACATCGATTTTAGTGGGAGAAGGTCAGTGACTGCTGCAGGGTAGGCCCCGATGTTCTTACATGTACGGTCGGTGAAACAGGATTGTGATGCAGTACTTGTGGAGGGTAGCCTAAATGATGATCCTTGCCAGATGGTCGTCGGTACTGGGGCGATCATAATAGTAGTAAGACCATACATCCTCGGGCCTTCCCCCCCCCCCCTCCCAGCGGTCGCCCGACGATAGAATGGAATGGTGCGGTTTGACTACAGTAACAGGTTATCGGTAAGAGAAAAGTGATCTTTAAGCTTGATGACATTAGCATAGAGCACAAAGTTTACATAGTAGAATTATAGGATGAATGTATTTTGGGGCTTGATGTATCACGTAGGCTGAGGTGCTGTTATCTATACTCAACTAGGTGTGCTAAGGGTAGGCAGTACAGAGTTGGTGGTGTTAACACAGTATGAGTTGTCCTCCCCAATTAGCTGCCCAGTAGTATGTGGTCAACCCACTGTGCTGCCCACTTCTAGTGAAATCGTCATTCCAAGCAGATGTCAAGGAAAATTTGTTAGACGTTTGGGTCTAATTGAACCAGCAGAGATGATTTGTCCAATAGTGAAATTCGTCTTGAGGAGGGGGCCGTGATAGGGGTTTGCAAACAGGTCGCATACGTATTTCCAAATGATCCAGAAGATTCGACAGTAAAACAAATAGAATATAATTTAACAGAAATAATGGAGGATCTGTTAGTAAGAACAAAATAAAATTTTAACTGGCGACAGGAGAAGGCTGTCTCTGAATTACTACAGAGAAATAAGGATGCCTTCTCTTGTGGACCAAATGACCTTGGATGGACTTACGTGACCTACCACCACATAAATACAAGAGATGCCAGACCCATAAAACAGTCACCAAGATGACTGCCACTAGCGTTGCACGAGGCAGTTGAGGAAATTCTGAAGGAAATGAAGGAACTGGTTGTGATAGAACCATCAGTTAATCCATGGTGATCCCCCATAGTTCTTGTTAAGAAGTTAGATGGCTCTCTGAGGTTTTGCTTAGATTATCGCCAGCTAAATATGTGACCAAGAAAAAACTCTTATCTGCTTCCAAGGATAGACGACACATTAAACAGCCTAGCAGGTTCATAATGATTTTCTACTTTGGACAATAAGAGTGGGTACTGGCAGTGCGAGGTTGCTCCAGAGGACCAAGCGAAGGCTGGATTTTGTGTCCAATGAAAAGGAACCTGGCAGTTCAATGTTTTGCCTTTTGGGCTATGTAATGCCCCACCCACCTGTGAACACCTGATGACTAAAGTTCTGCCTTTAGATATCTGTCAGATTTACCTAGATGGCATTGTTGTGACAGGAAGGACATCTAAAGAGTGCCTATCATGTGTAGACTCGGTATTCCAGAAAGTGGCTGCAGCCAACTTGAAACTGGTCTCTAAGCAGTGCCACTTCTTTCAAAAGAAAATAAATGTATTGGGACATGTAGTGTCCACCCATGGGATTGATAAATGCCTTAAGAATACCAAAGCAATAAGTAATTAGCCGACACTAACTGACAAAACCGATGTATGGAGTTTTCTGGGTTATGTGCCTACTACCATCGATTTGTAGCTGTGTTCGCCACGATTGCCAAACTACTGCATAAACTGATTGAGGCGAAAAGGAGATTTCATTGGACCACTGAGTGTGCAGATGCTTTTAGTAAACTAAAGAAAATTCTGATATCTCCACCAGTTCTGGTTTTCCCGAAAAGTTAGGGTGTATTCATTTTGGACACTGATGCTAGTGATGTAAACCCATTGGAGCTGTTATCTCATGTTCACTAGAATACTTCAGTAAGATATTGCATGAGCCTGAGAGGAATTACTGTGTTACACGCAGGGAGCTTCTGACAATGGCGAAGGCAATTTCATACATCCACCTCTACCTTTATGGCAGACTTTTTATTCTAAAAACGGATCATGCTTCATTATGCTGGCTACTAAATTTTAAGAACCCTGAATGTCAAATATCCCGGTGGTTACAAAATCTTCAATAATATGACTTTGAAATACAGCACAGATCTGGATGCCTTCACAGCAATACAGATGCACTTTCTAGGAGTCTATGTGAGCCATTTGTCATCATTGCGAACACCAGGAAAAAAAGAATGGTGAATCGCCGAAGGTATGGAGGAAAAGAATTCAAGGTTTCCTTAACTTGTGATGGGTCGCCTACCTGGAGTGATGAGGGTATTATAAAAATGAGCTGATGAATGATCCCACTTTGCAGCTATTATTAAAGTGGCAAGAAGCTGGCGGTCGGGCAAAATGGGAAGAGATATCTAGCCTGAGCACAACAGTCAAAGCAAACTGGGCACATTGGAATTCACTCGTACTTAAAAATTATGTACTTTACAGAAACTGGGAAAGTAATAATGGAAACACACACGGTAACAGTTGGTACTCCCAGGATGCAGTGTTTCATAAGTCTTGTAAGAACTGCATAATGTGTCAGCCAGTGAGAACTTTAGTGTTTATAATTCCCTCGACAGAGTTAGACTGAGATTATACTGATTTCACTGTCGGGACAATGTTGAGAAATGGTGCCGACTGTGTGACACCTGTACTGCGAGGAAGGGCCCAGGGACCAGAGGACAAGGTTACCTCCAGAAATACAAAGTTGGAGACCCAGTTTTAAGGATGGCAGTAGACATTCTTAGTGCCCCTCCCGAACCAGGAAGTGCTACTGTGACTCAGACACTTATAGAGCATGTCTTCTCGAGGTTCGGGGAGCCACTAAAACTCCATTCTGATCAGTGAAGAAATTTTGATATCTGCGGTCTTCCAGGAGGTGACAAAATCCTTGGAATGAAAAAATCTAGGACTACAGCCTTACTTACACCCTCAGTCGGATGGAATGATCGAGAGGCTTAATCGCACTCTTGAGCAGTACCTGTTGATCTTTGTGGCAGTCAACTAAAACGACTGGGATTCAGAGGTTCCATTGTTTCTTCTTGCTTACCGCTCAGCTGTTCACAAGTCCACAAGGGTAACACCATCAAGGTTGCTGTTTGGAAGGGAGCTATGCCTCCCCAGTGACCTGCTGTTTGGCTGACTGACAGAAGAGGAAACTGCAGGCCGAATTATGCCAGCGAATTATGTAAAATACTTGTTGGCATTCATGATTTTTCTCGGCAGCACCTCAAAATAAATAGTGACAGAATGAAAACGTGGTATGATAGGAGATTGTTGGGTGTGGTATATCAAGAAGGACAATTGGTGTGACTGTACAACCCCCAGAGGCGGAAAGTGTACTGCCCGAAGCTACAGATATTTTGGGAAGGCCCCTACAGGATTCTGAAGAAGTTCAACTGTGTGGTCTTTCGTATTTGTCGTCAAGGCTCTCGAGCGAAGCCGAATGTTGTCCACATCGACCAACTGGCACTCTACAAAGGTCCGGATGTTGCAGTGCCTGTTTGGGACTAGCTGACTTGAGGAGGGGGCAGTGTTGCATGTCGCTCCCCAGTGTTTCGTTTGTGTGGGAAGGTGCCGAGATCTGGAATTCAAGTTTGTAACGTTAGACGAAGCAAGCAACCTATCATAAATTATGCTGCCACACATACCAATAAACATATGGCAGTTCACGCCTCGCTGACCTGGAGAAGCTTATATTTCTCCACTTATCTCGCAGGAGTGTCGTCATTAACACCCTTGCCTTTCCTAGAACAACTTGAATTGCCGAGAATCTTATAGATTGTACCTACCTCAAGTATAAATACCACGCACAGGCCTCTGAGGAGTGAGTGGTTAAGAGCCGGGAGTTTGGCGTCTCGTGCAACCTTAAGCGACAGATGGGCGATTCTGGAGCTGCGAGGGACGACTGCAGCGATCTGCGAAAGTGCGTCGGCGAACTTGTGCGCAGTGAAGAGTGTGACTGATCTGCAGGACTATGGACTGGATGCGTGAGTGGAGAGACATTCGGGACGAGGGAAATAGACAGTTTTAACTAAACTGTGGAAATAATTGGAGCAGTTTAAGGGACATTAGCAAGAGTAAAGACTGTGATATAGACTTTAATTGAAATGGAGGTAGTAGTTAAATATTGCGCTCAATAAGAGTAATAAGCGTTAATAGTATGCTCAGACGGGTAAATAACAGATATTTGACTGTTTGTAGCATTGAGGACAATTATAATTATTGCATTTATTTCTTTTATTTTTTAAGAACTCCATTCCTCATTAACTCGGATACGCACTTCAGGTATTCTTGTAACGCTATTATTCTCGGTCTTCCCTGGTAGTGATAAAGTGGAGAGGAGATATTACATCTCTTAACATCAAGTTCTTGAGAGCCACTGAGTGTGAGACGAGGTGAGTATGAAGCAGCGCCAGAATGAAAGGGCGGGGAAGCGGGAGTTACCCAAGAAAACCCATTGACCAGTGGTATCGTCCGACACGATTTCCACATGCGAAATTGCAGGAGCGACGCCACCGGGAATCGAACCCAGTTCGCTTAGGTGAGAGGTGAGTGGTCTGACCACTATACCACCATGGCCCCGGTAATGATGAAGAGAACACTGAAGGCACAACGTTACTTTCGGGAGATTATAGAGATTCACGATATGCTCCATGGCTTGACTCCAATGGGCAGTTTTCCAACAGGATAATTCCCGACCACTTAGAATATGTTTTTCTTAGGACTGTTTTCGTGCTGTCGGCACCACTACCTCGCCAGCCCGACCTCCAAACTTGTTGCTTATAGAACGTGGATGAGAACATACCGTACATCACATTTTTATTCATACATAGCCTCAGTCATTATAAAACAGTCAATTTTTCCAATATATTATTATAATTGTTGTATGAAAAGTTATGTTTGTTACAGATCAGATGAAAATGTACAAAACTAGCGAACAAAATATTCCCTTTCAAACATGAACTATGAGAAGAAGAAAAAAAAGCTATTTGTGATCCCAAACAAAAGTCACTTTGCTATCCTTTAGTATATATTTAGTTGTTTGAAAGCCTCGAGTCTAGATTAAACAGCTGTGTAATGTGTGTGTGTGTGTGTGTGTGTGTGATTCTGTTCTTCCTGTTTTGCGATAAATGTGCATTGATCTCAGGAAAATGGATAAAAGTAAAGGATGTGGTTCTGAGCTAAAAAGAGACAAATTTAGTACATTTAGTGCTTAGAGAATATTCCTCAACAAAAATTGGACAAATCGTGAATAAGAGTGCAGTATCTTATAAATATATGTAATAATCAAGGATCAGTTAAGAACATACGAAGAAAACCTAAAATTAATTTCTAAGTCCCCAGAAAGAATGGCTAAGTTTGCAGTGAATAAAATCCAGTCCCCATTCAAGTGCTCCTAAACTGCACACCAAATTGGAAATTGATACCGGTAATAAGATGTATTCTTAGACAGTTTGCCATATGTTATGAGGTCATAACAATAAATTAACTGTAAAAAACCTTTTAAACCAACCTTTTATTTATAGATGCAATAGAAAGAAATAATAATTATAGTAGTTACAGAATTTGTAGAACTTGTAAGAAGTGGTCGAACAGCCATGATAAACTTTACTACAAATTGAAATTTTTGTATCAATTTATATTTAGTATATAAATCTTGGCACAATATAGAATATTACCTCATTTGTCTAAGCATAGTGAGCACATATCTTGAGTAAGGCTGTTAACTATTCGCAATATATAATATATACTTCATTTGTGCAAGTTTAGTAAGCACATATCTTGCATAAGGCTATTCGCGAAGCTTTTATATAATAAATATAAATTGATACAAAAATAGCAATTTGTAGTAAAGTTTATCATTGTTGTTCAACTATGTCTTACAAGTTCTGCAACTTCTGAACTACTACAATTATTTTTCTATTTGTAGTGCATTTATAAATGAATGATTGATTTTTAAAAGAAGTTTTTTACAGTTGACTTATTTTTCACTTTTTAGTCTCAACATTTTTTTTTGTTATTATTATATAAGTAGTCGACGTATGTATTATTAATAAAAACAATCAGTGAGACTAAAAAGACTAAAAATGTGAAGTTAAACACTGGTGGTCCCTTCCACACTTCGGGCTGCAACTTGACGAACGGTTATGCGCTGCAGGCAAACTGCACACCAGTTCAGTGCATAGAGGTCAGACAGACACTACCGTACATACAAACACGGCAAGTTAAATAAAAACTTGTAGTAATAATAATGTCAGGGTAGCCAGGAAGAAGGTCTAGGTCAGTAAAAGAACTGTGCCACATGACTTCCCTTTGCTAAAGAGCACCTAAATAAGAACCAGTAGTTTTAGAACAATGCCATGTGGTCAGACGAGACTAAAGCCAACTTTGGTTCGTATGATGTCCACGAGATATGGAGAAAAGTCATATTAGGTCAATGATCTTACCAATACACTTCCCACATTTAAACATGCTGGAGGTTCAGTTATGGTTCGCGGGCGTGTGTATGCAGAAGTGGTGGGGAATATTAAATTTATTGGTGGTACTATGGACAAGTTTGTATAAGACATCCCAAAGAAGAATATCAAGCAAAGGCATGTTTCATCATGACAAAAACCCCGAAGCATACAGCTGGTCTTAATAAAGAGTGATTCATTTTGAACATTTTAAAACAATGGAAAACTCCTCCTCAGTCTCACGGCCTCAACCCCATTGAACATTCATGGTCATTTCTGAAATCTTCAGTACACAGCAGACATTTATCTCCAAGGAGGAGCTCAAAAGAAGAGTGAGTGAAGAATGGTACACCATCAGTCGTGAAAGTTATGATATGCTAGTCAACTCCGTGCAGTTTAAGAGACCAAGGCAGTAATCAAAGTCAAAGGCTTCTCTAGAAGTAATTATAACTTCTGTTTTGTTGATTTCATTCATTGTGTCGACTGTTTGAATAACAATGTAACTTAAAAGTGCAACATCCTTAATTTTCTTTTGTAGTTCGTGGTATATATTTTTTGGAAATTATTTACTTATTTATAATAAATAAAATTAATGACCTATAATATTTTTTTAATGAAAGACACAAATCAATTAATTTAATTATCATAAACAAAAGGGCATTTTTATAAAATCAAAGTGCATGGAAAATAATCTGACAAACTGTTACAACTTAGTGTTCGTTACCGCCCACACAAATAAAGAATTTGTCAGCTGTTGTGTTTTCTAGAAACATGGCAGAATGCCAGAACGAGGTCAATTTCTAACTATACGAAAATTAACATACAAAAAAAAATTTGAATAATGTAGTCTTTAGCATATTGAAAGCTGCCACAAACAGCGATTATTATAATTATTTCTGCGACTGTTACAACTTCCTACGAGTAAAACATTATGTCTAGGTAGAGTTTATATCTCATCTGAGCCTATGACATTTTTTTCCCTTGAAGAATAAAAAAGCAGTGTTGTTTATACAGCTGTCTATAAAGAAACTAAAAACATACAATTTTTCTTCAATTTTATGGTTTCTAATTTTTAAAATTATTTTTACATGAAATACTTTGACCTTACCTGTAATAATATAAAAATTAATTCGCAGAACTAGAACTCGGAACATGCCTAACACTCCCCTTTAAGTCAGCTGGGATGGCGCCGTCAGCCATTTATGGGTCTGCAGAATCTGAAACTGCAGTTGTATCAATGAGGACAATCTTTCACACGACGGTATTATGTATCTCAATGACGCCATGCGGAACCGTATTGCTTCATGTAGCCAAGCTAGAGGCGGTGCTACTAGTATTAAAGTTACCTTTAAAGTAAACGGTTTATTTGTCTTGATGCTGTGATCGGCTATTTTTTTCAACGTTCGTATTATTTACTGGTGTCTGCACGTGCACGATTCGATGTACTCCGTGTCTTCCATGTTTGTCATTTAAACCGCAACACACCGATGTTTTAGGAATAGTTAATGACTGTCAAAGTTTTCTGAACAGATGCGTGGCATTTTTTATAATTTTGGCTTAAGACTGCAATCAATTTGCATACATTACTTTGTGACATTTAGAGAAATATTAACGCAGTTTTTTTTTTTTTTTTTTTTTTTTTTTTTCCAGCCTCGTTTAGAGAAGTTCAAAATGTTGTAAATTATTTCCCTCTTTTAGAGATACAACTTTTTCTTTTTACTGTTAATAAAATTATCGGCATTTTTTTACCACTAAGTTATCATAATTGTAATGCTCATACACTTACATAGATAAATAAAACTTTGAAAACTTAATTCGCTTTGACAGTTCGAAACTTACCGATGGATTCATTTTTTCCAATAATTTAATACTAAGATTTCTGCAGTAGTATTCTCGTTGTTTCCTCTGCAAATTCGCCATCGGTTATTTTGAACAATACATTGAGGAATATGGAATGTAGCTAACCTGCAGTAAGTTCCTTGTTTCATCTCACTTTGTTGTAGGAAACACCTGTGATGAGCAGTGGCGTGTGAAGAAGTGTTGCAAGGTAAGCTAGTGCTTGCTTACCGCTGTACATTCTCGGTGTAGGCAGCAGGAACCAATGCCCACTGTGGAGCCTATGGAGACTGAATGTATTCCAACCATTCACAACGAGCAGGCAAGAGACCTGTTACACATGTCCTGTGAATTCAAATGCCGAACTACGTTTTACTGGTTGAAGTGTAAACTAGCAAGCAACAGGGTACAGCACAGAGTCAACGCCAGCTTGCCTTGCAACAGTTCACCTCACGTCACTGGTGATGAGGTTGTACACTGTACAACTATCCGAACAGGAGAGGATGGTCTATCGCATGGCTTTTAAGGAGCTTATCACGTATTTCCATTGCCTCTGACTGCAACATCTTCTTACTTATAATTGCATTGTATTTGATAATTTGGAACGTAAACATGTGTAGCTTTGTGTGTGGAAGTTACAGATTTATAGCTTTTGCTATGTAATGGCTCCAGTAATCTGTTATACCTGTAATTGTTTTTCAACTGAGGCTACAGATGTTAGAAGTTAAATGTACTTACTGTATATAGAATCACTGCTTAGTTCTCTTGACTTGACAATAAATATGCGTATACTTGCTGAGTTTTTAAACGACTCCGCTTATTTTGTTAAACATCAGGTTTGCATTATTATCGACATCATCTTCTTCGTATGTTTTTAATAAACTGAAAAATGGTATTATATTGACTGAATTGTTATTGTGCTGGCACAGTTTTAAGAAATCTTACTTGTAGGATTTTTTCTGCTTTCTTTCTAATAGTAAGAAAATTACAAGTTGTGTGGCCACCATGAATATTTGCGTTGGTTTATTGATATTCTTGTCCGGTTTTTTAAATATTTGAAAGTAGAAATTGCATATTTCATTAGCATTTGATTACTGACTCAACAAAATAGTTTATCGAAACGTTGGCCACCAACTACTTTGAGTGCGGTACTCGCGATGCACATATGTGTGTGATAGTATAATGAAACATGTAACAGTAACATCAAATGTATTTCTCGATGGGAACGTGTCGTCTACCACTACATGTTGTGGCCTTTGGTACCGTTTTGCGCTGACGCATGCTGGCCAGGAAGGAGGGGAGTATGGCCTCGATAACCTTCAAACAAAGGAACAAAGAGTGGATGTTTGTATATTCTTCCTAAAGGCTGATAAGCGGAGATTCGTTGCGTTATGCGGCATACATACGATGATGTACTGCAGGTTTTTGACATCATGCGTGGAAAAACCGACCACTAGTTGGAATTTCTCGATGAAACAACGAGCGATAAGATCTGCTGTCTTATATTCATGTGGCTTGATATAGGATGAGAAACAAACTCCGCGTGCATGTTCCCTACGAAGAAATATTTCGAAAACTAATGTTCGATATGTGGCCAAAAATGCTTCTTAACCACTTCAACCAAAAAATAGATATATAGTTTTAGGCGTTGCAACACAAAAATATTTTTTTCGGAACTGTATCAATATCCAGATGACGCTTTGTCTTACTCCGAGACCATTAGGAATCTATCTGCGCTATATGTTACTGGCAGCAGTGGTTTATGAAGCTACGGAACATAGTCTCAGCTGCGAATGATGTCTCCCACACGTAGGGAACCTTTCTCATTCTGCTGTGTACAGTGCAGACCATTCAAGCCACTTGATATACAACGTCACAAATAGAGGACACTGTGACTGAAAGGGTTAAGGGCGGTACGTACCCTGAATGTGGAGGTAAAACAAGAGTTTATTGTAAATATCCCGGAAAGAATAATGCGCTGGACCCTCCTTTTTTCTTGGTTTTCTAGCGTGTATATGTTTTCAGAAAAGCAAATTCCAAAAGTACCCTTACATCAAAGTAGCTATGGACCTTACACTGCATTATAAAAAAGACAAAGGAACTGCGAACCCATAATTACACAATTTAAATTCTACCAAAATTTGGTAAAATTAATCTTGCGACATAAACACGAGTTCGTAGTTCAATCATATGTCTGCACATGTGTGTGTAGTCCATTCACGGTCGCTTCCGACTTTTCTGAATCCCTGCTGAAGTTCTACTTTCAGGATATTCCCTCGTCTCATGCTAACAAACCTTAACGAAGTCTATAAAATTACACCAAAGGGCCTGCGCACCGCATTCATGCGCACTCGATGTAATACTATTTTGTATAAGAACTATTTCTTACTGGGCATTACCAACGAACCTGTTTTCTCACTGTTTTCATTTATATTAATTACAGATGAAATATATTTTATAGATAAAATGTAAATTTAAAGTGTCGATTAAAACACTTGTGATGCATGGCCTATTTAGAAAAAAAACCTAACACGTCATACATGGTGAAATTTTTCTGAGGTTAGATTCAAAAAGTACGAAGGAAACCGCGAATAGACCGTAAGGTAATTATCTAGTTGGGTATAGGAGTATACTCTCTGGTTTTTTTTTTTTTTTTTTTAACAAGCTATAGAAACCGATAAACCCCTGCAAATCTTGTCTCCACCATTAAACGTTGTCATAAAAAATATAGAGGTTGAAACCCTGTGTGGCGTTCTTTTAAATTATGCCGAAGCCAAATTGGTTTCCTCTTAACGGATTATTAATCAGCACTTAAAAATTATTGTAAAAGGTCGACTTGTGTTATTGTCGTGAACCCTATAATTTGAAAGGAAATTTTAGAATCACTGAATGGTTTCGAACTTAATGCATTTTCGGCCAGGTCGAATGCGTGTTTCCGAATTATTTCCTAGTAAGGGGAATACGGGCGGAACTTGTGCTGTTCCGACTCATTTTGTATAACGTGTAAAGACGTAGAGTAAATTGAACGTAGTGAAAGTCATGGGATGACTACAATTGAAAAAAAAAAAAAAAAAAAGCGTAAGAAATAGCAGTGTGTCTCAGTCTTTCCAGCTATTAAATTTCTGAGCTTTGGAACAGTCGCGATACAAAACTACCGAATATTGTGTTTTCCCTATACAAGTTCGCTCCATTTTTTCCCCCTAACCTACCCAATTGCTAAGTATTAAGTGTACGTCCGAGGTAGGGATTGGAGCTAATTGCGTCTCAGGGTTAAGCCCCATACGCATAAAAGGAAGGGAAGTCATGCAAGGAAGGCGTGCATCGCGGTAGAGAGGGGTTGGACAGCCATGGCCATCGTTTAGGGCCCCTGACTGCCTCCCTGAGTGTACTTTTAGCTGTGGCTGTAGCTAAGGAGGAGGGGTAAACCAGCATAGGCACCGTAAAAACTCTTCCCGAATAGTTCAAAACTTATTCGCAAATCGTTGAAATACTGCAGGCAACAGAGGGCGTGGATAACCATGCTCTTTAATGTGAATTTTTTCATCCCGATGTTGGGAAATTCGCCTTCCAGGACCTAGACGAGCGTTATTACGATGTTATGGTGTTTGAGGAATACAAACACGAGTATCAATGTAACAGTCTTATAAATCGATTATGTGAGGGTATATCAGTAAGACTTCCAGTTAAGGATGGACTTGGGACTGTAATTGCATGGGAACAACCTATAAGGTTTGTTTCAAATGACCCTACGCCAGAGATAAAGATTGGTTACTAAATCGTACGTAAATAAGGTACTACGCAAAAAACTTTATTTGTTTCAAATGACCCTACGCCAGATATAAAGATTGGTTACTAAATCGTACTTAAATAAGGTACCACACAAAAACCTTTATTTTCATATGGTGTTGTAAAACCAAAATGTAAACAACTACTACGTCATCGTTTGAACACGCGATTTTGATAGGCCTGTCGGCAACTGTTGAGTAGATTTTGGGGACATGCAGAGAAAACTAAATTCAAGCTATCTCGTCGTTGGTCTATGGTAGTATGTTTATACTAACAAGGCTGACACTGTTGTGCTGAGTATTGTGGTACCTATAGTGTGTATGTAAGGCCGTGTGCACACGTGCGGACATGGACCGCAGCGGTGGCGCCGCAGGCACGTGTGCACTGATACATATAAGCCAAGCTCTCGTGGAACGCATTTGCGGCACCCGCAGCGGCGCCGCACGTGTGCACCTGGCCTCAGTGGCAGTCGCGTTTTGTCGTTCAAAACTACAAGGAAAGCTGTGTATAGTTTACACGAGTGGGCGAGGTTCAGCTTCTTCTGCGTAGTCAAGAAGTTTCAATGCCCGAGTCGTCCTTGGTTGCGTTACTACACGTGAGCACTTTTGAAATAAACCTTAGAAATAAATCACTGCCCCTGCCTGCATATATTTTAATGGGCGAACTGAGTGATATTCGCCCAGTAAAGTTGGTAATGATGGATGGAAAGTAGTTCCATATCTTAACGTCGAATAAAGTGTTAGGCAACCATTTGTGATAACTAAAATGATTTCGTTGGCTTTCTGTGTTCTTTTTTTTTTTATACATCGTAATGTAAAAATGAGCAGTTTCGTAAAATATTTACTTTCCTAATAATTTCACAATTTCACTTGACCGACATATGAATAAAGTACTGGGGCCCATGGCAAAGTTAATTTTACATAAGGCGGAAGAGACAAAATGCGTACAAGTAGATCTTAATAGCAGGGCTTTTAAAAGTGCTCATTTTACCGTGAACAGCATATAGTAGTAAACGATTCACCTACCAGCTGTTTTTTAAACTTACGTAAAATTCTCTTATGTCTTTCAGTAATATGGTAAAGAAACTGGCTGTTTCTAGGGTAAACGGTATAGTTAGATAAGGGAAATTGGTTTCGTTTTCTCGTGTAATTGATTATTTTATTCAATCGGTGTGCAGTTAAATGTAAAAGGTTTTAATGACGGAAGGTTAATGGGTATGCAAACTAAACTAACCCAAACGAACATGTATAAAAGGCAACTCGTCTGTGCTTTGCGAGGGACTCCAACACGTGGTCCCTAGCACCGAATGTCTGCGCCCCAGCCAACTGCACCACGCGGCCCATGTCAACAAGACTTTTAATACAATTAGAAACCTCGGTATTTCCGTGCTTATTGACGATATGAGAGAAGTTATTGAGTATTTTCAATATTTACAAAATATTTTAAAGTTTGGATGCTTTAACTTTTTTTTTACAATCAGTTTTTGTTTGAAATTTCAGTAAATACTTGCTGATTGCCGTTGGAAAAAGTTTTTTTTTATTGGACATATGACGATTTTATTTTCAAATAGCCTACCTACTGGATCGGTTTTTAAATCCTTAGATACCTGTGCCTGTTGACCCATTCTTGTAAGTATGTAGCCGTCACGATTTATACCTGATTAGTTTCGGTTATTGTGGAAGGAGTTCGTGTTTGCCTGATAACGGAATTATTTCTGTGTCTAGCAACAACTGTCCTTCGGTTATTTTTTTTTATTTTTTTTTTTTTAGTTTTGTATCGAACGGGATGTTTTTCGAGTCTCTGTCAAGATGCTTTATCCAGGAAGCTCATTATTCTCCACAAGGAACTGCGACCTCCTCTTCTAAATTTATTTTTACTCTGCGCTCAAGAGCTCTTACTAGTGGAATTTGATTACTGGTGTTTGAGAGGTCTCGTATGGAGCTTCCTATTTGTAGTTTACACTGTGTATATTTATAAAGAGTGTTTCGTAAACTGTAGCGACAGAATTATCATGGAAGAGGGGCCTCGAGAAACACACTAATAAGTAATGCGCGACAGCCGGTTGCATCGTTTGGAACACATCCGGTGTCGAATGAAGGCACAGATCCCCCACTTACGCTCAGTTGTTTCGTTCGCTAGATGAGGCTGCGTTCACAAGAGAGCGCTTGCTCAACACAAGGAACAGGCACGTCCCGTTAGAGGAATGATCCACCCGACGCTGCAGTCCATGGGTTTCGAGAATGTGACATGATTAGTGTACATGTTTGTTAACTAATTCTTTATTGGCCGCCGTGTTCTTTCAGCACGGCTGGATGTTCAAAAGCGAGTTGCGGTAGCCATAGTGAAACTACGGCCCTCGAGCCTGACTTCTGAGTTGTCCAACGCAACTTCCCAAAATTACATTGGAAATGACCCGCGAATCGTAAATGTGCTCTGAACGTAAAACATTTCATTGGGCGGAAACTTCTAATAGTGACACTGTGAAATTTTAGTAGGCTAATTTATTTATGGCTATTTGTGATAGTAAGCTAACACCTGTCAAGTATATGCTATTCGCGGTTACTTCACAGTTTTTTTTTTAAATCAAACCTTTGGAAACTCAACCCATGTATGATGTGTGGATGCTCGAGGCAGTGTGACCCTTATCGCTGCTGCGCTTCTGAGCCTCAGATCTCAAGGTAGGCGAGCGCCTTAAGGGTACTGGCTGGCAGCTGCGAAATTTAAATAGAAAATCCCATGTTAAGAAAATCTCGCCTCAGTGCGTTAATTTTAAAAGGTGGGTGTTTCAAACAAAATGTATGAATGTTTTACAAGTTCCTTGCAGCGGAGATGTTTCCAGAACATGTGTAGCCTGTTTGCAAGGCATTTTTAGAATTTGTGTTTTACAAAAAAGTACGTACTGCCTATATACACTCGTAGTGATCTTCCCCAAAAATTCGTGAGTACATTTTGTTTGAATAGCCTATCTGTAAAATTTACGCAGTGAGGCGAAATTTCCTAAACATGGCATTTCCTATTTAAATATTGCAACGGCTAGCCGGTTGACAGTCTTAAAGCATTTTGTTAAAGAAACTTGTCACCTCAAATAATTATTTCTTAATGAATGAACTGAATTTAAAGGACGAGGCCCTAGACGTTGTCATGTAGCATCCTCGTGATGTGATGATGTCCTTGGAGAGGGGGCCGCGGTGGTGTTGTGGTAAGACTACTCACCTCCTACCTAGGCGAACCTGGTTAGACTCTCGGCGGGGTTTTCTCGGGATCTCCCGTTTTCCCCCGCCACTTAATTCCGGTGCTGCTCCATACCCACCTCGCTTCACCCTCACTATTTCTCAAGACCTCGATGTTGAGCCGCTCTAATCTCTTCACCCACTCACTCGCCCTTGGAAACAGGCGGTCTCGGCTCGCACATTCACTTGTGGGTTAGGGCCTACCGTCGCGACACGTGGTGACCCAGTCGGGCGGCGCGACGCTTCCTCGGCGGTGGTTTGTTGACCGCCCGAACTCCCTTCCTTTCCCCCGGGGTCGGTCGTCTCTTTCGCCGGCCGTCGACGCCAGAAATAGCTGTCTTCCCCCCGCGGCGTAGCGAGGACTTCGGCGCGCGCTGCCGCCGAGCTCCCTCCTCGCCCGAGGAGGCGGTCTCTTCCCCCAGTCGACCCGCCACCTCCGCACCGTCGTGTTCGCGCACCGCCGTCGTGCCCTCCTGGTAGCTCGCCGCCCGCGCCGCATGGTCTCCTGGTAGTTCGCCCGCCTGTGCGCCCCCACCCTTCCTCGACCGCTCTCGCCGCCAGCTCTTGCTGACCACGTGAGTACACATACATCTCTCTCCGTATATGTTACACCTCCTGTCATTTGGTCCTATCCCGGTAAGGTGACGAGACACCCTCTCAGGCATCCCAGAGTGTGCCGCCAACAGCCGCCGGGATGAAATTAGGCGACTGCCACACTGCTGCAGAAACGATAGATAATCCTGAATGAACTTTGGGGAGAACTGTGAGATTTCCAAGAAAACTTCTTGACCCGTGACGAAGTCCATCGCCACATGTGTTGGGTGAAATAGTGGATCAAGTAAATGTTTGCTTAATGGTTCCCTATCCCTTCGCCAGCTCATTTTCAGTGCAACCCTGAGGATATTCTTTCATAAGGTAGTATGCGATGGTACAGTGTTGTTTTATAGTATATCAAATGTAAGATGTGGACATAAACTGTTGCCTACAGCGACGAAAAGTGGAAACAGTGAACGCTGCTCTCAGGCGACGAAATTTGACTGCACATCATTGCATATTGCTACACTAAAATTCTGCAGAATCGCTATTGAGTTATATTTATTTACATTGCATTCCACTACCCCTTGCAGTGATTCCCGGTAACTAGGATTTCATTGTTTGACTAACTTTGGCATGTAGTTGAAAGGGAGAGATTTGGGCGGCTCTTAACAACGAGGTCTTGAGAGTTGGCATGTAGTTACAGTGGTTAGTTAGTAGGGAGAAGGGGAATTGTAAAAGTTAAACAAAGATGGTCTACCCTAAGTTTCGCCCCCGCAGCCTTTGCAGCGTCTAATGTAGACATCAGATAGTTTTGGACATCAAAACTTTCCATTATGCAATTGCTGTGAAAGATCCTTGAAAACGCATTGAACAGTTTATTTAACGGTAGTTTAATGAGCGCAATGTTTTGCTCGGACAGTTGGCTCGTACGTTGGATATCAGTTATTGGATGGTTATTCATAGAAAAAAATGGGGTTTGGCTGTGTTAGGGACACGGCTGTTTTGAGTGAATATGTCTACGTTGACGCACTCGGACGCCTTGATGTTTTTTTTTACGTTCCCGGCACCGCTTCACTCGATCATATGGCATTTTATGGGTGTCACTGGATTGCTTTTGAGATACTCTTTCCAACCGTATACGATTTCTGTATTTCGACTAGGCTTTTTGACGAATATAGGCCGACATTGTGTTAAGTTTTCGTAAATTTTTACTTTAAACTCATACAATTTCACCGTAACCACGCCACACAAAGGTTTTTATACACGCAATCGATTCATCTTGACGAAATCTGTCGATTGAAACCTAAACGAGCGTCGTAGCTTCTCCTAGTCAAAATTTATACTACGCGGAAGTTATGAGACGCGAGGAAACGAACTCAAAATTGCGAATCCCTTCCCCCACCCCCGCGTTCACCGCGCGCGATGATTCGCAGTCCTCACTCAACGTAGCATATCCTCTGATCCTTTGGCAATCGAGTGGTGTAATTGAATTTTGAATGTAGACAATAGATTCGGAGCTGCAATGCCATACTGTATCCCTCGATTTTGTTATCATCGGATTCTCTAGATTGCCTCCCACTATGATCGCAAATTTAAAGACGTATTCACGTCAGAATAGTACTGTTTTACATTGGAAAGTCATTTGAAAGTGTGCTCCATATCGAGATGCATAGTCTGCACATCGGTCGGATGAACAGCATTGTCTTGCCTCATGTCTCCGGTTATCCAAAATAGCCTTGCATGAGGCACATAAGGATATCGGAGACGTCTCGGGGTGGCATTTTCTAAACTGTAAACAGTTGGGGCCCGCGCAGGGGCTGAAGACGCGCGACGCCTTGTGTTTCAGAGCAAGCACAAGTGACACTGTGTGGCGGCAAGGGAGGGGGGGGGGGGCGCTACTAAAAATAATCGTAGAGACTCAGAAACTGGCGTCGTGTTGTGAATAGACCGGGAATTCCGGGCTCTTGCAGATGACGAGCCTTTCGGCAGACGAACGGTTACTGTTTTCCGCACGCCATTTTTGCCGGTACTGTTGTCATCTTCTGATGCGACAGGTGTGTCGGGTGGAAGTACTTTGTACAGAGTCATTCATTTTTTCAAAACTCTATGGCAGACGAGTAATTATATATACGTATACTGTAAAACATTCTGCTGTGGTTTTTAAATATACTTTATCGTTTCCAAAGTGGTTTTTGTAAAGAAAAGTGAAAGTACTGCTACGTAGGTCTATTGGCATTATGGTTTATTGCTCTATTGCGAGCTTTTTCGACTGGTACGTATTTCGATTTCAGTTCAATTTTTGTAATTTAAATTCGAATAAAAATTTTTTTTGACATATTCTAAACTGGCGTATTGCTACTTTGCGTAACTTTGAGCCACTCGAAATTGTTGTTTTGGACCCATGTGGTAAAGAAACAGCAGACTGTTGGACGTATATTTTTAATGTTATCTGCCCAGGTTGCTGTTTCATTGCTTTCTATAATCCATTCACGGTTACTTTACACTTTCTTTTAAACCCTGCTGAAGTTCTACTGCCTAGAAATTTCCCCACCTCGTAGGGATAGGTTAGGTTAGTTTTCCTCTGCTGTGTCTAGAAATTAGCATCGAAGGACAACGCGCCGAATTCGTGCACACTCAGTTGTAATAATAATATTTTGCATGAAAACTATTTCTTACCAGGCGCTACCAACATAGGCGTTTTTTCACTGTTTTTATTCATAATTATTATAAATGTAATAATAGTAAAATTTATAAATAAAATATAGATATAACTTCAGTTTTTACGAAAAATAAGATACTTTTGTATTACCAGAGGTATGAAACGCTTGTGTTACATCGCGTATTTAGGAAATGACTAGACTCGTAATACTTGGGGTGATTTTTCAAAGTTTACATTCAAAAAGTGTAAAGAAACCACGAATAGACTATATGCCAAATAGAGCCAAAACAAATGTTTTAAGTGTTTGAGAGTTATCCCAGCAGAAAACAAAATAACCCCGGTTTACGGTAGTGTAGAAGAACATATTAAAATTAATTCCGGAACACGAGAAAACAAGAAAATGGGTCGAGAGAATCCTCTGAAATGAGTGTCCATCACATTTTTTTCAGCCAGTCTTCTTCAACTGAGATTTTATATTTGTGACAACGTATCGCAACGAAGTTAATTTAAGACTCGTGTATACACACTTCCCCATGAGGACCGTTCCGGTCTCGCCTCATTTCAGCTCACCTATCATATTAAGAGACATCACATTAAAATCATATTCGGGTAAATGTATAATTTCGTAAGTGATTAGTTGTAGGTCCGAGTGATCAGTGCTTCCTCGCCTGTCAAAAATGTTGGAAGTTTAACTCTTCAATTGTAAGTTAGTAGTGTCTCCGGATATAATACGAAAAATCAATTTTTCTGACTAATGACTTGCAAAATGTCAAGAAAAGGCGGTGAAGTATTGCACGAATGGCAGTAAAAATTACCCAACACGAAATTTTTATTACATTGTGCTGAAATTTTTACGGAATCGAAGATTCGGATTACGGAATACTTTTAATACCCCGTGATTGGATAGACTGAAGTTTGAAACAAGTTGAGATGCCATTTCGAACATTCTGTAAACGTACTGTTGCGGATTTGGGGTATCTTATTCGTATCCTTCCCCCTTTCTCTCTCTCTCTCTCTCTCTCTCTCTCTCTCTCTCTCTCTCTCTCTCTCTCTCTCTCTCTCCCTCTCCCTCTCCCTCTCCCCCCCCCCCCGCCAAAATCCGTAATCCACGGCTTATGCCAGGAGCACGCGCCGTAGATGAGGCGAGGCACGAGACTTGTAGGAGACTTTTGTACAGCGAGTGATGTACTGGCTTCCTACACCGAATTAGGTCGTGCGTGATAATTTGGTAGGGGTTGGCAGTTATCTATACAGCTCCTGGGCGGCAATTTCGAGCGAATATCGCTGGTGATTTGAAGAGCAATGGCGGTTGTTGTCGGCGCGAAGTGTGGTTGAGACGACTATTGGGTGTGATCGGGGTGCTCCTGGACGAGTGCTGCGGTCTCTGTGATGCACCTAGGCAACGGTGGGTCGGATGGTGGAGTTCAAGAGAAACTTATACAATTTATGTACTCAGAATGTTTTTCATTATAACATTCAATTCTTTTAACTGACTATTCTAATAAGATATCGTAGCAATATAGTTTACAGCTTTATTATAATGTAATTCATACTTATTGAAGCAGAATTTTATGCTGTAGAAAATGTATTGTAGTTACAACATTAATGTGATCGATAATATATTACCTAATTTTTTTCAGTTTATAACGTTGACAACGGTCTTTTAAAAACGTTTGTAGTTAAAAGGAAACATTTTCCTTCCCCGCCAGAATTCATAGTAAGAGGAGAATAACTTGTACGTTCCCTGTAAAATAATTTGTAATTTTTTACTGAGAAATTGAACAGTACAAAGATTTATCTTGTAAAACTACTCGTTTATAAAACTACATGGGCCGTGATTGTAAAAGACCGTAAGAAATGTTAGCACTATATTGACACGTGTTCACGAGCTTCAGCAAACTGGCGGACTCCCAACAACGTAAAACAGTGTATAGCTGTTTGTGCAAAAACTATTGGTGATGTAAAGTGTAGTTGCGTGCGAAAATAAATGTATGAATTTATTAGAAATGTATTGCAAGTTTTAATAATGTAAAACACTTAAAACAACTCAAATAATCATAATAAAACGATAATTTCAATAAAACGTGACCGTATAACACATTAACCGTTGATCTTTCCTAGCTACGCAGAACTATTTATTAAAATGAAATGAGACTATTCTTAATGAAATAACTTCCTTAATATTTTGCAAGAACTTGCAGTATATTTATATAAAAATAAGTGTTGTATTCGTAAGTCAAGTTGGTCTTGTGGTGAAGGTTGTGAACTAATAATACCAGCGGCGTGGGTTCTAGTCCCTGTGCTGGTAGTGTATTTTTTTTTTCCGTAAATTATATTTAAAAAAATTTCTTTTAGTTACTCTCTGTTTTTAATTAATAACATTTTTTTGTTTTTTAGAAGAAAAAACATTTTTATGTACGCTTCTCAATACTGTAAGTTGTATTACAAGGGTACCGTTTGTAATATTACAAATATGCAGATTTTACAAAAGAACTGTTTATAGTTTTACAAGTAATTTTCTTGGCAACTGGGTTTCTAAGGATTTCTCTTGCAAAAGTAGAAACAAATTTTTAGAGTGAATATTGTGGCGTCTGCAGTTGTTTTAAACTTTATTTTATAATTCCAAAGATTGATATAACAGCATATTCTGAAAAGAAAGCTCCTTTGCAGATGGTACATTTACGATATAAGGCATATTTTGGAGAAATTAAGCTTCAAAAAACACGTGATAACATTAACTTCAAAAACCATTTGCTCACGTCAGCGGATAACTACGCAGTCGAAACACATTATAACCACCTGCTAGTATTCAGAGTAACCGCCCTTCGCAGCACACGTGCTGGCAGTGACTCAGTCAGATGCTGATAGGTCTCCACGAGTATTTGGAGCCATGTTGTCTGCAGTGTGTCTTACAACTGTTGAAGTGTGCGTGGTGGAGGAGACAGGCGGCGAATACGACGCTCGGGGTGGTCCCTCAGATGTTCAATTGGATTGAGAGCGGGGCTATTTGGAGGCCAGGGAAGAACTTTGAAGTTTTGATCGTGCTCTTCCAGCCACGTGCGGGCACTTCCAGCCGTGTGGTAAGCCGCATTATCGTACTGGAAGATACTGTCCTCCCAAGGAAAGACAGTCATCATGTACGGTTGCACGTGATCACCGAGGATGGATTCATAACCAAATAGATCAATAGTGCCTTCCACACGGATGATTGGATCTAGAGAATACCACGAGAACATAACACTGCCCCCACCGCCGTGTGCTCGTCCAGCAATGGCTGCAGGGTATCGGATGTCCGACGTTTCTCGCCGGACACGCTGGCGTCCATCCGTTATATGCAGCTGAAAACGTGGTTCGTCGAAGGCTAGCCGTCGCCAATCAGCAGCGGTCCAGTCGCCATGCTGGCGAGCAAGTTCCAGTAGTTTCTGTCGATGCACCAGTGTTTTATCATGGGCGCAGTCATCCTCTGTCTACCCGGAGCTCCATTCACAGAAGGGTTCGCTGAACTGTTGCTGTAGACATGTGTCTGGATGACCCCTAGTTCATTTGGACGGTGAGCTGTTCCACTGTAGCCTGTCGGTTGGACTTCACGCACCGTCGTAGTCGACGTTCACCTCGGACATCAATGGCGCATGGAGCTCCGCAGTTTCCACGACTATTATTACCAATGGTGCCATTCGTCCACTCACGATACACCTTTACCGCAGCGGCATGTGAAAAGTTTACAAACGTCGCTGTTTCCGAAATGCTGCCCCCTTTTGGCCCGAAAGCCGATGATCATCCCTTTTTGCAACTCGGTTAAATCGCTTCCCTTGCCCATGACAGTAGGAAACGTACTATGTACAGCAAGTCTGTCGGTCGCATTATATACCCGCTTCACCAGCCCACGTCACGGGCCATACGTCATGCGCTACGCGCTGCAAATGGCTGTTCTAGCATGTGGTCATAATAATGTGATTTGACTGTGTATCATAGCAATAGCTTTTAAGAGCAATTGTGTATATATTTTAACATGAAAACAATTGTGAAGAATAATGTTTAGACATCAGAAGAAATAACGCATTCGAAGAAGCCACTAACTTCACAAAAATGGGAAAATTACAAGAGATGTGCAAGGTTTTCAAGAATACGTTTTTAACTATGTTGGTGTTTGCGAACGATCTACTAATCGTTAAACACACTGAAGTTAAAGTTCGAGGTTAACTATTTTACCTGTTTAGGAAACGACAGTAATTATGCCATAAATGAGGGTATTGATAAATTGTACAAGTATCATGAGATTACAAGGTAATAAGGAATTATGTGAAACCACAGTTTTTCAGATAATGCTGGTTTCCTTACATTTGCTTGTAAGAGAAACTTCGACAAAGACATAAGAGAGATTAAAGATAGATACAAACATCCCAGACAAAATCGTTGTACGGAATTGGACAGAATCAGAAATGAAGACAACTGAAAAATTTTCGTCAGTATCAGTGATAGAGGAATAGAGTAGCGAAATATCTGGTTGAGGCATGCATTACGGATGCAAGAATCCCGACTCCAGAACGAGTGTCAAATATAAACCAAAATACAAGTTGGTATATAGGTGGACCGAAGAAGACATTACTGGAAAATTTAAAATACAGGAAAGGTTGCTAAATCCATAGAGTGAATTGTAAGAACACCAAAGAAGGACGTGCTCAATGGTACATTTTCTGGTATGAACATCTGCACAGAGATAACAGCAAAAAGAAAACCTAAATACGTGTTACACAAAAATACCTTTAAAACAGTAACAAGACCTTTGAAGACCTTCATTCTATAGGTACGGTACCATGATAACAACTTAGTCCTGTAGGCCTACTGAGAAGAAGACAATCATCCATAAGAAATTTATTGCTACACGGAGTATTCAGATATTCATTTAGTTCTCATTATATTTTTGCTTGTGTATGAAAAGTAAATAATTTTCTGATGTAGGCCAGAGAAATAATATTGAACGAAAAAGTAATATACTTAAGAACTGTAGAAAAATACTTTGTGTGGCATATATTCTACTATAGGCTGTTCACGGTAAAGTGAGCACTTTTGAGGCCCTAGTTACTTTTTTCCTTCCAGCATTTTTTAAAATCATTTAACCACCTTTTTAAATAAATAGTGCCACGTATGTCCCGTCGCACTCGGAAGTTAACGTCTAAGGCTATAATAAAATATATTTATTGAATATTATTCCAAATGAGAGGAATTTCAAAAGTGCAAACTTTGCCGTGAATTGAGTATACTAGGTAGAATTCCACTGCTTGTAAATTTGCCTTCAAAGTTTATGACTCCGTCCATTAAAAGTCTGACATGATCGTCGTCCTTATAATGGTAGGCTATCTTGCATCGAAAACTTGTACATTTTACGTTCAGCTGGAGAACAGTCTGTTGGTGCGGACGGACCTTTTCGCGATGGAATTACGAAATCATCGCGTGCGAATCACTTCCCGCCGATTGCCGCTGATGAAGATGGTCGACATTGTTTCGACCTTGAGTCCCCGTTGGGCGACACGAAGACTACGCACGCCGCCAAGGTCAGTCGGCTTATTACTGTCCGAGACACGTCATGGCGCTCGGCGAGCAGGCCAGGTTGCGGCAGCCCGTTGCCCCAGCGCCCGTTTCGCGAAGCCGATTGTAGGCTGTTCACGATAAAGTTATCACTTTTGAAACGAACCTTAGAAAAAAGTCACTGCGCCTACCTGCATGTATTTTAACGAGCGCAAAGAGTGACATGTACCCAGTAAAGTTGGTAACGATGGAGGGGAAAATAGTTCCATATATTAACGTCGAATAAAAAGTGTTATGCTACCATTTGTGATAACTTTAATTATTTCTACCGCTTTCTGTTTCTTTTAATGCATCGAAGTGTGAAAATGAGCATATTTGTAAAATATTACTTTTGTAATAATTTCACAGTTTCACTTGACCGACGCATGAATGAAGTGTTGAGGCCCATGGTGATGTTGATTTTACATAAGGCGGAAGAACACGCAAAGTGTATACAAGTAAATCTTAAGCAGGGCTTTCAAAAGTGCTCATTTTACCGTGAACAGCCTATACTTTCAAATTTTCTGAAGACCTGCCAAGAATCTACTTCTAGGATATTCCTCCGCCTAATGCAAACAAAGATTAACCGAGTATATAAAATTGCACCAAAAGGGACAACGCGCCGGATTCGTGCGCGCTCAATGTAATGTCTTGCACAAGAACTATTTCTTATGAGGCTTCACCAGCACAGCTACTTTCTCCCCGTTTTATTCATATTAATTATTATAAATGAAATATTATAATTTAAATGTCTAAAAGTTCGATTTAAGTAAAAACAAGGTAATTTTTTGTTAACATATGTATAAAACTCTTGTAATACGTGGAATGTTTTGGAAACAACCAGACACGTCATACATTGGGGCGATTTTTCAAAAGTTTGATTTAAAAACTGTGAATAAACCGCAAATAGACTGTAGAGAGTTTCCATACAGGCCAGATGCACGCTATCCCTAATTCCCTTCACATATTCACAGCAATAATGAGAGAAAAGTTACCTGTTTATACGGCTTTCATAAAATAAAAATTATATTTAAAATGTGGTTTCTACATATATATTATTATTATTTTCTGAATAATTGGCTTTGTATTTGTACGTATATAATAATTAACCTCTGCACCAGTGACATCACAACACAGGAGGACAATGTGTATAATGTACCCTCCTTAAAATAAAATTTAGAAAGGTCGCTAGGGCAATTTAAATAATGACGTACTACGTTAAAATGTATGAGAAATTATATTGTTATTTTTATAATTACTTGCGATAATGTCATGTTTAAGCAAAGAAGTTTCTGACATTTTATTTAAATCCACACTTTAGTAAATTTTGGTATAAAAACATTTTTCCTTCTGCCAAAAAAAAAAAAAACAGCATTCGTTGTGCGTGTGTTTCACTTTTAAGTTCCAGAAAGTTTATTCCATTTTTTTCTCATTTAGCCCAGTTTTCTGTTTCCCTTCTTTCCTTTCTTCGTACTTCCTTTTGTGTCCATTGCAGAGTCCTAGTTCAAAAATTGCCACAGAACATGGATGACCATTTTCTTTTGTGTGTGTGTTTATAACTAACTGTTAACTGTTTTATATTTTTATTATTTCCACTAACTTTTATAACGTGTTGGTCGTGAGTGAATATGACGGAAATTGCTCAATATGAAGAACGCTAACGTGTATCTAAATTAGACAGACAAACTTCGGCAAAACAAAGTTCTGTAAACACAACACCTGCCTTTCGCTTGTCATCAAATTATTTCATGAGTAAAAGAATGAAGAGATTGGGCGGCTCTTAACATCGAGGTCTTGAGCCTACGAAGGTGAAGCGAGGTGAGAATGGAGCAGCGCCGGAATGCAAGGGCAGGGGAATCGGGAGATCCCCGAGAAAACCCGCCGACCAGCGCCATCGTCCGGCACGATTCCCACATGTGCAAGTCTGAGGGGGCGGCCACGCCGAGAATCGATCCCGGTTCGCCCTGGGAGGCGCGTAGGCTAATCACTGCATCACCGCGGTGCCTAAATTATTTCATGGAAATAATCTCAGTTACTATAGGCCGTTCACTGTAAAGTGAGCACTTTTGAAGCCCTAGTTACTTTTTTCTTTCAGCCAATTTATATTCTTCCGCCACTTGTTAATGTAAACCCTGCTACGTGAGCAATTAGCACAATGTATACATTTCACCACACTCAAAATCAAAAGTCCAAGGTCACGATGAAATGTATTTGTTGGTTATTACATCTGATGAGACTGCCTCGAAAGTGATCACTTTACCGTAAACAGCCTATACCCTTATTTCGACTTAATCTCCAGTACGCTGTAGCAAACTTGGGATTTAAAAAATGGATAATTAATCCGCATGTCACAATTAACTTTAAACGTTATGCAGAGTAAGTAAAGAGATTTGGACGGCCCTTGACATCAATGTCTTAGGAGCAGCGGTGGCGCAATGGCTATGGTGCTCCCCTCCCACCACGGCGTTGCCTCGCCTGGGTGAGGGTGATTGTGGTGAGTATGGAGCGACGCATAGGGGGAGGGGGGAAGCGGGAGATCCCCGAGAAGTCCCTCCAACCAACGGCATCGTCCGGCACGATTCCCACTTGCGAAAATCCGGTATGACCCGGCTGGGGATTGAGCCCGGATCGCCTTGGCGGGAGGCGAGCGGGCTAGCCGCTCCGCCACCGTGACCCCCCGTTATGAAGACACTCAGGGTTCAGTCTTAAGTTGATTTCTTCAGTATTTGTAATAAGCTAGTGCATCAGGTCCAACGTCAAAGATATGTACCTCCCTTACGATTTCTATTAGACCGTTGGTCATATGTATATGTTTCACCGTCTTCTTGGTTAGGCCAACACCCTCTGGACTACAGGCCTGCTTTCAAGCGCGTGACGTCATCAGGAGTCGTCCTTTCTCCTGATTCTCTACGTGTTCAATACAAAATGCTGCGGTCACGTCCTGCTGTATTTTAGATTTGGGTTTTTATTATTAACTTTATAATTAGCTTCTACCGAACTACTAATGCACTTTGTGTTAAGTTTGAATAGCTGTAATGGTTAGAATTGACATTCAGTAGGTGTAAAAATACATGAATTACAGCTTGACTTTTTATATTTGGTGATCTCTGCTAATGAGTCGAAAATCATAAAAAAAAACTCTATTAGCTTACAGACTAAATTAAAGCTGACAATCGAGTTAAAAAAAACGTCAATTTAATATAAATTAATACCTGAGAAACATTTTCATTGTGTTTGGTAAGAAGTTGAATATTATTTTGGCTTAACTTAATGACTTACAAAATTTCACAGTTGATGGTGTGCAACTATAAGAATCACATTGAAATATGCCATAGTTTATTTTTAATTGGGATGGGCATAACTATTTACAACGATACCCATGTGACATCTAAGAAGGTCCCTCAACATGGTAAAATTCAGACGAAAGTAAACGAAATTAATTTCTCCGATGAACCGTAAGTATTTTTTTTTTTTGGTAAATATATTTAGGGCATGGTAATTTAGTTCTATCGCTCAAACGATTTTGCACATTATTTATTAGAGTGATTCTTTTTTTTTTTTTTTTTTATTCTATCGTGTTTATTCTGAGACACCAATTGTTCGACGCGGATTTTTATTTTTCATTGAGTGAATATTTAGAAAATTTCACATCGCTCCCTTTTTCATAAAGCACGACTATTGAAATGACTCAACTCAGTATGTACTCTTACTCTTCAAATATTTTAATATACATATCATAATAAACTACATTGACCGTAATTAATAAATAATTAATCCAAGGGGCGGAGTCAACCATTAATTGATCTGAGTGTTACTTTTCAATGCCCTCGTTTTATATTGGTAGGCAGAGCCAGGAAGCGGGGTTTACAGAATAAACTTAAGCTATACTTAATCAAATAAATGACACACCAATTCATGCCTTCACCAGGATTGTAATCTGGAACCCCTTGCATCGTAGGTTGGCGCGTATGCCAGCTGAATAATGGCTATCTGGAGATCGTCTGTCAATCAAATAGTGATCTAGACCTCGCATAGCACTTTAGCGAACAACTGGTTTTCACCAATTAGCTTACAATTTGTAATAAATGTCAACACAATCAACTCCTGCTATTATGGCAACGTCTGTATATTTAGTACGTGGCTAATTTCATTTAATTTGAACAGGTTTGCTGACATCGCAGTGAAATGCACATACGGAATGAGTATATATCTATGAATATACAAATACATACATACATACACATATGTATATACATACAAGTACATATAGACTATTTACACGTGCATATACATAGGCATCAATTTATAAACGTATACATAATGCATACACATTCGCACATTTAAATACGTATTCGTAGATACATATACAGCCATATAAGGACACAAAAATCTTCTGATTATTTTCTTGTAAATAAAGCGTAGTTGATTTTTTCGGGTCGAAAATTGGAGTAGGAATAAAATCTGACATATTAACCATAACATGCTAAATAAACTACAATAAATTCGATATATTGTAAACAACAGCAAGTAATCTCCTGGCATTTTTTTTAGCCTGCTTTCCAAAGGAAAGATAGGCTTATGCAATCACATGGTTGTCTGTCTGGAATGTATGTCCACTCTAATAACTTTTAAACCCTACAATCAAATTTAACCAACCAGGTCCACATATAGTATTTAGTAAGGACGTCAGACATATAGTTTTCAATCACACCGGGTACGTATTTTAAAAATGGCATGGATTTTGAAATTAATGCCACTGTGTCGTATTTCGGGAACCAATTATCTATCCTATTTAAAGGAAATTTGGAACACACAATTGCATTTTGAAAGCGGTAATGGAAAAAATAAAGAATTTTCATTATAAATCTCGGGAACCATCTAACTGATTCAAAACAAATTTGGTAAGTTGACAGTGCATGATGCATGCATTGAATGAATTTTTACAATGTTATTAACTAGCCATTTTGTAAGATAGCGCAGCATTAAAAATAAAGCATTTATATTATATCTCGGTAACTATACAACCGATTCAAGCCAAATTTGGCATATATATATTACTATTATGGGACATTTCCATATAAGCAATTTAAATGTGTAAGGCATTTATTTTTAAAATGGCAGCTATAAAAACATCGTATTCTGGCAGTATCTATTACAATCATAAAATTTGTCTACCCAGAGTCTGTTTTGTCCCCCAATTTTTGAGATAGTACCACATGAATAAGTTAAGTTTGCTCCTAATTCGGGAAACAATCAACCGATCCCTTCCAAATATTGCAAACAAGTAATACTGTGGTAAGCCATGTAAATTGATAGGCCATGTTTTAAGAAGATTAGGCGCTTATTTTCAGAATAGTGCGTTCGTAAACATTTCAGCATAACATGCTATATCTACGAAACAATGTAACCAGTTTCAACCTAACTTTGTGTGCTGAAAGTATATATGCAAGCATAAAGCGAGCGAATGCATAAACTCACTTGTCCGCTATTTTGGAAGATAGCACCATACGAAAAATTAAGTTTTCGTGTCCTATCTCGGGAAACTATTAACTGATACCCACCAAATCAGGCGACAAGTTATATTTTTGTAGTCCACCTAAATTTATATGACTTAAGGAGGTAGTCATATATTTTCAAAATCACAGTAATGTAAATATATTGTCAGTATATCACATGTCGCAAGCAATTGCATCCGACTTAGTATGTTACAGAAGGCTATCTACAACGAACATATAATGTGCCAGTAAATCTCCGTTTTGTTCTCCAGTAATAAAAATACCACCACGTGATAAAATGGAGCTTTTTTGTAATATGTCCGGGACAAATCAACATATTCCCACCGAACTTTTAACGCTAGTAGTGCTACAGTAGGCCATGTATAAAGTGTGTCTGGCTTTATTTATATTTATATCATGGTTGCAAAATAAATAATTTAGATGATTTCTACTAACCAATTTCACCCATTCCAATTAAATTTTGTATAGGCCTACTAATAGTACCCATTAGAAGCATCAAATATGCTTATAGAGATCATCTTCTTCCTCATTTCTGTAAGAAAGTACCAGATGATAAAATGTATAATTTGACATATCTCGGCAACCAATCATCTAATTCCCACCAAATTTTTCACACACGTAATACTACAGTGGGCCTGTAAACTTACATATTTCAAGTTGGTAAGATTTTTTAAAATGGTGCAATATAAATTATTTCGATAAGTTATATCTCTTAAATAATTTGACATATTTGATGATCTATTAGAGACACCAGATATGCCTATACAGAGCCTGTTTTTGGATGTTTTGTACGATAGCACAAAATGAGAAATGGAAGCTTTTATGCCATAGCTCGGGAACCTGTCAAGCTATTTCCACCAAATTCTGCCCAACAATTAGTGTTACGGTTAGTCATTAAAACGTACATGATTTAATTAAGTGACTCACACACTTGTTAACAAAATGATGTTCTTGTAAAAATTTTAAGTTGATAATCCTAGCCTACCAAACTTTAGACTGATAACTATCGAAGTTGAAATTCCGAATCCTCGCCGACCTCCGGGATGCAGTTGACTGCGCGTCAACTTACGGTACGATGCGTTCTGTGTTCGAGTCTCAGGTAAGGCAAGTGTGTATTTGTAATTATCTCACTAGTATTGTATTTGTTTCTGGTTGCATCTCAATGATATCGCTATCAACGAGACGTCAACACCCACCTACCATGTAACGTTTTAATAGCTTCATCAAAATTATTTGCATCCATGTAAAGGAAAGTAGACTCGTTAGTTATATTGATAACTTCTTGTCTTAATATTGTGTTAATAGTTCTGGTTAGGAGGTGTAAAAAAAGAAGCTTAGAGAGATCTAAGTAAAATGTATTATGATGTCACATTTTTTTACCGTTTGTTTATACATCTGGTCCTGCTATTGAAAAAAATTTATCACGTTTAAAATTATAGATTAATCCAATTTTTTTAACAGGAATTAGCAGTTAAAATCATTTTCGTGTAAAATGAGAAATTATTTTAAAAAAAAACCCAAAATACAGACGTAGTAAAAAGTTAGATTTCAACTAAAAATCGTTGTCATTCTTTGGGCCTGGTCGTAACACTTATTTTAATTTAATATAAAATAAAATTATGCTGTCGAATATCCTGTGGAAGATCCGCCACAGAAATTATTAATGCAAATACAGAAAATTTAACAATATCGTACTAATAGTGAAATTGTTGTAATGAACAATAAAATATTAAACTGTAGCTTATGACCAAGTATCCTGACGTGTAGAAAATATTAGAATAAAATACTCTCATAAACGTACAACCTGTGGAATAAAAACAACTATTTTTAAACTCAAATATATGTTGGCATTAAAAAATGCATACAAATTAAAAATATGTTACGTATGTAAATGTTACGGGAAATTTGTTTACTGTAAACGTTTGCACGCTATATTCAAATTATATTTTAACGGACCCGCTACGGTACCGATTTACAATGTTTGTTAATAGCGAAAGTATCTACGAAGCGCGACTATTTAAGAAACTTGAAGAATGTTTCATTTTTTTGAACACGATTATCTTACGTATTATGTAGTATTGTAACTTCGTCGAAGTTGACTACTGTGAATGCTTTAATAACAAATTAACTGAATAATTAGGTAGTTATCATATCTACCGGTATTTTGGTTATAGCAGTCTTAGACGGGTTTAATAATGATCGAATTATCTATGCATTGTCAGGCTCCAATAAAAATATATATTTAAAACGTTTTTGAAACTATTTCACTAACGCGCCCTTAAATATAAACCGCTTCATTATTCTAAATCGTATCTTAGTAAAATGTAATATGTTCGACACATAATGATATTCTGATTACGTAAATTATTAGCTCCCGACGTCTTCCACGTAATAGGACGTAAACCTAGCAGGCATCACTATCTCTACCTGCGTTGGTTTTCTGCCATTTTTACAGAGAAAAAAAAACCAAGAGGACCAGACTTCTATTTCAGTCATTCATTTTTGTAGTTATATTAAGTTCATCGCTATTACGCAGTGCTAAAACAGAAACTTATTTCATCTGGACAGGCTTCCGCTTATTTCGACAAATTACGGTTTTGTACGCCATTTTTTTAACGGCTAAATATGGCGATAAAGTAGGAAATAACTGGAATAGTCGGCAACGTATCTATAAAAAATATACATTAAACTTACTTTAGAAGAATCTGATGAATATAAGTTGGTGCAAGGAATTTCACGCAGCCATAACTGTTGCAATTCTTCGTTTTTCGGAAAGCCATAAACACGAACTCGCAGACCGTTCTCGTAAATCTCATTGCAATCGGTAACAGAGCAGCGATGCGGCGTGTTGCCAATGGAAATAGGTAAGACACCCGCACATAGTGGAATGTTACCGCTAGCTCAAAAGTCGTCCCAAGAACTGGCAGCTGTCGCTCCAGAGACGATATAGGAAACACGTGTAAGCATCTGGACTCCGGCAGGGAGTGACTAGGACCAGTCTTGGTGATGTCACACGCCACCCTCTGTTTTGAGAGCAGGCCTGAAGTCTAGAGGGTGTTGGTCCGGCCCGTCCAGTTTGATAATACATGGAGAGGCATAGGGCAGCACACACGGGCCCGGGTTCGCTACAGCTCGCCGGGTCCGCCCCGTGACTGGCTCTGTACACACACTCTAGCGGACCATTGTGGCATATTGGGCAACACACACGGACACGGTGCTGGCCCGCCGGGCACTGTCGACCTGACAAAAATGACCGATGTAGATATTGAGTGAATTGTTAATTGCCAGCGTTCAGGAAAAGTCTGAAATCTTCGACAAATCGAGTGAAGTTTACAATGATCGCGGTTGCAGCAATGGAGTTTTACTATGTTATGTTTGAAATTAACCCTAAATGTAGATCTGGTAAACGACTAATATTTGTCGTTTCAAAAGCGCTTTTTCACTAGAAAATGACTAATAATAGTAATTTTGTACAATTCTTTATTTCTCGTAAAAAAAAAACACAAATACCACACAAATGTATGTAGGCTATTTACTGTAAAGCGAGCACTTTTGAAAGCCCTCTCATTTAGAATAATAGAAAATATATTTTTGTTTATTTTAGCCTTAGACGTTAACTTCCGAGTGCGGTGGAATATACACACTGTGTTAATTACTTACTTGACAATATTTGTTTACAAATGTGGTTAAAGGATAAAATATGGCTGAAAGGAAACAGTAACTACGGCTTCAAAAGTGCTCTCTTTACTGTGAGCATCCTATATAATGCTTAAAAAGTATTGACAGAGGAAGTTATACACTTTCATTTTTCATGTGAACATATTCAACTGGGTACATCTGTGCCGATTTAGAAAATAAATTAGTAACGTGAACAATTTAACATAATTTGTATTTTTGGTTAAAGTTTCACAAATGTTTACTCTAATATTCTAGTATATTCAATTTGAAAACGTATTATGTATATAATTTCCAATTATGTAAATTAAACCGCAAAGGGTATGGCAAGCAGATCTACATTAGTTTTAACCAATTTATACGATTTCCTCTTACAAACAGGTGGAAAAAATAATATGCTTAGATATTTAATAGTGTCGTAGATGTACTACAGCAAATTCGATTATAATTATTTCACGTTGACTATATATTTCTCAATTGATTCCTTTAAATACAGCTTAGTCGGTCTGCAGTGAAAATATTGTAACATTAATGTAGGCTCCGACTGTTAGTTCTATTCTTAATTAAATGCATAGAAAAAAACATACAAACATCACAATGGTAGCTGTGTTTTACATTCATTAAAACTATGTATAAAGTGCTACGCGTAACACATCTAAATGAACTCATTTATAAAGTTCCAACTGGCCAATAATTGTTTTTCACTTCAAATTAATTACAGTCTCTTCTTTTCCGGTGCCGTGTGTTCCCGGCCTTAGCTTGCTGCCGAAGTTTGTAGATCTAATTTAGATACATTCTAATTTATTCTGCAGTTCGTCAACCGTTGCTTTTGGTGAGGAGAAATATCGTACTCAGTAAAGCGACATTTTTTCATATTTTATAAAGATAAAAAAAAACACTTCCAAGCCCTAAATACGCCTTTACTTTAACTTTCTGTATTATTTCACATAACATGCTACTAAATCTTTATAGTTGATGGACAATTGAACAAGTTAAATATATGTTACACTAATTGATGTTGAAAGAGGTAGGTTAAGACATTTGTAGTGTAGTTTTTTGGCTACAATTTTTAGCAAAAAAATTGTCTAGGTTTTTTAAGACCATTCCTTATGTGAGAAACTCACAACGATAGTTTTTTTGTTTGATGTGGCCATGTGTTAGTCGAAAATGCTGTGACTGCTTTGCTAAACAATTGCATTAGGCAGTTGATGCAATGTTCCTTTTATCTTTGAGCAAACGAGTTTGTGTATTCTGTAGAAAGAAAAAAAAGTGTTCCTTGCGGAAGATTATATCGTCCACTCTGCTACGAAACATAAAAACAAAACGAATAAAATGAAAGCAGGAACTGCTGATTGGGTTTCAAATTCATTCTGTTTACAACAGTAGTTTCATACTCAGTGGAATGATCTTTCCTCATTTTTTGTACAAGTTGTTTCCGAAAAGAAGGCCGTGTAAGAATTTTTGCAATGTTTTGCGGACTAAATATGTTCTTTTCTGAAGACGACACATTTTATTTAGTTTCGCATTTTATTAGTATCGCCGAAAAATACAAACTCAACTCATTTACAAACGAGAATAAGTTTATCGCGTGTTTGAATAAATTTAGAGTGGATCTTTTCTTTTACATGTAACACGTTTGAGGGTATTCAGATACTTGTTCCCATTTGACTAAAACAGTACTGAAAGACCAATTTTGTCTTGTAGCATTTGTCATGCACACTTTTTTCCAATTTTTTTTTTTTGCGTAATTTATGCCTCATAAACTTTTTGTACGTGTAATATAGTTGCTTTTAATATGAAAAATTTTCCGAGATCTGTCATAAATCCAGGATTTCCTTGTTTATTTCCTTGTAGTTATGACCATATTCACTTCATTGAATCAAAATTGGAAATTTGAGGCACGCCAAGTAAATGCACTGTTAAAAACTTTTCCGTAATTTTACGGAGAAATGCTGTTAAAAAATTCTCCATAACTCTCCGTTAATTTACGAATGCAATTATCCGTATTTTATATTTACTGGTCCAATTTCCGTATTTTTTATTTACGGGCCAGTTTTCCGTTATTTTACGTATTCTTTCCGTAAAAATTTCCGTGATTTCACGGAACAGTGTGGATAGAATGTGAAACGTAATTGTACAGCCTATTACATCAGGCGTGACTAGGATGAACAACACAGTCTTCGTCTGGCGTTGTTTATAGTTCCCGGAGATGTTGAACTCTCAACTGCTCCTCTCTGCATGCTTCCTGGCTACTGCTGCTGCTGCTGCTGTTGAGGTCAGTCACTCTATTTCACCTAAGGTACACACAATACCAAGATTCCTAGTAGAAAAGTGTGAATTTGTTGCGTATGAAAGAAGAATTCATATATTTTGTAACACTGTAAAATATTTTGCTAGAATTTAATTATTTAGACGTTTAAAGGAGTAAATTAAAAGTGTATTTTTAATTAATATTTAAGTGTTGTTCCATTTTGAATGATTTCGTACAGTTTGAAAATAAAAATGTCATCAAGCAAGGGGGGTGGGGGGGGGGGGATGATTACTCTAGTTGTACGTAACAAATAATTAGTAATAATGTTTGCAAATATTTTTAGTAATTTATTGATTTATGCGCCTCCATTTAAGCCATGAAAGTTAACATTTTCATGACAAAAATAAACGTACACAAAAAATTATTAAAAATTACATTTTTTGTACATAATTATTGTAATTGCCTTTCTTGACGAAGGTTTTCTTGCAAAATGTAATTTCTGAATTATCCAAAATAGAAATACGCTTAAATTTTTACTAAAAATTTAAATAAAATACATTTATTGTTTTTCAAGCATTGAAATATATACATTCTAGCGAAGTATTTTGTAGTTTCACAAAATGTATAAATGCGTATTTCTTATGCAACGTAAATCGTACTCTGACAATTTACTTATAATGTATGCTACTTTTTAACGAGTTCTGCACGTTGAATACTCAGTTGCAGTGCTAAAGACTATTCACGCTTAATTGAGCACTTTTTAAGGCCCTGCTGAATTTTTCTTTTCGTTAAATTTCTGTCTCCCTGTCATTTTTTATTTATAAACATTGCCATTAGACTAACAAACACAGTGTATACATTTCACCACTAACAAAAGTTAACGTCTGGAGCTGCTATAAAATCTATTTATTAGTCGTTAATGCCTGTCGAAAGAGCCTTAAAAAGTGCTCACTTTACCGTGAACGGCCTATACAATAATGTATCACACATATTTGATAAATACAATAAAATTGCTTTGCTGAATACAAGAACATTTTCTGATTAATTTTGACTGAATTGTAAATGCGTTTTTGGGCGAAATAGTGATTGCGAAGAGGTGCTTCTTTGCTAGATTTCGTATGGCTAAAGCCTGTTCACGATAAAGTGAACACTTTTTTAAATCAACCCTAGAAAAATGTCACTGCTCGTACTTGCATACATTTTAACGGGCGCTCTTGAGTGACATTCGTCCTCTAAAGTTGGTAACGATGGAGAGGGAAGTAGTTCCATATCTTAACGTCGAATGGAAAGTGTTAGATTGCCATTTGCGACAACTTAAACTATTTTTATCGCATTCTGTTTTTTTCAATGCTTTGAAGTGAAAAAAAATTAGCAGGTTTTTCAAGTATTTTCTTTAGTAATAATTTTACATTTTCACTTGACCGACGCCAGAAGAAAGCGATGAGGCCCATGGTAATGATAATTTTACGGAAGGAGGACGATCACACAACAGGCATACAAGTAGATCTTAAGCAGGGCTTTCAGAAATGCTCATTTTTCCGTGAACAGTCTATACCATTACTTGGCCGCTCTTAGTGGTCGGAGCAAGTTGCCGGACGTGTTTATTACGAAGGGTCGACCTGGGCGTGGTTTGGTTTCGTTGTCAGGATGTGTGAGGCCACATAGGGCCGTTACAGGCCTCTGTATCTCCCCCTCGTGCTTGCACAGCGCAAGGCACTTTGAACCCCGGCGCAGAGCCAATATTTATCTTCGCGTGCCTTTGTGTCAAGGTCAAACGCAACGTCGTGAATGGAAAGCTTACGTACAGCTCGTACGTCGTTCTTGGCGGGTATTACGACGGCGAGCTGCCCCGCCCTTCCATGTCGCAACTGGCCCAGAGAGCGCTCTATCGCGCTCTCGTTCTCGCGAAACCGTCATGATGACATCACAGAGAACGCTCTATGACGTGACCACCGAGACTCGATGGTCACGTCTCTGGTCGTTTCAATTCGTCGGGAAGAGCGAGAGCACAGAGCGAGCACGAAGTTGTGTTTCTCGCTGTCTCTCTCTCTCTCACTTAATAACCACGCACCATATTTGTTTACAGTGTTTCAACGTTTAAACGAGGTTGTGGTAGCTCTCCAGGCGAATATCATGTCGCATTTTGCCTTTAAGTGAATAATTGTAGCTGTTGTAGTCATCGAAATAACTTACATAGTACTCATTTACAAATACTTAGATCATTTGTGACAAGTGTCTCGGTTTTACCATGCTATATATATTTTGTCACTTTCGCGCGATGTTCGCACATAAATGCTAACACGACGAAAATGTATAAAGCAAAAATAACGGTATTTTATGCACTAACGATTACTGTGGTTAGTACTTGTAGTTATTAACCTTTTTAAACTTATATAAAGATGTTCCAATATTTATGGACGTGATTTTTAGCTTAACATGATTCCACACCTTTTAACATCAGCTGTCTACGCGATGTCAGAGATAGTGGTTGTCTCATTTTCACAGAGCGAGAGTACGAGAGAGCGCGAAGCAGTGCTCTCGCCAGGCTGTGCGATATAGTGCTCTCTGGAAAGAGAGTGCTATTTTTAATTGAGACACGGCCTCATTTGGAGCAGAGAATGCCATCTCGTTCTTTCGCGGATGACGTTACAGAGGACGCTCTCTGGTTGTCTCAATTTGTTGGAGAGAGCAGAAAGAACGAGAGCACGCAGTTGTATTCTCACTGCGCGCTCTCGTACTCTCTGGCATCCGCCATGTTCTTTCATAGCCGTAATGTAGGGTTATTCTAGACATCGGATAGGTTTATTATGTGACAGTTTTGGCCATAACAATTGGTAAACGCGCTCAAGAGCATTTGGCGGCAAAATCGTTTCGGCTGCAAGAATAGGGCTTGCATTTTCAAACAAGGTACAAAAATTAATTTGTAACTATTATTATAACTATCCTCACATACTGTATGTTCGCACTCATTATAAGTCCCGTTAAAAATGTTTTCGTGTTTTTATCGAATGCTGTGTTTACCAGAAAGAGAGGGCATCATCCCAAATCGAGAGAGTGAGAGCGTACGAAAGAGCTGTCTCACCAGGTAAGGTAGTGCAGTGCGATAGAGCGCTCGCTGCAGAGAGCGCACTTTAAATTGAAACACGACCTTAGTAATGCGAACTTTATCTCGTGAAGAGCGTTCAAATCCTAAAATTATTTTATTCATTTTAGCATTTTACGTCCTTTTTCATTCTGACATGAAATAATAGCCTGAATAAAGTACTGTACTGATGAGAAAATTACCGCTGAAAAATGAATGGAACGAGATTCCTAGAAATATTAAAATATAATAAAACTAATACATTGGGATACATCTCAAATTTTTCCTTTGATTAGAGTGCCATGAAATATATTTCTTCGAAATGTGTTTTGTGGTTCGCCCGTATTCCAATTTTAAATTTATAGATGGGATTTAATGCCGACACAGTTAGATGTTAAACCTTACCTCCAGGTGAACGATGTGTCGGGTTTCATAGGAAGCGCAGCCCACCACTTCCGTGGCTTGAGTCACCCAGTGGATTTTGAGGGTCTGGGGCAAAGCTATTTTTGGGCCTCCTATTTGACGCGACACCGCCTACTTAGAGTATTACTTAGGTACGGTTTTTATTCTACGTTACTGGTAGAAAAACTGTTGCTTGGAAACAGATTTACCGTTTTCTGTGAACCTAAAAAACATTTATGTTTAGTATTAAAAAATAGTCCCCACTTCTCATTAAAATACTATAAAGAACTATATCTCATACAATAAGTCGCCTGTTTTAAACCAAGTCGCGGCACTGTGCCTACCTGTCTAATGCTCTCCATAATTGTATTGTATTCCAAATCGTATACGTTATTTTATGAATAAGTGTCGCATCGTCACATGGCAGTGTCAGTAAATTATACGCGAAAAACCTTCCTTATTTTGATGGCTTTGAGAGGTCCTTTGGCATCGGGGGCCTGGGGAAAAGCCCCATTTGCTAACCCCCAACTCAATAAACACTTTAGATGAGAAAAAATTTTCTATTAAAATTGTTTTTGAATTTTGCGACTTAAGAGTTTTACTTAAAAACGTTATATTTACGCAAGATAACATTATGCATGTTAGTTTTCAAATTATTTGGTATTTTAATCAAGTTATCACAGATATCTTACCACAAAACCATAAAGTATCCTCAAAATTAAAAAAAAAATTGGTTTTTGAACAGTCTTTAATTGTTAGCCTTGAATAAAAATTTGGATTTGTAACAATTTCGAAAGGTTGTTTTTGAACACACGGTTTCATTTCAACTAATTAGTTTTTTCATGTCACATGGGTAGTGTGTTAGAATTTCTTTTAAATCCGACGCGTCGTTTATCTGATAAGAGTTTATCATCTTTAGTGAATTATAATTTTAAATTTATCTGAAAAATTCTAATTAAAATACGCGTGAAAATATAGAAAATTTCCTTTAAAAAAAAATGTTTTTTTTTTAATGGCTGTGTGAATACCTGGGATATTTTAAGGCGTATTGATTTTGTTCAATTTTGACATGTCTCAAAAAAGGTATACATTTGACATTCGTGTTTTTCGTTCGTTTTGTAAAGTTACTTTCCACAGCTGTCATACTTTTCTCAGGATATATTTTCGTATCACAGCAAAAATAATGTACTATGCTAAAACTGTAAAAAATAAATTCGGGCCCCGAACGCCCTTACCACAGACAAATACCTGTTTTCGCATGTATGGAAGTAGTACAGGGGTGTTCGTACTAGATAGAAAGGGATGCCGCCTTTTTTATTCTCCTAATTGATTTTATATCAAAGGGTTAATTAAATTAATTGAAAGGGCTAATCAAAAATTGAAGGAGTTAAATTTATTGAAAGGGTTAAATGTATTGAAAGGGTGATTTTCCTTTTGTGGGAAGCAGCAGGAGCACTGTACGACGTTAACGCTATGGTGATTGATGGCGACTGACCAGAGAGGTGGGTTGCAATGTATTATATATGTGTTAAGTTTGTAGTGTTTCTTGTGTACGAAAACACGTGGAAGTTCGTAGCAAACACTAGCCCGGACGAGTTCAGTTAAAGTTTGAGACTCTGAATTAATAACAGGTTGCAAATTTCGTTGATTAAAACCAGAAAGTAAATAAAAGATGAATATACTGTTCACTAGAAAGTTTATTGCCATCTTTTCAAAACATCGGCAAACAAAAACAATTGACAGTTGCAGTAGTCAAAATAAAAAGTTCAAGAGGCAGAATAGCTGCTTTCATAAAACAAAACTCCTCACTTCGAGACTTAATAATTACGCAGACGGGAGAGAATTAATATATTTCTCTCCCGGCGCCGTAACAACTCCTCGCACCGAGGGAAAATAAATTTAGTGGATTAGAAAATGTCAGAAATTAAAACAGACGGTTAAAGTCGTGGGCGTTTGTCGGTGTGAGCAAAATGGTCACTCGCCGAAAGTCATTTGGCTGGCAACTGTTGAATACACTTCGACGACGAAGAAACTGTGATACTTTTGACCGACGAGGAAATCGTGCTATCCTTATTTGTACTGCCCGAAATATGGCATCAGGTAAACATGGTCCAATGTGGCTTTGCAAAGTTCGGTAGTGTCTAAAAATAGCCTGTGAACACTAACGTGAGTCTCGAAATCAAAGTATTATAGCTCGTGCGCGAGCTGTCACGTAGGCCTACTGTGACGTCAGTACACAGAGTTTCATCAAATGGTGCAACATGCAGATGTGTCTCTCTCACTAACTCCTTGAAAAGTTGTACTGTCATCCTGTGATGATTATACTACTGATGTAATGACTCGAATAAATTAACAAATTTGGAAAAACGAACGTGTACAAAATACAAACAAATTATTATTGCCATGATCTTTTAAACATTAAATGAATTACTATAATTTACACCGTTATATAGCAAATAAAAATAATTCCCAAAATATATACATTATAACATATTGCAATGCTACAATTTGAGTGCGAGTGTGCTAAGGATCATTTGTCTTATTTTTTCTAATTTTTATGTGTTTGTAGTGATGTTGGTGGTAGATAGGTTATTTTTACGAATATATTTAACATGCGAGAGAATTTTAGAGTGCTTAAACAATTTTTAAGAGTGGCCTAAGTTTAAATTTTATGTTTTTTGGGGGATATTACTTGTAGACGGTGGTGGGAGGTAGACGACTTTGAAAGATGCAATTTATGTGTTAGTAATGACAAACGATTAAATAGACAACTGTTTCCGAATGCAATTAAACATTACACACTAAAGAAAAAATATTTTCAGAATGTTCTATGTATGAATAAATTACACGAATCAAATCAAAAATTTGAAACGACTATGTTAATAATAAGTGTAATTAGGTGACTCTCCAGTATGGAATTAAACATAACATGATTTTACTACTCAGAGCTTAGAAATATAATTTACATGAGAGAGAATTTTAACTACATGAATAACATTTGATGTCGACAAAGAGCAAACTCACTAAGCGATAGCAATTATATGAGTCTCCAGGTGTCTAAAAAAATTAATTAATGAATTCTACGAATGACAAATAAAAAAGTCCCTATAAATTAAACCAACACAATAACAAGATATATGTGATGCCTCTCACACATACCTTACATGCCCGTCTGCCTGTGAGACTGGCGAGGAGGAACTTTAGAAACGTAATCCACACATAAAAATTAATTAATTGATTAACACGCATAATAAAAATTGCACCTCTCCCAAAACATGTCTGTCCAGCTGCGAGGTTGCTGAAGGAATGACATTAGTATATGATTTGTGGAGGCTTATAAGCACAATTAGATACATGGAGCACGGCCAACATCTGCCCTGCTGGGAGGTCACTTGATGAATGAGTGGATTGTAGGAGGTGCGCCTATTTATATATGTGTAGTGCGGCCACCGTCTTAAAGGCATTTGAGTAGAAAATTATGACTGACAGAACCTTTTTCCCTACCAAGCTATTATTAATGACTTTATTCGTCCTACAAGTACGTGAATGTATAAAAGTGAATTATTTATAAAATAATGTACGTACTAAAAATGTTTTCCGTAAAGTCTGTGAAATTCATGGCACTTGTTAACATAAATGCAAGTTAAAAATTGCATGAAGTTTCGTCGACTGAGCTCAGAAACATACTTGAGACGATTGTAAAAATGACGAGCACACTATATCGGGCTATCACACAAAAATTTATATTTTCCAATAAATAAATAAAAAATTCTCACTATAGTTTATGAATACTGTGAACAGGATCTGAACCCCTGACAATATAATATTGCTTAACAAAAATTGCGGCTACCACACTCCGAAGCCCAATGAAGCCGAGAGATCCAGTGTTGCGTCTATGCAGCGTGAGGATTGGCTAAGTACTTAGATGGTGTAACCCCTCGAGAAACCTCCGTGTCGCTCTGCCTAAGGCCAACCACGTCTCCCCACACATCATCCAAGTATATGTTAGCGGAGAAATGCTCAGTCCACGCACCCCAGCCCTTGTCAATGACCACGTCTTCGGCTATCTGTCCCCTCCCCTTTACCACTCCATCGCAGAGTGTGTTTTCGCCATCTTCAAAGCTGCAGAACACTTACACTGATATCGATCCAACACTGCAAAACGTTTTTAGCGGCAAACACCCCTCCACCTACAAAAGTCAAGAACTGTCCCCTCCAATGCCGCACTTCACAAAACATGCCCACGCCCCCTCAAGGTCAGAGAACGTTTTTCGGGTGTCTACTCTGTCCACGCAGGCTTGATCCCCCTGACCCTTCACGACAGAGTGCTTGTTCTGCAACACGAGGATTTCTTTGGCCAGGTACGGAGCTTGCTTTAAGCCAAAGTGATGCTTTCCCTAGGGGCAGCAGATGATTTTGAACTAACCTGGGCTATTTCCCCCTCTCCTCTTACGAACTGTTATTTTAACTCGAACACTGAAGCTTCCTTCTATTTTTTAGAGACACAAAAGGTTGGCGCATTCCCAGTTAAATAACATTTCACAAATACCACCAATGAAACTTTATTTTCCTCATCACTAAGAAATACATTCCAAATATTTTAACACGCAATAAATTCGATTCAAAATATAAACTGTTCTGCACCAAACATTATTCTCCGTTTTCCAGCAATCTTTATTCCCATTTCCAACTATCTTAAAAGACATTTTAAACTTTATTCCCGTTTTCCAACAACTTTTATCTAATCAATTATTAATTTTCATACCAATAAAACTATGACATTTTTTTTAAAGTAATGACACATGCATATATATTCTATGTGTTTTTTTATATTTGTGCATATTTTAGGTGTAGTTCTCCCACTTCTGAATTTCTGCCATGAAATGTGTGTATATTTTAATTTTTTTTCCCTAGAGAATAAAATATCTAACATGATATTACGGAATTAACAGGTATCCTACTAGAAATGGATGCTATTGGAGCAAAAATCTGTCAATTTAAAGTAAAATGGCAGTCATTTTGTATAAGAAGGTATAATATAATTTTTCTAAAGTGGTTTTAAAATTATGTTTTCTGATTTTGTGTAAACTATGACTGGGTGTGTTTTTCATCAACAGACATCATTGTGTTGATTCTGCAACAGTTGTAATCTTTTTGATGTAAAGAGAAAATATTTTTTATTTAAAGATTGATTGAACTCTCCCAGTTGTAGGGCAGTGGAGAAACATTGTGGTGTGATGCCAAGGGCTCTTTCTACCTGGCCCCTGAAAAGGTTTTTGTTTGAATATATTCTGTTTTGTTCAATTCCCTAGAGTTCTTGCCCAACAGCTCAGTAAAATTTTCTCGAGATATTCAAGCCCGTTCCTTTATTCTGTTTTAAAACTTAATTCAGTCATGTTCGTTTCTCTCCAGCATTTTTGCAAGTTCTACTCAGCTGTTCATACTGTGTTTGTTTTATTACATTTAAATTGAAATGAGTTTTTTCTCCCTCATCAACTTAACATAAAACAACTCTAATAATAATTATTTTCCAGTTACCAGCCTTTTAAATCAAAGCAACACTCATACTCACCAAGAATTTTTTTATTTTGGTTAAGTAATATACACAAAGTGATGACACAGGGAATTTTTTCAAAATAATAAATAACAACTCACAGTATTCAAATTTAACATAGAAAAATGTCATTCTAAATTCTTTTCTTTACATATTCTCACCAAACATAGTAATGAAAACCTTACAAGCTTTAAAAATTATTGTTACTCATGCAACATCACAAGTAATATATAATTAATCACAAACATTATATCAACATGTTAGGACTGTAAGCCATTTGGCTTTTTTTAAACCAAAATACCATCTTTTGTCATAAAACTGCAAATAATTATCACAACAGTGTGTGGTACGACAGAATATCACTAATCATTTTATCATTATATGTGAAAGCCATACAAGCTCTTTAACCAAAAACACCATCTTACATCATAAAACTACAAATAATTATCACAACAGAGTATGTTATAACTGAAAAGATCATTAACCATTACTTGTGAACGTCATATAAGCTCTTTAACCAAAACACCATCTTATATACAAGACTTTCTTGTTAATGCAACATACTTTTTTAATAGAAAATTTAAGAATCTCTCTCTTTCCCTTCCCTCCCTCTCTCTCTCCCTCCCTCTCTCTCTCTCTCTCTCTCTCTCTCTCTCTCTCTCTCTCTCTGTTGGAGACAAATTAATTACTTTTCTCTCAAATATCTCTGGGGAGAAATTTTTTTTCCTTACCAAAACAAGTTCACTTTTATAAGGAATAGGTTAAATACATGTTCAGAGGGGATTCATTTTAAAACATTAATAAATTTACAAAATATATACAAACACAAACTGTTTCAAAAAATCATTTTAACACAGAGCAAGTATAAATTTCTCCAAAAACATATTTAAATAAGTAGAAATTTTGCTCCAAAAACACCAAACATTTCCATGCTAAACAAACGCAAGTTAATTCACAATATATTTACAACATTTTCAAGAGCCAAATTATAAACCCATAAACAAATATAGGATGGCACACAAATATACACATTTATTTATTTCCAAAACAAAGTCGAAATGGTTTGCTCCAACATGCTAATCTTTGCTAATATTGTATTTACATTCAGATTTCTGTGTGCACGAGCATGTAACTTCACTATCGCATTGTTGATCAATCTTTAGAAGTAGTGGATTACATACAACCAAATACTTTTTATACCAAATTGCACTCATTACTTCTCTCATCCCAAATAATGCCATATCACTCGAATAATAGCCACAGGTGATTGATGAGGAGTGTCATCATAGTCTGTTTCACCCTAGTTAGTCATCATTGTCCAAGTTAGCATAATTTTTTAGTTTTCTTCTGCAGAGAAAAATGTTGAATTAGGTCTATATGTTTTATGAAATTGTTTGGACGATGGGCAGTTGTATTATTTTTGAATATCATTTACTTTCCTGTTATACACACTTTCGGAAATGTGTTTTTGCTCAACTCCACTTACATATATTTAGCAATTATTTAGGTACTGTTTGCAAATATATTCACATTCTCATACTCTATGTATCATTTTTCCCAGTTTAAACCATGGTGATGCTTAGTAACCCATCTGTTTGTTTTCTTGTATTTGGGAGTAAGATATTTCCAGTCAAACTGTGATTTGAAGCTGAATACAGTTGTATGTTCTTCCATATCAGTAATAGCTAATTCTTTAATGATACATTCATCTGCAGATTGAAACTCTTGCACATTGCTAAACATTTCATCGTAGCTGTGGTTTTTCGCCTACTGACTCAATTAATTATTTTCACCAGCTTATCTCTTGCATTGTAATATGCTAATTTACATAAATTAGCAGAGCATAAGCTTGCTTATTTGCTGGAATTGGTGTATTTGCAATAATTTCCATTCATGAATCAATCATGCTATTTGTAGTTGTGCAGTCTTGTTTGCTTACATCAAATACAAATAACATTCCTCTGGTTTTAAATGATTCTGGTTCTAGGATCGGTGAATTGATATTGTTATAATACATTTCCTGGAATTTTGAGTACTATCATAGCAAATAAGGAATTCCCCATTTTAAAAGTTCATATTTAAATCCATATAGGGGTAAGCATGACTGTTTAGATATATTTTAATATTTTTCATGTCACAATTATAGAATACCAATCTATCAGTTTTTAAATAGTTTTATCGATTTGTTTGAAAATAAATAACTACATATCTTGTTTTTTCCGATGAAAAACTTGATTTCACATTTCAATTGACTTTTAGTGATATTGGTAGTAAAGCCCACAACCCGAAGGCAATATCTAGATTCTTCCCTTTTTCGATATATTTTAATAACTTTACACATTCACAAGTGTTAATTTCAATATGTGGCATCAACCATTCCACACTGCTTAATTTAAATGTTACACCTTCCTTGTTATTAGCGGAATTATTAATAGTATTCAAATGCGTATTGCCGAAAATAATAACTAATTTTTATTTAGCATTTAATATTACATGTTTGTAGTCTTCAGCAAATCCCAAAACCATACTTAGCAGTATAACAACCTCGTATTTTGCACCTGGGTTTATTTGTTGTGAGTAATCACTAGCACTATTCCACCTAGCCATTAGTCCTGTATATATAATGTTTACAGTTCTTGAGATAGTTCTTTATCGTGGAAGTAATTCCAACATCTCGTGTTTGATCGATTTCCACTCTGTTTAGTAGACATGCTATTCTTTCAATTAAATTAAGTATTCTATTTCTTCTTATTTTTGTACTTACTGGATTACTTGCATCAGCTGTATTTTTAATTGTTCTTGTAAACCTTAAACTTGATTTCGATGGTAACATGTAAAAATCGTGATTTTGTATCGAAATCCTTATTTCCATAGGAAACGTATACGGGCCTGCTCAGAATTCTTCATATACATGTATTTCCATATTGGTGATTGCATTATCATAAGTGATCGGTTCTTCAACATGAAGTATGTCTTCCATTTGTATTAACAGTATATCCTAATTCTTTTAAATACAATTTGTTGCCTCATGTTGACTTCAAGGGTAACTTATTTGAAGTGAGGATTTTATGTTGATGTTTACATCAGTTTATACTTCCTGTCTTCGAAATACGTTCCTTAATAACATATTTCTTAAAATAACTACCTACTTTATTGTCGAATTTGATATTGTACACAATACTCATGTTTGTAATGCACAATGGAATGCAACTTTTATATGGCTTTTTTTTATGTAAACAAACAGTAATTTCTCATTTCTAAAATTAATCAGTTTGCTGTCATGATCGACATTTCTAACTACAATTTCATCAACACGATTAATTATTACTGGAAGACATATCAACGTATTCAGTATTTCAATTATTTCATATCTTGCAACCACAGAATTCATGTATTGTATTTATCTGTTTTCCATTCAAAAATGAACTGCCTTCAATATTAACATTTATGCGACATACATTTACCGATAATATATTTACCTGTTTTGAAGATTCATGTAATTCATTAGCGGGATACACTCTCAGTTCATAACCCAACATATTTGCAATTGAATTGGCTTCCAAATAATCAATATCGATGTTACTATACATTGCACTTGTTAATGTATTTGGATTTCCACGTTATTGCAAATGCACATCTTTAAGTAATGGTTCTTTAATGAATATTTCAAGGTCATCAACACATAAGATCCTACTGGTATCACAACCATGTATATTTTTTTCACCAATATTAGCCATACATGATTGGTTATGCATATCAATGTTTGATATGCTGTTGTAAGCAATGAATTCGATTAGACTTACTTGCCATACTCCATCTAACTCCAATGTAGGGAAATATACAGCATGCAATTGCAACAAATGTCCACTTAATATCAATGTAATTGACATGTTACTAATATGTTTTACTATTACAAATACTCATATAGCCTATTTATAGCCAAAAAATGTAAACACAAATGTCTGCAATTGATTGTATTTGGTAATTGCTCCATTTTGTAATTATACCTTAATGCATGTTTTTTTAATAATTACCTATTTCAATTGGGGACTTAAATCGTCGAGACTGTCATAATGCAATGATTGATTTATGTTTTTAATTAATGCAACCCAATGTGTTCCTTCATTTTGTTTCTAATCTAAATTAACAATCATACATTAAGGAAAATTTGGTTTCTTTGGTAAATTGCCACTCATATACACACCTTGGAAATAGGGAATATTCAGTTTCTTTACAAATACATTAATATCTTCGTTAATGCACTAAGTGGAAGACTATTTAGGACTTTCTGCATTTTTTCCACATTTTGAGTTTTTTTGTCCTTGTCCAACTTTATAGGGTTTCAAATACATTCCTTTACCTTTTGATTTAACTGCTTTACTAATTGCCTAAACCCCTCTGAGGATTGATCCAAGAGCTGTTAATGCTGGGAATAGAAATGGAATGATTCCTCCTTTTTTAGTTTGGTTTTACATTTTAAGCCCATGCTGCATGCATAAATTTATCAACCCAAGCTCCAAGCTTTTTACCTGTAGATGTAGATGGATTCTGCCTTATATATTTGCTGCTTTATCGGCTAGATTTGTATCCGCTATATGTTTTTCTTTCACATAGTTTGTTCGATCATAAACTATATTGTGTCTTTACACGAGTTATCCAAAGAGTTTATTCCTTGATCATACCATACCAAACGTTTTGCAATTTTAGTACCTGGTCCACAATAATTATATTTCGATAAATGTAATTCAAATAGTAATTTATTAATCAATGTATTCAATATACTTCATCCATTTTTGATACATTTTGTACGAGCCATTGTTTGCAATTGAATGCTAAGCTATATGTAGACCTACATTTATAGTTTTATGTTAGTAAATTACATTATAGTGTATAATTGTGTAAAAATGAAGGTTATGAAACAAAATGTACATTTGCCGGTAATTTGCAATATGAATGAAAACATTGTTTAAAAGAAACATGGAATTCTTTTACCATCAAATATATATGTTGTATAGTAAGCTGTTCTTCTTCATGTAGAAAAACTTCTGTTATTATGTCGTTGGAGCATCCAAATGGACTTAAATTAGACGTGTATGTGTTTTCTAAAACAATACAAGATAAACACCAACGATTAGCGAGCATTTTATTGTTAATTAAAGGAATGCGATATTTCCCGTTTACAAATAAAGAACATATGGTGCCTCCAAATGAAGCATTATCCTATTCCGTATTTATTTTTGACGATGTTTGGTGTGAACCACAGGGTGAATACAGCAAAATTTCAGTTTTGGTCGACATTCAAACATTGTTTGTTTTTATCTAAGCTACGTCCATATACCGAAACATAATTTACATGATAATTCAAATATGGTAATTGTGTTTAAAATGGATAATATAAAAAAACCAAAATATTTACAATGATAATGTTTTAGACGATATACATTTACAAAGTTTAAAGATATGTGATTTACTGTTGGAAATGTAATACAGTTTTTGGCGATTATACCAACGCTTCCCCTATATAAATGTGTATATAGATCTGGTTTTGACTGTTTTTTACTTTCCGGCAGAGTAATGAATATTTCAGAGTTTGGACATAGCCCTATAAAAAAACATTACAACAGCTATTTAACCAAAAAGCACAACAGGAATCATGATTTGAACAGACATGTATTTCGTAATATGGGTATGGCTGTGAAAGATAGAAATGCGGTAAATAAACATTACATGTAAGACTAACTCTATTACACTAAATGTATTTAAATTGCAATAAAATGATATTCAAGAGAACTTTATAAATTTAGTTGATTTGAATGATAATGTTTATAAATACACGACTGTAATTGCGAACATTTTAAGCAATATTAGCAGTGATTTGCAGAGTAATGCATTTAAAATAGAAGAACATTTAAATACATTTAGTAAGGATTTTAACGATATGGCAAACAGTATATACAACACAACTTACAGAAATGCAAGAAAATTTAATAGTTGTAATTAATGAAGTGCTAAACTGTACTATTACAAAACAACTTGAAACATGAATGGAAAAAATAATGCAATTTATAAGAGATGAATTTATCAATAAAAAATTTTGTATAGTTATGCAAACAGATTTGAGTAAACAAAATAATGATTTGGAAACACGAATCAATTATTTTATCAATGATTTGAAAGATAAAACTTTAACAAAATTAGATGTTTTAAGTAAGTCGATAAGATTGAAAAAGTCCAAAGTAATCGACGTACTACAGCAGTTAGAATAGCAACAACTTAATTCATATATAAATATAATGTATTGAATATAATATAATCAAAACATGTCTGCCTCTGCTTCGGAAATTCATTGTATTATATCTGCTGTGAAGGAAACTGGATGTTTTAAACATATTAATATTTAAACTTGTTACGGATAGAATGGATACACTGTCTGTGTTGAATAAACCTAATGTAACAGCTTTGGAAATTAAAACAGAAGAAGAACCTTTAACAAAGAAGAGTAAAAAGGAACCACTTTCTCATTTAACACAACCTTGTTTTAGCTTTAAAACAGTTTTTGTCTACGCACGATACGACATTTGGTGTTTATCGAGATAATAATGTCTGGTTTCTGGGAGATTCGGTAATTACCTTTTTACCTGACAATAAGATTAAAATAGGTGATTACATAACTGAGGTGAGTCAAGGATTGTTTGACTTATTCTTTAAAAATTTCCCAAATGGTTATCCTGATACTGATTTAAAGAAATATAAAGAATTTTTCGTCGAAGAATGCTAACATTCGTTCAGGAGATGAAAATCACCTGAAAATACATTTGATAGGAGAGAAATATCCGGAAGTATAATATATAAAAATGAAATTGACCACTGCTTTTTACCTGTATATTGGAATAATCCTAATTGATTGGTCAAAAGATTAAAACTTCTCATCACTTCGAGGGAGTCTGGGAATAATTCACATACAAACAAAATTGTTTCTATTATTGAAGAGTTGAAAGAAGACTGTTATATTACCAATGAAGTTTAGTGAGATTGCTCAAAAGAACTTCATGCTCCAGCAAAGGTAAGATATCTTAGAAGAAGAGTTATAACTTATGGTTTGAATTATCTTTTTCAAGCCGATTTGTGTGAAATGACATTGCTTTCCACGTACAATAAGGGATACAAATATATTTTAACCGTAACAGACATTTATTCGAAATATGGTTGGGGTATACCTTTGAAAACTAAACTGAGAAACAGGTTACCAATGCAATGAAGATCGTTTTTTAAAGAGAGAACACCCAATTCGCTCCAAACCGACAGAGGATCTAAATTTTTTCTGCACCATGCCGGAAACTAATGGCCGAATATGGTATTAGTCACTATGCAACATATTCATAGTTTAAATCCAGTGTTGTGGAATGTTACAACAAATCGATTAAACAGTTAAGATATTAACATTTCACATTGAAGGGGACTTACAAATGGGTTAACGTTTTCCGGAAATAGTTACATTTTATAATTTCAGATAACATAGAACTATCCAGATGGCACCTAAAGAAATTGTGGATAATAGTTTATTGAAAATTATTTATAATATTGTTAAAATCATCAATGAAAGATAACCAAATTTCAAAGTTGGGGAATTTATTTGTATCTCAAAGCAGAAGGGCATCTTTAAGAAAAAATTTACAGTGAATTAGTCTTTTGAAATAATTAAAATTATTTCAATTAGACAAACACATCCCAGAGTGTATTACATAGAAACATATGATGGAGAACCAATAAAAGGAGGATTTTACAAACATTTATTGCAAATAGTTCTCTAAATGAATATTAGTTTGATAAAATCATTAAAAGGAAAAAAAAAAATGTTCTTTGTTCGATGGGGTCGTTTCTCAAAAGCACATGTTTTGTGGGTTAAGAATCAAGATCTTAAAAGATTGTAGTACAATGTTTGTAAAGTTATGATACTAAATAAAATGCTTTTTAATAAATTTTTAAATGTTTTTTCATTTATTAAACCTCTGGATGGGGAATGGATGTACAATTTATTGTGTAATCAATCTCTTGTTGATTGGATTAGCATTTGAACGATAATACAGTGTGATTAAATCCTTTTAATTGTGACATTAATCAGAGTTAGGTGATGATCTGTTACATTTGGTATGTAATTCTGTTGGTAACTGTGATAGAATCATTTAATTGAAAATTCGCATTTAGGTGTTCATTTGTTGTATTTAATACGAATTGTAATTCATTGTGTTTGAGTAGTATTTCTTGCATTAGATGCCTTTTAAATTTGACATGTTTATATCTTGTGTTCTTTAATTGTTTTTAATATTACAGTTCTTGGAAATGGGAGAAAATTGTGTAGATTTTTACAGCTTAAAGACATTTTGGACATAATTTGTTCAATTTGTTGTTATAATTTCCTGGAATTGAAATATTTTTTGTGGAAATTTTTTTAAAATTTAAATGTATTTGGGGTGCGACTCTGTTTAATGTTCTTTAGAATGTATTTGTAACGAAATGCATTTCTTGGAATTTGGATATTAATTTGGTTGTGATGTACTTCATCGTTAGTTTATCGGAATGCATTTCTGAGTTTTTATAATTGTTTGTGCTAGGTTATATTTCTTTGCTTGTAACGATATAGTTATTGGAAATTGGTTATTTTTAAGACAGCAAAATTATTATTCCCCATACTAAAAACTTTTTGTATGAAAATCGTTCCTAATTTTTCTTAATGATGTATACAATTTTTACAGTGTACACTAATTTTAACAGTGTACAGTATTTTTACGGAGTTGAGTAATTCACATTATTTCAAAAAGAGTATTTTTAATGCTGGGCTGAAAATTCTATGTTGTGTTGTAAACGCAGTCCACTTAAACTTGTGAAAGACAGGTGATGCTGGACAGGTTCCAGGATATGGTGAATTCTATAGTGAATGCAAACTACAGGGAGGGTGATGCGCACCATTGTGTGGAGTTCATGGGTGAGGTGGTGGCAGAGGGATGGGGGAAGTTCTCCCGTCGGTGGAGGCGACTACCAGGCTCTGTGCATGAAGGGAAGGTTGTCGGGCGGGTACCGATAATGGCAGGGGCAGCGACAGTTTACTAAACCTTGTTTCTTTCTATAGTTTCGTGTGTGAGTGGCCCAAAACTCTGGCCCACTTGTACGAAGTTCGTTCACATCTCTATACTGACCCTGCTTCATCCTCCACAGCTCTTGAGACCTAAGTTTTGCTTGCTCCCGCACACGCTAAAATAGTAAGCGTCTGCTACCTGGCTTTGTGCATGGGCTTTACAATGACTCCTGCCCGTGTCTTTTGTAAAACGCATCGTTATAGTCGACTTACTTTAACAAATAAATTTGGAACGAATTATTACTTACCATAGAATATTAAGCTTCCGCGAGATTTTATTTTCCTATGCGATACTACTGTATAGATATTCTGGGCTAGGAAGAACTATACATGAAGTATGTATTTTTGTCTGCTAGACGAATAAATATGTCTTGTTTAAATAATTGTATAAAAACAGATTTTACAAGTGAATCAAATATGTCTTGTATTTCTGTGTGATTTTTCAACTCACAGTTTGGTTGATTCAAATTTACAATTGTTGTTGGAATGTTAAATCTGGGATTATCTCATAGATTAAAGAAACTTTATTTCAGGAATATAAAATTTAATTGGTGGGAGATGTGAAATTTTTAATCCGCTGGTAATAAGCCAGGCTCTTGCGTGACCATGGATCGGCAGCGAGGGCGGGTTGTGTGGACAGGTCAGCTCTCGATATATTCGAAAAAATGTGTTTCTGGTTGGGGATGCGTGGCCTTGGAGAAGAAACTTACTTTTCTGGCGAAAACAGCTTCTAGAGTAGAGGTGGGAGAGATGATCCAGGTTATTGACCTCGCGGCACTTCCCTCTTGCGAGGGGTGGAGGGTAGGGGATGTCTACATGTGAACGGGGGCGATGTGAAGCTTTCTAGCCAGTCGTTACCATCTTGCCTCAGTGGCAAAACATTGATAATCGGGGAAGACGGGTGATTGACCCGACATGTCGCCCTGGCGAGAGGTAGAGGAAGGAGGTGGGGATGCAGCGAGCTTGGGAGCGATGTGGCCTTATCTAGCCACTCGTCGCCATCTTGCCTTAGTAGCAAAATATTGACAATCGAGGGCCGAGGAGTGAGTAACCCCAGGACATGTCGCTGAGGTGAGTGGTGGTGGTGGGTGATGAGGGTGTAGGGAGGTCTGGAGCAGTTTGCCTTGGGCAGAGCTATTCAGCGGTTTTTCTAGGGGTTACATCATCTTAGTAATTCGCTAATCCTCACGCTGCATATATGCAACACTGGATATCTCGACTTCACTGGGCTTTGGAGTGTGGTAGCCGCGATTTTTGTTAAGCGTAATTATATTCTCAGGGGTTCAGATCTCGTTCACAGTATTTGTTAACTATAGTGTGAAATATTTTTTAATTTATAGGAAAATATAAATTTTCATGTGATAACCTGATATATTGCGTTCGTGATTTTTCTAATCGTCTCAAGTATGTTTCTGAGCTCAGTCGAAGAAACTTCATGCAATTTTTAACTTGCATTTATGTTAATAAGTGCCATGAATTTCACAGACTTTACGGAAAACATTTTTAGTACGTACATTATTTTATAAATAATTCACTTTTATACATTCACGTACTTGTAGGACGAATCAAGTCATTAATAATAGCTTGGTAGGGAAAAAGGTTCTGTCAGTCATAATTTTCTACTCAAATGCCTTTAAGACGGTGGCCGCACTACACATATATAAATAGGCGCACCTCCTACAATCCACTCATTCATCAAGTGACCTCCCAGCAGGGCAGATGTTGGCCGTGCTCCACATATCTAATTGTGCTTATAAGCCTCCACAAATCATATACTAATGTCATTCCTTCAGCAACCTCGCAGCTGGACAGACATGTTTTGGGAGAGGTGCAATTTTTATTATGCGTGTTAATCAATTAATTAATTTTTATGTGTGGATTACGTTTCTAAAGTTCCTCCTCGCCAGTCTCACAGGCAGACGGGCATGTAAGGTATGTGTGAGAGGCATCACATATATCTTGTTATAGTGTTGGATTAATTTATAGGGGCATTTTTATTCATTGTAGGTAGAAGTCATTAATTAATTTTTTAGAGTCATGGAGTCTCACATAATTGCCTTTGTTTAGTGAGTTTGCGCTTGTCGACACCAGATGTTATTCACGTAGTTAAAATTCTCTCTCTTGTAAATCATATTTCTAAGCTTGGGGTAGTAAAGTCACATTGTGTTTAATGCCATACTGGAGAGTCACGTAATTCGACTTATTATTCACCTAGTCGTTTGAAAATTTCGATTCAATGCATGTATTTTATTCATACGTAAAAGAAATTTAAATAAAATTTTCTCGTGTGTAACATTTAATTTGCATTCAGATATAGTCGTATATTTAATCGTTTGTCATTTATAACACGCAAATTGCTCAGTCTACGAGTAGTATCCCCCAAAAAACAAAATTTAAATTTGGGCCACTCTTAAAAATCGTTTAAACACTCTGAAATTATCTCACCTGATAAATATATTCGTAAAAATCACCTATCTACCAACATGCCTACAAATGCATCACAATTAGAAAAAATAAGGAAACATGACCCTTAGAACACTCTTGCACTCTACTCGACGCCATTATAACACATTGAAACCCACCTCTCTGGTCAGTCGCCTCGAGGATACCACATCGTCAACGTCGTACAGAGCTCCTGCTGCTCCCCACAAAAGGAAAGAAAGAAGAAGTACGACAACAAAATCAAGAAAAAAACGATCCGATAATAAATTAACCCTTTCAATACATTTAACCCTTTCATTAAATTGGCATCCCTTTGTATCGAGGACGAACACGCCGCTACTACTTCTGGTTTAATTCAATTTCTAATGACCTCGCTGTTCGGGAGACTGTAGGCCCTATCTGTCTACCATTCGCGGCAGAAGTTTTCAAGTTCAATATTCATGCTTTCATATTCCTATAGGCCCACTCATTAACAGTTAAGAGATCACGAGTAATGCGGTTTTCTCCACAACTATCACACTGTCGGAGAACTACTGCGTATTGACTGTTTCTGTCAGAAATGTTTACTTCCTCTATACTTTTTTTTTTTTTTTTTTTTGCTTTAACATTGCTTCTGTCTCTCGGAAAACGTAAACATTCACATGGTCGTGCTTTTTCCAGTCCTATGCGGTCTGTGTTGACCTTGCCTAAAGCCTGGTTCACATGTACGCCGATCATGCCAAGCAGACAGAGCAGGAAGAACCGATGGTTGTTCTCATATATAGACTGTTCACGGTGAAATGAGCACTTACGAAAACCGTGCTTAAGATCTACTTGTATGCATTGTATGCATGTTGTGTATTCTTCTGCCTTATGTAAAATATTAACATTGCCATGGGCCTTATCACTTTATTCATGCATCGGTCAATTGAAACGGTGAAATAATTAGAAAACTAAATATTTTGAAGTCTGTTCATTTTTAGACTTTGGTGCTTAAAAAAAACAGAAAGCGAACGAAATAATTTAACTTATCACAAATGGTTACCCAACACTTTTTATTTCGATGTTAAGATATGGAACTACTTTCCCTCCATCGTTACTAACTTTACTGGGCGCATGTCACTCAGTGCGCCCGTTAAAATATATGCAGGCAGGGGCCGTGACTTTTTCTAAGGTTGATTTTAAAAGTGCTTACTTTATCGTGGACAGTCTTTAAGCAGAATTCCCGCGCAGCCATTTTGCTGTATAATTCGTGATTTTTAACGCCAAGATTATAAAACTAATTATAGATAATAAACTATATGCTGTCGTCTTTCTGCTCTAGTTTATTAATTCCATTGTAGTGCGATATATTTACTAAATTATTTTCAAGAGATTGTGATTTTATTTTTATACCCAAAAATATTTTACACTTAAGTGCTATCTTACGGTTCATTTTCAAACTACGTTTATTTAATACAAATTATGAATAAAATTAACGTTTATATTCACGAATTTCACTATGAATACGTACATTAAACTATCATTTAGGCTGTTCTCGGTAAAATGAGCACTTTTGAAAGACCTGCCTAAAATCTACTTGTATGCACTGTGTGTATTATTTCGCCTTATATAAGATTAACACTGTCGTGGGCCTCGTCACTTTATTCATGCGTCGGTCAAGAGAAACTGTGAAATTATTTGAAAAGTAAATTTCTAACAAATCTGCTAATTTTTACACTTCGATGCATTAAAAAATAAAACAAAGAGAAAGAAATAATTTAATGGTTACCTAACACTTTTTATTCGACTTTAATGCAAGGAACTACTTCCCATCTATCGTTACCAACTTTACTGGGCGCATATCATTCAGGGCGCCCGTTGAAATATATGCAGGTAAGGATAGTGTCTTTTTTATTTCAAAGTTGCTCACTTGATCGTGAACATCCGTTATACATTTACATCAATACACGTCGATTAGCCAAGAAATTAGTAGTACGAACTATGTGAACCAGCTGACTTCGTGGAAATATGGGTGACGTCTGCTCTTTCCGCGAGCAGGAAATGTAGGCGTGAGCTCAACTTTTATGCTCGGCTCGCCTGGAAACCAAGGACGGATTTTGATTGGCTGTTCTAGTCTTCCACTCTGTCTGTTCTGGGTGATCTGCGTACATGTGAACCAGGATTATGCAATAGTCGTGAGTTGTTCCTCTGTGCTCCGATTAATAACATTCACTTATTAAGCGAGTCCTGTAGTGAGTTCCGTTTGTCTTACGACGGATTTAAAGTCGGTGGTTACTGTAGGAAAATAGAATGAGAATACGCGGTGTAGAGTGAATGCGTGTGGTATGGTAACGAATTTTTAAATCTCAAAACTTAAATATTTTGTTCTTGCTACGAGAACTCGCGAAACGGTGTGATTTTAACAAGTGATTAGCAAATTGTTTACAGACCGTTCACGGTAAAGTGAGCACTTTTTGAAGCTGTTTCATCAAACATAATAACCAATAACTATGTTTCTTTGTAGCCTCGGACTTTTGGTTTTGGGTGTGGTGAATGTATGCACTGTGTTTATTGCTCACATGGTAGGGTTTACATTAACACGTGTTGGAAGTATATAAATTGGTTGAAAGAAAAAAGTAGCTAGGGTTTCAAAAGTGCTCATTTTACCGTGAACGGCCTATACATAAATATATTCAGTGAAATTTTTGTGCACTTCTTCTAACCGAGTTAAAATGCTACTTGTTATTAAAATTGTACAAATTGGTATATTTTTATGAAATCTCTGTTATGTAGATAAACAAACGTAACGTTATTTTTATTACGTAATTTTGACAGTTTTGCTGAAAGTTTCGGGACCTGACTGAAATATAAAAATCATTTTACTTGGCATTTAGTCTGTGTAGGAAAACGCAATACCTACTGAGACTTCGAAATACCGTCGAACCTGGGAACGATGGTGGCAAAGCGTTTATGTTCATAGCATCACCAGTGAGTAAAATCTTACGACGTTAATGAACTGATTCGAGACGTACGTCATTCGCGCTCTTGGCGTGGATATTTTTATAAGTGTTTCTTTTCCCCTCTCGGAATAAATCTCGCCGAGTTGGATTTGGCGTGTGGCCAGGAGCACCAGTTTATCCACAACATCCCTGAATCAACCACTCGTTTCCGTGGCTCAAGTCGGTAGACTAAAGATGAGGTAAACCGATTTTCGTCTTTTGCGCTTGAAAGGTTGTTCACAGTAAAATGAGCACTTTTGAAAGCCCTACTTCAGATCTACTTGTATGCACAGTGTGTATTCTTCCGCCTTAAGCGAAATTAACATTGCCGTGGTCCTCGTCACTTTATTCATGCGTCGGTCAAGTGCAACTGTAAAATTATTAGACAAAATAAAATATCTTGCAAATGTGCTCACTTTTACACTTCGATGCATTAAAAAAAACAAAGTGAAAGAAATAATTTAAGTTATCACAAATTATTCCTGAAACTTTTTATTCGACGTTAAGATATGGAACTATTTTCCATTCATCGTTACCAACTTTACTGGGCGTATGTCACTCAGTTCGCCCATTAAAATATGTGCAGGTAAGAATAGTGGCTTTTTTCTAATGTTAATTTCAAAAGTGCTCACTGTATCGTGAACAGCCTTTACCAAACTTTGACCTACCACACACCAATACAATTGTCAATCACATGGTTAACAGTGTTCAACGTGTTTGTTCATAACTTAATTTTCAAAACAACAATCCCTTTTATACGGGAAAAATACTGTTGCCAATCTAAATTTAAGATGGTTTCGTTAAAAGTTGGGTACAGGAAATATACAGACATCTTGTGTACATAAACATTGTTTTAACCTCAACTCCTAGCCACGTCGTTTATGATAAAGCCTGTTCTTGATAAAGTAAGCATTTTTGAAATCAACCTTAGAAAACAAGTCACTGCTCCTGCTTCGCATATTTTGACAGGCGCACTGAGTGGCATGCACCTAGTAAAGTCGGTAACGATGGAGGGAAAGTAGTTTCACATCTTTACATCGAATAAAAAGAGTTAGGTAACCATTTGTGTTAAGTTAAATTATTTCGTTCGCTTTTTTTTTTTTTTTTTTTAAAGCACCAAATTGTAAAAATTAACAGATTTTAAAATATTTGGTTTTCTAATAATTTCACAGTTGCACTTGACCGATGCATGAATAAAGTGATGAGCCCATGGCAATGTTAATTTTACATAAGGCGGCAGAATACACAACATGCATACTAGTAGATCTTAAGCAGGGTTTTCGAAAGTGCTCATTTTACCGTGACCAGTATATATATATATATATATATATATATATATATATATATATATATATATATATATATATATATATATATAATGCTTCGTATTTAACGCATTCGCTGCGTCTGTTACAAATTTTTGTCACGAACTGGAAATACGTACGTAAGTTGAATCATTTCAGTCCAGAACTCGGTATCACGTAATTCTTTTTCGTCTGTAAAAATCTGCAATTTTTGCGATGTGGTTCACCAAGCTCACCACGTTTTCTCGCAAAAATAAGTTCTGTGACAAATGTGATTAAAGTGACTAGATAATTTTCATCCCTTAGTAAGACAAGTTTAGACTTTTTTACACTTGAGCGGCACAGTGGAAAAAAATGGGTAATTGGGTAATCTCAGCGCATAGTTTGTGCAGTAGATAACAATACAGTTGGTTCAAAAGGAACATTTATTTATTGAATAAAGATACATATAATTTTATTTTAACTCGGTGTCTTTCCTATTTTTCTTTGAAAGCAAAAACTTGTAAAATACCAAATTTAATAAACCAGTTTACTTAAATTCTGTACTTGTCATTTGAAGTTACCTGATTTAAATAAAAACTTTTGGCGAAGCTCGTAGCTTTTTGTAGAAATCATGGCAGCCTATTTTAGAAATTGATTTTTGTGATCGACATGGCTGTCAGAACTACATAACTAACGCGGGAGGCAGTTTGTTTCCTAAAGATACCGAGAGAATTCACTCCACTTTAGAAGAAGTCCTCTCGTTGTCAGCCGTACCGTCTACTCATCTGAGCAGCAGATCACCAGACACGGAACTGCTGTATGGTTTGATTTTCCTCCAAAGAAGGGCAGTTCTGTTCCTACATGAACTCGTGGGGACAGTGGGACGCTGTCGCCCAAAGTGAGAAGGTTGTTTACAGTTGGTGTGATAGATAAGAATTGTCTTGAGTGCGGTACGCTGAACACCCCCCCCCCCTCCCCATCGTAAACTACATCTCCGTGTCAATTAATTACTAGATAACAGTTTTGGATCATTTTGTTTGTCAAATGTTTGGTCAGGGATCGTAATCGCAGTATTTATATACATGTTTATCTGCGCTGTAATTAATGTATCTAAGGCAGAATCTTAACAGTCGCCCCAATCATCCCCATTGTTTCTTCTCCCGCTACCCTGCTACACTCGCTGTTAATGTTCGCGCCATAAATCAGTCAAAGTGTTTCAACCATAGACATAAGATGAGGTAGAACGCATATTCTTCTTCTGATCATGTACCCAACATTGACCTACCTCAGTGGAACAAAACTGTCAAAGTCGCGTGGGCAACAGTGATGAAAGTGTTCCTTTATATCATAATTTTGGAATGGAAAGCACTATTATATGAATGAATTACTTTTACCGATTTGAATTTAATCAAACTGCATTGCAAATTGGTTAGGGGAAATATACATACATCTCAAAACATTTGTTTACAAATCAGTTTTATAGTCTAAAATCCAAACCATGCATTTTTCGCTAGTCGTGTTGGCAGAAAAGCAGTTCATTGTTGGGACACGGAGATTGGTTGTGCGCAGCCAGCGAGATCGGTCTTCCTCATCTTTATTCTATGGTTTTGACACTCTCGTCCATCCGTTCTCTGTTCTTGTTACATGGCGTGAAATGTGTTGCCAGCCTCGCGGGCGCACTCCGCCAAACTCGACGTCTCAGAACTGCGATTTTGGAACACAGCCCCTACGTTTATTTACCGAATGTGCAGGTTACTTCCCTCCTCTCCAGTAAAATATTGTGCCTTTTTGACGCGCAGTTAACATTTCAGTTCTTGTGTACTGGTGCAAGGGTAGTCAGTACTCCAAGAAAGTGTGTCACTACCATCGCTGTAACATTTCCAATCGTATTTCTTGAGGTAATATGTCGAGTGTATTGCAGTTGTGCAAATAATGTTTATTAAATTTTTATAAACTATGAAGACGATCACGTTTTTCATATGTGTAGTACTTAACAAACAATCTGAAGTTATTATTTCAAATCCATGCTGAAATATTTAAGATGGCTATGCCTAAAATGTTAATTAAAACAACGCGACTATATAATACAAACCTGCAGTGAGTGAAGAGATTTGGACGGCTCTTAACAGCAAGGTCTTGAGAGCCAATGAGGGTGATTGAGGCGAGTATGGAGCTGCACCATAATGAAAGGACGGGGGGGGGGGGGGAACTGGAAATCCCCGAGAAAACCCGCCGACCAGCATCAATGGCGCTGTTTGGAAGAGATCTGCGCCTCCCCAGTGACCTGCTGTTTGGCCGACCGACAGAAGAAGAAGAAGAAGGTGCAGCCCCTGATTATGCCAGCGAATTACGTTACAGACTTGTTGACATTCATGATTTTGCTTTACAGTAGTGTTGCAATTTCTCTCTCTAGAAATTAAGTGAGCTATACCAAGTTCGTTAAGGGATGGAGTTCTTAATCAAATAACAGAATTAATTATAATTTTCTTATTTTATTTGCAGTAACTACAGCAAAATTCTCTTTACTCAAATTCTCACATTAAATTGAAATCACTTACTGTTCACAATTGACACCAATTAATAAAATGTATAATTATGACAAAGAAATCAATGAAATTAAATAATTAAAGATCAGTCCCAATAGACAGTGTATCAAATTATTAAATTATTTTATAATTTATTCGTCCAAACTTGACAGTTCGAGTATTTACAATAAAATCAGTATTATACTTCCATTCAGTCCCATCTCACTTCATTCCATGTTCCGCCAGTCGCAATGTTCTTGAGTCTTCCAAGCGCCCTCGCGCACAGTAGGCTTCACTCGCCTGTTTCACACCCTCTCATCCATTCAAGGCACAAACACCTCACTCGCCGTCGTCCCGCAATCTCCAGTCGTCGTCCACACTTCACTTAGCTCGCGCACACTAGGCCAGGCGACCTCCGTCAAAGACTGCCGGCTGCTGGGTTGCGACAGTATATACAGTGTCTTAGGCCGCCACCTAGAATCTTTCCCAACTCGCGTGATGCGTCGCGGAGGACTGAGGCGCCAGCCAGTATCACCAGAACATTCTTGCGTCGTCGCTAAACGTATCGGAAACCCTAGCAGGCGAGAGGAGGTCCGTGACGCCAGCAAGTCTTGCCGCTGTCGGCATTCACGGGATTCCCGGAAGGGGGGCGGTCAGGAGGCCGCGACCGCATCGTTTCAGTAAGAGGGGAGGGCGAGGCGTGCATCCGATTACGGCACGGAGCAGTGAGTCGGCGCCAGCTGCAGCACGTAACAGTACCTTAGAATAAATAGTGACGCGTTATGATAGGAGAATGTCGTGCGAGATATTTCAAGGACAACTGGCGTGGCTTTACAACCCACAGAGGAGAGAAAGGCACTGCCCGAAGATACAGAAATGCTGGTAAGGCCCCTACAGAATTCTGAAGAAGATCAATGATGTGGTATTTCGGATTTTTTGTCAAGGCGCTCGGGGGAAGCCGAAGGTTGTCCACATCGACCGGCTGGCACTCTACGATGGTCCGGATGTTGCAGTGTCTGTTCTTGACGAACAGACTTAAGGATGGGACAATGTTACGCGCTTGCTGCTTCGCATCCCGCCCGAGCGAGTGGAAGTGAAAGACAGCAGTTATACGATAGCGGGGGCAGCAGGTCAAAAGATTGTTTTAAATGAACAGGCGTGCAATAGGCCGGTGGCCGCGTATCTGTCACATAAGGCGAGCCGACACGTTCAAACTTATCGCAACTCGTGCCTCAGAAGCTCGTATTTGTCATTTTATCATGCAGGATTGTCGTCGTATTCACCATTACTGTTCCCAGAACATCTTGGATTGTCGAGAAATTTCTAGGCGGCACCTACTCGAGTATAAATACCACGTGCAGGCCTCTGAGGAGGGAGTGATTTAGAGTTGACAGTTTGGCGTCTCGTGCGACAGTTGGACGATTCCGGAGCGGCGAGGGACGACTTGAGCGATCTGCGAGAATGCGTCGGCGAGCTCGTGTGCAGTGAAGAGTGGGACTGATCTGCGGGAGTGTTGACTGGCTGCGTGAATGGAAAGACATTCGGGACGATGGAAATAGACAGTTTTAACTAAACGTGTGGAAATAATTGGAGCAGTTTAATGGACATGAGTAACAGTAAAGACTGCGATAAAGACTTTAATTGAAATGAAGATTGTAGTTAAATATTGCGTTCATAAGAATATTAAGAGTTAATAGGACGATCAGACTGGTAAATAACAGATGTTTGTCTGTAGCATTGAGAACAAATATTATTAATTTGAGTTCTTTTTTTTATTAAGACCTTCATCCCTCACGAAATCTGATACGCCCCCTCAGGTTTCCCTTGTAACAATATCATCGTACAGTTACAGATATAATTTGCGAGAATTTCATCTTCTTGGAATGCATATTGCAGGCTTGTGAGGGCCCATAGCAATGCTTCCTTATGACCAGACGTTACGTTGAGGCTTTTAAATGTTTTACAAAGGGTTCTACTTATGGTAAATCAGCGAAACTGCAGCGAGGTGTATTAAGAGTGACGGAATTAAAACTATTATGTACACCATCATATTTTTGTGGATTTTCCTAGTGTTGATTTTATTTTTTTATATTCAGCACATGAAATTGAGAAGACGTTTAGAACAGAATGAAAATAATAGCATCCAAGTAGTGATCATCTTATTTAGCATAATATTACAAGTAATCAATGCCGTTCATGGCTCTACAGTAGTTTTACTGTTAAATGGGAACCAGAAGCAAAGCGTTATAAAGTTTGTAGAATGTCGTCTTTGCGAAACTCAACATTTTACAAAAGCTATGTTTTAATAGTTGTTGCCAACATAGATCTGCCCCTTTTCCTACTGCTTTTAATTCATATTAATTGTGAAATAGATATTATAATTTATAAACAGACACTAGTTTAATGTTTCATTTTACATTGAAATCAGATACTTTAATGTTACCGGAAGTTTTAAACGATTGTGATGTACGATTTTTTTTTTATCAAGGAAAAAATGTGTGAAGATATAGTGAACAGATTATAATAAATATTCCTCATTTGCATATTCTTGTTTGAGTCTGTATGTAAGGCTCGTTTATCTAGATCTACATCACCGTTTGCAGGGGCATTGAGGTAGATTAATATAAAACACAAAAGCTTTTATTCTGGAAGTTTTTTTTTTATTTCAGATAAATCCTATTTGAATTCCGTCACCTCATATAAAGGTGTTTAGCGTGATTTCGTTTTAGTCTGTTAATATTCGCAATCACGTGTGCAGAGAATACGCTGCGACAATTCAGCCAAATGGTTTGATGGAACGTGGCCAAGTTTCCATTAAGTACTTCTAATCAAGAATACACACATCGTGTGTAGCAATGGATTTTAACAATAATTATATTTTGTAGCCAAACTGACAGTAGATAAAAATAGATTTCTAGAGCATTTAACACAAACAAGTTAAAAAGGAGCAGCGGAGTTTCTAAAAATCTCAAAAAATACAAAAAATCACCCACCCTCTCAGCACCATATGTTTAGCCAACACCGTCAATGTTTTGGGAAGGGGGGAACGTCGTTCTTTGCTCCTCTTACCTTAATTTGTTGTATGTAATTAGGATAATATATACAAATTGAAAGTTTTAACACTGAAGATCAACGGTATAAAAAAAAAACTATAAACCTATATAAATCGTAAAAAGTTAGAATTTCAAAATAGATCGTCGTGCAATTTATGTCAAAAAATACTTAAGTGCGTTTTTTTTCTTCAAATCTGTGGGATTCTTTTTTAAGAATCTAAAATTTGTGCCTAGGTAAAGGAATAAGATAAATTCATGAATGACAGGTTTTTATTTCCTTTCCTTGAGTTATTAGTAATTTCTTTTAAAAATTTGTATTGGTAATTTTAGTATTTGATGCTATGTGTTTTTTTATTGTTTATAGCTGACTCAGGGTGTCAAACGAAAAATCTCTTTGTGAAATCTTTTTCAGATTCAGAGAATGAAGATATTATTCATTTGTAAATATTGTCTCTGACTTTAAATTTTGAAAAAGGTGAGTTTTTTTATTTTAAATATTTAAGAAGCTGGTATGACTTTTTTGTGATGTAGTGTATTTCTAACTCGTTTTATATACTTTAGAACTTTATTTTTAAACGTACGTTAGTTTGGCTAAAAAAAACATAATTATTAAACTTCATAGTTACATGATGTCCATTTTCTTGAACTTGAGTACTTAAGAAGTGCTATCTTCGAAAACGTAGGTGTATAGACTACGTGACAAAATGTTGTAAGCAACTGGACAATATCTCAGATTTCATTGTCTACAGCTAATCGGTAATCTGGCGATAATTAACAGCCGAAGAAGTGATTATGAGATAAGGATGGGATTGGGTCCTTTGCACCGAGGGGGCGAACCAATGCGCGTGCGTGTGTGTGTTCATGCGTGTCGAATGTCAAGTAACTGAGCTGTCGTCGGTATTGCTCTCTCGTTACTGTTTCTCCTCGTGTAAAATTACTATAGACTATTCACGATAGAATGAGCACTTTTGAAAGTCCTGCTTAAGATGTACTTGTATACGCGTTGTATATTCCTCCGCCTTGTGTAAAATTAACATTGCCATGGACCTCGTCACTTTATTCATGCGTTTTTGTTCGGCGTTAGGATATGTAACTACTTTCCATCCATCGTTACCAACTTACTGGGCGAATGTCACTCAGTGCACCCATTAAAATATATGCATGCAGGATCAGTAACTTTTCTAAGGTTCATTTCTATAGTGCTCACTTGATCGTGAACAGCCTTTAAGTAACGTGCATAACGACTGAAGAATATGATGGCCATGCTCAACATGATAACAAAGGCGTCATGTTCGCTTGACGAGAAGGCCGAATTGATGTGACGGTCCGAGTCTTACTTCCGGAAAGACTTACGGCAAATCAGGTTGCTGAGACACGGAGACTATCGTCCGTTCATGGTTACTTCCATCTTACTTTCTAATTATTCTTTCGCCTCGTGCAAACAAAGCCTAACCAAGTCTAGGAAATTACATCGAAAGGACAACGCACCGCATTCGTTCGCAATCAGTTTAGTAATGTTTTGCATAAAAACTATTTCTTACAATGCATTGCTAACACACCTATTTTCTCACTGTTTTTAATTTTTATTAATAAACGAAATATAAATAAATACAAGTAAAATTTCAATTTATAAAAAAATAAGATGCGTTTATGTCAACAGAAGTATAAAACATCTGTGATGTTTGGTATATTTAGAAAACAACCAAACTCGTCATACATGGGGCGATATTTCAGAGGTTTGATTCAAAAAGTGTGAAGAAACCGCGAATAGACTATAACTTGAATACATTATAATTGCATTCAAACTAGGTTAGAGCAGGTAAGTGCACGAACATCTCAGAGCACGTACTTACATAGGCCTAAACAGTTTCCTGTCCTCAAATGCTACCCACGTAGTTTTTGATAGTGTTATTGGCAGCAAAGCAGTACATTGTTTGAACACAGATATTTTCGACTGCGCAGCCTGGATGCGCACTACACCCCGCATTTGCTATACGCCTGAACCGGCCCGTCTACTATCCCAAGCTGTGTGCTGGGAGGATACGTTAATTGGTGCACGTGACACTCCGACGTTGTTCGAAGCTTTCGTTTGATACGGGCGACACGAACACGCACGCCTAGTGCCTTATCGCTCCTACGCGCAAGGCGTGCAGTATTTCCGTCGTGGTCCTGTGCTGTGCAAATCAGATCTGTAACAGTGGGATTTTATTACATGCAATGAAAGCCCACAGATTAAACTACATCCGTATGTTTGTACTTTTCTCTTGCCGCTTAAGGAAACTGCATAGGCAAGCTTCAAAAATGCGATATTTTACCATTTTCACGATTTTTTTTCTCCGTGAATATACTTAATATGTTAAAAGTAAAAACATAGAGTCATAGATAATAGTTTTTTACCTTGTCTAGCAAAAGGTCGTGTTTATAGAACATATATTTCCCGAGATAGGCGAATACGCGCAAACAACGATTTCACAAAAAAATGTTTCACTTCACACTCTTAGGAGGAATGGTGCACGAAAGCCGTGTATGTACCTTCATTAGTGTCAAAAATCGTTTTTCAGAGAATTTTTCAAAATTCTTGGCACGACAAGACATAACAAATGATTTCGAACATCTTACATTGATAGATATTCACTACCATTATTACTATCGGAGCACTGGTGGAAGATAAGATAGAATATATTTATCATATTCCATCAGTGCTCGCATAATAATAATGACAATGAATATTTCATAATTGCAAGAAGTTATTAAAAATTAATATTTACGTCTGGTCATGCCAAAAATTTCGATAAACCCTCTGAAAAACAAGTTATAACGAAAATAGGGAAAATATACTTCTTTAGCGCATCATTGGCGTAGGGGCCGATGAGGGTGAAGCGAGGTGACTATGGAGCAGCGCCGGAATGCAAGGGAGATCCTCGATAAAACCCGCCGACTAGTGGCATCGTCCGGAACGATTCCCACTTGCGAAATTCCGGGAGCGATCTCGCCGGGAATAGAACCCGGTTTGCCTTGGTGGAAGACGAGCTCGCTAGCCACTGCGTCACCACGGGCCCCGCCTAAAGACAAAGGTCATAGAAGGTTTCACTTTATTTATACGTGTTCACACTCCAATACCAAATCATAAAATCGGTCAAATATAAACACTTTGTAAGGGAATAAGTGTAACAAAAGAGTAACGGTGAGCATGCTGCATCTATGGGGCACTGGTAGTAGTTAGTGAAAGTTCTTCGGACACTGCAATTGTAGACCGTGATTCTGAATGCGTCGATGTGACGTTATTCAGTTGGGATTAGGATACAAACACGTCCATAGACGCAACCGATTGTAGATGGGATGGAGCAGAGGAAGCATATCCAAATGGACGTGGAAGTAAACGTGCACACAGAAAAAAGTTCAATGTTACGCCAACAACAACATTAATTTTTTGTTATCTTTGAGCCGTCAGTAACTAATGTTGCTGTTAATGTAATGGAATATTAAGTTATTAATGTTACTGTAACATTAAGTACTTTTGTGACATTACCTCCTTACTATACTGGCAATGTTAAGGTGGTGTTTATGTTGCGGCAAAATACATTTTGTGTTCCATTCTTGTATTACTAACGTGAGGATAGCCGAGGGGGTTGGGGGGGATCAACCCGCGCCTTGAGTACTTAACGTTTTCCAACTCACGGAACCCGACGGCCTGCCAAATGCGCTATCTTTACATCTCAAAGTTTATTATTGTAAGTATAGAATACAACATAACGACAAACTTAAAAGAAATAATGTATGTTTGTATATTATTGATCTGTACGTACGCCGAAGTCATTGCTTTCTCGCATTCCTCCTGAATTCAAAGCTCGCCGTTAAGGGACTTACCTACCCGGCGCGAGAAATGTGTTGTAGCGTGTTTGAAGTCCAGTTTATTTTACGAAACTATTAAACGTGTGTCCGATGTGCTGATCTTCAAAAGACTATGCCTGTCGATTATTTTTTCAAGACATTGCGCATATGAGAGTGAGTGAGAGAAGAGATTTGGGCGGCTCCTAACAGCGAGGTCTCCAGAGCCGATTAAGGTGATTGAGGTGAGTATGGAGCGCACTATTCCCACATGCGAAAATTCGGTCCGCCATGGTGGGAGGCGAGCGTGCTAATCGCTCGACCACCGCGGCCCCTACGCATGTTAGAAACACATTGCGGAGCAAACTGTCACAGCTGAAAAACGACATTTTCAAAGCGTTGTTTATAAAAGCATTCGGGTCAGATACGTACCAAAGCAGTCGAGGGACCTGTATTTAACGTTGCTACAGACTTTCCACGAATAAGTGATAGGGTCTCCGCGTGAAGTCCCATAGGTTCGCGCAACACGCCCAAAACACTGCACGCCAGTTCAAAGCCCTGCGCGTAGCGACGATGGTGCACTTGATGTAGTCCATGCACGGTTTCTTCGGCCTTTTTGAATCAAACCTTTGAAAAATCTCCCATGTATGACATGTTTAGTTATTTCCTAAATACGCCCTGTATCACAAGCGTTTTATACTTGTATTCATAAAAGTTACTTTTTTATTGTTATATCGAAATGTTATTAATATCTTATCTAATAATTATAATGCTTCATTGATAAATTATTTGAATAAAAAACAGGGAGAAAATAGGTATGTTGGTAACGTTTGGTGAGAAATAGTCCTTATACAAATTATTCGAATTATTTATAAATAAAACACTGTTATTTGTAGATAAATTTTGAATTACATTTCAATTTAACAGGAAAAAAGTAACTTTTATGAACACAAGTATAATAAAACGCTTGTGATATACAGGGCGTCTTTAGGAAATAACTAAACACTTCATACATGGTGAGATTTTTCAAAGGTTTGATTCAAAAAGGCCGAAGAAACCGCGAATAGACTATACCATAGGTACGAGCAGCACGACGAGAACAGCATACCAGTTCAGAGCATTTTGCTTAGCGGCGATGGCGCACTTGATGCGCGTGGAAATGTCGCCCTTATCGACATCGTACGCATATGAAACCTGAAGGGGAGGAGGGGGGGAGGTATGAGCCCAGCGAGTACCCTGGAACCACTTAAGTTTGTTTGCGTCTCGGAACGTCCCATCCTTGGCCTGGTTTGTCGTCCAAACTGTGCGCGCGGCGGCCTGCTTCGTGTAGAGCAATGCTGGGGATGCTGGTTCCGAAATAACTTGGGAACGGATCATGCTTGCTCCTGAGTAGTCTCCATACGTTCTCCACATTGCAGACACGCAGCAGAAAGTAAAGGCTACTCCCTAGGAAAATAGAGTCTGTATACTCACTGTTTGGGAGTATGAAGTTTTCTAGGCATGTAAACACAAAAACATTCATGTACAGCCGTCAATTTTTATTCTATTAAATACGTCCAATAGAAAAAAGTGGTCAAAACGAAAGAAAAAAAAACGTTTTTAAGGCTTTCCTGCGCAGTTTCCTTAAAAGAAAGTTTGAAAAGTGCAAAGTGGCATATGTAGTTTAAAACATTGGGCTTGCATCACGTGTAATAACGCCCTACTGTTAAAGGTCTAATTTGCGAAAAATAATTGCATCTGTGTGAATGTTTTGTTAGGGATAAAATATATATTATGGTACAATCGTGCCTTTAATCTGCTATAACTTTTGAACCGTTTATCCGATGTGGACCCGTGAAGGTTTTTTTGGAATACTTGTGGGGAGCTTTGATCTACTCACCGATTATCTAAATAATTATGGCACGCATGTAAAAGTTGCTGTTGATATCTCGGAAACTGTTACACCAAAGTGAAACTTTATAGGTAAGTATGAATACCCGAAACACGCAGATACAATAATGGTACGCTTTTCTAAATTATCATACGAATGCCGGAAATTAACATGTGTTACCGTAATTATGGTACGAGGTATAATAATTACGCTACGCAACAAATGGTACATCCGAACCCAATTTTTATTGTAAACAGGAACCTTAATTGTGGGCTTAATTATTAAGCTTCCCGGAGTGAATCACACTTTCTGCAGGGCTCATCGCAATGCTTCTTTACAAAAGCCAGACGTGATCTCGAGGTTTTAAAAATAATTTATTAAGGATTCCCCTTAAGGCCGCCGTTACAATAGATCTCATCTTATTCCGATAGCAACCATTTCTTTTTCAAAGTAAGCTAGTTGTGTAAGTACATCGGAGCGATTTTTTTTCTGTATTGCGCTCCGGTTTACACTGAGAAGTAAAATCACAGGGTTATTAAGATGGCTGAAATTTATTGGGTTTTTTACATTACTCTTTGAAATAAAAATCATGCCATATAGCAATTTTCGTTATACTATTACTATCAAACCAGGGTTAGTTGTATTGTAATTTAAAAAAAAAAACTCAACATGAGTAAGTGTTGGACGCGATTGTAAATTATAATGGGAGCGTATTTTCGAGGTGGGACTTCTTTTTGTTCCCATATCATTGCAGGAGATACGATGCTAGGGTCTTTCGCCTGTGTACCCGCCACCCACTCAGCTTCAGTGTTGAATTGGTGGCACACAAACAGGCATTACGTAGTGCAATATCCAGTTAGGCTGTCTTACGATACGAGTTTATTTTTTAGAACACAGATGTCGTTCGTAAGTTGTAGTATACTTTCATATCTCTAAACATTAGGTTCTTGCAGTGAGCGATTATGTAGGTACACATAAATTAAACTGTGAGTCTGTTTGTGCACTAATGCACACGCGTTTGTGCATATACATACTTGCTTTCGTTTAGGAAAACACATTTAACATAGTAATTAAGACTCCTCGACTATTTAACGTACAAGTATGCTACAGTTTTAAATATAGCAAATTAATGCGTAATGAATGCTGCATCATATATCTTACTATAAGGAGACTTTCACCATGCAAAAAATTGGGTAAAATCATCATTTTTATACGATAATATATTTCGAACAGTTATTGCGTAGATAGAAAATATGATCTTAAAATTATAATTTTCTTCTGCGCTCACTATTATTTATCATTGTTTATGGCTTCCACAGATATTCGTCTCGCCATTGAAGTTGTTCCTGTCTCTGGTTGCACTGGCAGAGTAAGCAAACTGATAAATATCTGTTTAGTAATATAACTATCTTTGGAGATACTTCGCAGATATTTAACTCTGTTTTTTGACCTGGCGTATTATTTATTTCTACGAATACCGAAATGCCCGCCAATTTTTGCCATTTCGTCTGTTTACTTCACAGCAGCCAATGAGAGCGCAACACAGAAGAAAAGTCGCTACGATGTACTTACACAGCCTGTTTACTTTGAATAAGACGTGTCTGCGCTTGGATCAAGTTCTGAGCCAGTGCAAACATGTGCGGTGCTGAACATGTTTGAAGCGAAGTAGTTTTGTGTCCCATGTGACGGCGGCTTTTGTTTAATTGTCATCGCCCTCAGGGATGGAGTTTGGGTTGGAGGAGGGGAGAACCTAATACGCAAATAATTTAGTAGCATTGCGGTTAATATTAATTATGTGGCAAAACTTGGTCCTATTTATGTAACCTTTTTTAAGTAATGTGGTGTGCTTTGTTCACTTTCTGTACTAACCTGTCGTAAACTATCGCATACAGCTGATGTATAAGAACTTCTTTTTCTTTAAGTAAAACTCAAGTTGGTTTTTTGAAGCCAATTTTAATTGTATAGACTTGAAACAAAAATTTAAGTGTAAAAATGACACTGTTAAGCTCTGTATAAACGCAAATTATTTAATTGTTAAGTTTTCTGATCTTTCCAGGAAACACACTATACAACAATATTTTAAATATCTTCGATAGCAAAGAAGCACGTATTTTCTCATCTCTCTCTCTCTCTCTCTCTCTCTCTCTCTATATATATATATATATATACACATACACACACATCTTTAACAGGCACGTCAAAAACCGAATTCTATTAACACGTATTTCCCTAGACCAGATTCTCACTGCTTTCAAACTAGGCTCTAACCTTAAAAAAAAAATTTTTTTCTTTGTAGGGCAATTCGGGAGAATCCTTTAATGTGGACGCTCTCGTGTAATGCGGCCAGTCATCAGCTGACGCCGGAGAGGATACCGTGATGGGGCAGAGTTGAATCGCAGGCTGAGAGGGATAGGTGTGGGGCGAGGGGGTGCTTAGGCCCGTGACTAGCACGGGTATAAACCCTCATCCTCTTCTGCATCACCCCCCCTCCCCCCCCTTGCCGTGGGGTTGCTTCATCACAAATCCTCCCGCCGCGCCGATACCGCTTTTACGGTTTAAGTGGCTCCGCACGCACGACACGCGAACGGACAGTTTAAAGCAGATTCCCACCCGCCATCATGGATTTATGGAATTTTTGCCATACTCTAGAAATAAAGTTTTGTAAATGCTGTTCACGATAAAATGAACACTTTTGAAATCAACATTAGAAAAAAATTAACTGCCCCTGCCTGCATATACTATAACGGGTGCACTTGGGGACATACGCCCAGTAAAGTTGGTAACGATGGTTGGAAAATAATTCCATATCTTAACGTTAATTAAAAATTGTTACGTAAGCATTTGTAACATCTAAAATAATTTGTTTAGTTTTTTAATTGTTTTATTACAACGAAATGTAAAAAAGAGCAGATTTGTAAAACATTTACTTTTTTAATCAATTCAGTTTCACTTGATCGACGCATGAATAAAGTAACGAGGCCCATGACAGTGTTAATTTTACATAAGGCGGAAGAATACACAACGGGCATACAAGTATATCTTAAGCAGGACTTTCAAAAGTGCTCATTTTACCGTGAACAACCTATATCAGGTTTTCTGGAACGACAGAGCACAAAGCATTACCTAGTGCATTGTCTAGGATCAGTATTTCTTGATTACTGTTGATATCGTCGCCTTTGTAATCGTTCGAAAAAAATAATCTCGCGATTCGTCTCGACAGTTACCAGCAAAAAATTAATAAATGTAGCGAAGCTGTGGCAGTTCGATAAAGTTTGGGGAGCTGTTATTTAAGATATACCGTGCCCGACATTTCTATACGTCTTCTGAAATAGACGCTTTGGTACAAAATTGATAAATCCAAGATGTGCATTGTTGCTAGCAGAAAACATACGTGGGTATAGAAGTAAATACTACCAAAGTCAATATGTTCCTGTAATGATTGGCGCCTGTAGGATAGGCAGCCACGCAGTACGGTGTCGACGAACTTATGGAATGTACTGTACTCCATTCGCGGTTACTTCCAGCTTTCCTCAAGCCCTGCGTAAGTTCTACTTCCAGGATATTCTTCCGCCTCATCAGAGCCAACGTACCGCATTCACGCGCACTCCGTGTAAAGGCTGTTCACAATAAAGTGAGCACTTTTGAATTCAACCTCGGAAAAAATTCACTGCCCCTACTAACATATTTTAACGGACGCCGTGAGTGACATGCGCCCAGCAAAGTTGGTAACGATGGATGTGAGGTAGTTCCGTGTCTTTAGGTCGAATAAAAAGTGTTAGGTTACCATTTCTGATAACTGAAATCATTTCTTTCGCTTTTTGTGTTTTTAATGCAGTGAAGTGTAAAAATGAGCAGAGTAGTAAAATATTTACTTTTCTAATAATTTCACAGTTTCACTTGACCTACGCATGAATAGGACTGATGAGGTCCATGACAATGTTAATCTTATATAAGGTGGAAGAATGCACAACATACATGCAAGTAGCTCTTAAGCAGGGCTTTCAAGAGTGTAATTTTACCGTGAACAGTCTATAATGTTTCGCACAAGGAACTATTTCTTACCAGGCATTACCAACACACCTAATTCATCTCTGTCTTTATTAGTATTAGATTTTTAATGAAATGTAATATAAAGATTAAGTAAAAGTTATATATATATATTACAAAAAATAAGGTACTCTTTTATGTTTACACGAGTATAAAACGCCTGTGATACATGACTTATTTAGGAAACAACCAAGTTTGATTTGTTTGTTTCTGTTATTAGAATATTTGTATCATCTGCAAACATCACTTCATCCTCTTTTATTGATAATGGAAAATCATTTATAAGTAATGTAAATAAGAGTGGATCCAATATTGAACCCTGATAGACCGCTACAATGATAGGGAGTGGATGTGATATTTTATCCTACTGGTCACAGAAACGTATGGCTGTTATTTGTTTTCTATTTTGTCAGTAGGATTTTAGCTTTTCTAGAGGTATACCCCCATCGTCGTTATTTTTTAGTTTCTTTAGAAGTATGCTGTGGTCCACACAAAAGCCTTTGTTAGGTTCGCAAATATGACAGTAGCATGTTTCGTTTTTTCTAAAGCACTTAACTTACTATTTCATCAATAATTGCTTGTTATGCTGATCTAACTTTCATGAACCAATATTGATTTTGTCCCAGTATGTTATTTTTTTCTAAAAATGGCTATATTTCGTTTAGTCGTCCACACAAGTTTCATTCACCTCTTTTTAAATGTTGGTCTTAATTTTTCCCATTTTAAGTCTATCTGGAAAGATGCCATTTGGTAGTTATTCATACCAGTGAAGTTTTTTTTTTGGGTGGCAACATTCATTGATTAAGAAAACAGGAATCGTCTGAAACAGAATTTTTTTTTTGTTTGTTAGCTTTTTGACAACTTTTACAATGTCATCTTCTGTGATCAGGGTAAAAATAGTGATTTATTATTTTTTGCCATAAAAGCTGCTTTGTTTTTGTATACACTGATATACAGAATGTTCATAAAATAACTCCCGGGTTTCACAAGCAGTTTTCGGTATGTAGCACAGACAATATTACTGAAACAATAATATGAGAAGAGAGGCTATACCTTCAAGTTTCGATGTGCGCCCCATTTGTGGCCCTGCACACCTCCAAACGATATTCAATCTCCTCCCATGTTCGTGCCAACATGTCAGGTGGTATGGCTTCGACTGCTGCGATAGTACGTTGGCGCAGGTGTCGAACGTCATGTATCTTCTCTGCATACACCATGTTCTTAACATATCCCCAGAACAAAAATCTAAGGGGGTCATGTCTGGACTTCGCGGCGGCCACGCAATCAGTCCACCTCTACCCATCCACCTGTTCGCAAAACCGTGTGTCTACCGCATGTCGAACATGACTGCTGTAATGGGGTGGTGCTCCATCTTGTTGGAAAATAACCAAACCCGTTCCCGCTTCTATGCCATCCAATTGCGGAAACACAAAGAGTTCTAACATTTCACAGTAGACATCACCAGTAGTTGTTTTTTTCGGCATTGATACACGGTCCCACAACACGGTCGTACATCAAACCACACCAAACGTTAACCTTCGGCGAGTCGCGTTGATGTTCAATAAATGCGCGTGGTGGCTCCTCCCCCAAACGCGGCAGTTATGACGAGTCACAGCCCCACTCGTATTGAATGTCGCTTCATCAGTAAAAATTACATGTTTCATGAAGTCTTCGTCTTCCTCAATCTTGTTCAGCATGCAGACAGCGAACTCGAATCCTACTTGTTTGTCCGTAGGTTTCACTTCATACAATAGTTGTAACTTATAGGCGTACAAGCGAAGTCTTTTACGTACTACTTTGTGCACAGTCGACTTCGGAATCCCTAACTGCAAACTGCGCCGTGTTAATGACGCTTTTGGGCTACTCGTACAGGATGCTCGTATTCTTTCCACGTTTACGTCTGATGTAGGCGGCCTCCCGGGTGACTATCCTTCCAACACACTGCCCGTATTCTTGAATTCCTTTAACCACTGGTGAAGAGTCTTGTCTGTAGGCGCCTTACCTCCATATTCACGTCGTTAATTGCGTTGCACTGTAACCAACGGACTTTGTTTCAACTAACCAAATCACGCACTGTGCCTTCTGCTGCGGCGTAGCCATTGTACCTGCCATCATTCGACTGAAGCGCGACCTTCGGCAAGGCCAGGCCAGGCCGCGTAAGCATGCCAACCTCTGATGCACACATTCCACTACACACTAAACAAAACTTGAAACTGTCCTGCATACACTCCATGTGACAGGACTCGTCTATCTCACTTACTACATTTACTATAACCGTTTCAAACCCCGGAGTTCTTTCATAAACATTCTGTACATACGGTTCTGTTCATGTCATTTAGCAGTTTAATTCTGGTGGTTGTGAAAAAGTAATTAAATTCATTTGCTATTATTTGACTATCATTTATGAATCTGTCATTTACTCTTACTCTTAATTGCAGTTATCTTCAAGTTTCAAATTAAATACCGCGTTTTTATATTTGAATTCAAATATTTTAAAACTGGTCGTTTGCGTTAGGACAAAAATCCATCTATATTCAGTTCGCTGAACTAGGTGAAAGTGTTCCAACGTTATCGACTTTTTGCAGAGAAAGTGCTACAGAAATACCATGTTATCAGAGGTGTATATATACCAGAGAAACCCGATATATTTGTTCTTTTAGGGTATTTTAACAGAAAAGTTCTGAAATAAATAATATGTTACTATTCATTTGGCCTAAAGTTACTTGGCCAAATATTTTTAGGCGAAATGGCGGGTACTATTTTATACACACATAGTCACTAAAAGTACATAATTGAAGGTGTACAACTATATTTACATTAGGTGATCATACACTCACTATGTAGCAGTAAAAATATATAACTTATTGTTTTAATGCAGTGAGTGGGTGTATTTTACACATACTTCAAAATGTGTAAATTACATCATTATTGTGTTTATTAAGCCATAGACCTGCACATTCATGTGTTTTCACCAAAGACTTGTAGTACACACTGTATTATTAAGAACATTTGTGTAAATTTACATGTACTGTTGTTGTTTTTAAAAGTTACACATAAAAATGTAGAATTACCAAAAATTTATATGTGTAAATTCACACTTATTTTTACAGTGTAGATAGTGGTGCATACCTAAGTGCTAGGTTTTAGTTCAGTCCTGTTTCGTCGTTAATGAGTCGTCGTTCCGGGCTGGCAGAATCACGCTCGGACTTGAAAGAACTCCGTTTCGAGACCGTTATTTATGTGGCGACGCAGTTGGCAGGACAAGTTGCAGAAGTGCAGCGACAAAGGATGGCGTTGTGTTGATGATCTTGCATCTGCGCTCTGCAGCGACAACTGCTTGCGCGTGGGGTGAACGCACTTTGCGATGGGAACCAAACCACTGCACAGCTTCTATAGTGTATTCACGGCTACTTCCAACTATTCTGAAGCCCTGCCTAAGTTCTACTTTCAGGGTAATCCTCCGCCTCGGTAAAATTACATCAATCGGACAGCGCACGGCATTCGTGCGCTCTCATTGTAATAATGTTTTGCATAAGAACTATTTCCTACTAGGCATTGCCATCATACGTATTTTCTCCCTGTTTTTATTCATACATAACAACTATATATTAACTATTATAATTTATAAATAAAATATAAGTAAATGTTCAATTTAACAAAAAAATTAGATACCTTCATGTTAACAGAAGAATAAAACGTTTGTGATAAATGATATAATTAGGAAACCAAACACTATATAAATGGGTAGATTTTTTCTAAGGTCTGATTTAAAAAGTGTGAAGAAACTGTGACTACACTAATGTCAGCACCCTGCCTTAAAGAATAAGATTTTTAGTTTTTTTTTTTCCACGTCTTGCATACAGTCAGTCCGTGTCCAGTGGAGCATAAAACTAATTCAGAAATAATTTCTACTTTAATAGATTTTTCAGATAACACTTGTTAGACCTAAGGAACTAATTTAACTAACGGACTTCGCCTAGTCCATTAATGGTCGTGCAAAGTAAATTTTTAGCAAAAATATTTTCAAGATGAATTTGTAGTATATGATGACGCAACCATCGATTATGGACAAACATAACTTTATGAACAAAGTTATGTGATTAAATAATACTATTTGTCTTTATTGTTTGTTAGAAACTTTAAGACAGTTGCTTCAGTGTTAACTAAATTGTTATTCCTGCACGATGATAGAAAACATTTGCATCTGTGTGCGTTCTTCGGCATTTTTTACATTCGTAGGTGACATATTCACATTGCCCAAATCACCGCACAATTTAAATAATAATTATTACTTAAATTTGTTACCGACTAACAAAACCGCCAAAAAAACACAACATGAAATGGCCAATTATACACAAAAACTTTCGGTCTGTTAAAATTATTTTTAAGAGACTGTTCACACGTAATGAATGTAGTAAATTTGAAACGTAATTTATAACTACAGAAAATATTATTATTTTGATTGTTTTGTCAGTAAATTATAATTAATTTAGTTTTCAATAAATAGTACTCGGCGCATTTAGCGCTCCTACGAATTCGCTGCAGAAATGCATGCAATACTTAAGTATTTTGTAAACTACAATGTAGGCTCTCAAAAATCTATTGAAGTTGCAAGGGGGTGCCCTTAGGTAAAGGTCCATCCCTGGGGCCACGGTGGTTGGGCGGTTAGCCTGCTCGCCTCCCACCGAGGCGATCCGGGTTCAATCCCCGGTCGAGTCACTCCGGATTTTCGCATGAGGGAATCGTACAGGACGATGACGTTGGTCGGCGGGTTTTCTCGGGGAACTCCCGTTTCCCCCGGCCCTTCATTCCGGCGCTGCTCCGTACTCACCTTAATCACCCTCGTCGGCTCTCAAGGCCTCGATATTAAGAGTCGTCCAAATATCTTCACTTTACTCCAACCCCCTGTCCTAGATACCTCATATTCTATCTGCTATTAGTGGCGTCATTTTCAGTTATGCACAGATTATTCGTACGTTTACGCCTTTATTTTCACAGAGCATTATTTTTTTTAACCTGGCAATTTCGAAAGCGTCGAATGATTTTTATTATTCGTGTATATTGTATGGTGATTTGAATTTATATTTGAAAACCGTGAAGCCTTATCACACGTTCAGGTAAAATTGTCTCATGCTGGTGTATGATGCGGTATGCCTCGGATCGTTGTTTTCCGTAGAAATGAAATGATTTTGTAGGCAGACATTTAACACTATACCATGACGATTCTCTTTAAATACAACAGACGTACTGTGGTCCATTACGCCTTTTTAGATAAAGTATGTTGGTCCCAGCTGTTCTTAGGCAACATCTGTGCCTATCGAAGTCTTCCCATTGGTCAGTTGTATGCCTTCCGCCTTATCCAAAGGTGTCGACTTTGCCTTAGTTACTACGTGTTGGTCTGTATTCCACTTTGATCCTGCTCTCGTGTGAATCCCACTTTTTTTCTCTTCCTGCTCGTTTCAGAGAAAACTTAACCGCTGGTCATTCCACCGTGTTGTTTACAAACTGGGTGCGCCTACTGGTAAAACAACTCTGCGATTCATCTTTTGTTAAATGCAGACTGGGTCAAAGCTTTTGAACGCCCAATCCACGACTCTTTGGTCTTCTACATCTAGGACCAGCGGGAAAAAGCACATAAGTCACAAATTCGTATTTTTGTATTCAACAATAAGTCAACTACACAGTCGAGCCTATGACGCGACGTCGCAAAAGCAAATAGGTCAATTTTCGTTTTTTATTCCTAGATGCACATTTTAGTTATTGACGTCAGCGAAAGTATTGTTTACTTGTTGCAGGAAATCATGTTAACCTGTCTAGTAAATTAAGTATTTTGACGTATATTCTTTAATCCGCTGACCCAAAATATGTTCGTTTGGCGAATACTTTTTGTCTGTCGTAGGCCGCTTAGGTGTTCAAGGTTGCAGGTTTGCCAAGGATTATGTTTACATAAGCGTATTATCTTGAAAGAAAAAAATAGTGTAAAGTAGAGGGTAATGACCTCTTTGTCTTAAAAACAAAATTGTGTGCGGCTTTTGTCAAGTGATGGGAACCTTCTTCACCACGTTGGAAGGGGCCGCGGTGTGGTAGTGTTGGACTACCCGCCTCCCACCTAGGCTATAGTGTGTCTCACTCTTAGATTGCAGTGGTTAGCTCATAAAATAGTTTTTTTACTTATACACCAATATACAATGTAACAATTTTTGTGACGTATTTTTGTATGTATGTACTTATTCTTTCAACACAGCGTAACTACTTTAGTGTTGATCATCAGTAGCCATCTGGCAACAGGGTGCACCGTGTTCTCTTCACTTCACTCCACGTGGGGCTGGCCACCCAAAATTCATTACTCCAATATACACGTCATCCGTGATTCACATGAATTCAGTTGAGACATGTCATAATATCACCCGAGCCTAAACGGGAAACTTACGTACAGTGCATGGCAGTAGGCCTATACATTGTTCTAAAATATTATCGCGAAAAAACGATGTTTCTACTGAACTCGCTCCGGTATCCGCTGATTTCATAGCTTGATAATTACTTTTTTCGTTTATCGTAACTCGTTACTTTGACACGTGAGGACCAGTCTTGGTCACCTTCCACCTGATCAGGAGCGCTGAATAAACGCGTTTACTATACTGCAAGGCGCCAGCAAACGAAAGTTCCCTTTAAGAATCACTCAGTTATAGCAACACTGTGGACCCGGAGAAAGTTCGCCGTTTATATGGCAGTTCAGCTGTAAGAACATGTTATTTTCGTGTTGGATTTTTTTTTTTCTTAAAATAAACTAGCATGCGTCCATTCGTTCCCTGGCCTCGGACAATATTTACTACGAGAAAATGCAGTTTTAAAATACTTTCTGCGGTTAATATAGGATTTGGAAGTCGTCGTACAATTGAAGTTGTTAACACGTGTTCATACTAGTGTCCGTACAGGAACGTGGAACTATATATTTTTTTCAAGTGAAAGCCTTAATTTTTTTTTATTCTGGGTTATTCTTTTATTGCTTGCTTCCTTTTTGAATAATAGTATATTTGTATTCGATTGCCCGATAAAAATAATTTGATGTTATCGGCAGTTACAAATCGTAAATAATTTGTCTGATTAGTCTCTTTTGTTTCTTTTTACTGCATTTTAATACCGTGAGTAATTTTTTGTCACACTGATACAAATAATACGCTTTTGAAGGTAGTTCAAGAAAGGGATTATTATTGTTAAGTCAATATTACTGTTGGATTAAGGACAGCATGTACATTATTATTAATTTTTGAGACTCATGTTGTACGTTAATAAATTTAAGCACCGTAACAATATTATAAGTCCTTTTAATTGTCTTTCAGTTATTTATTGTAGACGTGTATTTGGAAACTCCTGTGCGGGAAATGTTCTTCTGTTGACAAAAATGGACATTTCATTCATGTTCCATTATATTTATCTCTGGATGTATATATGCCTTTTATCGTAGGCTCACGTATAACATATGCCTATACCAGTAGGAGGCCTTATGTGTTTATAGCTTCACTTCGGCGGTTTATCACCTAGATTTCGTGTCAAGGACACGCTCTTATGGCTTGCCTGTGACTCTTGGAAGTCATTTCGCTCTCTCACAGAACCTTTCTTTTAAAACTGTTGAATCCATCTGCCAGCGTCTGTTTACTTGTAACCCGCCTGTTGCCGAAATTAGTTTGGAACTCGCCTCTGTTCCATCCGCTTTGTTTCGACAACAAATAGCGTTGTTTTCTTTTATCACCGCCTAACAGCTTCTTGGCCCACCATCTCACCTTCTGGCGTGTGTTGTTGCAGGGACGCGCTCAGAATTTTGGTTTGGAGAGAGTACAGAAAAGACCCTTAGCCTTAAAAAATTGGCACTATGTAAACAGGCAAATACTTAGTATAAGCGGTTCACAGTTCTTTGAGCACTTCTGAAGTCAATCTTTCAAAAATATCACTGTCCCTAAAGGCTGTTCACGGTAAAGTGAGCACTTTTGAAATCAACATTTGAGAAATGCCACTGCCCCTATCTGCGTACGTTTTAACATGCACGCTGACTGTCATGCGCCCAGTAAAGTTGGCAACGACGGAAAGAAAGTAGTTCCATGTATTAACGCATTAACGTTAAATTACGAGTGTTCAGTAAACATGTGTGAACACTAAAATATTTTATTTTACTTTCTGTTTTTTTTATGCATATGAGTGTGAGAATAAAAACATTTGTAAAATATTTAGTTTTCTAAAAAAAAAATGTACTGTTGCCTTTGACCGACGCACGAATAAAGTGATCAGACCCATAACGTTAATATTAACGTTGTCCATAAGGCGGAAGAACACACAACGTGTATACAAGTAGATCTTAAGTAGGGCTTTCAAATGTGCTCATTTTACCGTGAACAACCTATAAAATATTACATAATTATTCACAAATTAACTCCACAAAATGGTAATTTAAGTTTGCCGACTATAACTACAACAAATAAACTTTTTTTTTTTTTTAAATTCTGTTTCTATTTTCTTTCATATTGTACTAATGTAGTGCCGTTAGCTTTCACCAGTGAGGCGAGTACACTTGTGTTTCTCTGCCATGGTTAGCAGTAAGTGGCCAGTATTGAAGTGGCCCTTGGCTTGGCTGCAAGGCCACATCTTTCATTCCTTTTCCTTTTTCAAGAAACTTAAATTTCATAAATGAAATAATGACTTACTGATTATTCTTACTGGCAGTTCTGTTCAATATTTAAAGGCATTTTAGGGGGGGGGGGGAAATTGAACTTGCCCCAAGTATCCACTCCCAGGGTGCTCCTCTATGTAGTGCAGCCGCAACGTATCTTCACTAAGTACTGCTTGTCCCCTCCTCCCCCCTTCTTCTTCCAGAATTAAAATTTTATCGCTCATGAGTAAATAAAGAAATAATGACATTTCTGTTTTGTGATAGTGTGTATGCTTGCTTTTACGGGAATAGAAGGAGAAAGGGCGATACAAAAAAATCCTTTTTTTTCGCATAGCATTGCGTACAGTTTTCAGTTTCAATCGTTTATTTGTGTACTGTTGTGCATTGTAAAGGAGATGAACGAAATAAAAATTTTACAGCTGTTGTGAAAAAAATTGGACACATGATTGTAATTTCACCGTGTACAAAATATAATTCTTGCACACTTGCATGCATTTGTAAAGCTGGCTGTGATTTCGTGCATCATTAGTAAAAAATTCTGCGGACAGATTGTACCAATCGCCAAATCTGTACTTCGTTTAGATTTAACGTAGATATACATTGATTTTCTTTTCGAAATTGACATCATGCCTATCTGTATAAAAATATCTCTAGTTTCAATTCCACGCTTGTTGATATTCTTTTCGAATCTGACATCATGCATGTCTGTATAAAATACATATCTAGTTTGAATTCCATGCTTGTGATTATTTAAACATTTTCCAAAAATTTCAGATAGAAAAAAAAATTCTCTAAATATTTAAGAGAGTTGCTCTTCAGATCTTTGGAGAATATACACAGTAAATATAATGCATAGAAAGTTGCATTACATGTGAGTGATACTTCAAAATTCTTGACATGACTTTGGCTTTAAAGTGTTACCTTAATGCACGATAAGTGAAAAGAAAAATTATCTGCTGTGCGTCCATCGTGAAGGTTTCCTTTAATTTTCAAGTAGAATTCTTGGAATTTTTAGTGTAAATTTCCAACTGAACCTGAACAAGAATATCTTGTGGCATGCTTAGAACTCCAAGTGACGGCCGTTTGAGATGTGGTGTAGTGGTTAAACTTTGGACTTGCATTCGGTAAAGACCTCGGTTCGAATCTGGGTCCGGCCATCCTGATCTCGGTTTTTCATGGTTTCCCGAAATCGCTTTCGGTGAATGATGGGATGGTTCCTTACCACAGGCTATGACGTATTCCTACCTGTTCCTGCATGTCTGAGCAACTTGCTACGTCTCCAATGAGCTCGCTGTTTATGAGACCTTAAGCCCTACCTAAGTGACTAAGAAGCTGCAGGTTAATGTCTCATGCTTCCGCATGTCGCATGCCATGGCGTTTCTGTCGATATCTTCCATAGTCACGTGATTCATTGCGGGCGTTGTTTTCAAGTTAGGCGTAGTGCGTCCTTTAGGCTAAAAAAAAGTTATAGGCTGTTCACGGTAAAATGAACACTTTTGAAATTCCTGCATAAGATCTACTTGTATGCACGTTCTGTATTCTTTCGCATTATGTGAAATTAACACTGAACATTACCATTGGCATTATCACTTTATCCATGCGTCGGTGAAGTGAAAGTGTGAAATTATTAGAAAAGTTAATATTTTACAAATCCGCAAATTTTTACACGTATATACATTTAAAAACCCAGAAGGCGTAATAATTAATTGAAGTTATTTCAAATGGTTACCTAACACTTTTTATTTGACGTTAAGATATGGAACTACTTTCCTTCCATCGTTACCAACATGTCACTCAGTGCGCCCATTAAAACATATGCAGGCAGAAGCAGTGACTGTTTTATAAGGTTGACTTTGAAAGTGCTCACTTTATCGTGAACAGCCCTTAACAGTGCAGTTATGCAGAAAGTAGGAATCTGCGTGTTGTCCAGTATTCCAACTCTAGTTCACTCGTGCTAGAAATCACTCACATAGGTACATCTTCACGACACACATCTGCGCTACTTAGAGGCACTTTCCCGCCAGCAATTCGCACCAACGTGACGTTATTTGCACGAATCATTTGTGCTCCATAAGACACGCAGCTGATGAACGAGATTTGCCGGAAGTTGAATGACGTATAATGTACACAGATGCGTTCTTCTAGACAGGTAACGGAACAACTTGTTTCCACAGTGCAGAAGTAACGGGATACAACGAGAGTAAATTTGGCGGCGTAAGTCGTCATCTGTTAGAGCACCTTGTCGTGGGCAATGGTTCGGAGCCCACTACCTCATCGGACATAACCTTGATATGTAAAAACTCTCGTCGCTGGTCGCTGCGGGTGGGGGCTAAACTTCAACTTTTACCTCCTTGAGTCATGGTGGTTTTCGGCCAATGACGTTTCGGTTGAAAGGTCCGGCGTTGGCCTCATTTCCCCCATCAAGAAGTTGCATGGAATGGAACTCGACCTCGGCGGGTCTTCCGAATCGTGCAGCTGCGTGCATTCGCCAGCCAGGTGTGATCATTTCGCAGACAGACCGCAGGTGGCGCTGACCTACCCGACGACTCTCTTCAGAAGTGAAATGTTGGGTTAGGATGGGATGATGATAACGGGGGGGGGGGGGGGGTTGGACATCCTGCACGTGTGCCAGCGGTTCCGAGAAATCCACTCCAACTATTTCTTCATTATTTTTGCCCTCCTCATGCCGACGACATGCCGCACGCAACAAATTGCGGTGTGTGTAGTCTATTGACGCCATCTTGCACACTTTATAAATACACCAGGGCCCCGCCCCGTCCTCGCTCGGGTGCGATTTATGAATATGGCGTTGTTTAGGATTACAACAAGTATATACTCTATTGGCTTAAGGTAACTAACATAGGTTTAATACTGTGTTGTTCAGAAAGTCTTCGTAACTGAACCCCTATTTTTAATCACATTTTAAAAGACAAAAGTGGTTACTGTGGGTCATCCTTGAATGATAAACATATGCTGTCGCGGACTTTTTTGTAAACATTTTTGAGATCTACAATTCTGTAGTACATTAATTTGGTGTATCTCTTATGGTTTAGTCAGCGTAAGCCATGTAAGCGGCGGAAAAACGGCCGTTTCCTACCTTATTATAAAACGTCGACATTTCTCTACTCTCCTTACATTATATATTAATGTATTATATACCTAAACCTTCCTCAAGAAATGCTCTAAATGATGGTGAAAACCGCATCGAAATACACAGACACACCCGGCCGGGCGGCTTTGTTTTATACTATTTATAGATATAAGCTTTGATAAATCACCCCTTTTATGTTTGGTTGTTTCCTGAATAAATCATAACACAAACGTTTTATACTTCTGTTTACTTTACCATATCTTCTTTTTTGAATAAATAATTATCTCGTAATTTTTTTTTTATATAGGGGTGATATTAATTCAAAACAGAGAGGAAGTAGTAATGTTAGTAATACCTAGTAAGACATAGTTATATAAAATATTACTTATGTAGTTTTTTTTACATTATTTTTAGGTAAATGTTTTTACTGTCATATTTAAGTTTTCAGGAATGCAATGTTAGAAAAACATGTTGCTGTTGTATATAAAATATTTACACTGCTGACATGCCAAAAGTCATAGGATATGGGTCTAGTATCGTGTAGGTCCTCCTGGCGAAGCGCCACAACTGTCTTGGTATCGATTCCACAAGTGGACGAAACACCTGGGGAGAGATGTTGATCCGCTCCGCCTGGATAGCTACCCACAGCTCCATCTTAGTTGTAGATATGCAGGATCTTAGGTGCGAATGGATTTCTCCACCACGTTCAATACTCGATAGAGTTCACGCAGGGCGAACGAGATGGCCACAAGAGTCGTTCGAACTCTTCAGAATTCTCCTCGATCCAATTTTGGACAATTTGGGCCGATGATACGCTACGTTATCCTGTAGGGATATCCCATCGTTGTATGGGTACATGAAGACCACGAAGAGGTGCAATGCAGTGCCACGACCAGCACACACTCACTCACGCGATGTCTGAGCTCAACTTCTAACAGATCTGGGCACTTCCAAGACGTGTAGCGGTTCGGTGGCGCTACCGATGTTACGTTTACTTATTACTATCCCATGACTTTTTGCATGTCATTATATCTTTGCTTGTCCGTTTAGCGCACAAATACGGTGCGTGGGCTTCTTATTAGCGTTTTATTCCAGACTACTTAACGCTATGTTTATAGTCTATTCGCCGCTTCTTCACACTTTTTGAATCAAAACTTTGAAAAATCACTCCATGTACAGTATGACGTGTTTAGTTATTTCCTAAATATGCCATGTATCACAAACGTTTTATATCTATGTTATCATGAAATTATCTTATTATTCCTTAAATGGAAGTTTTACCTGCATTTTATTTATAAATTTTTATAATTCGTTTATAATGAATACGGAGGAAAACTGTGAGAAAACATGTGCGTTGGCAGCACCTAGTAATAAATAGTTCTCATTCTAACTATCATCACAACTGATTGCGCACGAATTCGGTGCGTCGTCCTTTAGTGTAATTTTCTAGACTTAGTTAAGCTTAGTTTCCATCTGAGGCAGAGGCATATCTTGGAAGTAGAACTTGAGTAGGGCTTCAGAAAAGTGTGAAGTAACCTTGAATGGATTATACATGTGGCGGAAGGATACTAAGCGAGTAACGCGAAAAAGAAGTATGTAGTTCGCTGTAAATTGAACACTTTTGAAAACCGTGTTTACTTTATTATTTCTTACTTCCGTGTATTCTTCCCCTACGTGTAAACACTAACAGTGCCACGGACACTAATCACTGACTGCCCGTTTTAGAAAAAAAACGTATTTTGACTCTTATGTCGAGTTACCACCGTGTTCTAGATTGGTAGAGTGCTTTCCGACCACGAGGTTAAGTGTTAGGTTCTCTTATAAGCCCTTGGATATACGTGACATTTTAAAAATTGAAGGTAGTATATTATGTAAACGGTCTCTGTTAACATCCCTGCTTATGCTGGGATCACAATAACGTGACATACACAGTGGATTACTACGCGGCAAGAAAAATTCGCGTTATTGTGAAACTACTAGAAGTCCGGATGCTGACTGGCTGGAAAATAATTTTACTCGCGTCAAGCACATGGCGTTGTGATCCCGGCATTGAGCGGCACTCTTAAAATAAAGTACTAAATTACAATAAACCATTGTGATAGTCATTATTTTAAAGCATATAAAATAAATTTCCGTGGGTCCAAATTTAAACGTAACATTTTAATTTATAAGTTAATACTTAGAAATATTAGTACTAATTTGCTGCCAACGTCTTACTCTAATTACTCATATCAGTCTTTTAATATGAAATATATATAATTACGGGCAACGATCAAGAACATAATTTCGTAATGGTTCCATTATCTGTAAATACCCCCAAGTGTCCTGTTGACTAGTACAACTCGTTACGTTGCATTCCGTCACAACACTCACTTCTATTGTAAATGTGACATGATCTTTAGACGTAAAAATATCTGTAAAATTACCCCAATGTTAGGATGAACGGAACAAAATACAAAAAACAATAGTTTGGTTTAATGAATCTGAAAAAAAAAAAGGTGACTTCTTTGGAGTTCACTATCGCGTGACCGAAACGTTTATTACTGTCATTTATAGTAATATTAATTATTGTCTTTGGTATCTCGTTGCTGATATTATTGCCCGAATTTATATGCGTTTGCGTGTTTCTATTCCTTATTTTCTGCGCTGTGTTCTATTTTCTGGGCGGAATTATCGATTCCGTGCACCATATTTTGTGTTTTCGTTTATTCCTTCCGGAGTTCCGGGTGCTTTAATGTTACGCCTTGCTTGTGTCCCAGAAACTGAATCGTGAGCAAAAAATTAAACGTAAACGCTTGATTTTTTTGTCTCTCTCCATAAAGGCTGCGACCAACGAAGGCATTGTCTTCGGGTTTACGGCCGGTATTGATGTGATCTCTCGCCTTTCCACCACGTTTGATTCACGATAAGGGCGTAATATTTCCTGAGGAACAATAACGCATACAGTAATCCGCCGATGTTATATATGTAGCTGTTCAAACTGTGCAGTACTTCAGCGTACAGGGATGAGCACCTTTACAGATGACCGGCAAAGTATTTACTGCGTGACGAATCAGAAGGCTGTTCACGATAAAGTGAGCACTTTTAAAATCCACCTTAGAAAAAAGTCACTATCTCTGCCTACATATATTTTAACGGGCTAACTGAGTGACATGCGCCCAGTAAAGTTGGTAACGATGAATGGAAAGTAGTTCCGTATCTTAATGTCGAATAAAATTTGTTAGGTAACCATTTGTGATCATTTAAATTATTTCTTTCACGTTCTGTTTTTTTTATTCATCGAAGTGTAAAAATGGGCTGACTTGCAAAACATTTTCTTTTATAATAATTTCATAGTTGCACCTGACCGACGCACGAATAAAGTGACGAGGCCCATGACAATGTTAATTTTGCATAAGGCTGAAGAATACACAATGTGCATACAAGTCGATCTTAAGTAGGGCGGTCAAAAGTGCTAATTTTACCGTGAACAGCCTATAATGTCCACAGACGTGGTACAGACATGCAGTGAGGTGGCTGAACAGGCATAAATCGTGTCTACTGTTGCAAATCCATCGATACAGTAAGAGTACGTTGACGTACTGATACTGCAATTTTTAAATGAGGTGAAGTGAGGCCTCTATGAGAGCTTGCGGTTGCGGACTACCTAATGTTTATTCAATGGCCCACGTACACCGGTAGAGTTTCCTGTAGAAACTGGAGGTTGATCTTGCCATCCAGATGCGTATTGCGAACGAATTTCATGGTCAAAAACAAGCAGTAACAATCCAGACATTCGCACGTCATATCATCACTGGAAGTCTACGCCACTACATCAGTTCAGGATTCTTATCCTACTTCAATAGTAGTTCCTGCGCATCATCGAACAGAAATGCCGCCGGCTCATGTGTTTCATATGTAAATATTCCTTGAACCATCGAAAAAAATTGTTCTCGTGCACCTTTTGCATAGCGAACTTCACCGCAGTCTTGTTGTTTGGTTTTAAGGTTCGACTCCACCTACGCAGTTATTCTTCGTTTTCGTGTCATAATTTCAGTTTTAGAGGTATTATTGGAAATGTTTGATCAGGTATAGAAAACTTACTATTTATAAGTTGTTTAATACTTTTGTATCTAATTTCCATTGTGTGTTATTTATTGCTTGTAAAAGCAAGGGCAGAGACATATTGGTAAATTAAAAATATGTTCCTGACATTTTACACCTGGCAGATAACACACAATGAAAATTAAGCAGAAAAATATCAAACGACTCGTAAAATGTAAATTTTCTATAATCGTACATTGTCAGTGATTACTCTGAATCTGAACTTATGACACGACAACGAAGAATTTCTGTAAAAGAGTTGTGAAACCGAGCCTTAAGGCCGTTGTCCACGGAAAAATGGGTTATTTTATATTTTAACCATATGTTGTTCAACTTGTAAGCGTTATCTGTGACTACCTTATCCTCAGATGAAATATTTTTAGACTGCCTGGTTTTTGCAAAATTATATGTCACAGTAAAATTTTTGCTGTTTTTTTAATGCACAAATAAAACAAACCAAACTATTTACAGAAAATTAAAAAAGGGCATGTGAAATATCTTGTTTTAATTCATTTTAGGGTATGTTTAGCAATAGTTATTTTCTTAAAATTTAGGGGCAGGCAAAAATTAAAAATAAGCAAGAATTTTCTTCTTATTTTCAGCAATTTTTTTTTTTTTTTTTTTTTAACTGAAAAAATATTTCCTTGTACAATTCTATTGACGTCTTTAAGTAGCTCTCGGCATTTTCTTTCATTGTGAATTGTTTTACTTCTGTATGTAAGATGCTTTTCGTTATTTGTACCTTTCTAAAAAAAGTAAAAATCTTGATTTTGACACGTCATTGTGCAGAAACCAAGCGATCTAGAAAATAGCTTATCTGAGGAAAAGGTAGTCACATGGCGATGAACGAACGAACGTTCTGCTAGTGTTCGCTGAGAGGGTCTGGTCGCCTCGCGCCCCGCGGCAGGAGGGCGACCTCGACACACTGGCCCAAACACGCGTGCCGCCACAGCTGCCGGCCCAGTAAGCAATGGCGCTGCAGTAATCGTCGTATCTGGTTATCGATTGTGTTCTCTCTCCGGCGAGCTGGAGTATCGACGTCCCATCACCGCAACTTTCATCTGACAGCGAAGCGAAAGTTGTAGTGAGTACTGCAACTAGGAGAAGGTTTCTATCTGAGTTTGAGGGGGAAACTGGTCATACGCATATTAAGGAACTAAAGCAGCATTTTACTGTAAGTGTATTGTAAAATCGCGCCATACTCATGATCAAAATTAGATAGCAAAAATGTGTATATACTGTGACGTAACTCTCCTCTGAATTAATAAATGGTTGTCACTGCTGTGTATCGGATCTTCATCCCAGTTTCTACGAGTTGTTTCTCATTGTTGTCTGCGTTTCGTCTCCAAAGGTTGTCGGTTCCACATAAAAATATCGTTTCTATCTACCAACTTCTGCTGAAGTATTGTATGTAAATATCATAACGCGTGCTACATTATATCGCATGTGATACGCTCACATTTTTGTATCGCACACGAAATGTTCGTTTTTGTATGTTATAATGCTGCAATTAATTGGATTAGGTGTTTTTTTTTAAAAAAGCTCTCTGGCATGCAAAATGCTTTAAAAGGTTCATTCTAATTATCAATGTTTATTAAGAGAACGTGCACTTTACTTTAGAACTTTTTTATAATATTCAAACAACTTTGAGAAATCCATCCATTAGGCATTTGCGTATTAGTTTCATGATTGGATCCCAAACGTCCTAAGGGCCCAGAACTGTTCGTACAAGAATTGCCATGTGGTAAGAGTGACGGATACGAATGCGTTTTTATGAGGATGAATTTTAATTTCTTACCTCGCCTTATTTTCGTCACTGTAGCGCAATCATCTTATTAACTCATTTTTCAAGCTGTTCAGTAAAGCTGACACTCACGTAGAACAGTTGCTCACTTTAGTGTATGCTTCTGCCATCTCCTCACTTAGAACATGGGGATTTTTTTTTTTTTATCGGTGTTGGAAAGGCTGAAATTTAATACAGTTTAACCTATTGGCACATCGAGGAGTTTGCCCCCACGATACCTTGGACACTTGAAGTCAAGAAAAAGTCTTGGATTTGCTATCATTCCTCGAAGAAATACAGATTTCACTGATATTTTAATATCGTTTTGTCTCCTTAATAATTAAGTAAAATATCACCATTTCCATGCTGGTCCGTGGAGAATGGTGTGAGAAAATTCGTGAGCTACTAACGCCAAAATATGTATCATTTATTATTACTCCCTTTTAATATATTAATATTACTAAGAAGGCAGTGCAGGCCTACTCTTGAATTACAATTACAGTCTCACACACCGTCAAGTGCAAAAGATGGACATTTTAAATTTATCTCGTGTGTTTCTGTGTGTGGCACATCATTGTTTTGAAATAGCCGTTTTTGTTCAATCGTTCAGGTTTTTTAGCTGAGAAGTTTAAATCTGATATGAACGCAGTAACCAAAAAATGTATCGTGGTAATTTGCTTGCCATCGTCGGAAAAGCTGTACGAAAATTCACAAATGTGTCGTGTCGAACACAGTACTATGTTTCGTCGGCCAGAGCGACGATCTTTTTGAATAGGTTGTACTAGTTGAGCGTATGACAACAGACTTCCTGTGTTCCCATAGTTCGAGCGGTTCCCGGGAAAGATTAAACACCGCCTCGTTTCTTAAAGTTTATGACCGCCTTAGACACAACACACGTGTTGTGCCTTAGGGAATGTTTCACAGTCAAACCATATGTAGGATGTGACAGGACATCCGTCTCCCCACACGCTCTCCCATAGTTGAAAGTGTTGTATAGGTTGTTCACAGTAAAGTGAGCACTTCAGAAATTAACCTTTGAAAATTGTCACACCTCTACCTGCATATATTTCAACGGTAAAGTTGGTAACAATGGAGGGAAAGTAGTGTCTTATCTTAACGTTGAATAAAAAGGGTTAGGTAACCATTTGTGATAATTTAAATTATTTCTTACCCTTTCTGTTCTTTTTAACGCCCCAGTGTGTAAAAATGAGCAAATTTTAAAAATGATCACTTTTCTAATAAGTTCGCAGTTTCGCTTGACCGACACGTGAATAAAGTGATGAGGACCATGGCAATGTTAATTTTACATACGGCGTAAGAATACACAACGTGCATGTAAGTAGATCTTACCAGGACTTTTAAAAGTGCTCACTTTATCGTGAACAGCCTGTGATTCCGATATTTATCAACCGTCCTTTCGAAGCAAACAAACCGTGCCAATAAATGCGTATTAGTTATTCCAGTTGTTCGATCTGTGTAAATTTTGCCGCGTAGGAGAAGCTTTTAATTAGTTAAACCGGTGTGAAGCTCAGATAACGTACATTTTAACAGCTGTCACAAATAGAAGCAGCGTGAGACGAAATGGGAAGAGGCGCCGGAGGATTTCTACCCACTTAGGCTGTTGCGCGGTTTTAAAGCAATGAGAATTCTGTTTAATAAAGTTTTTGAAAGCATTTTTGAAAGTGAAACTCGAAACAGAAACCTAAGTGTGAGAAATGATACTCTCAAGCTCACTATCAACGCAGATATAACAATTTGTTTTTTAGTAATTTTTAATTTAATTAATTTTTCGTATTTTTCTAGGAAACAAGCTGTACGTTATCGTTACAAAAGGCTGCTATAGCAAAGAAGCACATATTTTTCTGCTCATAAAGTCCTTGGTGGTATATACTATATATCTTTAACAGGAACGCCATAAACCGAGTTTTATTAACATGTATTTCTCTATGTCACATTCCCACTGCTTTCAAGCCAGGCGAAAGCCTAAAGGCAAAGTCCTCCACGTTTCCCTTACATCAATACCTGGACTCGTATCTTCCTACATCACCGTTGGTGAGGTATGTGTGTTGATCGCACACAATCAGCTGGAAAAAAAAATTAATTTTCTGACAACGTTACATACATGATAGTAACCATTGTCAAGCATTAGTTATTTGAAAAAAAAAAAAAAATTACCTGTTAGAGCCACCTCTTCAAAAATATCGTACATGTAAGCTAAAACAAAAAAAAAAAAAAAAAACTTATGAATCCAAATTATTTACCGTATCTTAATTCATGGTGCGTTGAAAGCCGGGGAGGAAATACGGTTTTCATTCTTATATAGGCTGTTCACGGTAAAGTGAGCACTTTTGAAAGCCCTCTCATTTGGAATGATAGTCAATAAATATATTTTATTTTATCCTTAGACGTTAACTTCCGAGTGCTGTGGAATATACACACTGTGTTTATTACTTACATGGAAATATTTATTTTAAAATGTGGTTAAAGGAAAAAGAAATGGTTGAAAGTAAAAAGTAACCAGGGCCTCAAAAGTACTCACTTTAGCGTGAATAGCCTACCATGTTAACCTAACTAGTGGCAGGAGCTCGAAATCGCTTTCCCCAGCAGGACTAAGTAGGATTTAAAATAAAATACGGCAGAGATGGAACCACTCTTGCAAGCAGATTGTGATGCATTTAGCCCGACATTTGAAAACATTTTCCATTCCCTTGGATATTATATTAAACATAGTTGTTGTTTGCTTAAAATAGTTTATACTAAACGTGTTCTAGTTACATTTTTCATAGACCTCCTTGAGAAATAAGAATTAAAGTCAAGCTCAGAACTTGTGGAAAAATTTTGTTCTCCCTCCCCCTCCGCCCAGTTTAAAGCTGCATTAGCACTCCTCTTTGTAGTGGTTTGGTTTCAGAATCGTTACTGAAGCTTCAAACTGCCACTTTGTGTTTGTAGATAATATTACATAAATGGTTTATTGAAAAATTGGGCTTAAATTATTGTACGTTTGTACAACCACTGGTTTTTTTTCTTTAGATGTGCCCCTTACAAATGCATATAAATAACTTACGTAGTAGTTGGGAGATGATCCGAGGATTAAAACTTCAATACAACAGTTTTGTAAAAGTTCTCCTGCCAGCGGAGTGCTCTTGCATGTATTAGCAGTGCTCCGTGCACGATTGCCTTCTTAGGTTCCGTACGTTACGGGTAAGTCCCCTTACTGCTGAATGTTTCCAGATAGCCTATATTTTCGCCGTGAAAATGTAATACAGAACTATGCCTGCATCAGAAAAAGAAGTCAACTACTTCCCTTTATCCTTCAGGACTTGATGTAATCTGAACATGCACACTTGTGTACAACAGGTAATCCGACACAGGACCGAACGAGTTTTATTCAGCACATACTCGTATCGGTAACGTATTTCATTGTGTCGTCTCGGTAACAAATTTCTGCAAATCCTGTGAAGATGATCGATTGTCGTCAGCGTCACAAAGTAATGCGAGCGAGGACTTTAAGGAAAAGTGTAGGCCATAGCGTAGCGTGGAATCACTCTTGTAACTAACTGCATGACCAGAGTTCCTATTTCTACAATGTTTTATTTTCGAATTTTTTAATGAATTAATCCTTGTAAAGAATCACCCCCGGGAAATTCTTTAAAATCATTCGTCCAACAACTATACCACAACAAATAATGTTAAGCGGTAACTTATTAATGCTTTCCATTTCTCACACATGCGAGTATTTTATCTTCATATTTTTACTAATATGTACTTGAAAAAAATCATATTTGGTGTACGTTAGTCTAATCTGATGTTCTGATATAAATTGTCGATTACTACAACTTTCCAGGAGAAGTGGAATCTTGTTCCTTTCTTGTTCCAGTCCGGAGAGAACTGCTTGGATAACTTTCAGTTCGGATATCTCACTCCGCTTGTGGTTGAATTCGAATTGAAATATTATTATAGGCTGTTCACGGTTAAGTGAGTACTTTCGAGGCCCTAGTTTCTTCTTTTCCTATCAGCCATTTTTCATCCTTCCACCTCTTTTTTAAAAATGAATACTGCCATGTAAGTAACAAACACAGTGTATGTATTTCATCGAACTCTAAAGTTAACGTGTAGGGCTGCAATAAATTAAATTTATTGACTATTATTTCAAATGAGAAGGCTTTAAAAAGTGCTCACTTTACCGTGAATAGTCAATATAGACAGGGTCAATGTTACTGGTGGAATCGTCTTCAAAACGTGTCATGATCAGCATAGCGGGAGTGGCGTGAATCTAGATTCTCGATTACAACAAACCTTCGGAAGAAACTTGTCTTTGTTAGACAGCAGCGTACTCGAGCGATCTAATTAGGACTGCTACTTCGCTGGTAATAAGGAAAGCAAAAAGCAATGCGCGTTCCATGCAAACATTTGAGAAGTCTGTTTCTGTAGTCAGCTTCGGCAAAGGCGTTTTTGTTTGTTTCTCATGTTCAGGGAAATGTTTATAAGAGTTTTATCTGTCCATATATTTTTAACAAGATATATTTAAAACAATTTAATTTACGTAACACCTGCCAATTTTATCGAAACTTTTTTTCTTAATTGGAATAGTTTTAGTGAATTTTCTTTATTTCGCGATTGACATAGGTATTCTTTAACGACACGGGTACGTTCTGAAAATTGTTCTGCTCTATAGTACTTCAGTGGCAAAATAAACAATTTTATTTCTTGTCATGTGTTAGGATGCTAGGAATATAATTGTTCGGGCTGTATATCCGGTGCTATGTTGGATTTATCAATATTTATCGCGATAACCTCTTTTGGTTTAATTTTAGATTTTTAAACGTTTTGTCTGTAGAATAGAGCGTAACTTTTTTTTATATTCTTTAATTTGAATGGTGTTACTGTAATCACTTCTACAATAATAATGGAAAAGTAATGAAAATATTTTTCAATGTGACAGGGGCTGAAAACTACTGTAATTAATCCGAGATGGGAATTATGGCTATTAAATCATTAACTCAGTATTACGTCGGATGCACTCCCTCATTGCCGTACACTTTGATAGAGGCTGTTCACGATAAAGTGAGTACTTTTGAAATCAACCTTAGAGAAAGTCATTATCCCTACCTGCGTATATTTTAACGGGCGGACTGAGTGACATGCGCCCAGTAAAGTTGGTAACTATGAATGAAAAGTAGTTCCATGTCTTAACGTCAAATAAAAAGTGTCAGGTAACCATTTTTGATGACTTAAATTATTTCATTCACTTTTTTGTTTTAAAATTCATCTAAGTGTAAAAATGATCAGATTTGCAAAATATTTTCTTTTGTAATAAGTTCACAGTTGCATTTGACTGACGTCTGAATAAAGTGACGAGGCCCATGACAACGGTAATTTTTCATATGGCGGAAGCATACACGATGTGCATTCATGTAAATATTAAGCAGGACTTTCAAAAGTGCTCATTTTACCGTGAACAGCCAATGCGCTTGTTTACTACTGATAATATTTATAATTATTTCTAGTCGACCCTTTCTCAAGTACTCTGAAGCCCTCGTACTGTAAAAAAATAATCCTCAATATTCTTGTGAAATTGTGACGTTAAGACGTAACTACCAGAAAGAAAGTATTCTCTATTAGTTACCCTTGGTGTACATAGGAAACGAAGCATTCTAACCAAATGTGTTTCAAATCGTAAAAGTTTATTAGTGCAGTCGATTACACAAAATTTCTGTTCACTGAACAAAAATTAAAAAAATAATGCCCTGTAGGAATCGTTTAATTTAATCCAAATTATAAATACAAAATAAGTTGCTAAAATTTCAGGCAGTCATTTGGTGTAATCACATGGTATTTTTAAAACTGTTTACGTGCAATTAATTGAAAGATATTAAATAACAGGCAACAACAAATCGTATTAACCTGCCCTCCCTTTTCATCAAATGCAGGTTGGACTCACTTAATTTGTTTTAATTAATTTTTAATTGATTATGATTTTTACTATAGTATTGGGCCTTTAAAAACTAATTACTTAGGTTATATGGAGATCTGATCAGCGCTTTTCCAGTTCTTTTTTTATTTTTCAATATATTATATATATATATATATATATATATATATATATATATATATATATATATATATATATATATATATATATATAGAGAGAGAGAGAGAGAGAGAGAGAGAGAGAAAATATTTAAAAAGAAGTAAATAACTGGGGATGCGCTGATCAGATCGCAATGACCTTGATCGCTAAAGTTTTTTTCACAGTACAGCTAAGCGTTGTGGTTCGTCGGACACTAGCCAATCATAGTGCAGCAGCCAGTTACCGTCTACCAACTGCATTTTTTTTTCCAAGCAGAAACAGTTTGTGACTATAGACTCTCTTTCATAAGCTGGGTTGCTAATAAAGAAAATGCTAGGGTAACAGGTGTTTGGTATAAAACATTTACATTAATTTTGTTGGTACCAGAAGACGGTGGCTTGCGATAATATATTTAATTCGTGCATGAAGCGGGAGTGGTAAGGGCGTGCCGGTTCTATTTCACGTTTGATTGATTGAAAGGGTTAAATTGATATCAAAGGGTTAGTCAAAAATTGAAACGGTTAAGCAAATTAATAGCAAGGGTTAATCAAAAGGGTTTAATTTATTGAAAGAGTTACATTTATTGAAAGGGTTAGTTTTTAATCCTATCGATTTTCTTTCTTGATTTTCTTTCTTTCTTTTTGGGTGGGGGTAGCAGGAGCTATGTACGAAGTTGACGGTGTGGTGTTCTAAAGGCGATTGACCAGAGTGGTGGGTTGCAATGTCTTATATAGGTGTACAGTTGAGTGCAAGAGTGGGCTAAGAGCCTTTTTTTTCTAATTATTATTTTTTCAATTTTGAGGTGTTTGTAGGGATGTTGGTGGTAGATAGGCGATTTTTACGACTATGTTTAATACATGAGAAAATTCCTGAGTGTTTAAACGATTTCTAAAAGTGACCTAAGTTTACATTTTATTTTTTTTGGGGGGGGGGGGGGATATTGCTTGTAGATGGTGCTGAGTTAAACTGAGAAAAAAAATTAATTTATCCCTCCTTATATACTATAAGGATTCAAAATGGCCGCCATTTTCCTGTGAATTTACAAGAATTTGGACCGTTTAGTAAAAAAGTAAGAATGACTTTGAAAGTACTATTTTCCAACTCCGGGAAATATGATTTCCATGTGTATTCATGCTATTTCATTAAACTTATGCTGGAAACTGTTAAAATATTAAATAAATTAAAATACATGCATTTTATGTTACATAGAATACATTTTGCTGTTGGAAAGTTTTTGGTTAGACTTAAAAAGAGAGGGAGTGTATTGTTTAAGCAGTTAGCATGCTCGCCTCCCCGGGCGGGTCACACTCTAAAAATAGATTTTTTTTTCGCGATGTGTGGGTGTCGTGATAGACATTGCCATTGATGCAGAGGTTTTATTGGAGATCTCTCTCTCACTCTCGTTTCCCATAGTCTCACGCACGTGACCAGGTGCTGCCCCAATTCTGAACGTTTTCCCCTTATCGACATTTCAGACCTTGTTATAAGAGATGGGCAATTCTCTCCCAATATTATTTCTCTCGTATATGTAGAATTGATAGTAAAATCATTTCTTAAAGAGTGAGTAAAATATGTCTTGTTTGAATAGTTGTAGAAAATACTTCTGTTTTAATGAGTGAATAAAAAATAGCCTTGTATTTCTGTGTGATTTTACAAAACAGAGTTTGCTTGATTCAAATATATACTTGTTGGAATGTTAAATCTGGGGATTACCTGGGGGCTTATATTGGGAACTTGATTTCAGGAATTAAATTTTTTTTTCCACTGCCCATGTAGTCAACCTGTTGCATAAGGTTGAAATCACAACAAGTCAGGCGAAATCTCTCGGGGTATGCATTCAGAGGACTATGAGTGGAAGCAGGGAAGCCAACACTAAAAAAAATTTGTTCAATATACTCTAGTGGGGAGGGGCGCGGAGATGTGAAACAGTTTCTGCGGGAGTGCGAACTCACAAAAATATGAAAAAGCATTCTCAGGGCTGATGCTGGGTTTTTGCGAACTCCAGGCTGCATCAATAACAGAGGTCCTCGGATGTCACCTTCCTGACTAGGAATGGGAGCGATGCTTGGACAGGGGGTAAGTTGTCTACAGGTGAGCGAGATCCCGATCTGAGCGCAAGTAGGCAGTTGGTGCCATCTTGCCTTAGTGCTGAAAAAATTGTCAATCGAGGGCAGGCAGGTGAATGACCCCCTTCCTGAACCTTGTAGACATGGGTTCGAGGAGGGGAGGTGTAGGGGATGGTTGGTACCCTGGAGTTGGGCTGGTTCTGAAGGGTGCAGGGTAGGGGTGGGTGGGAAGGGAGGGGCGATAGGCAAAGTCCTCCCAATGGGAGTGCAACTAAGCAGTTGATGTCATCTTGCCTTAGTGCCGAAAATATTGACAATCACCAGCACCCCTAGGTCGCACTCCGGTGAGGGGGGACGGGGTGTAGGAGCTAACGTACCCAGTCGCCGCCATCTTCAGTTAGTGGTAGAAACTTGGACTACACAGACGTGTACAGCTCTCTCTCACTCATCTTCACTGCACCTCTAGAACTTGGTGGCCGACGAGCTTACGATCAGAGGTTACCTCAACTATGGACCTGTGACAATCTCTAGTAATAACTGCGATTAACGTTTTAATATAAAAGTATTTTATCGAGAAAATATTAATTTTTGTGTGGTAAGTGAATATTACGATAAAATTTTAAATTTCTGTGTTCTGTAAATGAAAATTCCTAAAATACTGTTTGCCTTAACAAATGTGCTCTATGTACGGAAATTTGTAGTACGTCCGTTATTTTTAATAATAATTTTCTCTTCGAGGATGTTTGTGCAGTTTTTCCGTTACATATGTAAAGTGATGTGTGATTATGCTCTATACAAGTTGGTTATTTTGAAACAAATCATTTGGGGTCAGATTTTCTATCCTTATATAATTTTCTTATCAAAATAGACGTACACTATTGTGTGTGTGGTTTAAATCGTATTCAGATTTTTTTTTGCCTTAAGATATCATTCTCCAGGCTGAATCGTATAATTTGTATGTGTTATTTATTCATACTGACTAGCTTCATTTCGTTTAAAGACAGTAGTTGTTCGTTATACTTGTCTCTCGTGTTATTAATTCATGCGTAGAACTCGTTTAAAGACTCTGCCTTGTGTAATTTCATACTGGCTGGTTGGATTTCGTTTATTGAGTTTGCACTTGTCGACACCAGATGTTAAAATTCTCTCTCTTGTAAATTATATTTCTAAGCTCGAGACGCGTGTTATGTTTAAGACTCACGTAATTGCCCTTATTATTCACGTAGTTTGCTTGAAATTTGCAATTCGATTTGTGTAATTTATTCATACATAGAACATTCTGAATTTCTCTAACGTTTAATTGCATTCGGAAAACAGATCGTTTTTCATTACTAACACAGAAATCGCATCTTCCAAAGTCGCCTATCTCCCACCACCATCTACGAGCAATTACCCCCCCCCCCCCAAAAAAAAAACATAAAATTTACACTTAGGTCACTCTTAGAAATCATTTAAACACTGAAATTCTCTCGGGTGTTAAATATATTCGTAAAAATCGCCTATTTACCACCAACATCCCTACAAACACCTCAAAATGAGAAAAATTATTTAAAAAGAGACCCTTAGCCCACTTTTGCACTCATCTCTACACCTATATAAGACATTGCAACCCACCACTCTGATCAATAGCCTCCAGGACACCACACCGTCAATATCGTACAGAGCTGCTGGTATCCCCACCTAGAAAGAAAAAAGAAAATCAAGAAAAAAAGTCGATTGGATTAAAAATGAACCCTTTCCATACATTTAATCCTTTCAATAAATTAAGCCCTTTCAATAAACTTAACCCTTTTAATTAATCCTGTTAATTAATTTAACTAACCCTTTCGATTTCGATTAACCCTTTGATGTCAATTTAACCCTTTCAATCAATCATTGGTGAAGTAGAACCGGCACGTCCCTACTACTAGCGGGAACGGTAATTAATGCAATAAAATTATATACTTTTTGTGTAGTTAACAAGTAGCGTGATGCACTTGAAAGAGTATATGGGCAATTATCACTCGAAAAGTGAAATTAGTATTTCTTCCGAAAACGATTAAATTGTGATAGAATTTTTCCATTTACGAAACTATGGATTATTTTTATACAAAAATTGTATCCTAACAGTATTAAGCAAAAAAAATTCAAGCCAGTGGAATTGTTTATGTCCAGTTGTCAATACGTAGCTTCTCACAAATTATCTTCCCACCCTTTTTGATGGCTATAGTTTGCAAAAGCCGTATACTACATGATGCTAAGTCTGATTGTTGCATTGTGAATGCGCTTTATTATTTCTAAAAGTTACATGAATACACAAGAAAATACACAGTTGTTCTAAGTTCACACGTGAAAAAAAAAAAAAAAAAAAAAAAAAAACTTTGAGTATAGTCTATTCGCAGTTTCTTCAAAAAAAATTAATCAAACCTTTGAATAGCGCCTTACTTATGACATGCTTGGTTGTATCTTAGTTATTTCACAAGCGTTTTATACTTGTGGTTACATAGAAGTATCTTATTTTTGGTTACTCTGAACTTTAGCTTATTCTACCTATAAATTATAATATTTAATTTAAAATTAATAACAATAAAACAGGGAGATAATAGCTGTGTTGGAAATGCCTAATAAGAAATAGTTCTCACGCAAAATTATATAACTCTTAGTGCATACGAATGCGGTGCTTTGTCCCTTTGGTGAAATTTTCTACTTTGTTTGCATGGGGCGGAGGACTATCCTGGAAGTAGAACTTTATCAGGACTTCGGAAAAGTTTAAAGTAACCGTGAAAAGGACTATAATAATGTCGTTACGCAGCACCATAACTTGTGCCCGCGATTGTTCTTACGTGTAGCAGGCTGGCATAACACGTGGCCGCTTGCTCAAAAGCTGAGGCTGTGAACCCTTTTCCGGTCCCTTTACGCACGTGCGTTGATGATTCGGAGACTCCTCGCCTGCCCCGTTCACTTTCCAAAGCCTGTGTCACGACGCATTTTGTTCACATCCCGCAGGATCATCCGTGACGTTTAAAAGGCTCTCCTTCGTTGGAGGGGCGGGTTGGTTTTCTTCTCTTTCATTTTTGTAGACGTGTGTGCCGAGGAAGGAAGCTGGAAGTGAGAACATTTTCCCCGCGCCACAGGATGCCACAGAAAGACTTACAGTCCAGTCACAGCTGCAAGGCGAGGGTGGAAAGAGTAACTTTGGCTGTGTCTGAATTCACTGCCGTGCGCCCTTGTCCACTTCCCCTTGCGCCCTTCGCGAGATATAAGCTCAAAGGCCATGTCTGAATTCGCGTGCCAAGGGCCCTTAACTTACTTAGTGTCCTAGAAAAGTTCATCTAGGGCCGGACGTCAAATAGTTGCTGTCTGAATTCACGGCTAGGGCACGAATGCACCCTAGAATATCCCCTTCAGCCAAGGGCACGTGTCTAGTGCCATATATCGTTTTTTGATGGTCTACTGTTCGTTGATGTTTGTTCTCTGTTCATCTTCGCGTATTAAGGGCAATGGTGCACGAAAATCGTATATTTATATTTATATAATTTTTGTCAAAATTTGTTACAGGGGATTTTTCGAAATGTTTGGTTCGACAAGACGCAAATAACAATTATGAACATATTACATGGTTAAAAATTCCCTGATTTCGTTGGTCTCGGAGCTCTGATTGAAGATAAGAAAGAAATTCTTTTATTTCTTCCATCAGTGCTCTGAGAATAATGAAGGCAGTGAAAATCTAACAACGTAAAAAGGTGTTTATTATTTACGTCTTGTCGAGCCAAAAATTCCAATAAACTCTTTGGAGAACTACTTGTATCGCGAATCGGGCAAATATACTGCTTTTATGCACCATTCCCCTTAAGGCTGGGTGACAACATTGATAACGCAATAAAAAACTGGAGAAGAAAAGTTTGGCCTTCTCATCAATATTCTCCGCGCACGTAATACAGCATTAAAAACAACAACGTCCTCTAGTTCCGCATGTTTGTTTATGTTTACATTTGTATTGCGACGTTAGTGGTGAAATTCTTGTATCGTCCCAAGACGAACCTAAGCATTGTATTATTCTTTTGAAGGCACGTCAGTGAACTTTCCTGTTTTCTTAGCAGTTTGCGTTTTAAAAATCCTACCATTATACTTTTGTATTACTCATATCGATGTAAGTACAGTTTTCTTATTGTCTGTGTTGTGGTTTAGTTCGTAATAAACACTAAAATGCAGTTCTGACTTTTTATTAATTTGGCGTTTTATTAATATTGGTAAATTGTTCTAGTTTGAAAATTGATCTTCAAACTACGTAGTAGATGACTGTCGCGTGTCACTTTTTCTGATAAAACAGCAAACATGCACGATGGGAATGTTTCTTTTATTGAATGCTTCAGACAAATACTGCAAAATTAGCGTTGCAGTGTGGCAAAAATTGCTCAAATTTACAGGTTTGTATGTAATCGCGTCATCGTGAAATGTTTATTGGTTGCTCTCACGCTAAAATCTAATTTATTTTCCAATTTTACTATACATGCTGTGAGCACGGCGATATGAAGTGTATATTAGATTAGTTATTCAAGGTTTGTCAACCAGACTATGGCCCAGTGACAAGAATGGTACAAATGTGGATAATCTTGAATGTGCAATCTGAAAAGCGAATTTCGCATATCTCGTTATGTTCAACAGTTCATCGGCATCTAAAGGCTGTTCACGATAAAGCGAGGACTTTTGAAATCAAGCTTAGAAAAAAGTCACTGGCCAGGCCTGCATATATTTTAGCGGGTGCACCGAGTGATATGCGTCGAGTAAAGTTGGTAATGATGGATGGAAAATAGTACCATATCTTAACGTCGAATAAATAGTGATAGGTAATCATTTGTGATAACTTAAATTATTGCTTTCGTTTTGTGTTTTTTCTTTTTAATCAAACAAGTCTAAAAATAACCAGATTTGTAACATATTTACTTTTGTGATAATTCCACAATTTTTCCTGCCCGACGCATAAATAAAGTGATGAGGCCCATGGCAATGTTAATTTTACATAAGGCGGAGGAATACACAACGTGCGTACAAGTAGATCTTAAGCATGGTTTTCAAAAGTGCTCATTTTACCGTGAACAGTCTATAGTTTATAACCAGACCTCGTTCGAGTCTCGCGGTTCTATACACGGCGCCCACGTAAAATAAACCGACATGCAAGAGATGAAGATGCTCGCTCTCTTTTTCTCGCTTTTTTTTTTTTTTGTTACGTTTGCAGTGCGAGGATTTCGTGCTGCGCTGCGCCGCGCCGCCACGCTTGCTGCGTGGAGGATGCGCCAAGCCAGACAGCCAACCCTTGCCTCCGTCTGCCAAATACTTCCAGTGTCAGGAGCTTTTACTGGCGTGTCGAGTGTCGGAACTGTCTGGCCCCCATGCTGCGGCAGACATCGAGTGGCGAGTGCCCGTCGTAAATTTGAATGGATTTAATATTCCCCGATGTTATACCTGAAGGACTATCAGTGGACTTACACTGACACCCATGCCTTACCTGATATTCGAACCTAGTACCTCCCGCATCCCAGATCGGCGGCGCGGCGCACCAACCGACTGAGCCACGGGAGGTCGGCGGCAATGTCCGACTATTAAAATTTTTGTAAATATTGTTTACTGTAAAGAGGGCACTTTTGAAATAAACCTTTGAATAAAAACGCAGTGACCTAACTGTAGGCAGTTCACGATAAAGTGAGCACTTTGAAAATGAACCTTAGAATGAATTCACTGCCCCTTCCTGCGCATATTTTAACGGGCGCACTGAGTGACATTCGCCCAGTAAAGTTGCTGACGATGGCTGGAAACTAGTTCGAAAATTTAACGTCAAATAAATAGTGTTAGGTAACCATTTGTGTGAACTTAAAATTATTTATTTCGCGTTCTATTTATTTCAATGCATTGAAGTGTAAACAAGCAGAGTTATATAGTATTTACTTACTTAATCATTTCACAGTTCCACGTGACAGACGCATGAATAAAGTGACGAGGCCCATGACAATGTTAATTTTACATAAGGCGGACATACAAGTAGATCTTCAGCAGGGCTTTCAAAAGTGCTCATTTTATCGTGAACAGCCTATACATACATACATCTCACAGTACCACTGGCATGTGCTCCCAGTTAAGTTGACAGCGAATTATGAGAGATAATTCCACACTTTGGCGTATTTAGTGTAATGTTTAGATCTATGACTACTAAAATCGGTGATTAGCACGGATTTGCATAACACATTTACTTTACTAAGAATTCATGGTTTCTCCTGAATGACGTAAGAATAAAGTGAGATGGTCCACGACAATGTTAATTTTACGTATGGTGGAAGGATACAAAATTAGAAAAGTAGATTTAAAAAATTGGTACTAAGCATTGCTTTCGAAAGTCCTTCATTAACGAGTTGTTTGTATTTCTCCATTAACCATGGACTTCCTATAGTTAATGTTCATTTCTTTTGCGATTGCATCGTTTACATGTCACCATGTAATGAATATCTGAAACATATTTTAATATATTTTAAGTGGTTGACAATGGCATGTTTTCAGAGTTGTCTATTTTCTTTATATCAGTATTTTATGTGACTAATAATTGAACAAATTATAAACTGAGGTAATTGTGTTTGGAAACCTTTGCTTCAAGTCATAATCAGCTTGTTATTTTGTGGCAATGCATTGATTGTATATAAAACAAAAAAGGTGGCAGTTTCCCAACAAAATGAATTAAAGGAACTTAGTATAGCAAATTATCCTTATGATATTTATCGCCTCGCTTAAATATGATTAACCTAATGTAAAATTTGGGTTATGGTGAAGACGCATAGCGAGAAATGCATTGGCATCAGCGTGGAATAGGAGTAGAAAGCACCGCACTCAATGCAGCTGGCGGGGGGTGAACGTAAAACGTTCGGAATGCGAATCGTTTAATCAGACACCTATTTCTTGTACCTTAGGTTTGTAACTAAATACACTGTAATAGAGTTTTTACTACTTTTTTCCCCGTGCATATCAGTTCCTCGTTCTATTATGCCTGGCGGCTAATCGGGGGACGGCTTAAGCATTAATATAATCCTTACCTATTTTTGAAACACGGCACAGAGTTCATAGTAGGGGTTAGTAGAGGAAGGGGAATTTCTCTGAAACTGTAGCGACTTGTGATCTTGGACCGCTTTCCGCCCTACACCGGAACTACAGAAGGGTTAGCTGAATGAAGTTACTGTAGGTCGTTGTGCACCGTTTTCTCCAGATGGGTGTCCAGTGGCAAGCTTAGATCCGTTTCAGCAGTGTCATAATGTTTGATATTTGGGAAGGTGACTTTGTTAAGTACTGCCCCTAAAATATAAAGATGTCTTAGTATTAAACCAAACTAGTTAAGTGCTGTAAAGATGCGAAAAACACCTTACCCACCCCCACCCACTGTTTTATTCGGGAGTAATAATCAGATGTTTTCTTGTCCTAGTTATTACTTCATTGATAACTACTAAATGTCAATACAGTGTTGTAAATTGGTACTTGTGCTTGCTTTTCCATTGTATTGCAATTTCCGATGCTATTTCTACGTACTAACTGTATGTTAAGTGTAGGACAAAATAAATTGCTGTTGCATTGCGTATCTCAAATGCCTCTGAAAAGATGAAGGCGATTTATATGGCCAAGGTCACTAAGGGGTTTCTTCTGATCTCGTGGTATCGAGTCATACTCTTGTGTAAGCGAGGCATTTGTGCCCTTTTTTAGTTAGGTTAGTCCCAGCATGTAATCTATTTCCCGGTTATAGTACTAGCATGAAATGCGTCAGCATTATAAAATGCACTAACACGTCGTTCCATTAGCTGTTGTTGGAAAATATTAATAATATTTTGTAAATACGTTCACAAAGATAATTTCGAATAAATGAAATAACTATCTTTAAAACCGTTCTGTGTAATTAGAAAATTCCAGTGTTTTTAACGACCTGTGTCAGTTCGATGTAGGGCGGGAATTTTCACATGATTGTTTTACATTTATATCTTAATTTTTATAACAATTCACAGAGCACCTTATGAATTCTAGAAACAAATTTATTTCCCCACATAGCTCATATAATGAGAATATGTACTCCTGCACGGCATGATTCATAATTGGAGCAGCGAGCAGGCGCTATAGCAGTACTAATTGCTATAGGCTGTTCACGATAAAGTGAGCACTTTTGAAATCACCTTAGAAAAAATCACTGCTCCTGCCTGCATATATTTTAACGGGCGCACTGAGTGACAAACGCCCAGTAAATTTGGTAATGATGGATGGGAAATAGTTCCGTACCTTAACGTCAAATAAACAGTGTTAGGCGACCATTTGTGCAAATTGAAATTAGTTCTTTTCCTCTTTGTTTTTTTTTTTAATGCGTCTAAGTATAAGAATGAGCAGATTTCTAACACATTGACTTTTCTAATAATTCCATAGTTTCACTTGACCGACGCATGACTAAAGTGATGAGGCCCATGGCAATGTTAACTTTGCATAAGGCGGAGGAATACACAACGTGGGTACAAGTAGATCTTAATCAGGGCTGTCAAAAGCGCTCATTTTACCGTGAGCAGCCGGTAGTTCAGAGACTCCGTAAACGAAGGTGTCCAGTTGTTTTTGAACGTTAACGGGCAATGCCGTAAAAGCCCAACACGATACGTCGAAAGTGAGCACGACGGTGCTAGAGGTTAGTACTACACATGATCAGTCACCCACTGCCACTCTTCTCCACATCGCGAACATGCTGCCTCGTTGGTCGTACGTGTTAGCGTGTGTGAGATTCTAATTTCGGAAGTCACGGGTTTCTGTCCCTACCGACTACGAAGATGTACGGACGTGTTCTCCGAAGTATTTATTCCCTGCAAGATTCCCGGCACTTGTTTTATACTCGTGTTGAGAAGCTAAATGTGAGCTAGTGTCATTTGAAAAGGCCGCATTACCGTCGCAATGCTAATTTCGCATGTTATTTTTGTGCAGTAAATCTTTTTTCCTGCTATTCCAAATCAAGTACAATGCTATAACGAGTGTGTAGGATATTTTATGCGTTATTCACAAATGTAAAAATAATTTTAAAAGATATGTAAATAACTATGTTGTGACTCAGAATGTTTTATTTGTTTTGCAGACTTAACTTTATTTTCTTTAAAAAAAAAAACCTATTTATAGTCTATTAACCTTTACAGATTTAAATCAAACCTTTGAAAAATTACCCCATGTCTGACGTGTTTAGTTATTTCCTAAACATGCAATTTATCACAAGCGTTTTATACCTCAATCATAAAAGTATCTTAATTTTCGTTAAAATTGTAGATTAACTATATTTTCTTTATAATATATAATAAATATTAAAAAAACAGTGAGAAAACATGTATTCTGGTAGCGCCTAATAAGAAATAGTTCTCACACAAAATATCATCATAGGCTGTTCACGATAAAGTGAGCACTTTTGAAGCCCTAGTTACTTTTTTCTGTCACTTAGTTTATATCCTTCCACCACTTGTTAATGTAAACTCGGCCTTGTGTGTAATAAACACAATGTATACATTCACCATACCAAAAACCAAAAGCCCGAGGCCAGTATGAAATTTATTTATTGATTATTACGTCCGATGAAACAGCTTCAAAAAGTGCTCACTTTACTGTGAACGGCCTATACGCAGAATGCGCACGAATTCGATGCGTTATCTTTTGGTGTGATTTTCTATAGACCGTTCACGATAAAGTGAGCACTTTTTAAGGCTGTTCCAAAGTTTTCTTTTAAGCCAGTTTTTATATTTAAACCATTTTTTAATACCAGCATTGTCGCGTGACTGAACGGTGCATACTTTCACCACTCTCAAAAGTTAATGTCCAAGGCTGCAATAAAACATATTTATAAGTGGTTAATGCCTGTCGGGAGGGCCTTAAAAAGTGCTCACTTAATCGTGAACCGCCTATAGACTTGGTTAAGCTTGGTTTGCACGAGGCGGGGGAATATCCTGGAAGTAGAACTTGAGCAGGTATTGAGAAAAGTAGGGAGTAACCGTGAATGGAGCGCAGACGTTGTTGTAACGTGCCGAGGAGTGACTGTCACGCGGTCAGGCGGGCACTCGCCAGACCACGAAGAAGGATGGCCTTGGCTGGTCGGAAACGCGCGCTCCGCTTGTTTTCTAGGACCGCTGTTGACGACACGCGCGGGAAGTGACAGGGGGCCCTCCCGTCGTCATGCTCTTGTTTCCAGCCTTCGTCGTCGTCGCCGTCGTGTGGGCGGGCGACTAGAACCTGGCCATGTGGGTTACGGGTCGGCTTCACCTATCGTAGTCCACTCACCGTTACTTCCAACTTTTCGGAAGCCCTGCTAAACTTCTAATATAGATTCTTCACGGTAAAGTGAGCACTTTTGAAAGCCCTCTCATTTGGAATAATAGTTTTAAAAAGGTGTTTCATTTTAGCCTTAGATGTTGAATTCCGAGTGTGGTGGAATATACACAAACTGTTTATTACTTACAAGGCGATATTTATTTAGAAATGTGGTTAAACGATAAGCGATGGCTGAAAGCAAAAAGTAACTAGGGCCTCAAAAGTGCTTACTTTACCGTGAACAGCGTATAGAGGCTGTTCACGGTAAAGTGAGCACTTTTGAAATGAACCTTGGAAAAAACTCACTGCCCCTGGCTGCATATTATATTTTAACGGGCGCACTGTGTGACATGCGCCCAGTAAAGTTGGTAACAATGGAGGGAAAGTAGTTCCATTTGTTAACGTCGATTTAAAAGTGTTACATAACCATTTGTGGTAACTTTAATTATTTTTTCGCCTTCTATTTTTTTTAATGCGGCTAAGTATAAAAATGAGCAGATTTTTAAAATATTTACTTTCCTTGTAATTTCACAGTTTCACTTGGCAGATGCATGAATAAAAAGTGATGAAGCCCACGGCAGTGTTAATTTTACATAACACGGAAGAATACACAACGTGCATACAAGTAGGTCTTGAACAGGGCTTTGAAAAGTGCTCAGTATATAGGAACAGCCTATATCGGGATATTCCTCCGCCCCATGCAAACAAAGCTTAACCGAGTCTAGAAAATTACACCAAAGGGACAAGGCCTGTGTAATGATATTTCGCTTAAGAACTATTTCTCACCAGGCATTGCCAAAGGACTATTTTCTCCCTGTTTTATTTATATTAACTATAAATAGAATACGTGTTAAAATTAAAATGTAACGAAAAATAAGGTACTTTTATTATCACAAGTATAAAACGCTTGTGATAAATGGCATATTTAGAAAACAACCACCAACATCGTACATGAGATGATTTTTCAAATTTTTGATTCAAATAGTGCGGAGAAACCCGGATTAGACTATATACAGAAATTCTTTGTGTTCGTGTCATAATTTTATTTCCAGAAGTGTTACTAGAAATGTTTGATTATAGAAAACGTACAATTCACGTGTTGTTTAATACTTTGTATTTAATTTTCACTGTATGTTATTTCCTGCTTGCAAAAAGGCAAGAACTTATTGAGAAAATATACATATTTTCATGACTTTTTACGAAAAGCGGATAACACGCAATTAAAATGTAAATTTCCTATAATCGTTCGTTGCCAGTGCCTAATTACTATGAATCCGAATAATTTCTGCAAAAGGGATGAAAACGAGCCTTAAGAGGGTGTGAAACACAAACAACCACTAAACACATTGATAAAAATGTACAGGTTGACGGAAGCGAATAAGTATATAGATAAAGTATGAAATGGCAATCCTAGATGAATATCTATCGCCAACTTTGTAAGCAAACATTTTGCCAGCGTACGTTAATTTCGATCTATTTCTTACGCAAAAAATTTGCAGATTTAATTTCCCCCAAAAGGAATGTATCATTATCAAAATTTTTCCTTTAAAAGTAGGCGGAAACTGTTACTTAGAATCGCAATTCCTTTATTTTCCTACATGGGCTTCCAGAATCACGTAATATGTATTCATTATTTATTTTAACATATTGTATTATTTTCGGCCATAACAATTATTTTATCTGTTACTTTGTAATTATATATTGCAGTTTTTAAGAGGTTTAAAATTCTGACGTTTGATTGTAATTAATGTGCAGGTACATGTTTTATTGTTATTGTAATTACCGTATTATTACTAAAGGCTGTTCACGATAAAGTGAGCACTTTTGAAATCAACCTTAGAAAAAGTCACCGCTCGCATCTGCATGTATTTTAACGGGCGCTCTGAGTGACAAGAGTCCAGTAAAGTTGGTAACTATGGATGAAAAATAGTTCCATAGCTTAGCGTCGAATAAAAGAATGTTAGGAAACCATTAGTGATAAATTAAATTTTTTTTTTTTTTGGGTTTCTATCTATTTTAAATGCATCGAAGTATAAAAATGAGCAGGTTTGTAAAATATTTATTTTCCTCATAATTTCACAGTTTCGCTTGACAAACGCATGAATAAAGTGTTGAGGCCCATGGCAATGTTAATTTTATATAATGCGGAATAGTACACAACATCCATACAAGTAAATCTTAAGCAGGACTCTCAAAAGTGCTCATTTTACCGTGAATAACCGATAGTATTCTATATCCTTGAGCTGGCTGTCGTAATGGATGTACAGAACGCAATAAAAATGGAATTGATGTTTAATGCAAGCTTCAGTTCACCTGTTCAGCGTTAATTTATGTACCACGCACTCCTAAAAGTGTCCAGGCCCTGCGTGACGCATGTTGCCGGCGAACGATTGGGCCGTGTGCCCGAGTATTCAGAAATATTGGCGAGCCTCCGTATTTTTTTAGGGGTTGCCCGCATGTCTCGGCTAGTTACGCCATATATTTCCAAACTTCGGTGGCTCTTTGGAAAGCAGATCAATGATGTTAAGGTTGGGTGTTCAGTCCACGTTTAAATTGTCTATATGTTTTGTGTTAAAAAAATCCTAATGAGAGTTGTTTGCATTAGCCATATCATGGTTGGCACGTACGGAAAGACGTTGAAAAAGACTTAACAACATTTTGTTCATAGATTGCAGATAACTATTCTATAAAATACCACTCAGAGGAATCTATTTTAGTTTTCACGTCGTTTTAGATATTTTGTAAAAGTAACACGTATAAACTCTGTTTTCAGCTGTCGAGTACTGCTTTAGGAATTCAGCAAGGCTGTATGTCACATTTATATGTATATTTCATCTTCTAAAGGATGTACGTCCCAAAATGTTTTGGCTGAGTTTCTGTACTGCCTGTATATTTTACGACATCCGTTTCATTGATTTGTACGTCGAAAACATAACATCACAGTTTCTTTTTCCGCCTGTAACATTCAAAATTTACATTTTACTACTAAGCGTGGAAATGATGTACTGAAATTAAATTTATTAAATGTGGATCAGCGATTATTTTTAAACGAGTTGTATCTATTTGAAGTCAGTATCTCTAGGTGCTTGTAGCTGAGCATTAGACAGAGAACTTCAAATCACTTTTTTTTTTGTTTGGATGCTACAGCTCGCAAGAGTGCAGGATGTATTTTTTTTATAGATTATAATACGTAAGTATATAAATACTCATAAGTCGTATGGTAATATAAGCCGCGAATATGTACACACTGAAAACTCGGCTCTTACAACAGCAGTACAAACGATTGGAAGTTGTGAAAGAAATTATATGAGTATAGTTTTATATAGATAAAATTAATGCATTGCGCCTTGATATTGTTGAGGGTGAAGAAACAAAACAAATATTGGAACTCCTGGGCTAGGTAGGAACTATTATGCTATATAAATTACGAACTTTGGCTCATTGTCGGTTTTTCTAAAGGACTTCTCCATCCCTAGCTGCGTTACAAGCGGAAGTTTGGAAAATTGAGATTATACTTCCCCAGACAAGAATTTAAGTTCAAGGGCCAGATTTTAAAGCAAAATCATTTGCAACGTTTTTGTAATATTTGAATTTTTGTTGTGTACATTCGTAATCCAGTTTTACCTACATTAGTGGCTATCTTGTGTACAGAATGTCAGGTAATACGCGGAAGGGGATTGCACCACACGAATCTCTGATTAAAACTAAGTAGAAAATACTCTTGGTAAAAATGCCTAAGATCCTTCGTTTACGGGAAGAAAAAACACGAAAGGTCCAAAACCCATTGTAGCAAACTGTGGTATTCCAATTAGATAAAGGTGAGGTGATGCGGCAAGGCAACGGGCCAAGCTCAGTATTGCCAAAGAGTCCATGGAGTTCACATGCAGTGGGTACTGGGGTATGGAAATGGCCATGGGTGCATCCGGCGGCCAAGCTCCGTGCATGCTGCATGCATCCAGCGTGCGGAAAAGTGCATTGCTTATGGGCATAGCAAACTTCGAACACCTGTCATGACGTTTCGACGTTTTGTATGCTGATGCTGTATGCTGTGCTTGACGTGAAATAGTCATTTTATCTACTTTAATGTGGTTTTACTCATAAACTAAGGGCCTGAGGCTGTTTCATCAAAGAATATTTTCTACTTAGTTTTGATCACAGATTCGTGTGATGCAGTCCGTATCCGCGAATTACTTGACAACATGTATAGACCTATCAAAAAAGGAATTTAGTGTGGATTGAATGACCATATCAACAATTGTTATCTGCTCGGGAGGCTAGGCATTGCCTTCGGAATAAGTTTGTTTAGTAGCGAGCATGACGATCCTATTGATAAGTATGTTTTTGTTGCGTGCTTGGGTAGTGTTTAATCATTATGCTATTTACTAATTACATATTTTTTTTTGTAAAGCATAAATTACTAAAAAAAATTTCCGGTACTCTGCGGTTTACTGCTGTTGTTTGAAAGTAAGAGTACTTTTTTTTTTGGTTATGTGTTATTGTAAGTCACGTTTCCGGAAAGGAGCTGCGATCTAGGCTAAATAAAATAGGTAAACGAAAAAGTCAGGCCCAGTCGGGTGATGTTATAGACAGTTCAGACAGACAGTGACGTAACTAACACGATGGAAAATCACGCTGCCGGAGAATCATTAGTGACATAAACGATAGTGTGGTAACTAAGGTAAATGAGAGTGGAGGGCTGCAGAATTTGCAACAGGATATGGGACTACCTTTAGAAGAACAATTAATGATACTTTGAACCCCGACTTTTAATTAGGAAATTTTTTTGAGGACGTTTCACAGTACCATAAGAATTTAAACGAACAACTTCGGCTAACCAGTGGGACGAAAGGAAATTACTTATTTTATCGAGTTTCTTGCGGGGAGCATAACAGCTTGATGTTACAAACTTTTAGAATCATAGTTGGAAGTAGAAATAAATTTTATTTTGCTGTGCTGTTGAAATAGGCTCTATTAATACTAACCCAGAATTTTCGCAAAAATTAAAATATATCGGACCATCTGGTATTTGTCTTCAACCCGAGTATTAAAGTGAAACAGTTCGTTTTAAAATATTTATTATCTTGGCGGCACTGGTCCGTATGTCTTCGTTTTTGGGACATTTGGCCTATCTGAGTAAGATTCTGCGTCATGTATCCGCGACACATGACATAGATTTCATAGTTTAGATTTCTAATAGACGATCAACATCGTGGTGAGCAGTAATTGGTACAACGGGTCGGAAATCGATAAGAACATACTTTCTCCAGGACCAGTTTCTCTTGATGGTTTTTTTTTTTGTTGGTGACGTGTAACACGGTTAAGAATGTTGTCTGAATACCGCACGAAGAATGGACTGGTTTTGCGGTCTCGCGTATGTTGAGGTCGTTGTGTAGCTGAACATTCATAATGATATATCTCTAACAGACACTGCTTTTCAATTTGTCACTGCACTAAATTTTTATTTTCGAATGTCTGTTTTTCGATTTAATACTATAAGACACTGATATTCAGCTTCTTTTGTTTAATTTCTTTTGTTTACTTTTGTTCCCTGACGAAGAAGCCATAAAAGAGTGATTTTTTGCACGAAATCAGGCGAAAGGTATTCAGTTGGAAATTATTTTGTACGCTGAGGAAACGTATTACATATAATGTCTATATGAATGCTGTATTTCACATAAATGTAAATGATTGTAGCTCTTCCTCTACAGCGGCTTGTTGCTGGGCAAGCACGTTTAACGTTACCAATGGCGTGCGGTGAAGTGTTGCAAGGCAAGCTGGTGCTTGCTCAGTGCTGTACATACTCGGCGCACGCAGCAGAAACCAGTAACCAGAGTAGAGCCGGAAGAAACAGAATGCGTCGTGACCACTCACGAGGGAACTGCGAGGCACCCATTACTTGAGACCTGAAAAATTCGCGGATTCATATCGAGACAAGTTGGGATTCACAAACATGTACGTTAATGTTAGGTTTGCAATTGGTCGACGAGTTGTTTGACACCTCCTGGAGATGTATGAGACAATAAGAAACATTCAATACACTGTGTTTCCAATCACCTCCTTGTACTGCCACAACAAGCGACCAATCAGCAGTTGATATTTTGCATGGGTATATATAAGATTGTCAAGTCTAACCTACAGGTCATTGAACTCGCGAATTTTTCGGGTCTCTACCACACACGTGCTGTGACGTCAACTGCACTACTACTTCCAGGTGGCCGATGTGGAATCTAGCGAACGATTGGGTGTAGCACAGAAAAAACAGCTTGTTTTGCAACAGTTTATCACACGCCACTGAACGTTACGTAAAACCAAGGTGGAATATGGGATTCGTGATTTACGGTTAAGTAGATAAGTTTCCATGTATTTGTCTAACATTAAGAACTCTGCCAAATAAAATATTGTTTGTAAAATAGTGTTTGCGCATATAAGCGTATCTCAATAAGTGGTCTGGAAATACGATAATTTTCTAGGAAAGATAAATTATATTATCTACAGACGCTGCTTTTTTAATTTATCCAACTAAATATATTCAAAGAAAATAAAATGTGAAAACTGTTAGTATTTTTAGGGCTTACTAGCGCAGTTACTGCAGGGGAAAGGATACTGTACAAAATGTCTTCTGTAGCTTAATACATTGGATTTCGTCACGTGTAATAATATCGTACAGTTAAGATCCAATTTGCTGGAAATTCAGCTTTAGGCTATTCGCTGTCAAGTGAGCACTTTTCAAAGCCCTCTCATTAAGGACAATACGCAATAAATAATATTTTTATTTTTGCTTTAGACGTTAACTTCCGAGTGCAGTGGATTCTACACAATATGTTTATTACTAACATGGCAATATTTATTTTAAACGGTGGTTAAAGGAAAACAATTGGCTGACAGGAAAATGTAACTAGGGCCTCAAAAGTGCTCACTTTACCGTGAACAGTCTATACCCGGGAATTCATATAGCAGTCCTGCTTACTTATGGGCAGACGTAACCTTAAATGGTTTTAAATTCTTACTAGTACAAATAAATCTTTTAGATTACTAACGTCATTATTGTTGTATGGTTTTGTGTAGACGTAGTAAAAAAGTAGGCGTGAAAAAATATGTTTCCAACTGATGTTCACTGTAAGTACGAAGGCTATTTTTAGAGTACAACGCCGGTGTGGGTAATTAAGTTTGCAGGTCACTGCGATTTTTTTAGGGAAGTTTTGGTTTAAATGCAGCATAAAATGCGACTTAAAAATAGTAACTAATTAAATATATTAACAGTTTTGTGCTGAACTGAAAGAACCAGTCACTTGACCGAGGCTTTATTTCACACACACCTGCGAGCGCACACACACATACACACACAAAAACAAGTAGGAAATAGTATCTGTGAGAAAATGTACTCTGACTTATTTAGTTGCATTCCTTGATGAATTCTGAAGCAAATAACCATACTAATTATACATACTTGTATTGCCAACTACGGGAAATTTTCAACCACCTACGTAAATGCACGGACTGAATATGTTCTTTAACGTAGTTCGCGAACGCAGCTACTTTTGTACTTCAGCTGACGTATTTAAATACGTCGCATGCGCATGGACCCCCCCCCCCCCCGGGCACGAGGTAGCCGCTTTTACCCCGCAAAAAAATTGTTAAAGGCTGTTAACGATAAAGTGAGCAATTTTGAAATTAACCTTAGAAAAAAGTCACTGCTCCTACCTGTATATATTTTAACGGGTGCACTGAGTGAAATACTTCCATTAAAGTGGGTAACGATGGAGGGAAAGTAGTTCCGTATTTTAAAGTCGAATAGAAAGTGTTAGGTAACCATTTGTTATAACGTAAATTATTTTTTAACTTTCTGTTTTTTTTCTAATGTACCGGAATATAAAATGAGTAGATTTGTCAAATATTTAGTTTTCTAATAATTTCGTCGTTTCACTTGACCGACGCGTGAATAAAGTTATGAGGCCCGTGGCAATGTTAATTTTACATAAAGCGGAAAATACACAACGTGTATACAAGTAGATATTTAAGCTGGGCTTTCAAAGTGCTCAGTTTACCGTGAACAGCCTATAGAGGCCTTTGCATGTGTAGTATTCTTTATTAGATATGATGGAAAATCGCGAAAAAATTTTCAACCAATATATCGTCTGTAACACTCTAACTAGTTTACTCTTTCATGATTGGGTGAATAGGATTCTGACTCGGCAAAGTTGTTTGCAGACCAGTCACGAACGTTCTGCCTTATAGTATCAGAAAACTCATTGGCCCGATGAGATGGGCTGGTAGCTTCTTATATGCGTGACAGCCAATAAGCAAAGAAAACTGTCGGACATGTGTACAGTACATTGAATCCAAGCAAACATTCAACTTTCCCCGCGATAAACCATCACCTCTATTCATTATGTAAACAAGTGAGCATCTGTGTATTTATCTGTGATGTGGCTGCTGAAGAACTATCTTCATCAACAGTATTGTGAAGGGTCATCTGGCGACTGACTTCCTGTTGTTAGTGACAGCTGTGTAAGGTCTCTCTGACAGCAGTATTGTAAACGCCTACGGACGTGGAAGTGTGTAGAAATTCCTGTCGACTTCATAAGACTCGGTAAGCATCCGTTGTTCCTGACAGTTCTACTGTTCAGTCATGCTAGGCATACGAAATACATCGAAGCTTTTTTTTCATTTGCACCTACGGGATCCTGCATTGGATGAATGTTGTCCTCAACGAATTTATCCTCAATGAAACGAATTATGAATTGAGAAGAATTCTTTTCTTAGTTCGTCAAATTTCGAAACTTAACTGCGGTGAAGTTATGTTGAAGATTTTTAAAGGAGCGGAAGTAATTATATTCAAAATGTATTTTTTAAAGACAATATACATAAAAGAAAATTATTGAAATGAGTGAAGAGATTTGGACGGCTCTTAACATCAGGGTCTTGAGAGCCGATGAGGGTGAAGTGAGGTAAGTATGGAGCAGCGCCGGAATGAATGGGCGGGGGAAACGGGAGATTCCCGAGAAAACCCGCTGATCAGCGGCATAGTCCGGCACGATTCCCACGTGAACCGGCCGGGGATTGAACCCGGTTCGCCTTGGTGGGAGGCGAGCAGTCTAACCGTTCAGCTACCGTGGCCCCTAAAAGAAAGTTGAATGTTATATACAGTTCTTTTCTAAAGCGTAATTTTTGGTGCTATGTATAGTGTGTAGGCCTCTATGGCTTTCAGCATTCTAGCGAATTATTTGGGGGCAAATTTAATTCTAACTTGTTACTAAACACTCACGCATCTCCATGCTTTGCCCGAGATTCAAACATGCAGAACTTCCCGCGCAGTAAGCCGGCATGGGGCCAGAACATAGTACTTTTAATTGTGAAATCTGTCGCTAAACGGTTTGATATAAATATCACGTGCGTACGCCTAAGTTTATGTACCATTCATACTGCGCATTGTTTTAAACTTCTGCATTAAATCATCAGTCATTCACAATTACTGTTGCTTCTGTGCCAGTTCTAGGAAAAAACAAGTAAGAAGTCAGACATGAAAGTCTGAGCACGTGAAGATGATATTTATGTACGATATTAATAGTAAACCATAATTCCGGTGTATTTTTGATCAACGTAGTGCTTTTTCTTGGATGTGACTGCTACCAGGGAAGTGTTTGTATTCATGAGTCACGTTCTGTGGTTCTTACGACATCATTATAGGCAGGGCATCGTATTGTAATATTGATGACTGGCTTATGGCGCACATACCCCGCAAATAAATGAAATAATTACATTTGTGAACGAAAGTTCACTTTATTTACTTCTAATCAAACGTACGCCAAATTAATAAACTGTTCTCCAATTCAAATAAGTAGCTGGACTACAATGTATCCTTCCGGCACAGCTGATCTGTTTATGAAGAAAACAATGTGAGTTAACAAATGCGATGATCAGTGTAGGTTACCATTCCATCTTTTTTTGTTATCGCCAAATTATAATTCTGCGCGTCTGTTTATTTTATTGTGGGCGGATGATTTTTGCTGAATGATTGGGTAGCGTGAAAAAAAAAAAAAAGAGGGGGATACCGAGTTTGAACGTCTTTCATGACACGGCATTGTTTCGCATCTCTTCTTACGATACGGTATCATTTTGAATTATATATGCATCCATAAGATCTTTTTTCAATACATAGCTGTACAAAGACGCTGGACAAGTCAAATTACAGTATACAAAGTAAATACACTGGACATAGTAAACACACACATATATATGCCAGACTACACGTACACACATCACATCTTTTCCTCATAATTTGACCAATCCTCCTCCAACATGCTGTGGGGCGTGGTCGTGTTGCCGAAACAGAAGCAAAAGGAAACGAGAAAAACCAGAACAAGAAATGCGTACAAAGACATAATAATAAAATTTCTTAATTTCTGTACTTTAGATAGTCATCTACACTATAAAATGTTAGTTAAGAAAAAAATTCTTTCAGCTATTTTTTTTTTTAAGGATTTTTGGTTAGAGAAGCAAATTTCTTGAAGGTGTTGTGGTAACTTTTTGAGAAGTTGGCTACCAAGGTAGGATGGCCCTTTCTGGGCAAGTTTTAAGAACTGAAGCCCACATGTAAGTGTTTTTTTATTCTAGTGTCATGCTTGTGAAAGGACTCATTTTTCTGAAATAAATGACTGTTTTTGGACATGAATATAAGTACTGAAAACATGTACTCACATGCAAACGTTAAAATCTCTGAGCTCTTGGAAAGAGGTCTACACGAGTCTGATTTTCTTTTGCCATTTATTATTCTTACATCTCTCTTTGGCATGTGAAACAATTTTTTGCTTCAGTGGTATTACCTCAAAATGTTATACCGTAACGCATGATGGAATGGAAATATGCAAAATATACCATTTTTGCTGTTTTTTTTTTCAAGACCTCTGCTACACTCCGCAGGGCGAGACACGCTGAACTTAGTTTAGGTAAAATATACGCAATGTGAGATTTCCAGTTAAGTAAATTGTCTACTTTTAAGCCAAGAAACTTAATCACTGCAGTTTCATTAATTTTGTCTCTGTTACTGCTAACATATGAATTAGTGTTTTTTTTTTTTTTTTTGGGCAATTCATGAGAGATGTTTTACCTAGGTTGAGATTTAATTTGTTTGCAGTAAACCATGTATTTATTTAGCTCTGTAAATGTTGTGTCCATTTCTTGTGTAAGATTATTTACCGAGTCTCCAGAGATTAAGATGCTAGTATCATCTACAAATAAAATTGGAGTAGTTTCTGGGGTAAGGTACATGGAAGGTCATTTATATAAACTAGGAAGCGTAGGGGGCCTAATATTGATCCTTGTGGGACCCCATGCTTGATTTTTCGTGGTTTAGAGTAGAATGAAGTAGTTTTCCTTTGATCCGCACTTGTTGCTGTCTGTTTGAAATATATGAGCTTATTAGTATATTTGGTGTACCTGAGACTCCATAAAACTTTAATTTTTCTATAAGTATGTTGTGATTTACACAGTCAAATGCTTTAGTGAGGTCGCAAAATATTCCAGTGGATGGCATCTTTTTTGCATTAAGAATGCTATTTGTTAGTTTGTAAATTGCGTCATTTGTTGACGTGTTTTTCCTAAAGCCAAACTGGAAATTTGATAAAATTCTGTGATTCTCTAAATGTTGCAGCAACATCCTGTAAATTAGTTTTTCAATTACTTTGGAAAAGGATGTAAGAAGTGAGATGGGTCTATAACTGTTTACTTTGGTCTTGTCTCCTTCTTGAACAATGGTGTTACCATAGCCCGATTGAGTCTGTCTGGAAACAATCCTGTAGTAAAGATATCATTACAAATATGGCTTAATGGAACACTGACTTCGAAAGGGCATTGCTTTAATAACCTACAACACGTTGGACGGTTTTTTAGTAAACCGTTTTGTGCTGGAACTGTGCACACCGTTCGGCGGCCACCCTGGGATGCGCGTTGGAAGTGAGAATAAACCAAACATTCGGAAAGCGCCCCGAGGTCCACGCTTGCATCACAGTTTGGCACACGCTGCAAGAAGATGTTTTTGCCGCGTTGAGCGAGTGAGCCCCTGGTCGGGGAGGGAGGGGGAAACCACGTGACCCCGCGGCGGGAAGAGCGGGGCGAGGCCATTGGTCGATCCGCGCTCAAACCTCGCGGGACCTACCTTGGGCTGGTGCCCGCCGGAGGGGCACGCTTAGTTGAGCCGTGGATGTAGTACCGAGTGGCGGGACGTGGGTCGCGGACGCTGTCTTGAGAAACTGCTTTCGGCGACAGATCGCGTGTGTTCACCTTCTCTTGTTTCCATCGAGCGACTTGAATGGTGCAAGCAGATCACCGCGATAAGTGAAATTCCTGCTGCCATGTGTCGTTAAATAACTTCTGTGTCTCGTGATACCTTTTTTCGTAAGTTTACTATTATTTTTTTTATTGGAAAAGAAAATGCCAGTCAGTGCATTGGAGGGCAAAGGATTATTTCTTCTCTCGAGCCCACAGTTCAGTGGGAATCGAACCCGCGACACCTTGACTTAGGGCCCATTCCCCTCCCAACTCTTTAATTTTTTCTACGTTCTTTAACTAAGTTATTTAGTGACCGTTATAATCGCTGAATAAGGTCCGTGTGTAATTCGTTGTATGTTGGTACGATCCCCTGTTCGTGTATTTAATCTTGGTTCAGCGGAATGAATTAAAATTTTCTTGATAAATAGTATATGCTACGCTCGTTATAGAAATTTCTTTCGTATTTTTGTTAGTTGCCATACATTCTATAAGGTAGATTATCGGTGATTACGTTGTATCCGGGAAGGCAGTGGCCTAAGTTTCAGTCTTGACAATTGATTGCAAAAAAAAAAAAATGTTAGTTTGACGACACTGTAAAAATAATGGCGCGTGAACAGTGTGTGTTCTTTGCGTAAATTTCGTGTGGGTATTTTTGCTAATTACCCTGGGATATTTTATTACAGTTTGATCTTTAGGCAGTAGCTAGACCTCAAAAAAATAAGTATATTTAATTTCTACTTACTCATTTTCAGTATAAGTAATTTACAATTGATATTAATTTTGAGATATTTTTTGCATGTCTTTTTACCTATTCATATAGGCCTACAGGAACTAAATACACTCTGCAGTTGAGTCACATAAAACAATTCAATCTTTCTTATGTGCAGGTTTTTTTTGATTTTGTACGTATCAGCCACATGCTTTAATGCATCGGGTTTATAATTGGTTTTTAATTTTAAAATTTAATACAATTATATAAATAAAATAACTGCCACGAGTTTTTCTTTTTGGGTTGTGGTGCATTTGTCTATGTGCATGGATCAAAAACAGTAAAATTGTAGTGTCGTCAGGTAGTACCACAAATAATATCAAACCTAATAAAAATGTTTGGGGAAATAATGGGTTATGTTCTTTAGCGTTAAAATTGGGCAATGTGTCATAGATTTATAAAATATCTGTTAGGTTAGTCAGTGTTAAGAAACATCTAAAAACCAAACTTCTCTTATGTCTTGGGTTCCAGTCACATGTGTTGCGAAATAGACATTCCTGTACAGGTAGCGGTAGCTGAATGTTAATAATGGTTAAGAATATTGGCTAATCAAAACAGATTTCAGAGTTATTGCAGAATTATGTGAAAATGAAGCATTTATTACGTTTTCTGTACAGCACCTGAATTTATGAGATGGATGTTCCCTGTGATCGTAATTTTAGCCTATGACTGAGCTGGTTGTTTCACTTGCGTGTAAAATTGTTTTGTTTGGAAAAGTTTTGGGGAGAAAAAAAAAGGAGGGGGAGGGGGGTAGTTTTCATGCCATCAACAGTTACATAATGAAAAAGGTGTTACAACGAAATATCTCCATCACGAAGGTATAGGATATCGTTTTTTAAAATACGGTGTTGCAGAGAAAATGAATTGCGCTATTTCCGTTGGCAAAAACCTAAATTGTGTCGCTTTCGCAACGAAGGTACCGCCATGCTTCAAATGCGCGACTAAGTAACACGAAGGCAGACTTTCTCTCCAAATAGTGACTTTTTTTTTTTTTTGCCAGCTCCGTAATGCCATGATTACGCTTAAGACTCTCAGGACTACTACTTTTCAGGATATAATTTTCCTTCAAATACCGGGTGACGTTTTCTTTTGAAATCCCCCACCACACACACAACGATAGTAAAATATATTTTAAAGCATCATTGCTGGCCCTATTACATATTTGCTTCACCAGTAAGATAAGATCTAGCTTGGTCTTGGGATCCACAAAATTGTCGTTTTTGTTCCTACCTACTTCCAATTCTGAAATCGCAGAAACTAAGATGGTTCCAATCTCATACAAACTCTACTAAAAGTTGATAACCTCATAAGCCAGGAACCCGATAAGATTTAAATAAAAACAGAACTTGAGGCGAGAATCGAACTACGTAAACATTCCATCCATAAAAAACCGAGAAAAACAAACCAATTAAATATACGGTAATTTTTTATATTTCTAATTAAAAAAATTCAGTTTTAAGGCTTAATTCCACACTTCTTCGAAATTTGCCCAAAAACTGTATTTTAGTACGTATGCCATAACTAAACGGAACCCATCATTTTATCTGTGGATAATGTACAGCTGCGAAGGGTTTAATCATGGCACAGTCGTCTTGTTTCTTGTTTATCCATTATGCACTGCGAAACAGACGACGTGACGTCAACGCCTTAAAAATAGGCGTCTCGCAACACAGTAATTAAAGAAACCGTGGTCTCTGACACGAACTAATGTAAGCAGTTCAGCGAAACAAGAATGTTGTTCCTTTTTGTGACTGTGTGAGGACATTTGTGTCATGTATTGTGGCGACCAGACCTTAAAACAGTCTGCTGAAACACTGTAAGTCTTAGAATTTCGAATTTTGAGGAAGTCTGGAATTACTGTTTGAATCTGAATATTTTATTTTCCTTTACTAGAAACGCAATAAAATTATCGGATATTTAATATGTTGGTTTTTCTCAGTTTTTTATGGATGGAATGTTTACGTAGTTCGATTCTCGCCTCTAGTTCTGTTTTTAATTAAATTTTATCGGGTCCCTGGCTTGTGAGGCTTGTAAGTATTGTATTACTTGATACATTTTAACTGAAACGAAAAATACCTTTCCTTCTCATGAGTTCCATCTCTAGGGTAAAGGCAGTTGACTCATGTTTGGTGTATTTTAGTTTCTGTCTTCGGCATTTTTTAATCAAACCTTTGAAGAAATTTTCCTATGTATGACGTGTTAAGTTATTTCCAACATATGCCCTATATCACATGTGTTTTATACTTCTGTTCATAAAAGTTACTTCTTTTTCTGTTAAATTGAAATTTTATTCATATTTTATTTGTAAATTATAATGCTTTATTTATAAATAATTTGAATAAAACGGGGAGAAAATAGGTTCCTATGTTGGTAGCGCCTAGTAAGAAATAGTTCTTATACAAAATACTGTTACATCCGAGTGCGGTGCGTTGTCCTTTGGTGTAATTTTCTAGACTAAGTTAAGCTTAGCTTGCACGAGGTGAAGGAATATCCCGGAAGTAGAACTTTAGCAGGGCTTCAGAATAGGCTGAAGTAACCGTGAATGTACTATATCGTTTTCTATATAGACTGTTCACGATAAAGTGAGAATTTTGAAATTAACCTTAGAAAGAAGTCACTGCCCCTGCGTGCATATATTTTAACGGGCGCACTGAGTAACATGCGCCCAGTAAAGCTGGTAATGATGGAGGGGAAATAGTTCCACAGCTTAACGTCAAGTAAATAGTGTTAAGTAACCATCTGTGTAAACTAAAATTAATTTTTTTCCTCTCTATTGGAGCGCACGTCAGTCAGTAGGGGACACGTGTTCGTGCGAGCTCGCACTTCGCGGGGCCGCGGCCCGGGAAAGCGAGCTGGGATCGCTTCTTTTCACCGCCGCGGGGCGCCTCGGTCTGCGAATGCGACGGCCAGAGAAGCCCGAGTCTCGTCTCTTTTTTTTTGTTTCTACCTTTTCCTTTCGCTAGGCCGAGCGGAAAGAACGCACCAGAGGAAGGGACCCTCCTCCTGCGTCGCCTCGAGGTGCATGTCACCAGCTACCCCACCTCCACCGATCGCAATAAAATTTTGTAGTTTATTTGTGGTCAGTTTGTACCAACTTGTGCCGCAAATATTGGAGTTTGTTCTAATCTAGTTTCTGAGATATACGCATATCATGGTGGGGGGGGGGGCACGCTAGCCCCCACCCCCACCACCTCCGATCGCAATAAATTTTTTTAGTTTATTTGTGCTCAGTATATGCTAATTTGTACCGCAAATATTATAGTTTGTGCTAATCTAGTTACTGAGATATTAGCATACCAAAGTGGGGGGGGGGGGGTGCTGGGGACATGGTAGCCCTTCCATCACCTCTGATCTCAATAAAATTTGTTATTTATTTGTTCTCTTTTTCTGCTAATTTGTGCCGCAAATATTGGAGTTTGTGCTGCTTCAACCCAACACAAGTGGGTGGATTGGTAACAAGTTCGATTCCCAGACAAGACCTTTAAAATCTTTTTAATATTTTAAAATTGCTACTGAGTTCTATTCCCGAACATAGCACTTTGATTTTTAATTTTTAGATTGCTAAGATGTTAGATTCCCGAACAGGACATTAGATTTTTTCCCTCCTGTTCAGGATACTTGCATTTTATCTCTGCGCTTGCACAAAGTAATTACACATGATCTCTCAATGAAAGAGTGTTCTGGACCGAAGCCCACTGGCATACGCCATATGGTATTTATCTCTCACCTGTGTTTCATTGGCATATGTTATAGGTCTTTTTAGTACCTTCGTTCAAGCAATCAAGCACATGCACTCCAATTACTCAATTTTGTTTGATCCAATGTGTTCCCATTGGCTAATTACTCTGCTGTTGCATCTTATTGGCTGATTACACACTTTGTTCACTATCTGCAAGCCATCTGCATTCGACTGCCGTATTGGATTCCAAGAATATTACAAATAAAAATATATTTAATTAGATTAATTAATAGCACAATTATTGCAAAAATTGTGCATTGAATATTTACTAAGTACACACTCACCAACTATACATATGCATAAGTAGCAAGTACTGATTATGCATTCACCACTGTCTTATGCACTTGCATAAATATCCATTACACACTTACTAGGACCATTAATCAATGCATTTTACCTTGAAGATAAATAATGGAATCCAGTCTAATCTTACATCAAGAGACGTGAAGATTCGCTTCATCATCCATCAAGAATAAATATATGTATTCGTGTAACAAATAATGTTTAATTATTGAGACTATATGCATGTAATGAAATAACTACACTCAATTAGTATAAATTTATTTATTCAAGATGCATATAGGATAAGTAGAGAGATTAATTGCATATCAAGTAAATTATCGAGAGTATTAATGTAATGAATATCCAAATGCAAGTAGTGCGTAATGAGCTGAAACCAACAACCTATCAAACGATGAAACACAGCAAACGTGGATGGATGACAACTATAGGATTGAGAATGTATGCTTTGCTTCATATCCTGTCAAAGATACTAAGACTATATTAACATAATAAAGTAATATATGTAGCTACCATTTACACAATGAACAAATACCGAGAATAATTTTACCTCAAGGACACATCTTACCATGACCAACGCTAACTTCCGAATAATATGTGTTTGATATTATGATTAAACTTATATACCAACACTATTGTGATTATCAAACACAGTACACAACAAGCACTTAAACAATTTGCCTTTCATAACCTATCTCACTCTGTCTACAACTCCCATGCCAAGTTCGTCATATCTCTACCAAGCTATCACAGATCGTCGACCAACAAAGAATTACCTAGCCCCACCCAAGCAGTCCTCTGTCACTCTCTCTGGAAGGGAGAACAATGGACTCGCTGAAAGCAGAAAAGATGCAGGTGAGCACTTTGACTGAGAAGCATACACACACTCATATTCGCATTCACGATACAATAACCGTACACATGTGTAACTGAATTATATCATTCTAAAAATATTTTTTCAAAAATACATACACTTTAGCATTTACAAATTCAACACAAGCTTGTATGAAATTACTACTCTAGAATAATAGAAATACATTCTTTATGCCTCAGAAAAATTCCTTATGCCTCAAAATGCATTCATTATGCATCAAAAGTCAAAATTGACATTACTGGTTTATGATAAAAGAAAATAATTTTTTGGTATTAACCTAATTTCCCATACATTTACCAATCTGACAAGATTTCCAGAAAATCCAATCGAAGTTAGTTACGATTTAAAACTGTGCTTCGTCTCCCAAGGAGACTGAGTTTTGGTAATGGATGAGTTATTGCTTCGACAAAGTTTAAAAATATGTACTAACGCATGTCTGCTTCAACCCTAACAAGCTATATTGACATTTATAGTATCATTATTTGCTTCAAATCACGATGAGGGTGAATATCCATATGCCATTTTACGACTTACATATCAGTATTAATTTATAATCATGTAAATAAAACCCAAGTCGTCATATAGATTAGTTTAAAAAAACAAGCGAGACCACACGCACATATCTAGCAAACATCCCGATAGACTAGATCTCTCGAATGGTAAATGCGACTGCGGCCAACCAACTTGCAAACGAGACGAGGGCGAAGAGATAGGAGAGTGCAACACTACTTACAGTATTGCCGCTAGGGGATGCATGTCGATGACAAAACATTTGTTCCCCAACAGCCCAACACCTCAAACGACAGCCTGCGAGGGTAACCATACGACCCATGCAAATAGCAACTTTACAGTTTGTGCTACAGAAAATATCTATTAAGCTATCGCAATACAGCAAAACATACTTAGATTTCACCCAACACACACGCACACTCATGCATACACACAGGAGGCCTCCTGGCTTAGTGTGCGCGAGCGAAAAGAAGTGTGGACGACGACTGGAGATTGCGGGACGACGACGAGTGAGGTGTTCGTGGCTTGAATAGACGAGAGGGTATGAAACCAACGAGTGAAGAAGCCTACTGTGCGTGTGGGCGCTTGGAGGACTCTAGAACATTGCGACTGGCAGGACATGGACTGAACTGAGGTGGAACAGAATGGAAGTGTAATACTGATTTTATTGTAAATATTCGGATTGTCAAATATGGAGGCGTAAATGATGAAATAATCGAATAAGTTGATACACTGTCTATTAGGACTGATCTGTAATTATTTAATTTTATTTATTTATTTGTCATAATTATAAATTTTATTTATTGGTGTCAATTGTGAACAGTAAGTGATTTCAATTTATTGTGAAAATTTGAGTTGAGAGAATTTTTGCTGTAGTTATTGTAAATAAAATCAGAAAATTATAATTATTTCTTTTATTTAATTGAGATCTCCATCCCTTAACGAACTTGGTATAGACTAATTTCTAGAGAGAGAAATTGTAACAATATAAAAAACCATCTCTCGATAGTTAAACCGATCGTAAGAGTTATAATGCAATACTTTTAACAAAAATTTATGCAAAACTCTTTTAAAAAAAGATATTTCCATATACATGTGACGTGAACCGGTCAGCACTAGCCCGTTCGTTCTGCAGACAGCACAGCTGCCAAGACATCGCACAACATGTGAAATACCAGAGCACCAGCGTGTGTCCCGTGCACCTGTGTGAAGTGCCTCAGTGCAGTGAAGTGTAATATTGCTGTGTTTATTTTTGAAATGGCCTTTTTAAATTTAATAATTTTCCAGAGTGTAACAGTGCGTCTGTCACACGTGCGCCATATTACCCTCGTGACCACGTGTGTGTATTTATGTTTCGATAATGCAGTGTTCCCATGTAATGTTTGTATTTCAATGTTGTGTTTATTAAAGAGTTCAAATGTGTTGTATGTTAAGGTACGTGACGTGTACACAAATCGTGTACATGAGAATTAGAGATAAGAGGGTAATTGATTTATTGGGTTGTGGTGACTGTTCTGTGTTTGTAAACAAACATTTTCTTGCATCCACTAAGATGCACCGTACCACACTAGGGTACCTAGATTTAATATTCCCGCATAGGAAATATCCAGTAAGGTCTTTAGATATTTATTTTGTACATTGTTTATTTTAAGTGTGTGCCCTGTGTCAACATAACCTAACGAATGGCTAATTGAACCAAGTGTCGGATAGCACGTCCACGAACTTTGTCCTTAGCCTTGAAGAAGTGTGGCAAAACAATACATATTTTCTTTTCCAATGTTTTGTTAATTATAATATTACTTAACATAAAGAACAAAATATATAATAAAAACACACACGGATGTGGCGAGAAGTATACAGTATGAGAGACACACACACTGTAAACATGCGTGTTTTGTAGGTTAAAGGCCAAGTATAAGACTAAGTAGTATGACATCAAAACAGTGCTTAATATAATACTTTAATTTCTTTCTGAATATTTTTATATAAGGGTTTTCAGTGACGTCTGACCATTCATGCCTCATTTCCACCAAATTCTTCACACTAGTAATGCTACGGTAAGCCATGCAAACTTACATGTTTTAAGTGGCTCAGACACATTTTTTCAAAATGATGGCCCTGTAAATATTTTTGGTTAGTAAACACTATAATTCGAAAGACTAGATTGATTAAATCCGAAGTTGATGCTCAGAATTCGACCTTTGCAATGCAGTGGATTTGCATGCTGGCTTATCGTAAGAGATTTTATGTGCTCAAGTCCCGGGTAAGGCACGTGTAACTGTCGTAATACTGTTGCATAAGTTTCTGCTTTCCTTCTTAATGTTAGTTGCGTTCAAAGAAAGTCAAGTCCTACGAACTAGCTGAGCTATTACGAACTTATTTAAAAATTAATTGCTCCCATGTTGAGGAAAGTAGACTCATTAGATATGTCAATAGTACCTTCTTGTTACTTGGTACGTTAGCTGAGGATACCATTTGTTGCGCTACCCATAACATTAACTTGTATCATTCAAGTTTATCAAATTCGTGTACGACAATTTATTTAGCATTTATCTTTCAGACTAACAGTAGTGTAAATGAAATCACAATAGTATCGCCGGTAATATATATTAATTCTCAAAATTAATATTTTTCACTTTGTGAACCTAATTTTGTAATGTAAATTTTAAGTATTTAATGAAGTTATGGTTTTGTGTCTTCGTCAAACTTTGCTTCATGGAAAAAATGTATTAGGTTCACACAGACTAATTTCATAATTGCCCATGTATTTTTTGTCTATTATTTGACAAATGATGTTAAATTTATTGAACTTATCTCCATGCCGTATCTTTGTGAAAATACATAATGTAAAAATTGGATTATGTTAATAATATACTGTATATGAAATTATTTGCATACACATACATTTCATTTGGTTCACTTCTGTAACTCATTACCTAAATTATATTCACATATACTACAAATACATTCAAATGTATTATCAGAATAAAAATTTTGGAGGTGTGTTGATACAGCTCATAAATTTTTGTGACATTGTAATACATTGCATACCTACATTTCACTCATATTTATAATTACATCATTGTATACACCCGACAGTTTGTAATATTTATATCACTATACGTTTCTTCCAGTGGCTGCTAAATGCTTATGGTCATAGTTATCAAAAATGTGGAAAATTATACTTACATTACAATATTACACTTACTGAAACAGAATAGCCATGAAAATTATGATCAAATATATGTATGTTTGGAATTCGTACAAAATAAATAATTTTCCATTTTGTCTCTGTGAATTACACGACACTGTTTGCGCTGAACAATCCCTTGCACCTTCTAAAGTATTATATTTAAAAAAAACCTGAGGATATAGATAAAAATATTTACGTAGCCCCATTGAACACATTCTGTTTGCGACTTGTTAATAGTTGACACTTTTTCCACATTTTGTTTTATATTTGAAACTTAATTTAAACTCTTAGTTAACTCGCTGTGGATAGTAATCTGGCAATATTACTTGTTACTGCGGTTGCAAACATATTGCTGACACAGTTTTTTATCTTTTGATTAACCCAACACTAACATATTTCTGTTATATACAATGAGCTCTAACATAACCAGAAAGACAGTGTACACTACCAAGTATACAAAGCATGGAAACAAAGTTTAAAAAATTCTCATTGTAAATTTATCCATTATATTTGTTCTTTTTCACTATGGTGTTGCTTTAGGACATGTAGTAATTTCACTAAACTAACTTAAATATTATATACATATTGTTAACACTTCACATTCTGTCTTATTTATGATTGTTCACTGTTAGTCTACCCATAGATACAAAAGAGTTTCCTAATGCCTACCTCACCACACATTCTCCTCTGGCTGTGATGTTAATGAGTTTGTCTTCGAAAGGATATTTTGCCACGAAAGTGGCCAAAACCCGCCTGTTGTATTTAAATCAAGCATAGGGAATATCTCGTAATTTTCCTGCATAAAGTGTAGTTTCATCAGCTTTCATTAAAGTATCAATGTACTAATTAACGATCACAATTACTTCTTGCGTTTGTTCATTTCATTTGAAAGTCGGCGATATTCATGTTATAATGGTTGCTGCCGCTAGATAACTATGCCCCCTACGGTTGTACTCAGTTGTGAGTTTTGCTGCAATTTTTCTGTTTCTAATTTGTTTTGCATCATAAAGAGGTTAGGTAAAAAAAAAAAAAAAAAGCAAAATTGCAGTTACATTAGCTTTGTAAGTGCTACTGTTACTTCAGTGGGACGAAGTGGTGTCATCAAGTTGTCTTGTCATTTCGATAACTCAATGCATTTGGACCTGTCGTGTGACAACAGATAATGCTGAGGTTATTATAATTTCGTTTCCAGAAGGTTGGTTATTAAAAGAAACTAATTTTATTTAGTGTCCGGAGTTTGTGTTTCACATTCCAGTAATGTTTTTACTAACTAAATATAAACGTTCATGCCATTAGACATACGTTTCGTGTTTCTTTGAATGAAAGGTTTCAGTTAACATGCACAACGTCCATGGAATATTTTCTCATAAATTGCAATCATATCTGTAGCACACACTTCTTCAATACCTTTGGTCCAATTTTGGTAATGTTAATGCAATAGTCTTACTGAGAATCCAGCTATACAAATATGATTAATTAGGTGATGATGTGGCCTAACGGCTACTGTACTCAGCCGCAGTACTCAATTCGAAAATAGTTGTTAGGCCTAGCCTATGAACATGAAATTGTTATCTTCGGATTAAGTTTTGATAAATTCTAAATTGCAATACATGCATAAGGTAAACCTACCTGTTAGTAATTGATATATTACCGTAGTATGAGGTAAAAGAAAAGGTAGGATGTAATGACACTTAGTTTTGCATAGCAAGACTTGCGGCGCGATCTCAGCGATTAAAAAGAGCGAGTAAAATAAAACAGTGAACTTAACGGCAAGGGGATAGGGAAGAGGAGCTAAGGTGCCGGCCACCCGCTATGAAATCCCCCCGCCACCATATTAGACCTGGATTATCATGACCAATAACCTTGACCTTGACCATGACATTGGATGACCTTGAAATCAAACAATGCTACAAATGATAGAAAAAGTTCTGAAATCGCAAAAAATCTAAATAAAAATTAAAGAATTATGGAATATACATCATTGCACCACCCTCCCCGGACTCCCCACAAACCAGCTCCCTCCAAAATCCACCCCTACCCAATCATAAAAAAATCGACAAAAATTCTAAAAGACGTCGAAGTTATAGCGTTAACCCACCCCACGTTTAGCTCACCTCAACACATCCCCACCTCCACCCCATCACAATAATAGTGAAATAAAAAACACAAAAATTGAAAAATTATTATAAAAATGGAGGAAAATATGACATTGGCAACTACGACCATCATGTTGGTTCTTGTCGCCTTTACATTGACACCAATAACTTTGAACTCGAAAATAAAAAATAATAAATCTTGTCATCATGCTTTCTATTGTTTTCTACTTCGGCTAAAATAAATTAATATGAGCAATACTGGAGTTTGGCCTCGTAATGTGACTGGTCCAGTCCTTTCGCCATACACATGACATGCCTCAGTGATTAGTGATTTCAGCCAACAGAGAATCTACAATAATTTGACTGACTTTACAAGTTATATAGTTAATTAATGGAAGGGCCTGTTTGAAGTAGTTGTAGTTGGGTAATTACCAATTGTTATTCAGGTAACGGCAACTACTCAGGAGTGGATTTATTGTAAAATATAGAACTATCCACGGTTTATTCGTCGTGTTATTGACTAGTATAGATTAGAGAAACTGTTATGATTATTTACAGAATGATGTACTGTTGTATGTCAGTCAAACTGATGCTAGATCAAACAAATTTCATCTGTATGTGTGGCAAAGATTGTGAAAATATAGCTATACTATTGAGATATTATGCTATACAAGATGTTCATAACTCCTGAAGTGTCATTACAGGAACAGGAATAATCAAGTGCTAGTAATTTCAGTTGTCATTAAAAGTATTAACCACCTGTATTCCAGCTCTGCTAAGACATGCAGATAATGGAACACACATAAAAAACTATTAGACATAATATTGATTTTCAAACTATTTGACTTAATTTTTGAACAGCAAGTAACTCAAGTAGCCAGTTTCGTGAAGAACGCCCCTAAGAATCAAATAAATGAAATAGTGTATAGCAGTAATTCACAGTTGACTGTAACGTTTTGTTTAGCCATGCTGGAGGAATTGCATAAATCATTCTAAATTTCCCATTTCAGATCTGGTCTCAGACTATATGCAACATAATGGCCCACAACATTTATACCCAAGGTCTTCTTGTATCTCCCAGAGTCAGAAGATGAAGTTGTTGCTACTATTCCCCGGAGAAAATATGTGTCACCAGATTTCTTCAGTGTTATTTTTCTTGGGACATTTTTGAGTGGGACTTCAAAAGGATAGGCTATGTCAGAGGGATTAGACACGATAGAAGAATTCACAACTTTTATCAGCAAGTGTTGGTTGGAAGAAATGCTAACAATTTTCCGAACACTGCACTTTTTCTTCAGCGAGGAACTGATTTATACATGCCTCCAGGTTGTTAAGGGATATGAATTTCTATAGCAATAGAAATAACAGGTCTCAGAATGCTATTTATTGTCACACATTTGGTGTTTGTGCACTTAAAAGTTTCAGTTACTGAAGGAAAGTCTGCTAATAGTCTGCTTGCCATTGTTTTTTTCCGTTGATGTTTAGTTTACTTGAGTCAAATTATTTGACAGAATGGAAGATTCGCATATAGGACGCAGAACCTCAGCTCTCTGTCGGTATGTTCCAGATGTGATGTTCCATGCTAAGCTTTCAACAACTCTGAAAATGGTAATGTTGTTGTTGTTTTGTACGAAATTCTTGTAATGTACACTGTCGGTATACGATGTAGCTAAGATCTGGATAAGTGAATCAAATGAGCAGTTATTGGTGAGGATAAACTTTTGTCTACATAGAGAAATCTCTTTCAGGCTACTGACTCTGTTACCATTCTTAAGCAAGCCTACTGTCACAGCACTTAAGGGTGTCGACATACCAGTTTCTTCAATTTCGCTGCTCGGCTCCAGCTAAGAGTAGCGCTGTCTTTTCTTTGGTGGAAGTGAAGCGAGCCCTCTCCAGTTTTCTTTATCACTTTCTTGAATATCCTTTGCAGAACTACTGTTCCCAGCAGTTCTCACTTTATCAGCACATTTTACTCATTAGCATTTCTCGCCATATCCTTCTTCCGACCTGTCATACGGGATTGAGCACTCACTGAATACTGCATGAACTGGAGTGCCACAGACAGAGAAGCTGTGTGCACCAGTAGGAAAATCACCTCTGGCAGATTCTAAGCACTTCGGGTTGTGGGCAGAAATAATTCCAGTTTTATATTTAGAATTGTTCAATTTGTTATTGCCGATTACTTCACGTCCATCTTGTAGTGTTTTGTGAGATATCCACTGATACAGCATTTTGGATAACTTGAGAGGCATCTGTCTTTCTTTGCATTAAAACCTTTTTTCCTTGGTGACGTCGCTGCAACCAATTTCATTTCCCCATCCAGTGATCCTAAGTGGGTTTCTTGGACTCTATCCACAGTAGTTGGCAGATGCACATTCTGGAAAGTGCGGTGTTTGATGTCATTGAAAATGCTTTCTACTGGCGCACTTGAAGTCAGGGAACCATAACCAAACTTAGGCACCATTATGTCAGACCAGAGAGGCAGGAACTTCATAAGTTTGGCTATACAAACCACAATTTCAGGTAGAAAATGTATATTGTCATGATCTCCTCCTTCTGCGAGGTTACCTTTTACCTCTGATATTATTTGATGTGCCCACTTCATGGAATCGGTAGGTGTTTCATCGTCATTTTCCACTCCCTCAGGAAAACTGTTCTCCTTTGGGCAGTTTTCCTAGTCTAAAATCGTGTTGATTGCTGACTGAAGAGATGTGTTCTGCCCTGTTGCAAATACATTTTTCAATGTGGTTTTTGCCTTTTTACATTATGTGATTTCTTCTGTACTTGCGCTAATTCCTTCAGTTTCACTCAATGCTACAAGAAAAATACACCCCAGTATATGTATTACTTCTACTGTATTCTGGCACTGAACAACTAATACTAAACTTCGGATATAAAAGTTTCTAACTCTTTGTGGTTTTCCATGTAATGGGGGTAAACTGGTTATTAGTTTTAATGTGCGTGCAACATCACACTGCACAAAACAGTTAGAAATGAGAGAGCTACAATGAAATAGGTTTTCGTAACAGTTTTATAATTACTCTGAAAGGTAAGCGAATTGAGTGAAGCTTTTTACTAATCCTGAGAGAAGGGCCACTGAATGATCACAAACTGACTCTTTCGGGACCGGTGCACCACTCCGTAACCATGATTCCAGGAAATGGTGTATTCTCAAGTTGTTATGAGATTCCGGAAGCATGTTGGCGACAGTGTACTGCACATCAGCTTCATGGTCATGAACAGCGACCGAATAAAGGTAAAAGACTTCAGAAATGTTTCCAAAAGGACGCTTAAGTTTTGCAGTTATTCCACCAGTCGCATCCGAGGCAACTGTTGGAAAAGGATGGTTCTTACAATATTCTTGACACACCCACAACTGTGCGGGTGTCCAATAATACACGTGAAATGGATCCAGTCCAATTTCTTGTATACTACTGTAGTATTCGGTTGAATACTTTAGCTTGCCTACTGCCAAAATGGGGTCATCGTCTACGCGTGTTGATTTCAATTCTCTGGACTTTGCAAGTCTCAAAGCGTTTGGTGTTGGAATATGACTGGGTTCATTATCTCCCAAGTGCATACTTCTTCAGGCTTCTTCTCTTCTAACAGTGAAGGCAGAAACATTCTTTTCGACAAGTTCTTCTAGTGCTGATCTTCTTGTTTCCATCAGAATACGCTTGCTTCCAGTACTGCAGTCAACAAAAGGACCCCTGTACTTGAAGTTTGAGAACATGCCTATTTTCATTAGGTTCCTGATGTAGGGAGCCAGAACTATCGGAGCTGCAACTCTTGCCCCTGCCAAAAACGGTCAGAAATGGTGCTCCAATCTTATAAACCTTTGCCCTTTTTAATGACAGTGCACAAGAAAGTGATGTGTGATCCCAAAAATGCTCATTTATTGTGTCAGTCCAGTCACTGTTGGGAGGGATAATGTGGTAGGCCCTTTTCCTCCTGTTGGATTTATCTTTATCCCCACATTTGTACATGCATTCTTCTGGCTTCATCCTTGACCATTCTTCTGGAGAAACAGTTACAACAAATTGCTGGTCGTTCATATCTTCTCTAGTGGAATTTTCAGACAAAACATCCTCATCTTGGTCTGATTCTGCACTAAAATATTCACCTTCCTGGTCTAAATGTGGTTCAGTCACTTTTGATGGCAAATTAAAAATATCATGAACATTGTATCTATTCATTTTAGCGATAGTATAAGCATAATTGCTAGATATATCGTAATTCAGCGATTCTGATATATTAGTCCACACATCACTATTTTCTTAGCAATGCTACCATCTTCATTCACTATTTGTTCTTTGAATCTCCTTATCGTTTGTAATACTGTGTCAATTTCGGCAGCACATGACCTCGGACTTGGCATGACGAAACTCTAACAAGTACCTGAAATAAAGAGGACAAGCATTACATGGAATCGTTCTACAAGCAATATTACAATAGGACAAACAATGTCAAGGCTTGGAGATTAAGATTGAGGATGTAAATTCTGAGTAATTTCTCAGCTTTCTTTGATATTACTTTTGTCATTAAACTTTTATGACGTTCAATTTTGTGTTTACTGCTCTGTTATTCAACTTAAACTACCACCACTATAAACAGTATTTAATTGTTACTATGTCATTATACTTGGACTGTAGCCAATTTAGATTTCCATCAACCTTCACGCATCTTTCGAAATCCAGACATTTTCATAGAAAATCATCGACAAATTTGGAACATAGCATGGTAAAATAATATTTAAATCTACCAACAGAAGTTATTGGATAAAAGTATGTAAATCTACTTACTTCTCATTGCAGAGGAGAATATATTTTGTAAAAACTAACCAAAACCATGTGAATACTAGAAGTATCTATAACCAACTAATATTTATCTGTAATGTCAATAAGTTTCACCTTATTCAGGCGCATCTCTCGAGCTTAACTGATTCTACTATACCTCGATCATTCGTCTATTACCACACAAAGCATTGATTCACTGCTGCCAACCTTCTCAGTCAATTCAGAGAAATTGTAAAATCACTAATGGATGTAGAAGAAACCTCTTGATTTTTGTAATCCATCGCATATGTACAACATTTACTTATGCATATTTTAAATATTTAAATATTTAATATTATTTAATATTGAAATAACTTTGTCTCTCTATTAGGAGTGTTTAAAGATGTATATAAAATATGAACATAATATGTGATTCGGAAAGGAATTATCTTCGAAAAATACCTTTAGGCAATGTGAGAATGGCGATCTATCTTCTGAGAAATATTAGAGCTAAAGAGATGGTTTTGACATGCAAGCCATTTGCTTTTTTGTATACTTGCTTCTGTGGCGTACATACACCTGCTTTCATTCACGCTTGTGCCTCCTCACTCCCGATCTTATACCTAACTCCATCGCTGCGCAGTTGCAACTCTTTATATTTGTAGCTTTGCATAGTTGCTGTCAGAACATTTATTGGCAGGATTTTAACACACCTTACTTTGTTAATAGAACGTAGTTTGTGCGTGAAAACGGAATCGGGTATATACTTAACACATTCACCAGAAAACTTAATGAGTTGCGTGGTTTTTCAAACATATTTGTTGCAAACTGTGGTTATTTGCATGCTCTAGAACATAAAGAAACAGACGCCATAGTAATTACAGTATATTTCTTGGTTTTCGTGGTTATCGATATCCGAATATGCAAAAATATTTGGGATAAGGGACCAGCCATTTTTCCCTTTGAAAAAGTACTATATCTATGAAACATTGCGATCTATCTGCATAGGGTATATTCGGCATAGAAAATATAATGCTGCTAGGAAATAAATGGCCATTTTCGTATCTCACACAGAAAATGAATTGCGGGATGGAATAAATATAGCTGCATCATTCCAAATTGCGTACGTCTGTAGTAACGCATGTTTGCCAATGGTATACAAGGATCTAAGTTCTGCATCGGTAAGAAATGTTATTATTTATGTATTATATGTCACGACTCTTACTTTATTTTGGCAAGGATATATTTTGGAATTTTTTTATATCTAACTTGGGGTCAAAAGAAGTACTCAATTAAATTAGATGCACTATTAATCACAGGCTCTTAAAGAATATGGCACCAAAAATTAAACAGGTAGTAACCACTAATCCAGTAGTACTACAGAGCAATAACATCAACGGAATCCATCTTGGCCGCAATCCAACAGGAATGCCAAATATTGTCTTTCTTATCACAGATTTTCCTTCCATTGGAAAATAATAGCTGTTTCCAAGTTTTCATTATACACTTGTCACTACTGTTACCAATGATGTAGACTGATTCATTTATGCCTGTAGACATAATAATAACATTTTATGTGCCATGGACAATGTTAAAACACAAATAAATCCAACATATTTAGGAAAATATCTTCAATATGAAAATTTTTAAATACATGCTGCCGATATTTATGTGCCAGTTGGAATTAACAGTAATTTAATAAACACACAAAACTTGTCTTGAACAACTAATGGATATTTTGGCTCATAATAGTTACATTTATTTATTATTGTGAACAGGCGATTGTCATATTTATCAATAATGTTTATTATTATTAAAATAAAATCATTCATGATGTCTCCTGTATATTTTTTCCATTTTATGGGTATAGTTGTTATGTTTTCTTTTGATAAAAAAAATTTATTATTTTCATTAGCATGAAATATTTTTTGTTTAATTTTATTGCTTTCTTCACCTCTGTGTTGATTTTTGGTTACTGCTGTGAATCTTGTTCTATGAGATATAATGTCGATAGAATAAAAAATACAAATGGTATTAATTTGTAACATTAATTCAAATTTCGTTAAGCCCTTTGATATATGACGAATCTCATAACATATTTTATTTAATCACGAATTTTACAGTATTATTTAAATTTCGATAAACTAAATAAACTTTCTTCTGTCTGAAATCCTTCTGCTACATTCATGCATGTTAGTAGACATAAGAAATTTTTATAAAATGATAATATATGTAATTATTAAACACTGTGTTTAAAATGTATTTTTAAAGAGCAATTATTTACCTTACAATTATTGTCATCTTTCATTGTATAAACAATTACATAGAAACATAAATTTTTTTCTATATTACAACAATTGTAAGAGGTATTTTTAACATTGTTTGCCATTTATCGGCACGTTTTCGATATACCTTTCCACAAAGATTTGTGGTAATATGAGAATATTTACTTTTCTTTTTTGGAGGAATTTATTAGACTGAAAGAATTAATTTTGTTGTAATGTATAGGAAGTTAGTAAAAACCTACATTTTTATAGTTTTGTGAGATTCAACATTATATTATTTATTTTAATAAATTTTACAAATATGTTTTTCATTTGCACATTTTTTTTTACTTTCCTTTTAGTAGCGTAATTCTTTTTAAATATTCTTCAAAAGAGTATTTGCATTCAGCAGATTGTTTCTATGGTAAATACTTGAAGTGGAAATCATTTTAATTGTTAGTTTTTATAATATACACATTTTGTAAATATTTTTATTACTAACATATTTTACATTCCCTATTATCCATTTTTTTTCACTTACTGCAATGATGTATAAAATAAAGCATTTTTAAGTTAATGTTATTATGACAATGTACCAAATTTGGCTGGAAATTATAATTTTTGTTAAGACTTATAGCGAATTATAACTTACTAGAAAGAAAAAATATAAACTTGTCTGAATAAATATTTTTTTAAATATTGAAATAATCATTTTGCAATGAGCAGACAATTTACAGTGTATTTTTCAGCTCCAATATTCCCATATTTCGATATCAGTTTTATTAAAAGATACCGAATATCCCATACCATATCTTATTTAAAGAAACATGTTATTAAAGATGGTGTTAGAAGCTACTTTACAAAAATGTAATAAACAATCGAATTTTGAAACCTTAAATGTGTTTTTGTTAAAAATTTGTAATAATACAGGATTCCAGATTTGTAGATTCCTCATACTTCATTAATACTGCATATGCTGAAGTGCAATGGATATTTGCAATTTGAAATAACATTAAAATTTGCACTTTTAATGTCATACATTTTTAATTTTTTCAGTGGTATAATTATTTTCAAAGTCTGAAATATCCCGATGATTTACCGCCGAAATATTGTATAACAAATTTCCATCCCATTTTTATTAAATTTTTAAGTTATATTATGATAATTTCTAATTCGCCATTCGTAAGTATATGATTATATTTATAATTTGATTAAGTAATCAAAATCTTGTTGAATTTTAAGAAGTGATACATTTTCACTGTTATCAATTAGAGGTATGTAATTTATTGGTAACAAATATTTAAATAAAATGTTATTAAAATAACGTTATTATAATTGAAAAAAAAAAAAGAATTAAAAGATATTATCAGCATTAATATTAGTTAATAATATTTTCAATAACTTTACAACAGTAATTTGCTTTAATAATAAAATAAAAGTATAAGTACCTCGTATCCACTATGTAAGCATGTTGTCTTCGCAAATGTAGCTTATGGACACCTTTCACAGCTTCGCCTTTGACTTCCTAGGAAAGACTGACAACGCTTGTTTTCTTACAGACGTGGCGGACCGATAGGGCACGTCAGGTAGTCATAAAACACCATCCTCGAATCCCTCCCAGTCGGCTCAGGCACGTGATTGGTAAGCTGACAGCCAGCCGAAATAACACAATTCTGGCTGGAAAGTTGGTACCTCTTAGGAGCCGAGCTTGCTGGAGCAGATAGGCACAGAAAATGTAATTTCCAATAAATAGACGTAAAACAAAACAACGCAGCAGCATGAGTCTTGTAAGAGGTCAGAACATAATACATGTTTTGTAGTGTGCAAAGACACAGCGAAGGAATAGGAATACAGTTAATCAACGTCTTTTCCTCTCTGTAGCTGCTGTCTTCACGTTTCTAAACTGATGTTACACTACGGGAACATTACCCATATTTGAATAAATTTTCAATTTAAAATTCAGAAACTTTGAGGTCATCCACGAATGCTTTTATTTAATGATATAACTTATACTAAATGACGTATTTTGTTTACATGTAATACTCACATTTAAAAAGAAAAATTTAAATATTTTTGTATGAGTAACACGTAGTTCCTATAACATTCGTGAAATAATTACAAATAAAATATTGTATACTTTACATGGTTGAAGAATAACTTTAATATAGGTATGTCACCAGACAGACGACAAACATTTTATTACTGTAACGTTGTAAATCGTGAAAATTAAAAATGTTACTAGCAATACGCATGTATTCAGGTGCAGCCAAAGGGTTATACAAACGATTAATTGGCCAGGAATAAGTAACAACGAATTTTCTTTTTTCAGGAAAATCCCAAACAAGGCGCGCTTATAAAGGTCTAAAACGAGATGTAGATACTATAATAGTGAGCGAAACTTTTGTGTTTAAAGTATGTTCCATGCCAGTGGACAATTTTGCCCTGGCGTCATAAACTGCCTTAGAAGTTAAATTACTCAGGCCAAAATAAAATGAGGAAGTACTTACAGCTGCTTAACGATACATGCTTAATGTTAATAAATTCTAATTAGATTAAAATCTCATCATAAACATGATGATTAATTGGAAATACTGTAGTAACTAAAAATCAAATATTTAGTGTGCAGAAATTTTTTTTTCAAAATTCTGAACTGTAAATATGACTAGGACCACCTGCATTTTGCAAAAAGATTTATGCACAAGCTCTATTTTAACTTCGTATGTGCTCACTTGGAAATTATGTTCGGCTGTTGACCGCGTGTTTGTGCGAGAAGACATGTTCTACTTGACTGTGTCACTCATAATTAAGTCGTCCCGACGCTGAACTTTGGTGATATATTTGCAGACACCTAAGACGCGTAAGAGGCGAAATTATTCAACCACTTAAGGTTGAACTTACGAGTTTTGCGTAATAATTAATCGTGAACTCTTTTCGCAAAGAAATGTAGTTCTAAATATGACACGTTATATATATATATATATATATATATATATATATATATAACCGGGTTTCTGTTGAAATACGGTTTTATTTTCGAATGAGAAATTATTATCATTTCAAAAAAGTTATGATTCTCAAGGCATGGTGAGCCTACTTTATTTCCTTGAAGCGTATGCTTGCTTCGGTAGGCTCCTGTTTTGAAATAGTTGGCATATATCAGGAGGTGAAGATCGTAAAGCGAATGTAAAACTTAGCATATTAAAAGACATGTTTAACACAGTTCTTAGCGGAACATAAATATTTAGGGATTTCAGAGGAAATTAAATGCTCACCCTTATGTTCAGTAATTAAAAGTAACTACTTTAACACAAAACGCATTTCATTTCCCACTGATAAGCGAGCGGCAACAATCAGCAACACATTTCTAAAATACAATATTTGACAACAGAGTTAAAATAACAAATTCTCTAACTTTGCATAAAACACGAGACATAAAAATATGCAAATCACAAGTAATTAACATTGGTCTGAATAACTGACGTGGTAGCCGATATCTAAGCTCTCTATCCTTTGCTCTTTAATTCAATAATTTGTGACTAGCTGTTGGAACTTGAGATTTTTCATTAAAAGTTGCGTCGAAATCTACAGAAGTCAAATTTCAAGCAATCATTTTAAAAGTGCAGTAATGGGTCTGCGATTCACATGTCATATTAGAAAAACTTTTCATTACTGTCGCTGTAGAAAGCAGTAACAGCCTTAATATGTGGAAAATAATAGCCCATATAATTTTCAATCTCATTAACAGGCCGTTAACAGTTCTCCGAATCCAGGTGTTGTCGTAACCCTCTAAGCCATTGTAATTAAAACATTTCCCTATATTCTGTAACAAAAATGTATCGACCACTGTCTCTAAAAATGCGATGTAATGGAGTTATATGTGCTTTGGAGAATTAAAGATTTAATTAATGCTACAACAGAATAACAAATATAATAGACATTACAAACTGTGACCAGAAAATCGCATCACTTCTCTCTTTGCATGGTTTATCACGCTATTCAGCCGGCTTGGCCAAATTCCTGCTGGCCACACTTAGTTTGAATAAATGCTACAAACCCTTAGATTTCTTCAAGGGACTGTCAAGTTGTCTGCACTGACTGTCTGGAAGGGAAGTTCGCAGATATACCTGAACGGCAGGCGGACCCGGCAAGTGACCCCACAGCCAGACTAGGGCTAGTTTTATGGATTTATGATTCCCCTCTAAAATCCTGCGCTCAGTACAAAATAGACCGCTGCAGTTGCGTTCAGGGTGGCTCAGCATACCGAAGCCTGTTAGTGATCACAGACGTACAGATGTGCAAAAAATCAGTAGTACACTGTGACCATTCGACATATTCAAATCTCAAATCACTTAATTTTAATTTATACCTTACTGGTCTGGGTGGATGATGAAGGGGGTACAGAAGCAAGAGAAATCTAACTGCCTTCATTGCACTCTTTGCAAGCCAGCACATAACGCCCATAAAACCGAACAAACAGAACATTTGCATTATCAATACACTAAAAACTAGAACCAACTGCAAAATGCTTAATATTTATCCTTATCATTGCTTAGCAAATTTTCTCTCGCTTTATGCCTTGGGTTCCTCTACGACACATCCCAGCAAGACAAGATATTGGTAAATAGGTAAACAAGTCAATATAATATCACTAACAGATACAGATAAATGGTATAAAAAGAGGTGAGTAGCTCCCACAATCATACACTTAAAAAATTAACACAAACTAAGAACAAATACACACAACTTTTATTGTGATTGGTAGAAGTAGAGAGCTAGCATTAATCCAGCCATACTACTCCGTCAATCCCACCCCCCCCCCAAAAGCATTGGCTAAATTTCCCTACATCAAATAAATTTAATATCACAAACGTTAGTAATTGCAGTACACATTATCACAAAAAATTACAAACAAATGATTTAAATTAAATGTGATGAGACATTGGGAACTAGCGTAATGTACCACACACCCACTAAAAACAATATGCCGATGCATCACTAAACAAGTTTTAACATCATCCCATATTTTAAGGTCTAGTTAGCACAACCTTAGCGAAAATAACGTATTTTTTTATTGTGAGTGGGAGAAGTATGATTAGCGAAAGTAGAGAAGCAGTATTAAACACGCCCCCCTTTTTTTTCTCCAAAAAAATCTCAATATCCATGAAAGCTTAGTCTTATAATTTTCGAAAATATTGCTACAACCTGGGCACTAACATTTATATATAAATATATAAATGTATATATATATATATATATACATGCACACACATATATATATAACACACATATATATTTGTTTATTTAAATGTGATTAAAGAAAAGAAAGTAGAAAGCTGGCATGAATACAGCCCTCTACTCACTGTTTTCTTTATTCCCCAAGTGAATGAAGCATTATCCTATACTTTTAGCAAAACTTCGGCAACCTGAATAAAAAAAACTTTAATTCCGAAACGAGAAAGTGGAGCCCTTATATGAATCCGCGCTCATTACCTTTCCCACCAAAAAATGCTACATAATATAGAATTGCTTAATCTCAGTTACAATAATTTAACATAATAAAATATTTTTGGTACAAATTAGCACTACCTGAGCACAAAGCACAAATAAACTACAAATTTTTACTTTTATAGAAATTGGTTTCAAGGGGGTGGGGTAAGGGGTATTGCAAGTCACAGCCCCCCACCATGATACGTTAATATCTCAATTACTAGATTAGCACAAACTCTAATATTTGCGGCACAAATTAGCACAAACTGAGCACAAATAAACGACAAAATGTTATTGCTATCGGCGGAGGATGACGGGGGGTTGGTGACATGCACCTCTCGCCTCCCTTGAACGTGACTCTTCGCCCGCCGCGACGTGTTGTGTGCCACGTGTGTTTACGTTGTTTTGTTTGCTTGCGAGGGGAGCGAAGGGAGAGGTGGGGTTAGCTGTTCTCTTGCGCGAGCTCCACCGGGAGAGAAAGCTGGCGTTCGTCTTGCTCGTTGGAACAACCGTACCTAGGATAGAGAATTATTCCATGAGTGCATGTAAAGGCTGCTCACGATAAAGTGAGCACTTTAGAAATGATCCTTAGAAAAAAAAGTCACACCTCCTTCTTGCACATGACTTAACGGCACCCTGAGTGACATGCGCCTAGTTAAGTTGGTAACGACGGATGGGAAAGTAGTTCCGTATCTTAACTTCGAACAAAAAGTGTTAGGTAATCATTTCTGTTAACTTAAATTATTTCTTTCGCTTTCTGTTTTATTAATGCATCGAAGTGTAAACATGAGCAGATTTCTAATATATTCACTTTACTAATGATTTGACAGTTTCACTTGACCGACGCCTGAATAAAGTGATAACGCCCACGACAATGTTAATGCTACATAAGGCGGGCGAATGCACAACGTGCATACAAGTAGATTTTAAGCAGGGCTTTCTAAAGTGCTCATTTTATCGTGAATACCCTATATCAAGGCTAGTCAATCGGACATGTTCAAATTTTATCAAAATGGGCTCACGGAGAGATTTGGACGGCTCTTAACATCGAGGTCTTGAGAGCCGATGAGGGTGATTGAGGTATGTAGCAGCGCCGGAATGAAAGGGCTGGGGAAATGAGAGATCCTCGAGTGAACCCGCCGACCAACGGTATCGTCCGGCACGATTCCCACATGGGAAAATCCGGAGTGACCCGGCCGGGGATTGGTGGGAGGCGAGCAGGCTAACCGCTCAGCCACCGTGGCTCCTCGTGACGTGGATATCACAAACAAGCAGTGTTTCCGAAGTTTGTTCTTCTTCAAGATTACAAAAGCAGGTTCGCCGTGCTATTGTGGGCAACCAGGACACTGCCACGCGCATCATGTCCCCCATCGTCGCTAAGCGCAAGGCTCTGAACTGGCGTGCAGTGTTCTCGTCGTGCTGCGTGTACCTATTGGACTTTCAGCGGTGACCCTGTTAGTTTATTGGTGGAAAGTGTGTAGGAATGTCCTATGCATGCCTCTTTACTAGTTTGGTATGGATCTGGCACGTACATTTTGAGATACAGCGCTTTGAAGAAACAGTTTATAGCAATTTTGGTGTGCTCTGAAATGGTGTTTCTAATCAACGTGAGGTCTTGAAAACACTCAAAAGCCGTCGTCTGAAATGTGCGTTCTTTTCGTAAGTCAGTACACTGGACGCACGTTTAATAGTTTGGTAGAAAAACGTGTATTTCGAACTCTGCAACGCACTTTAAACGCCAGGTAGACGGGCGCCTTAAGGTCGGAATGTCGGTATAATACTCTCCTCGAATTTTAGTGGAGTACATTAAGTGGAATATCAGTGCGAATAGTACCCCTTTGCAGATAAGTTTGGACCGGATTCATTTCTTCTGGAAATATACGGTGGCCGCCCTACCAAATAGGAGCGGCAATTTTAATAGTGGTTCAGTAGCGTGGAACAGAATCCCCTTTATTTTATTTTTGTACTGTATTTACTGTATGATTATGACTATTTCGCCTGCTGTAATTATCTTGCGAGAGCCGAATAAATTAAAACAGTAACGTGTCCACATGTTGCTATTCCTTGGAAGCGTTAAGACATTTTTAATGAATTTGACTGTGGTTTTTACACATTCGCGCACGTTAATTTTCTGTGATTGACTTGCAGGTTTTTGAAACGTGCAGATTGACGACGATTTTGTTTTCTTTCGGAGCATGCAAAATGTCGGTCTTGCCAGTGACTGAGCAGATTAATACGGTGACTGGAAGTTTGTAGTTTCAGCTCCCGGCCGCTGCTAAATTTTTTGTTTTGGTTGGTTGGGATGTGAAATATTTTAGAATACATCTGCATATGCCTCGTGAGAATGTCTCTACAGGAAATAATGGAGCTAAGTTGTATTGTATTGGTATATTTTATTGTATTGTATTGTATTGTATCGGTAGGGATAGGAAAATTTCGCGAGTTCAATGACCTGTAGGCTAGACTCCTCAGTCCTCTATTGGCTCAGAGGCGAGCAGGGCGAATCTAATAAATTGTAATACAATTGCGAAGGTGACTTCACTATATGTGTGTTTGACGTCTACCTTTCCCCAAAATGAATTCGTGAGATTTTCCTATCTCTATGTAAAGTGCTTTTTAACGTCTCCCGGTTTTATGCTTGAAAGCTTAGCAGGGGACGGTTTACAGACTAGCGTATTACCTAACTTAAAGTAACACCCATGCCTTACCCGGGATTTGAACCCAGAGCCTCCCACACCCCAGGTTGGAGGTGCACCAACCGACTGCGCCACGGGAGGTCGGCATGGAGCTAAGTTAATTACGTTTTCGGGTTTCAGTGAGAAGCATGTTCTTGGCTGATGCACCAGTTTTGAGCTTGAAGTCTAGTCAATATTTTCAGTGCTTAATGGAATAAATTATAAAATGTCGTGATGAAATGTAATAGGTATTCGGTGTAACCATCAAGTAAGGATCTCTACTCAGTGGTGAGACTTTAACTGGGTGTCATTTTTAACACTGCCAACAATCGGAATTGTTGCTCCGTCCCCAACCCGACACACCTTTACTGGCACTCGTGATGCTGCAAGTTCAATTAATAAAAAGTTTACGTAATTTTATGTAAAGTGGAATATTTTATATACGTGCAAGATAAAAAAAAACCCAGTAATTCGTTGACGTTACATTTTGCAGGGTGGTTGTAATGTTCATAAATAGAATGCCGGTAATTTTTTCAAGTAGTTATTAAATTCTACACATTTTCGTCCGAACCCAAACCACTCATTCTGACCAACCAGCAAGCGAGAATCCCGTCTGTAAAATTAGCGAGTTTACGGCGTAATTCGCTAGCTCGGAATCTAACCACGTATGTAAGTGTGCGTTCTCGCCTGGCAAGGTTATTGCTTGGCGCCTGGCGTGATCAACCTTCGTTGTGAATTGTAAATGAACAGGACGAGCTCCTGAAGGGAATAAATTATTTCCCATAAGCGTTCACGAACATCAAAGTGCGTAATCGTTGAATCTAGTAATTTTTTAAAAATACTAAATTTATGTAGCTTTCAATTTTAACGTGGGATGTTGATAATTTTTCCTTAGAGAGATTTATTTATCTTGAAGCTGCAGGTAATCACACCGCGAATAGAATCGTATAATTTTATCAAGTGTTCAATTATAAAACCTTTTAAATGCAATTTAAAAAAAAACCAGGTGCCTCCCGCTTGGAATAGGCTTAAACTGTGGAAAAAAGTTAGACGAAACATGTGTGTGTTGCTTCGCAGTAAACGAGGACCTTTCCAATTTCTGGACTGAGTGGGTGAAGTCTCCGAAAAATTGCCTTGCAGAATCCTCAACTTTCATGAAGTAAAACTGGCGCTGTTTAAAATAAGTCTTAGGAGAAAATGCGTTCGTAATCTTAACGTACGAAATCTGTAGGCCCTTGTAGGCACAATACCCTGATTAATTGGTTAAGTTCGGCACCTTATGGGGGCAGCGGTGGTGTAATTTATTTGTCAAGGCCGTGTCCGAATTCAGGTATATACTTGCGTACTTCACTTACCCTTTGCACCAGACTTTATGAATTCGGACAGGCAGTCTTGTTGGCTTTGGTAACTGTTATTAGCCAGCTAACCACTTTTAATTTACATGTATTACGACTAGAATTTGATAATTGCCGGAACGGTTGAATCAAGTATTAAATCATATTTCAGTAAGTGCAATTTGGATTGCTTTTTTTTATCTTAGCTTCTGTAGGTTCGGAACACAGGCCTAATACGAATGTATTGTTTAGACTTTTTTCAAGGTTAACCTGGCGATAATTATTACTGAGTTCAAAATTATATGTCTACAAGTAGTAATGTTGTCCTATTAAACTTTAAATGAAATAATTATGTCGGAAATCAATTGTGACCTATAAATTGCTTCTCAAAATGGCGGCACATTTTCCGCAAGTACGCGAGGAGGATGCATCTTCGTTCTCTTGTGTACTTGCATATTTCACTTGCGATTCGGACAGCTCTTATGACGTCACTTCCGGGGACAGATGCGCATAACTATGTACTTCAGGCGAATTCGGACACAACCTAAGTCTACTCGCTCGCCTCCCGCCGAGGCGAACCGGGCTCGATTTTCGTGCATGTGGGAATCGTGTCGGATGATGCCGCTGGTCAGCGAGTTTTTTTCGGGAATCTCCCCTTTCTCCCGCCTTAATTCCGGCGCTGCTCCATTCTCACCTCTCTACACCCTGTTCGGCTCTCGAGACATCGCTGTTAAGAGCTACCCTAACCTCTTCACACACTGACTCTTCGACACTTCATACAGCGTGCTATTAAAATGTCAACAAAAACGTAGGTACATGGATCTCGCTAAATTCGAACCGCCCCAGTACATTTATTATCTAAATTATGATTTCGTGCCTAAGACTTTATCCATTACGTTGGATTTTATCGTGCACTCTAGATCATAATTTATAGAGATGAACACTATTTAATTTTCATTTTTACACTTATATATGGCGGCAATAGTTTACGTGTGGTTAGGCTGTTCCGTACAGTTTGGCAATATAGCAGCCAGTGAATTTGGCCTTCTTTTGTATTGCGGCTCAATATTCGACTTTGATAATATAACGTGTCAGTCGAATCCGTAGTGTCTTTGTTGATTGATAAAATTATTTTGGTGTAACTTAGCGTGTGATGTGAACGAGAAAGATTATATATATATATATATATATATATATATATATATATATATATATATATATATATATATATATATATATATATATATATATATATATATATATATATATATATATGCGATAAATTAAGTTCAGTTATACCCGTTGGATATTCTAACTTCCGTGTAAAAAAAAAAAAGGATTACTCAGTTGTTCACGTATTGCAGTTGCTGGAATGTCGTTTTGTTTCTAGTTTGCCGTATTCTTATTTGAAATATTTTCTAAAATACGTTCGTAGCACAAGAACGAAATATTATTTCTAGATTTTGTATTGTATGGTGGCGTGAGATATCTGTAACAAATAATAATAATAAAAAAAAAAACTATTAAAAAAAATAATGTTTGTTTTTTTAGCTTACGTTGGAGAATTTTAATATAAAATCTTTATTTTTACAAATTACCAAAGTTATTGTAACACAGTAGTTTGGTTTCAGCTTAGTATTTCTTGAAGGCCCTGGTGCAGCATGTTTGAATTTTTGTGAAATTCGATTCTTGGTTGACCAGTGGTAAGGGTGTAACGTCTAGTTATTTTAACTTGAAATTTTATCCAAATAGTTAAAAATGAAATATGGGACTACTACGTAACACTTTTCCAACAAAATATTTTTCATGGCATTCTGATTACATGGGCAAAATTCTTTTCAGCTGTAGCGTAAAGAATTAGCTTTTTCCAATTTTGAGATTTTTAGAAAGAAAAATGTTACTGTAATTTTCTGCCGTCATTTATTTTCTTTTCAGACCATTCTTTTATATGTCAGCGAGAAAATATAATATGCTAAACGTATAGAACATCCGTAAGGAATGTTTGTGATGAAAATGTCACAAAGATGTGTATCATAAATATGCGCAGAAGCATAGTGATGTTTTTATAGCTTGAAGTTGGCAAGCAGTAGCGGGCGGCATCTCTTGAAACTTGAAGGGTTCTCAACAGATTGCGGCACCAGGAAAATCTGTTTGAAATAATTTCTGCTGGTCCATAGTTTTTTTTTGTTACTGATGCTTACCTAAACTCGGGGGAAACTTGAGAGCATGTGATACATAAATTAATGCTATAAATATTTATGGTATTCTACAAGTTAATGGAAGCCAGTATAGATAAGCCAAGGAAGGGTAATATTAAAATATTTGATTTTGCTGACTTTGAAAGTAATTATTTGACTGGAGTGGTGTATTTCTGTCCAGGTATTCCTAACATAGTACATTTTTACGTGTCATTGAATATTTGCCGACAAAGTTGACAGTAATATTTGTGTAAAAATTGTCCTCTCTTGGTTGACTTTCAAAAATCTGTAGACTTCAGTTAACGCGTATACCGTGAAAACCCCGTCTACTATTGACATGACATCGCCATGAAGCGTTACAGTAAGTCATGAATACACATTTGATTAATGGGTGTGGCTACAACCGACTTTCGATGTTGCGGCGATGCTGAACGTTGCCCAACTTCCAAATAGGCATGCAAGATGTCGTTATTCTGTTCAGTTATGCGAAATGAGCTAGCAGATAGAGCAAAATTCATTTTAAAATAATTTAGTGAAACTGTGAAAATCTGCGGAATCTCTTCTTTACAAAAAGTATTTTTATAAATTACCAACATAAAATACACATTCCCTCTTAAAAACCTTGCCCCTCTTTTTATCTCCTCTATCCACTGGTGTATGAACATGAGTCTGTGTAGTAGGGCCGGGTGGGTTCTAACTCAAAGGGGAAACCGCCTTTTTGATTTGTTTTTGATTGATGTGTTTTTTAAATTTATTTGGAAACATTCTTTTTTTTTTTTTTAATTTCAGAGTTGAAGTCTATAATAAAACATTGTTTCACCGAGCTCGCAGTCGGACAGGTGTATTTTGGGAGAGGTTCAATTATATTCCTTCTGTAAATTAATTGAGTTCTTTTTACGTGTGGATTATGTTTCTAAAGTTCCTCCTCGCCAGTCTCACAGGCAGACGAACATATAAGGTATGTTCAAGAGGCGTCATATATATCTTATTATGTTTGTTTAATTTATATGGACATTTTGTTGTAGATCGTTAATTCCATACTGCACACTGATGTAATTGTGCTATACTTCTCTCTCGTGTAAATTATATTGCTAGCATGCAGCTCGGGGTAGTAAAATCATGTTATGTTAAATTCCGTACTGGAGAGTCATGTAATTGCACTTATTATTCATGTAGTTGTGATCGTTTGAAATTTGCGATTCGATGCATGTAATTTATTCATATGAGGAACTCGTTTAAAGACTCTGAATTTCTCTCATGTGTTAAATACATTCGTAAAAATCGCCTATCTACCACCAACGTCCCTACAAACACATCAAAATTATAAAAAATAAAAAAAAGACCTTTAGCACAACACATTGTAACCCACCCCTCTGGTCATTGCCTGCAGGACACCACAGCATCAACATCATGCAGAGCTCCTGCTGCTCCCCACAAAAGGAACCAAAGAAATAACTATACACAACAAAATCAAGGGGGGAAAATAAAAATAACCCTTTCATTTAATTGAATCGTTTTCGATCAACCCTTTCAATCAATTTAATTAACCCTTTGATATAAATTTGATATCAAATTAATTAGGTCAATCAGAAAAGACGGCATCTTTTTTGAGTTAATCCCCCTGCTCCTACTACTTCTGTGGGCCCTGGAATCCCACTTTCCATCGTCGTGTTGGTATGCAAGGAACCAGATATACTCTGTATTCTACAACGTACGTTACTGTCAGACTTCTATCCACTTGACAGTGTTCTAATCAAACGTTCTTTTACCACCTAACATAATTTACAATTCATTCGGTTCATCTGCTAATTTTGTTTTTTTTTAACTCCACCGACGTATTGAGGCCTATCCACGATTGCGCTGTCCGAAGGTCTGTCGCAGGACAAGAGCACGTTGATTGGTGTACGTGACCTTGTAACGTCACGGCGCTATCCGAAGCGCGCGTGTCTTAACGTCAATTGTAGACACGCCAGTTTTCTTGTTGTAACGTTTAGCGTCAATTCGATTGTCGACGAGGCTTAACTCGTGTCTCGCGTGTGAAATTTGTTTTTTTTTTTTTTTTTTTTTTACGATCAGGAATGTGAAAAGAGTAAAAAATTATGGAGGTAGATACTTCCCTGAATGAAGCGAGTTGGGAGGCACGTAATTGCTGTAGCTGTTGACGTGATTCCTTTCACCAGCTCTCGTGGAATAATATGCGTAATTTTATGCGAAAGAGCACTTGCTTTCAATACCATCATACAGTGCCCTTATTAACTGTTCAAAGTAGGACAGCTTCACTTTCTTTTCGGACGGAACCCCGAAGGTCGTTATGCCGGAGCGATTTCATTCTTGCTGTTTCTATAAACTTTTTTTGTTATAGCGTGTTCTTTTTTTGTATATTGGCCCTGGTTTGTCCTTAGTAGCTGCAATCCTTGAAATGACTATTAATTTTATTTCTACTTGCGTCCTCACATTCGTAAGCAATGAAAATACTGCAGACATAGTCAGTCATGAGATCTGGAGTCCAAACAGCATTCAGGTCTGTAAATTAAAAAAAAAATGACCATAATGTTTTTACTCTTTCGAAAGTTTTTGGATTTTTTTTTTTTTTGCGCATTTAAGCTTGCTTGCTTCTGCGCGTTTTATAATTCATTACCTTTTCCCCCTCCTTTTCAGAAAGATCGTTGTAGAGTATTGTAATTCCTGATATTTTTTGGAGTTATTTATTTGTCCTAATTTTAATTATTGTTCTTTTGGGAGAGGGCTGAGTGAGAACGTTTTTAGTGTTCTACTAATGCCTCCTCTCCTTATAAGCTAGAAGGCTAACTGAGGGAGATTGAAAACTGAAGTAATCTTGTTAAATAAAAAAAAAAACTTTTTTTAAATTCATGGTTTAGTAGGGACTTGAACCCAGAACTTTGTGTCTGATGGTAACGCCATAGGTATTTCGGCAACTTAGATAGCCGAATGTTTATGAGCATTTGAATTAGCTGTTTCACACTATTTTGCGTGTTAGGTTAATTATTATTTTCCGGAACCCTGGTTAGACTTTCAACGTTCTTTTGTTAGCAAAACCTGTAAAAGATGGCCAAATCCAAGATAACTCAAGAATAAGATGGCCAGATCCAAAATAACAACTCAAGAATACATGCGGATTAGGAAATATGAGTAATTGTATAATTAGCTTGTTAAAACACATGACATAAGTACACCACGTATTTCGATCTTTGTATGTTTCTAAATTTGTCAATTATGTTTACAGAAAACGGATACATGGTTAAGTAAACAGCGAGATCTTCAATTACCCGCCGTTGGCTTGGTTTAAAAGTAATGAGAGAGAATAGGATTCATTACGTTACTCAATGTAATACAGAAATAGGCGTAAAAACGTAGCGATGGCCTTCAATATACCGGAACGTTATACATAATCTGCCTTGTTTCAGTGCAAGAGTAATAAAAAACGTACTACCGTAGCGTCTCGTGTACTCGAAAAGCGTGTAGTAGTATTTACAGCCATAAATAAATGTTTGTAGTGCATAATTATATCGCATGATTGTGTGATGTTTCCAAAGTCTTATGCGAGTTTTACATCTTGTATATTTACATAAGGAATGTTGGCCAGGTAATGAGGAGTTAACCCATGTTTGCTGTAACCTGTTTGAGGTCTCACTTACAGCTGAGTTATTTATACTATATTGGTAATTTTACTTTTTATAGCAGGCGAATCATCGTGTTAAGAAAAAAAAGTATAACTCTTCCTTTATGATTTATGACATCGTGGCAGTGTTGAAATTGAAGCAGGATCATATCCTCCATAGCATCATACTGGTAAATGGCGACTATAAGTCATTTTTTCAAAACAGACGAGAACTACGGACTTTACGGCAGTACTGGCTGGTTTATTTATAGTCGGTGGTCGTTTTGAAATTGAAGTTCAGTCGCTCGACGAACGCCGTTCCCGAATGGTCGTTATGGTCTGTTCTTATTCAGGCTGGAGCCTCGCGTATATTTCTGGTCGTTCTGTTCCAAGGTCGACAGTTGTCGGCAGAGCGCAGCTAAGTTACGAACAGCTTCGTCCCCAGAGTCGTGTTTTCGCGCGCCGGCGCGCGTCAGCAAAAGCTTGCATCATTCGAGTCGACGATTCTTGCACGTGTTTTTTTTTCTCCTTTCCACAGCATCCAGATTTCCGTCCCGTCGCGCGTCGCGAGGATATGCCCGGGACAATGCAAGGTTGTTTGAAAGAGAAAAGGGGAATTGGCGTGCGCAAGTGCTTGTGAGACTGGAAATAGAGAACCTTTTAGTAGGGTGGGAAGAGGAACAGAAAGAGGAGAGATACAGACGAACTTGAAGGCTGTGAAAGTGCGCGCCCCCTCCGCATGTGTAGTTTTTTTTTCTCCTCTTGTACAAGAGACGCTCCTTGTAGCTCTCTCATTTACAGACACGGCAAAGTGGGATTTAAAAGTGTGTTTTTAGCTCGCCTGGAGGGTTCGTTGTGCTCGGTGTCTGCTGAACGCCGAAGAATGATACTCGTCAAAAGCAGACTTTGAACTGTTTCGTCTGTGATCGACATATCCAGAGGAAAGTTTATATTTGTATGCCATCTGGACTCACAGGACACGAAGTTCTACATCTGCGCGTAGAACGACAATGACGTCATCTACAATACCCATCGGAGAACTTGTGACAGAAACGTAAACGCCACCAGCATGTATCTGATGCAGGTACAGTATCAAGTTTTGTTTCAAACTTTTTTGTTTTGCATGATGGGTTTGGTAATTGGGTGTAGTGTTTAAGCTACGATAGTTTTTGGTTTCCGTACGGTAGCAAGACCGTAGTTACTAGTTTGTCGTCGTTATTATGAGATTACGAAAAACTTATTGTCACGGCAGATTTTGCTAGAAGGGTGGCAGCATTGTCGATTTCAGCTGATAAGACAACAGTGAAGTTCGGTCATTAGCGTATTTTTATAGCTAAGGTTGGTCAGATGAGAAAATAATTTTTAACCTGTGTTTAAACATGTTCTCCTATTCTTGTAAGACATAAAATATTCAGGCGGAATAATCTACTATAAAACCAAGTCTGTGTACCGCAATCCTTCCAAAGTTAACAGAGAATATGAAACAGCAACCAGCTAGGTTGCAGGTATACACATATAGCGCTGGCATGGCAGTGTCTATTTTACCGTAAGAGTGGTTGGTTCATCCTTTGATCAAATAATTTTAAAACTGTAATAACAGAACTGACTTATGAAGCCTCAATATTTTTTATGATGTAGCCGTGCATGGTTTGTTAGAAGTTACTGGAACTACAGTATCTTGAATTTTTTCCAGCAGGCGAGGCCACATACGAAACAGTGCTGCCGATTATACTAGGAATATGTTTTCTTCTACCTTTTACTAGCATAAAATGTGTATTTTACATAGGTTTGAACTTCATGGGAAACCCATTTTGCGGACCTGATCAGTTGGTTTTGAAAATTCTCGGAGTCATAGGTCATTCACGGTAAAGTGAGCACTTTTTGGAGCTGTTTCACCCGACATAATAACCAATAAATACATTTCAATGTGGCCTCAGACATTTTGTTTTGGGTATGGTGAATGTATACACCGTGTTTATTACTCACGTGGCAGGGTTTACATTAACAATTGGTAGAAAGATATAAATTGGTTGAAAGAAAAAAGTAACTACGGCTTCAAAAGTGCTCACTTTACCGTGAACGGCTATAACAATAGCGTGCCACCTGCGTTGTGGGTTTAGTATCCGTGACTGGCAACTGGGAAGTTTATTTCGGATTAGAATAACAGAAAGATCCGTTCGGCGTGTTAAAAGCACGTCAATTTTTGAATCAGTAGTAAACCGCAAGAGACACTGTCTGAGACTTAAGTACATTTTTGACTTTTAAAAGGCGCCCGCTTACGAGAAGTGTTGTGCTTCTTGAGGCACAATAAGCAGACCAGGTCACTGCTAATTACGACACTGGTACCTGCCCGTCCTCCTCGTAAACTAAAGATGAGGTAGACCGATCTCGTTGGTTCCGCACAACCATTCTCCGTGTCCCAACATTGAACTGCTTTTCTGCCTATACGTCTAGCAAAAATGGCGTGGACTGGGTTTGAGGTTCGAACACTGTTTAGTAAACATGAGCTTCTGAGATGTTTTTACACTTCCTCTAATCCTTGTAGTGCTTTCTGATTACGTTCAAACTAGTAAAAGTATTTTATTAATATAATAGGCTTGTCATTTAAAAATGAAGATGTAAACAAACACGTTTTCAATGTTGACCATGTGACTTTGGCAGTTGTGTAGGTTTGGGGTAGGTCAATGTTGGGTAAATGCGCAGAAGACGAATAAGCGGTCTACCTCATCTTTAGTCTTTGGTCCTCCTCTTAGGCATCAGTTACTGATTGATTTGCATTCATTTTGCTGTGCTGCATCTGACCACTTTCAATTTTATTTATGTAACCACTTTATAAAAGTTCAGCGCGAATGTATATTTAAAATTCGTGTTCATTAGTTATACGATGGTATTTTCCTTTTATACCAACCTGTCAGTGCTATTTTTGGCTCCGTTGAAAGGCCTGCAAAATAACGATTGCAGTAAGTTTTTCGGACGTCTTTCGAAAAGTTAAGTCCCTAACCGCCAGAGTGCGTGGCGTTTGTAAAGATATCGTAAGTTGAATAGTAATATACCTTATACAAGCTGTTCACGGTAAAGTGATTACTTTCGTGGCCCTAGTTACTTTTTCCTTTCAGCCATTTTTTATCCTTTAACAATCGTTTTTAATACTGCCGTGTAAGCAATAAACACAGTGTGTATATTTCACCGCACATGGAAGTTGGCGTCTAAAGCTAAAATAAAATATATTTATTGACTATTATTCCAAATGAGAAGGCTTTCAAAAGTACACACTTTACCATGAACAACCTATATGTATGTAGCATATAAAATTTTATTTTTAAAGTAATTATTCTACAGTAATTTGGCTTAGTTTATTTTCATGGTATTATGTTTTTCATTTATGTAGGTTTATGGTTCTTTACGTAACCGTTGCAAGTTGATGTATCCTGCTTGGGAATGACCTTCATCTCGCCTATCTTCGAGAAGAGACTGTTATGACTAGTAATAAATAATCCGAAAGTCCTCCCTAAGTTACATTGTTCATGTGTTTATCCCCCGCAGATTGGCCTGAACTACTGAAAGACATAAACAATGGCACAAAGGGGTTTTTTTTTTTCACCCTGCAGCGATAGAACTATGTACTAAAGTTGGAGCTAAAGGGTCCCTGTACGGGACCGCAGTGAAGGCTAAAACACTGCCTCATCCAGAGCGTAAGTACATATTTTGACGGAAGACGAGAGATACTGGCCGTAGTGCGCACTAAATTTTTTTATAAGACATGAATGTCCTCAATTCTGCCTGTGCACTTGGAATTCCACTATACATTGGTGCGATCCTCGTGGTCTGTTGCCCTTAGCGAATCTCTTGCTCCAGTAAGGAAAGTACGTGGTCATCCTCAAATTAATGTAATCGTCAGAGTTGAACTGTGATTGGATGATAAAAGCGATTTTCTTATCATTCCCGTATAATGTACTTGGTCTCATTGCCCCTGGTTAAACCCATAATCGTCTTGTGATATGCCCATGTGGCGCCAAAGAATTTGACGGGCGTCTCGTGTCCAGAAATCTGGCGACAGTCGTGTTTATTTTTGCCCGCGACTAACTGTCGTCGTTGTGGCATGCTTCCTTGCGATGCAAGAGGCGATATGGCAGCGCTCCTCCCCAAGACATGTCTGCCTTGAAGATGGTCTTGTTGCCTGACACCTAGAGGACTACATTCCTTTTGCTCTCGTTAAGCCAGCTCCAAGCAATAGTTTCAGAGAAGGTGTTCCGCCCCCTCTATATGTTTCCCCTCTAACGATGAACATGGTTCTTACCTATTTGTCTGCTGTAGCATTTTCTATTAATGCATGTAACAATTTTGAATTTCTCTCCTGTTGGAAGTGTTTTTACGATGTGTAGGCCGGTTTCCCCTCTCTTCTTTGTTAGTTTACATACAGGTATAGGCTATTCACGGTCAATTGAGCACTTTTGAAAGCCCTACTTAAGATCTACTTGTATGCACGTAGTGTATTCTTCCGCCTTATGTAAGATTAATATTGTGACGGGTCTCATCACTTTATTCATGCGTCGGTCAAGTGAAACTGTGAAATGTTTAGAAAAGTAAACATTTAACAAATAAGCTCATTTTTCACTTCAATGCATAAAAATACAGAAAACGAAAGAAATAGTTTAAGTTATCACAAATGTTTACCTTCACTTTTTGTTCGTTGTTAAGAAATGGAACTTCTTTCCCCTCCATCGTTACCAACTTAACTGGACACATGCCACTCATTGCGTCCGTTAAAATATGTAAATGTAGGGGCAGTTACTTTTTTCTAAGGTTGATTTCAAAAGTGCTCACTTTATCGTGAACGGCCTTTAGTAAGTTTTTCCATACCTCTTAAAAAAAAAATTGACCTGCCATCAGTAATGTTTGTTTGTACGGCTTTATTGCGACTTTGTGCACTGCGGCTGTAGCCATGTAGCCTTCGTTGTTCACTAAGACGAGGTTGATGACAAGCAGAGATTTTCTTTACATTTAAGCAGTAGTGGTAGCCATTCTAGCTTAGTGCTGTTACGCAACTACGGAAACCGGAATTAATAGCATGACGTGTTCTGTTTGCGAAGTATGGAGATAGCGTAGCTGTTATAATAGTCGTGTTTACCCTTTGGCTGAACTACTTGTGCTGCAAGTTCATGAAAGGACTTGCGCTGTAAAAAAATGTTCTGGTAAACTTCCTAAACTGTAATGAATTTGGAACTTCCCTTCTCATTTGACTCTTTCCTGAACAAATGTAGGAACGCTACAAAGTATGTACAGGGAGAACATTACCATTTCCGCTTTCTCACTAAGCGTATACACTGGTGTGGCAAATTTTCGAATAATTTCTTATAGTGTGAGTAGAGAACTGGAGATAGTGTGCGTCGGGGTTGCGCTCTGCCCCTTAATCTTGACGAATTCATTTAGAAATTCCGCTCGCGAATTGCAAACGTAGTTCGTTCCAGAATATTTCGGCGAGACTGCTGTCGCGTATGTTACGTGCTATCACATTTACCCGCCAGTTTTTGTGTGCGGGAGCCAAAATGTACTTGTGATGTTGGGAATCCTTACTATGCGAAGGAAAAATCGTGCGGTATCATAATGCACTTAATCATATTAGTTCCCGATACAACGAAGTTACAGCAAAAACGCCTCGCCCCATTGGCTTGTACATAGCTTTTTCATCGAGATAACATCCGTGATTTGCTATATGAAAATTCGTATAGTACTTAAAAATCATTGATTTACTCTGCTTGTATTGACCATCTTCAGTATTATTCGAACGCTCCACTTGAAAGTAGCTTTAAGCAAAATCGTACTACACATGGGCACTTTCATTTCTGACTAAAATATGACGTGATGTATGAAATTAGCCTGGAACCATCATCGCAGTTATTAGTTTTGTAACGCCTTTTAGCTGGTGGCATAAGATGTCAGTTTGGCCAATTTGGCGATACATTATTTTTTTATCGTTTGGTGCCATAAATTGAACTAATAGTGTACAAGGGTTGTGCACAAGTAAAAGCAGATTTCAGAGTCAAATATATATTTTATCAGCTAGAGGTAGAGGTACAAATTCTACAATATTGTGGAAAAGGGCCCCGGGGGGGGGGGGGTTAAAACTGACTGTGGTGTTGAAACACAATATAATAAAATGTATTATACTTTACCACAATTACATATTTTATCACAATTAAAAGTTGATTGCTAAATTTAATATTAATTGATGACGTTCTCAAGAACAAAAAAAAGGGGGGGGGGTTCAACCACTATATCCGCCCTCTGGCTACGCTAATGCAGCTGGTTTAGGTTGAATCGTTAACCTGTGAACGGCAATAAGTTATTTGAAAACCTTGCTCTATGCGTAAGTTATTTCAGCGCTCTTCAACACAAGGTAGGAATGAAGTATACAGTTATGGAAATGTACAGTAATTGTATCTGGCAATTTTTTTAGCAGTTTGCGATGCATTTTAGCATTCTGTTTGTGCCTGCGGACTTGTTGCTGTGTGTTTCTTTAGGTATCAAGCTGGTGATGTAACTAGGCAATGGTTGAACTCGTGCAGGATGTGCGCTTTTTAGCAAGAAAGGTTGGTCATGACGAACGAGAGTAGGCCTAACTGTTCAGCAGTCAGTTTGGATTACTTAAAACATTTTTTAAACATGGTTGTTGGAACTTTATATTGGTCGACTCCCCCGTTTCTTATCATGCCTTACCCTCGCAAAACGGGGTCCGCCATATAGTGGCGACTGATTGCTCGCGCATCTCCAACGGCGCACGTTGAGTTGCGAGAATTGTGCCGAGACTTATCACAACCCAACAATTTCTCGATTACAGGAATGTAGAAACAACGTGAAAATTGTGTTACGAGAAACCACGGGGGTGTATCTGATATAGTGATGGCTGGAGGTCTTCATATTAATAAAAGAAAGAAATTTTCATTTTTTTCACACAGAACATTAAACTGCCCGTATTCACCATTACTCTGGCTTGTTATTCTCAATGAGCGCAATATTTAATGTCATCTCAATTCCAATTAAAGTACTTGTCAGTGTCTCTCTGTTTGTTGCAGTCACTAATTCGCACTCGTTATTCACACACATTCAGTCTGTCTATTGCCATCATCCCAAATGTCTTACACTCACACATTCAGTTCAGTTGTCCCGCCCGTTAGTCTTTCCCGTCGCGAATATGCGTATCTCGGTAAATAAAGGATCTGCAAATACGACTTTTTGTCAGAAAAGATAAAAAAATAAATACATTATTTATGCCTATATTATTTTACTTTTGTCATATTAATGTATTCTTGGAGAAAAAAAATCGTCAAGATGGTCAAATATCGCATTTTTAAAGCTTGCCTATGCAGTTTCCTTAAGCGGCAAGAGAAAAGTACAAAGATACGGGGGCGTAGTTTAATCCGTGGTCTTTCATCGCGTGTAATAAAACCCCACTGTTACATATATAATTTGCACAGTACAGCGTTACTACGGAAACATCGCACTCCTTGCACGTAGGAGCGATGAGGCACTAGGCGTACGTGTTAGTGTCGCCCGTATCGCTCCCTCGCTTCTTGATCTTAGACGTGCGGGGTTAATCCCACTCTTAATGTCGCGTAGTCCTCCAAACTGGCAATACTGTCGGCTCGGAGGCCCGTCGCAGCTTAAATAGACTCGGTGGCCCGATCTGGAAGGCCCCCGAATCTCGGCCGGAGAGGCAATGGCAATGAGCCAGAGTATTCTTTCATATACTCTGTTCACGGTAAAGTGAGCACTTTTAAGATCATAGTAACTTTTTCCTTTCAGCCATTTGTAATCCTTTAACCTCCTTTTATTAAAATAAATATTTGCCATGTGAGTGATTAACACAGTGTCTTTATTTCACTGCACTCGGACGTTAACGTCTGAGATTAAAATTTAACATATTTATTGACTATCATTCCAAACGTGTGGGATTTCAAAAGTGCTCACTTTACCGTGAATGGCCTATATAACCGCAGGAATTCAATCCGCTGGAGGTCAGGAGCGCGAGTTGCAATAGTCTTATCGCGGCGGCAAGCGGATGTATGCGTTGTGGCGTTCCTTTGAAAATAAAGCCTCGGACTTCCCACATATAATCTGTCCAACTTCGCCAAGTTTCCTAGCTGAAAGGGGTAGCTGCTTTCTGGATGGGCTTAAGGGGAATGGTGAATGAAAGCAGTGCATTTACACTATTTTCGATTTTAAGTCGTTTTCCAAAGGGTTTATCGAAATTTTTGGCTCGACAAGACGTAAATAATCATTTTCAACACCTTTCTACGTTGTTAAATTTCCAATGCCTTCATTATTCTCGGAGCACTGATGGAAGAAAGAAAATGACTTTCTTTACTTTTCTTCAATTAGAGCTCCGAGAAGAACAAACGCAGATAATTTTTAACCGTGTAATAAGGATTCAAAATTGATATTTATGTCTTGTTGAACCAAAAATTTCGAAAAATTCTCTTTAAAAAAAATTGTGACCAAAATTATAGAAATATACGATTTTCGTGCACCATTCCCCTTAACTACGTCAGATAATAGTGGTCCGGAAAGGAGGTGGGCTGGTCGACTCCTTTACAGCCAGACAGTTGGGGTCCTAAGTCTGGATTTTAGTGAAGATCCCAATGACATGGAAATGGACAAGCGGCGAGGTAGGTCGAGGACTGTGTGGGCCAGTCTTACGGCCGGGAGTTTCCGTTATTTTTACGCTGTGAATAAAAATCAAAATTTTAAACTAAGGGCCGTGCTACATCAAACTTCGTGATGGTATATTGAATGTCAAATGAGAATTGAACTTGAGAATGTCAAATGAGAATTAATTTTATCTGTGTATACTGCAATTATTTTGCAAATGTGCTCAGAACACCGCTGGGTTTCAGGGGTTTTGTTTGCCCGCCACGGCCTGCGTGATGCGATATTCTAATGACTAGCTAACAGGCGGAAGTTTTCCTCTGTCGCCATAGCAACGAATTCTTCGACACGCGTAACAACAGAGCGGGCGAGGGACGGCCCAGGGCACAGACAACCCGAAGTGAATTCCGCGGCTTGAAGTCGGTGTGCGGGAGGTAAATCTGGTACTACCCGAGCTGGTTGGCCTTCGGCGCCATGTCTTCACCCAGGAAACACTCATCACTAAAGAGCGCTTTCGAAATACGCTTGAGCCTGGGAAGCCTATGTCGGAGCATGATTTCTCTCGTCAACATCAACTGCGATTTCTTGGTGGAGTACAAAGCGTCCGTCGAGTTCAGTGTAGCGCAACTGACCTTTGTAATTTGCATTCGGAGGCGGCTTCAATGAAGATGGGAGTGAAGAGATTTAAGCGGCTCTTAACGGCGAGGTCTTGAGCCGATGAGGGTTATTGAGTTGAGTATGGAGCGGCGCCTGAATGAAGGGGCTGGGGGAAACCCCGAGAAAAACCGGCCGACCAGTGGCATCGTCCGGCACGATTACCACTTGCGAAAATTCGGTGACCCGGCCGGGGATTGAACCCGGTTCAACTTGGCGGGAAGCGAGCAAGGTAACCGCTCAGCCACCGTGGCCCCTTGAATGAAGATGTACAAATTCCATGAAAAGGATTAAGAGTATTGTGAAGCTGATTACCAGGGACCTCTTTATTCTGTAGTATCGTCATGCCAATCATATTTGTTTCTTTGCCATGGAATAATTTCTCGCTAGAGGTCACTGTGTATCAATTTACACACCCGCGATGATTAACGTTCACGAGTTTCAGCTGGCTTATGAAGTACTCTAGTAGTATGGCGACCATCTTTAGGGAACGTGAAAGTGGAGGGTACATACATACATGATAGCGTTCATAATGCTGTGCACTAAATTTAAGTTAACTTTGTTTGTAAACCTTTGCAGAAAATGGGCAATAGCAACTTGGTTTTTATTTCAAGTAGCAAATTTTTTAACAGGACTTTCGTATACGTAGCCAAACCCACCACCTTTAATTGCGTATTGGGTGACCATGTGTGCATATAAGTTCAATAAAAGCGTCAGTTGTTTTGTGGGTTCAGAAAATATACGAAAACACCATACTGCATGGCCTAATTCAAATTTAACACCGTCGCACGAATTAAGTAAATAAAGTATAGAAGATGGTGCATAAATTGACGATCCAACTCACAGCAAAATGTTTCTGACACAATATCACATACATCCATTTTCTGAAAATAACTGTAGTCTGTTCACGGTAAAATATGCACTTTTGAAAGTCCTGCTTAAGATCTATTTGTATACACGTTGTGTGTTATTCCGTCGTATGTAATATTTACATTGCCATGGGCTTCATCACTTATTCATGCGTCGGTCAATTGAAACTGGGAAATTATTAGAAAAGTAATTACCTATTGTACAAATCTGCTCATTTTTACACTTCCACGCGTTAAAAAAAATACAGAAAGCGAGAGAAATAACGTAAGTTATCACAAATGGTTACCTAACACATTTTGTTCTCAGCCCATGTTGTATCCTTCCTCCATCTACAAAATTGACATTGTCAGGAACCCAGTCACTTTATTCATGCGTCTGAATGAACTTGTTAGGGGCTCTAATATACTTTTAGTATGCCAGTTCTCATGTAGGCTATTCGCGGTAAGTGAGCAGTTTTGAGGCCTGAGTTACTTCTTTATTTGTCTTTTTTTTTTTATCCTGTAGCCACCTTTTAAAATAAATATTGCCATGTAAGTAATAAACACAGTGTGTATATTCCACCGCACTCGGAAGTTAACGTCTAAGATTACCATAAAACATATTTATTTACTAATATTCCAAATGAGAGGGCTTTCAAAAGTGCTCACTTTACCGTGAACAGTCTATAGTTACCATTTACAACATTGAACCACCTACGTCCAATATTGCTCGCATTATTCTCAGTTAGCGCTCTATGTAATGTCTATCTCAATTCTAATTGAAGTACTTCGCAATGTCTCAATATTGGTTAGTCACTTAATTCACTTTCGATATTTACACATATTTAATCTGTCTACTGCCATCATTCCAAATGTCCTACACTCATGCACCCAGTTCAATATTTCTGTCCGTAAGTCCCACTCCCAATGCATCGATGCTTGTAGTCCGCAGTCTTTACTGTCTTCGCGCATCTGTAGCTTAAGGTTGAAGTAAAGCAACTGACTATAGAGCACTGCACCTGATTATACTATGAGAACTAAAAAAAAAGTAGGAGAGACGCCATGAAATTTGTCATAAGTGCGATTTATGGTGTATATGAAAGAAGAATGTATATATTTTGCAACATTATAAAATATTTTACTAAAATATACTTTTGAAATGCAAAAAAAAAATATATATATATATTGTTGGAGTTAGCATTTTTAACAAAATGAAAGTGAATTTCCGTCTCGGGTGCTTCGGAAAGCAAAATTTGCAAGAAAATCTTCTTAAAAGAAATACCGTCATAATCTTTACTATGATTGTGTGTAATAAAATCGTAGTAATAACGTATCATATCAATTTTGTAATTAACATTATTTTCATCAGTTTCAGCCGTAAATGTTTGTAACAAATGGATGCACATTAAATCAATGATAAAAATGATTTCCTACATTATTATTGCTATTTTCTTACACGCAATCATAGTAAACATTATTCCTTTTAAGAAGATTTTCTTGCAAATTCTGCTTTCCGAAGCATCCAAAACGGAAATCCACTTAAATTTGGTTAAAAATGCTAACTCCAACGATAGATAATTTTTTTTTTTTTGCATTTCAAAAGTATATTTTAGTAAAATATTTTATAATGTTGCAAAATATATACATTCTTCTTTCATATACAGCATAAATCGCACTTTTCTGACAATTTTAATGGTGCCTGTACTACTTTTTTATTAAGTTCTTCACGTTGTATAGTCAGGTGCAGTGCTCCATGGGCAGTTGCTTTACTTCAACCTCAACGTCGCGTAATCCTCTCAACTTTAAGGTTACGATCCTTCGTTTTTACACCTTTTGCGAGAATTTATTTTCGTGAACCCGAACGGGAGCCGATATTGTAAAATCCTCTCAGAATTTTGTTTCAAATTGTTTTTATTATGTAGTCTAATTTTTTCCAACACAAAAAAGTGTATACTTTTATCCAATTAATTAACTAACGAACATTTCGTTTATTTAATAATTAGTTCAAATTGTACAGTGTTTTGTGTTGAAAAAATTGGACTATATAATAAAAATAATTTGTAACAAAATTGTAAGAGGAATTTACAATATCGGCTCCCGTTTGGGTACAAAAAAATTATTCTCGCAAAAGCTGTAGAAATGAAGGATTGTGGTCGTAGCCCGTCGTGGCTTAAGTAGTCCCGCTGGTACGACCTAGTAGGTTCCCTGTACCTCGAGGCCTCGGTGAGAAAGGCAATGGCGTTGACCAGAACATCCTTGGAAAGGTAACTCCAGAAATTAAACCGCTGAAGGTCAGGAGCGCACGAGTCCCGATGAGCCTATCGCGACGGCTTGGGTTTGTAAATCTCCTCCCGTTTCTCAGGTTATTAATCTGGCATTCACACACTTGTTTGCTCGCTTGCCCCAATGGAAGCTATGCAGACCAGCAAGACGTAACACTGTGAAGTTAAAACATAAAACTGCATTTCTTAATCTCATGGCAACAATAACACGAGAATTTCCGTTAGTACTTCCATTGTAATAACGTAATCGACAAAGATTTCTTTTTCAATGGCTGATTTAAAAAAATACTTTGTCATTTTTTAACTGTACGTATTGTATATAGCTGTGGTAAGGTATAGGCTGTTCAAGTGAACATATGGCACTGCTTAAAAGTTCCCTTGAGCTTGTTTATATCTTTTCGCCATCTAGTAATGTAAAAATTGCCACGTGACTGATAAACGTATTGTGTATATTACATAGCTCTTAAAGAGTTAACTTCTGTGACCACATTTAAATATATGAAGCGAGGGAGCGATATGGGCGACACTAACAAGCACTTCTAGCGCCTCATCGCTCCTATGCGCAAGGCGTGCAGTGTTGCCGTCGTGACGCTGTACTGTGTAAATTAAATCTGTAACTCTGGGACTTTAAAACACACGCCATGAAAGACCGCAGATTAAACTACGCCTGTATGGTCGTACTTTAAATTGCGACATTTGACCATTTTCACGAATTTTTCTTTGTTCAAGAATACACTTAATATGGGTCATAGATAATTGTGTTTTTTTTCCCCTGACTAAAAGTTGTATTTGTAGAACATTTATTTATTTATTTACCTAGATACGCGTATTCGCGCAAACAACTATTTCACAAAAAACGCGGGGGGCCATCCCACTTTTTAAAAGGTGATCACGTTACCGTGGATAGCCCGGCGTAGTGTCGAGTGCGGAAGCGGCGACGGCGCCTCGCTGCACGTAGCGGCAGTCAACGGTGTGGCCCGGCGCGTGACGTCATCTCGGTAGGACGTGAAGTAACAGCGGCCCGTGAGAGCGCCGCGCAGGCGCTGGTTTCCGGTGGAAAGTGAGTTGAGCGTCGCTCGGGCCGCGAGGCCGGGTGACGGTCCCGAGGTCGCACGTTGTTGTGATTCTTTCATACCTTACTGGGGCTATAGGAGAGTAAAACATGACTCAAGAGTTTGGTAGAGCATAAAAATATGGGCATTTATTGAATTTATGAATTTACATACAGTAACTATTTATAGGCTGTTCACGGTAAAGTGAGCACTTTTTAAGGCCCTTATAAATTTTTCCTTTCATCCAATTTCCATCTCCCTGATGCTTTTTAATATAAGCATTGCAATGTGACCAATAAACACAGTGTATACATTTTTTCACCCTCAAAAGTTAGTGTCAGAGGCTGCAATAAGATATATTTATTAGTGATTAATGCCTGTTGAGAGGGCCTCAAAAAGTGTTCACTTTACCGTGAACAGCCTATAACTAAAAACGTCACTTGGGGGAGCTTTAAAATGATAAACAGAATGCTAGCTAATTATACCAAGGGACCACGCCACTTAAAAGTTAACTAGATAGTCCCCACCACGGCCGTAGAATACAGATCTGGACACTCGCCTATCTAACAATGTTAGCGAATTGTGTTATTGACTAATTTAGTTCATGCAGTAGCCGCAGAGTGCTGCAAGCAAACTAGTGTTAACACTGCTGGTATAAGGATAACACCATAGAGATATGAATGTCATTTTCCCATTTTAAGAAAAAATTGCAATACCCCTCCCTATGCTAGCCATGTCAACAGCACTACTTCGGTAGCAGCGCTCTGCGGCTGGGTTCATGAACTAAATGGGTCAATAAGGGCGTCAAGTTTTCAAGCTAGTGTCCAGACCTGTCTTCTACGGCCGTGGTCCCCGCCTTGCCCATGTTGCCATAGGCTGATTAAGGTGGCGGTGGTGGTTAGAAACGTCCTCTTGGTCCGATGCCCTGATGACAAAAGACGCCGTTCATGGGATTTCGCTGTCCTGTATTAGGCGCGTTGTGTAAGTTTACGGCCCGTTTATAGTTGGGGGGGGGGGGGGTCTGCTTTGCCTTTCGCGAGGTATTTCGCAACCACGGCTCAAGTACAGGAATAATGTTTGAATGTGTGATCAGGCAGGCCGTCCAGCTAAGGCCAGTTCACAACAACGCAGACCTCGGGATGAGAACTGCGCGGATATTTGCGGCTGCTCAAGCCGCGATCACGTGAGGGGCTGTGCCGTGAGGGAACTACACATAGGGGCCGTGCCGAGAGGGAACTACACATAAACGAAAGGATGAGGTAGACTTATTTCGCTGTTGCACACAGCCATTCTCCGTGCCCCAACGCTGAAATGCTTTTCTGCCTACGCATCCAGCAAAAAAGGCGTGGATTGGATTTGTGGTTAGAAAAATGCTTACTAAACAAGTTTGAGATGTTTTTATACTTTAACCAATTTTTTATGCAGTTTGGTTAAATTCAAGCTAGCAACATTATTTTATTATTTTAATAGTGCTTGTCATTTAAAAATTAAGACAAACAAAGATTTGACCATGTGACTTTAACAGTTGTGTTGCTTTGGGATAGGTTCGGTACATGCGCAAAAGACGAATAAGCGGTCTACCTCATCTTAAGTCTATGGAACTACTATCCGTGTATGGTTACTTACAACTTTTCTAAAGCCCTGCCCAAGTTCTACTTTCAAGATATTCCTCCGCCTCATGTAAACAGTGCTTTATTAAGTCTAGAAAATGACACCAAAGGGACAACGCACTTCATCCGTATGCACTGAGTTTAATACTAATAGTATTTTGCGTGAGAACTACTTCTTACTAGGTATTACCAACACACTTATTTTGCCTCTGTTTTTTATTCATCGTAATTATGAATGAAATAGAATAATTTGATTTATAAAATACACATAAAAATTCAATTTACCTAAAAATTGGTATAAAATGCATGCGATACATGATATATTTAGAAAGAACAAAACACATCATACTTGGGATGATTTTTCGAAGGTTTAACTCGATAACTCTGAAGATACCGCAAAAAAAATAATAAAAATAAAAAATAACTAGCTTGAGCCGAGGGTCACGCGGATGAAGGCACGCTACTTTGGGACGGGAAAAAAATAAATATTAGGAGGAGGCTACGTTAACAGCCCATTCCTCAGTGGCTGTATTTGTGGACGCATCGCAACATCCACTCACACATCGGCAGTAGAACTGTCAGAAATCACATGGTTAATAGTGATCAACGTGTTTGTTGACGTTCGATTTTCAACTGCTTCGACCTTTTACATGAATAAAGTATTTTGACTGACTTGAGTATATTCGAGTTGCGTTAACACCGGGTCAGAGGACGTATATAAATATCGTTGCAAATGAAGGCACTGGATTATAATAACGGTTTATACCCTCTGAGTCTAATCCGCGTTTGTTTTGATAGTAGCTGACCTTCCGTGGTGCAGTCGATTGGTGCGCTGCCGGTCTGTGGTGCGGGAGACTCGAGGTTCGAATCCTAGGTAAGGTATGGATGTTAGTTTAAGTTAGGCCGTAAGGTAGTTTGTAAGCCGTCCCGTGATAAGCCTTCAGACTTAACACCGGGGGACGTTAATAAGTCCTTCCCAATACAATTTTGATAGTACTATTGGCAAACAAAAAAAAATCAGTGCTGGAACACGGAGAGCGGTTACAGCGCAAGTGGCATGCGCATTCTGCGAACGCATTCAGATGTATGATCTACAATTTCGGTGCCCAGAAAAGAGCGTAGGTACATAAACTATCGTACTTTTGTAAATACAGCGAGCTGAACATTTTTATTTCGTCAAAATATTTTCTCGTATAAAATGTTTATATTCACGTCATGTACATGCACCATGCACTTTAAATTTTAATTAAATATATAGTAGGTTATCCTTTTTTCACTCGCGTAAGAGATTTTTTCTGCTCGTATGTTCCGATTAATATAAGTGTAGTGTAATGTGTTGATTAGTAAAGGCTGTTCACGGTAAAATGATCACATTTGAAAGCCCTGCTTAAGATTTAACTGTATGCATGTTGTGTGTTATTCCGCCGTATGTAAAATTAACATTGCCATTGGCCTCATCATCTTATCCATGCGTGGGACAAGTGTAACTGCGAAATTATTAAATAAGAAAATATTTTACAAATCTGCTCAATTTTACAATTAGACACGTTAAAAAAAAACAGAAAGCGATAGAAATAGTTTATGTTATCACAAATTGTTACCTAACATATTTTATTCGACGTTAAGATATGGAACTACTTTCCCTCCATCGTTACCAACTTTACTGGGCGCATGTCACTCAGTGCACCAGTTAAAATATATACAGGCAAGGGCAGTAACTTTTTTCTAATATTGATTTCCAAAGTGCTCACTTTATCATGAACAGCCTTTAGTAGCGAAGGCGTCACAGTAAAGCATCCATTTTGATCCTAGTTTGTTACATCTGCACTGGGAATCGACCGTTGGCGTCTCTTTCTATGTTCATATTACGTTTGTTTTCGAGTGCGGAAACGTTTTAAAAAATAAACTGAAATCTTTCGTGGGCTCTGTTCGAGACAAAAGTTCATGTTGTTGAGTAGTGAACGGGAGATTCTCACATTGTATAACGTCAGGTGGTCTCATCCGCCAATCAGCTTTTCCTTGGCCAAGCAGACATTTTGGCTAGCCTTAGTGTCGGGCCTTTATACAGGCAGCGGTTACCATAGCGAGTTCACGTCGATTGAGTGTCTTGCTTGATATCACCACCTAAATAGAATGCTAAAATGTAGGCCTGCATCGCAAACTACTGAAAAATTACTATCTTGGGTTACGGTGCATTTTAATTTTAATATATTTCCTACATAGTGTGTCGAACGTGTTGCAGCACCTTTGAAGTATGTTTTTCAAAAGAACGTGTTGTCCCTGCGCTTTTCATTGGAAATAGTTTATAGTTATACGCCGAACCACCAGTTATTTCAGCTTTATAAGGAATGTCGTGCAGTTGAACATTTAACATTATATTTTATTTGTCGGACGTGCACTATCAGAATAATTTTTTTTTAGCGTCCTTTAGCAGAAGACAGTGGCGATTTAAGCTGGCATGACAAAAAAGCGGCTTGTACAATCAAATGTTTTCCGTAACATTAGCGGGATGTAGGTTGAAAGATCTTGGTTCTTGGTAGGGCAAGACTACTCGAGTCTTAAGGATCGGTTTCATTATGCAAACAGTTCTTTGTTTTCGTGTAATAATTTCAGTTTCATATATATTATTGGAAACGTTTGATAATAAAAAATTTACAATTAGCTAGTTGTTTAATAATTTTGTATCTAATTTTCACTTGTGTTTTTCCTCCTTGCAAAAAAGGCAGGAACTTAGTGATCAAATATCAAAATGTTTCTGACTTTTTACAATAAGCAGATAACAATTAATTAAAATTAAACAAAAAAATATTAAGGAACTCGTGAAACGTAAATTTTCTATAATTTTATATTGTCAGTAATTACTATGAATCCGAAATTACAACGTAAAAACGAAGAATTTCTGCAAGAGATGAAGGCGAACTTTTAAGAATAAGCCCATACCTCTAGATATGAGAGATAGTCATGCGAACAGCGTGCGACGCGCCTTTTAGTGGTTAATGGCTATGCGTGGTCACGATTGAGGTTGTGGCCACTCCCAGAAGATACAATAGCTAACCTAGGGCACGTCGTTGAGTAATAGGGACGTGAAGGAACGAAGACTTTACTGAACCCGGGTTTTCGTTGTTCCAGCTGCCGGAATTATAAGCCATCTCAGGCGAACAGTGATTGTTTTTGAATGCTAGTTCGAGGGTGACACACATCCCTTGGTTATAGGGTCTGTAATTTTTTTTTGTAGATAAACTTTTTGCTAATGGGAAACGTATCAAAATTTAACAAAATAAGTTACAAGTCGTTAGAGTTATCTAATTTTCTGCCACCGTTCTATATCACCGTGTGTGTAAATTTTTGCCAAGTACCCTTTATCCTAAGGGTAGGTTTCTACTTGTAGACAGTAAACATTGCGGTGAGCATTAATTGGCACAGAGGCTCAGGAACCGATATGAACGTGCTTTCTCCTGGACCAGTTTCTCTCGCTGGTTGTTTTTCCTTGACGTAGTGTCACAGCCAAGAATGTTGTTCGAACATCGCACTGCCACTAAACATGGCAGAGGCGTGGTCTGCTATGGCGATCTTTCCCTTGTTTAAGGCGATGGGTTGAAACATATTAATTATTTAATTTTTAGAGCTGACTGTTTTCAATTTTTTGACAACAGTAGTAATACACTACTAAAGGCTGTGCACCATAAAGTGAGCACTTTTGAAATCAACCTTTGAAAAAAGTCACTACTCCTACCTGCATATATTTTAACTGGTACACTGAGTGACATGCGCCCAGTAAAGTTGGCAACGATGGAGGGAAAGTAGTTACATATATTAACGTCGAATAAAAAGTGTTAGGTAACCATTTGTAATAACTTAAATTATTTCTTTCGCTTTCTTTCTTTTTAGTGCATCGAAATGTAAAAATGAGCAGTTTTGTAAAATAATTACTTTTATCATTATTTCACATTTCTCTTGACAAACGCATGAATAAAGTGATCAAGCCCATGGCCATGTTAATTTTACATAAGGCGGAAGAATGCACGACGTGTAGACAAGTAGATTTTAAGCAGGGTTTTTAAAAATGCTCAGTTTTCCGTGAATAGTCTGTACTCGTCAAAATTGCAACGATAAGAACATGAGCTATCACGGACAGATTTATTAGACACAATATCCGTCATACACGGAGACATTACTCTTGCAGTTCGGCATGACATACAGAACGCGGGGGAATAAATATTGTGAAGCCTCAACACCCGGCGGCAATAACCGCTGCTACACGACGTGGCAGTGAGAGATAGAGACTTACGGTTGAAATTAAAGCAACTGCTTATGGAGCAATGCACCCGACTATGCAACGTGAAGAACTCATAAAAAAGTAGTACAGACACTATAAAAATTGTCAGAAAAGTGCGATTTATGCTGTATATTAAAGAAGAATGTATATGTTTTGCAACATTGTAAAATATCTTACTAAAATGTACTTTTTAAATGCAAAAAAAATTATCGATTAAAATAGTCTCCGGCGCCGCTCCATATTCACTTCAATTACCCTCATCGGTTCTCAAGACCTCGCTGTTAAGAGGTGCCCAAATCTCTTCACTCACTCAATCTTTGGCGTTTCCTCTGTAATTAATTTTCTATCATAGTGCACGGTGTATATATCAAGCGGTTGTGAATTTCTCTTATAGTTTACAAAGGAAAGTACAAAAATACACAGGTGCGTAGTAACTAATACACATGCATAAGCTAAGTAAAAAAACACAGTCACTCTAGTGTACACATCGAAGTACGTAAAAAATATTTTTTTTTTAAGTATCATTGGGGATTTGTGTAACGTGTTAAAGCAAAAAAATATATATATATATATTTTTAAGTATCATTGGGGGATTTATGTAACGTGTTAAAGCAAATATAAATTACATGACTTTTAAAAATAAAAACAGTGACAAGGTAAGCGCAAGTTACTGATCCTCATTGGTTGACTACTTTGTGAATGTCAGGTCAATTACTGTAATTGTGAACTAAAGGTAACTACGAACACGAGTAGTTCTGAATAGGTATATTTTATAATAATTCATATTCTAAAATGAAATCTGGGAAAGTCACTTTGTATCCCAACTCAAGCACATTATTAATTCAAATTTCACGATTGTAGCACCATATTTATTGTTTTTCCGAAGTTTGTACGAAAGTGCTCATATTGCTAGGCGAGGAAAGTCAGTTGTCCTTAAATAAATTTCCCAATTCTTTGCACTTTACTCACTTAGTTTGATATACCGGTGTATTGCTTTTGAAGAGCGTCATTTTATTTAAATTCTTTTTTTTTCTGCTTAAAATGCTTGACTAAGTGTGAAATAGCAAGTTCACAATTGCCGTTGTTTTCATGTTCATCCAATTACGGGTAATTGCGGACATAAGTGTTCTAAAGTTAAGTAACTTTTTGAGTGTTACAAAATATAGGTTCTATGACTACATATGATATATTCACAGTTTCATTCAAGGTAAAATCATTTGCATTATTTTTTCCATATCTAAAACATATTGTATGTTTGAATAATTGTAAGGCATCTTATAAATGCTACAGGTGTATTTTTGATCATTGTAACCGGTATTTTTTCGTAAGTATACATACCTTGATACTATTAGTCTGAATCCGTCTCTAATGACCTCCCTGTCTCTAATGACCCGTCTCTAACGACCTCCCTGTTAAGACCAACTACTTACCTATTAGTCTGAATAGGTTTCCCGTGCGCGTTCCTTCAGGGTAGTTGTAAAAATATTTTTTTTTAATGTCATTAAAGATAACTGTAAAGTACGTAGGAGTTTTTATTATTTCTTACCTGTGTTTTGCTTTTAAAATTTTCCTGATACATGCCTGCAAAGTTTAACATGGTTACCGAAATATTCTGTTGCACCCATCAGTTGGTACATTGCTACCACAGCTACAGGTGATAGGGACTCTTGAGAATAATTGATTTCCATTACCTATAATTATTAACTTTTGGACTTTCGAAATAGAATTACATTTGCTTTGATTATAAAACGCATTTCGATGCAATTGTAATAGTCTAAGTTCACCAAAATCCATTTATACAGTATATTCGTCGTAAATGTTATTGTGGTTGTGTAAAAGTGTTACTGGTATATTACAATTAGTTTGCACTTTTTCTGGCAAATTGTACGTTTATGTGCACGTCTAAAAATAACTGTATATGTCCTGATACACTCTAACGTATTTGTATTGCCAGCAAACAAAGGCGAGGTTGTCTTTAATTAATATTGTGGTACAAAAACGTTAATAAAGTATACTTAAAATGTGTTGACCTTGCATTTTTTCTGGTCGGTAGTATTGCTTAACAACAAAATGTCATACAAAGATACTCATATTGGAATGAATGTAGGCATGTGTAACGTAGTTGATGCAAGCAACATATGTAGCTATGTTGGCTTCCCCAAAGCCTGTTAGAGGGACAAAAAAAAAATACTGGCGCTACAAAGAAAAAATGTCAGGTTTCTTTCACGCGGTGCACCTGCGCCTCCAACCAGCAGGCGTCTTGTGAGAGCTGCTACCATCTTTGGCCAATGACAGCTGTGAACAGGTTCTAGCCCATGATCTTTTTTTGCCATTTCATTAGCTTGGAAACCTCTTCGTCTTTGCGTGGTGCGGTTCGAGGAGGGAGAGCAGAAATGATATCAAAGTGAAGATGAAAAATCGTTACGCGCACAAAGAAAGGATGCCACCTTTAATAACGCAGTTCGTTAATGCTTAACCAAGCAGATTTGAAAGCGCTGCTCAGCCTCTTCCAGCCTTGCGTTTCCTTTCGTCACGTGTAGACATCATTAGCAATTTCGTGGGCGTAATCACTGTAGTTTTATTTTATCTTTCAGCGGTCGTGACATTTTATAAACATTTATTGAACCATTTTAGTTTGCTGAGTATGACTAGTAATTACAAAATACCGATAAATTTGTAGCAAATAATTGTTTCAATTCAAACGTGATTCGGTTGCGGCTAGCTTAAAAAGAAAATAAGTCGAAGACCTCTGGGTACGAATTTCACGAGCAGTTATCAAATCAAGTAAATGTATTTATCCCACAAAACTAGGTGGGCAGTCAGACTGAACGTTTTTAAATTATAGCATCTGTAAACAGATGATGAAAGGGAACTAATTTGTATTCACTTATGCCTTTTATGTCCTCTTTCTGCACACAAATTACAGACCCGAATTAAATTACGGTACGAACAGCAAACAAATTCCGGGCAGTGTGTATACTAACTGATATTCTAGTTTTGCTGCCCCAATAAAATAAAGATAATAGTAGCATGGAAACGTTCCTTCATGACCAAGGGCGTGGGGAGTTGGAATTTCCATTTTTTTCCCTAAAAATTTCCCTTTCATCCTTAAAAATTTTCCTTTTTTTCCTTTTTTCCTTAAAAATTTCCCGTTTTCCCAGAGCAGGAGACCATTATTTCTGACTCCGAGTCAGGATGGCAGGTCTCAGGACCCATGCCCTTAAAGCTATGACCCCCAAAAATAAAAATAAAAAATCCAAAAACCCCAAAAATGTATTAAAATAATAATTATAAAAATTTATAAAGAAAAGGTTATAAAATTATTTTTAAATTCCGGTTTCCCAGCAGCCATTTTTTTCCTAACAATTTCCCTTTTTTCCCTAAAAAATTCCAAAAAATCGCAAAAAATTCATAAAAGTCAACAAGCATATTACATTATTGATGCCACCACCATATTGGATGCAGTTGACGTTGAGCTTGACCCCGTGACCTTGATAACAAGACCTCTAGAAAAATGCATAAAAGTCAGCAATCATATAATGTTACAGACTACTTCCACTATATTAGGTGCAGTTAACCTTAACCCCATGACCTTGAAAACAAAAACTAGAGAAAATGCATAAAAGTCAGCAAACTTATTATGTTACTAACTACTACCACCATATTGGATGCAGGTGACCTTGAATTGGCCCCTTGACCTTTAATGACCTTGAAAACTAAAACTCGATAAAATGAATAAAAGTTAGCAAGCGTGTTATGTTGCAGACTACTGCCACCGTAATGAGTGCAGGTAATCTTACAAAAACTCGAGAAAAATGCACAAAGGTTAGCAAGCATATTACATTACTGACTATTAACATATTTGACGCAGGCAACCTTGACCTGGATCCCATGACCTTAAATGACCTTGAAAACAAAAACTCGAGGAAGTCCATGAAAGTCAACAAGTATATTACGTTACTGACTACTACCACCATATTGGATGTAGGCGACCTTGGCCTTTGCCCCCGTGACCTTGAAAACAAAAACTCGAGAAAAATGCATATACATTTTTAACAAATGTAAAGAAAGGTATAAAATAGGTATTAATAAAATGATTTAACATGTATTATTAAAAATTGTATTTTAAAAAATTTTCCTTTCCGTAGGTCCCCCCAACACCATGCCCAGCAGACGAGACTCCCTCACCTCCACTCCCCTCAACTATACTCATTCTATTGTATGCCACCATTTAGTTTTTTTCGTCCTTCATTTGTTTATATATTACTGGAGGCTGCCATCTTGGATTTCATATGTTTTCATCACCTAGGTGACGCTAGTGTATTAACTCTCACTAGACGGCAACCATATATATATATTTTTTAAATTATGGGTTGCGCTGTCGGCACCCTCCATTTTGGATTTTATTTTCAACACACATAGGCAGCTTTAATTTCTCGTGACACAATTATTTTGTGGTTGTAAAGAACTTTTACATTTTAATTGACAGGGATATTTCGCATGCGATGAAAAGTAGTGCCCCTTTGCTCTTTAAAATTTATTAATATAGCGGCAACAGAAACTGACGTACATTCAGTTATCTCGGTTTTCATTAGCCTTCTCTCGTGTGTCTTTTGGCATTTTTATATTTGATAAGTTTCACATAGGGTGCCATTACTGGGCCCTGTCCGTAAAACACCTAACAAATTAAAAAATTATATATGCAGAGTGAGTCGTTAATGTATGCTAACACGACGTGAGCGAAATCCTTAGGAAAATTAATAGGGAAACGTATATACGACGTAGGACCTTAAGTGATGTCTCAGGGTGGTAGACGCCCTGGGACATTGTGACTGGAAATGCGTTACACAACGGTAAATTAGAAACCACTTTTGAGTATGCAACTAAAATTGGCATAATGGCAGACGTTTATTAGGCAGGTTGCCACGTAAACCGGCGTTATGGCGAGTACATCCCTCATACATTAAATAAGGGTTTGACACCCTCCAATAGCTTAAAACTTTGTAACCCTTCGCTGGAATAAATTTGGCATGACATGTTAGTAATCAGCATGCAAAAAGAAACAAAACGAAGGTCGCCTTGGTAGTATCCGCTAATCCCAACCGTTTACGCAGAAATCGCTTATTTAGTTGGAAAGCTGATTAGTGGTTGCCTGGGAGGTAGGCAGCATGTACCACTATCGTGCGAGACGTGTGAACTGATATCATGGCTAATGTGCCTGTCCTAAGGCGACAGGTTTATAAGTTTGTGGTCAGCTTGAGAAGTTCCTGCGGACAAGTGTCCCATTGCGTTGGTAGTTTACGCAGCAGATAATTCTATACAACTTGTGTGATGAAGTGGAGTATTGAGGAATTGAAGGACATGCATCTCAGGTATGGTGCAGTGATGTGTAATACATCAGCTGCGCGTCGTCGTTACCCCGAAAAATTTCCAGCTCGACATTTACCAAATGCACGCGTATTCACCTCAGTCCATCGGTGTTTGCGTGAAACAGGAACTGTACTCGCAAGTTACCACGATATTGACCGACCACGGTCAGATATCGAGCACGATGTATTGGACTGTATGGATGCTAACCCACGTGTCAGCACTCGAGGAATCGCTGATGTATTGAACGCATCACAGTCTAATGTAAGTTGCATTTTACAGCGGGACAGATTGCACGCATAGCACTACCAGCCAGTGCAGGTGCTTCTTCTCACTGACCGGTCTACTCGTTTATAGGCTGTTCACGGTAGAATGTGCAATTTTTGAAGACCTGGTCAAGAAATTATTGCAAAAGTAAATATTTTTCAAATTTTTACACACCGGTGCATTAAAGAAACATAAAGCGAAATAAATAATATAAGCTATCACAAAGTATTTCCCTACACTTTTTATTCGACCTTAAGATGTGGAACTACTTACCAACTTTACTGGGCCCATGTCATTCAGTGCGCCCGTTAAAATGTATGCATGCAGGAGTAGTGACTTTCTTCTAAGTTTGATTTCAAAAGTGCTCATTTTATCGTGAACAGCCTTTACAGTATTGTAAGTGGTGCCTAGGCCAAATTAATCGAGCCCTAGGTTTCTACGGCACTGTTCTATTCATCGACGTAGCATCCTTCACGAGGCAAGGTGTCTTCAACTTCCACAATGAGCATGTGGGGGCACACATTAACCCACTTCCAATGCGGGATTCCCAATCACTAAACGTTTGGGCGGGGATTATCGATGGAATACTAATTGGGCCACCCATTCTTCATGCATGAATATCTAGAGCTTCCTATCGCCGCTGCTTGTTTGACGACGTGCCACAAATACTTGAATATGTACCACTGAATTTACTAGAATACATGTACATGCACTATGGTGCACCAGCACACTTGTATATGGCTGCACTGAAATAAATCGGTAGAGAGAATTTAACAGAGTATTTCTGTAATGGCATTTTATGGTAGCGACAACTAAACTTCAGTGCCAGCAGCAGAATGTTCTGTGTAATTCACAAATCCAAATTGTTAGCAGAACAATCTTAATATTGTTAAAAGTTATTATGTTGTGGGAACCATCTTTTCTGTAGCAGGAACAGTGTTTTCTGTATTGGGAACAGTGTTTTTTGTAGTAGGAACTTTACAGATAGTTGTGTACGCATTCTCACAGAATTGTGCTGTTTGGTAACTGCAACAGAATGTTCTGTAGAAATCACTTCTTTTTTTTTTCCTTCAGAAGTTTACAGAAAAAGTATGGTAGCTACAACAGTGGCATGGACTGTTGGAGGTACCCTCCGATCTTGTTAGGATTACAGACTAGTATTGTAGAGTTAACGAACAAGTATTGTAATTACAGCAGTGTCGCATGTTGTTGTCGGTACCCTCTGACTTTGTTAAAAGATTACATAACTATAATTGTAGCTTTAACAGACAAGTATGGTAATTATAACAGATCCACGGATTATTAAAGGCACCCTCTAATTTTCTAAAAGGACTACACGCCGCCTTCGGGCGCACGTAGTATAATTATATTTTACATAAGAACTATTTTTTACTACGTATTCCCTACACACCAGTTTCCTCACTGTTTTTAATAATATTAATTATAAATAAAATATTATAATTTATAAATTTTGTATTAGTAAATGTTTAATTTAATATGAAAATAAGTCACTTTTACGTTAACAGAAGTATAAAACGCTTTTGGTGCATGGTATATTTAGAAAATAACCAAACACGCCATACATGAGGCGATTTTTTAAAGGTTAGATTCAATAAGTGTGAAGAAACGGCGAATAGACAAAAGCGCGGTGTGGGGTGCGGGTATGGAGGTAATAGATGGAGTGGCAACAGCCTATCTTCTCCACGATTATCAAGTGAAGCCGATGCCTTGTCTGACTTCTTTCAACTGCGCATGCGCAGACTGATTGTTTACTTCTGCCGCCATATTATGAGTGGCAAAAGTTACTTTGTAAGCAATGGAGCTTGATCGCATTTGAAGAGAATTAATAGTGGAAAAGTAATTATTGCAGTGTTGTGTTTTCAAATGATTTGTGACGAACAACAATAAATTGCAGGGTGAGCATATGACATGTAGAAAGCTCGTTGTGTATACTAAAGGCATGAAATCAGTGATGAGAGTGTGTAAACAGAAGTGGTTTACGCGAGGATAATTGTACGTCTGTTACCCTACAAAGTAGGACACTGCCACAACTGCCAAACCTGCCTGTGCATCAAAATGCTATACAGTATTTTGCCATTATCCGGAATTAATTAAAAATTAAAAACACGCCCATTTAACTACATGTAAAACATGCACCTCTTTGCCACTGCTAATCCTGTCCTTGTATTTCATTATCGTCAGCTGCCCGGCTTCACTTTGTGTCTCGGCTTCCACTCCATAGACTAATACCTCCATGGGTGCGGGATGATATTGCCTCGTGTTCGCTGCTTGCTGGAGTTGCGTTGATGGCGATGACCAGCGACGTGTGTGAGAGGCTGCGGGGCCACCTGGGACGTCTCCCCCAGGGTGGACTGCGGACTCGTCGCGCGCGCGCGCTGTGTGTTTGCCCGCCGCCCCAGTTCCCTCGCGTTTATTTTTGCTGCCCGCGGCCCCGGCATTCCCTCTGCCGGCGATTTCCGGCATCTTTATTTTGGTGCCTGCCCCGAGCCCCCTCGGGCCCGGCGCACCCCCTCTGACACCGACCGCGCGATGCAGGTGTCTTCAGGACCGGTGCGCAGGAGCGATAAGGGAAACACTGCCTCGCGCATCAAGTGCGCCATCGCCACTAAGCGCGAGGTTCTAAACTCACGCGCAGTGTTCTCATCGCACTGCGCGTATAGGCCGTTCACGGTAAAGCGAGCACTTTTGAAAGCCCTGCTTAAGATCCACTTGTATGTATGTTGTGTATGCTTCCGCCTTCTGTAAAATTAACATTGCCGTGGGCCTCATCACTTTATTCATGCGTCGGTCAAGTAAAACTGTGGAATTTTTAGAACAGTAAATATTATACAAATTGCCCGTTTTCACACTTCGAAGCAATAAAAAAATTAAAGCGAAAGAAATAGTTGCCAACTTTACTGGGCGCATGTCATTCAGTGTGCCCATTAAAATATATGCGTTCAGGGACAGTGACTTTTTTCTAAGGTTCATTTCAAAAGTGCTCACTTTATCGTGAATAACCTTTACGTATAAGATTTTCAGCGGTGACCCTTTTGTTTTATTGGTGGGAAGTCTGTAGGAAGGTTCAATAAATGTCTGTAGTATTTCTCTATGTATCTGACGCGTATATTTTGAGATGCGACATTTTGATAAAGTCGGTTTTAGCCATTCTGGAGTGCTCTGAAATGGCTTTTCTAATGTGCGTAACGTCTTGGAAACACTCAACAACTGTCGCCTTAAAATTGTGTTATTTCGTAGATTAGCGCATTGGACGCACATTCAATAGATTCGCAGAAAAACGTGAATTTCTAACGTGCTGTATAGCAGTTCAAGCGCCAGAATTCTGTATCGGCAGGTGGATGCGGAGACCCGGAAATTTTGCGGTTTCATTAGGCAACAAGCTGGATAGCACACTGTTTTGTGTACTGGAGCCTTGGTTACGATTTACTATCTAACATTTTGGATTTTGCCGTTTCTGCTGTGTTAGAAAATTGCATACCCTCTGGAATAATGTCGGCTGCACACATTACATCGCTATCACTGGCATACAGCACTGATCCGTCTTTTGTAATGTCAGCAACTGACATAACAAACAAAAAGCATGCCTTTCACGTGCCAGAACAGATGAGGCGGAGGGATACATTAGCAATACAACACTGGCACCGCTTTCTTAGAACTGCCAAAAAATCACTTTCGTAAAAGAAACAGTACAATTGTCCATGGGACTGTTGCTCCAGTTAAACCCCAAACTAGGTAGCTCCGGGTACGGTACTTGGTTACCCTGTAAGCTCGTTGTGGTCCAATTCATAGACTAAAGATGAAGTGGGACGATTATCCATCTTCTGCGCATGTGCCCAACGTTGACCTACCCCAAAGGAACACAACTGTCAGTCACATGTTCAACACAGACGAAAGTGCCTGCTTGTATCTTAATTTTTAAATGTCAGCTACTATTATATTAATATGATACTTTTACCAATATGAATTTAATCGATCTGTATTACAAATTGGTTAGAGGAAGTACACAAACATCTCAGAGCACTTGTTTACTAAACAGTATTCTAACCTCAAATCCAATCCATGCCATTTTTGCTAGACGTGTTGGCCGAAAAGCTGTCCAGTGTTGGGACACGAAGATTGGTTCTGCGCAGCCAACGAGATCGCTCTACCTCATTTTTAGTCTATGGTCCAATAACCAGAATGGAACCGATAGAAAATTACTGTATTGCGGCCACTCACAAGAGTTCACCACATGCCACTGATAGTTATTATTATAGGTTGTGTCAAGTAGTAAATAACTGTAACATAGGCCCATATTTATAGCAGTATAACTTCAAGTATTGGTGTTGAGTTTTCAAATGTACGACTTGTAGTTACAGCGTTTCATTTGTGAGGCTTTCGCTCCACGCTAAGTAAACAGTGTTAAATAACGAGAAGGAAATTTAACAGGTTCTGGTATTTTCATTTCGTGCTACAGTTCATGGCTTATTTATACAGGGCATAAACTTTAGTCGGCTCATATGTTCTTCGTTTCTCACCCAACTGCTATCCCTGAGGTTCTGTATCATGCGCTGCTCGTGTGCACCGTAGCGCATGGCCGCGGGGGACAGACCTGCTGCACTGTCGACAAGCGAACCTCCTCTCCTCCCCCCCCCCCCTGCTTACACACACATGCCGGGTGGTGCCCGGGGAATGTTTGTATACATTGCGCGGTGATTTCGTCTGATCGCACGCCCCCCATTGACGGGGAACGACGCGGCTCCGAAACGAGCCAGGTTTATTTTCGCGCCTGTTTGTTGAAACTCGACTCGCGCCTTCCTATTTTAATGTACTCGGAAGGCGTGGTGTGCAGATGATTGACCACCTCCCCCTTCCACCCCTCCCCGAGTTAAACACGTCTGGTGTGGGTTCAGGTGTCGTAAAAGGCACGTCTTTATTTTTGTACTGTAATTTTATAAGTGTTATTGGAAACATTGAAACATGATTGATGCGCAGAGACGATAGAGGGCAGAATAAAATAATGCACTTCTGCCACTTGAAACAATGACAATATTCCGTGACAAGTTTGAGAGAGACGGAGCTGTGTGCGATGCGAAGAAAGGACGGTGTTGCAGGAGATGACTACTGACGAAGGAAGTGTGGGGGCTGTGTTGCAGATATTCACACATTACTCCGTAAAGTCTAAAATCTTAGGGCAATTCGTTTTGGCTTTAAGAGTCTGTAGTCATATTTTTTTTTGTTCCATTCATTGTCTGTGCGGTTATGCGCGCTGCAGTCTATAAATATTCTGGAAATAAGATTTTTTTTTGCCAGGAAAGGTAAAAATCAATTGAGCCTGTATGGTGTTGCCTTTATCATAATAAGCGTTTTCAACGGAATAAAGTCATGGAAAAGGTAAAAAGTCGCTTTTATATAGTTTACCTGCGCTATTTTCTCAAGAGGCAGGAGAATAGTGTAACCATGCGGATTTTTTTTCGTCTGCATGATTAATGTACTCCTGACAAAACCTTCTTTTTGCAATAATTGACTTGCCGAAATGTAAATAACGTGAAAATTGTACAAATAAACAAATAATTTTTGTACCTCCCGATTTTAATATTGGTAATCTAATCATTGGATGGGTGAAGAAATCTAAAGATAGTCTAAAAAAAAAATTCGCACATACGAGTTGTCCCGCATTTATGTTTACACTCTTTGAATGGCAATAACAGAGAATCTAGTAAAAATAGTGTGGTATGACTGGTTGTATTTAACCTTAAAGGTCAATTTTGGATGTGTGCGAATTGTAATGACAGTTACAAATGTTCAGTATTTGCCCTCAGCTGCAAGATATCGTCTGCAACGCTGTAGAACAGATCAACGAACTTTACGCGATGGACACTTGATTTACTTTCACCTGTATTACGTACAGCTTCCCGTAGTAACTTAAGACTTCCCAGGGGAACGTGTGAATGTATGCAAAACAGCCCCCACATTTCCTTCGTCCGTTGTCGTTTTCTTCCTGCTGCAAGGGGCCACGGTGCTGAGCGGTTAGACTGCTCGTTTTCCACCAAGGCGAACCGGGTTCGATCCCCGGCTGGATAACTCCCGGATTTTCCCAAGTGGGAATCGTGCCGGACGATGCCGCTGGTCGGCGAGTTTTTTTTTTCGGGTATCGCCCGTTTTCCCCGCCCTTGTATTCCGGCGCTGCTCCAGTCTCGCCTCATTTCACCCTCATCGGTTCTCAAGACCTCGTTGTTACGAGCCGCCCAAATCTCTCAACTCTTCCTTCTTCACATCACACGTAGTTCCGTCCCTCTCAAACTTGTCGCGTAATTGTGTTATTGTTACACGTGACAGTAGTGCAGTATCGAATTCTACTTTCTATCGTCTCCGCATCTCAGTCATGTTCTCATGTTTTAATAACACTTAAATCTACTTACGTTGCTCGAAAGAAGCCCTTTTCACTTCAGCCATTTCCAGTGCCGCTGCTCGTGGCTGCAATTGGAACTGACAACAATGGAATGACCACAATCGCTCGCACACATTCATCGTTGTTGTCCTTATAGCGTCAGATACATGCAGTTTCTCTGTTATTAACGTACGAAGGGTGTAATTTGGGTGTTCACACTCTGAAAGTCACGATGGGAATGCGTGTTAGCGACCTCAGTCATGGGTGTTACCAATGTTACAAAAATTAAATATATTGTCCTGACACAGTTATGAGTATTCATATTTCAGACCGCGTGAAAAGCAATATAACGTTGTTATGAAATACTCATAAAGTTACGACGTTCTGCGTCTTGAAAATTGTCGTGTTCAACCAAAATTTTTTTTCACATGACAGCTGGATCAGTTTATGCTGATAGTATTGTAAGGGGGATTTATATGGTAATTAAATCATACTTGGGGCAACGGTGGATGAGCGATTAGCACGCTCGCCTCCTACCAATGCGAACCGGGTTCAATCCCCGGCCGGGTCACCAAATTTTCGCAAGTGGGAATCGTGCCGGACGATGCCGTTGGTCGACGGGTTTTCTCGGGGATCTCCCATTTACTCCGCCCCTTCATTCCGGCGCCGCTTCATGTTCACTTCACTCATCCTCACTGGCTCTCAAGATCTCGCTGTTAAGAGTCGCCCAAATCTCTCCACTCACTAAATCATACTTTACATTTAATCTTTAAGAGTATATTTTTATTGCCATCTAAGGTAGAGGTCATGCGAGCTCCCTATTGATAATAAATTTAAACTTTATTTATCTTAAGTCTTCATATAGTAAAATCAAAGCTCAACAATATTATAAAAATATCCTTTAAAAAGCTAATAATAATAGTATAATAATATTCTTTTCAGCAAAATTGATTGTACGAAATACTTTTCAGGAAGTTTTACATTCCTCACAGTTTTTGGTTAATGCATCCATAACAGGGGAAGTAAACACAAATCGCAACCAATTAGCTATGCTTTGTGTTCGACTATGAATCAATCATAATTAGGGGCACCTGTTTTTCGGGAAAAAATTTCAAGTTGTGTTTCAACGCACTTTAGTTCAGAACCACTTTCGTGATTGGATCATTGAATTGTTGCGCGTCTTATTTGTCTGCCCGCGAATCACCGACGATCAGTATCAGATAAACTTAGTTTTGATTGCCTGACTCATATAACAGACGGTCTTCACCCAAAAACAAACAGCCAATAGTCAAATGAGGATTCCAAATGCCCACATAGTGTTAAGCCCCTTTAGGGCGTAGCAGGGCTAAAGGAAGGCAAGGAGAAGGACGCACACCATTAAAAAAAATCAAGAAAGCTTGGACACAAAAATTCCAAAATCAATACAAATATATTGAAGCCCATTGCTTGTTACCAATCGGTGAACTAGGGGAAGGAGAGAACACACATGCACTGGAACAAAGAGAAAAACAACAATATTAATATATCCTGAGAAATCACCCAACCTGAATAAACACTTGTGAAATCCCATTAAAAAAAGGTAAAATGACTCTCTGAGTAAAGCAAGCATCATTATAACTTTAAAAGTAAAGTGCGCCTGACGATTCACTAAAAGGTACAACATGGAATACCAATTTCAAGAATACCATTGGCAAGGAGCAAAAACTCTCATTACCCTTAACCATGGGCATACAGGCAATAAAATATCTACCAAACTCCTTGGCATTAAAATTCTTTTGGCAAATTGTAGTCCAGGAGACAGCATGCCAAAAAAAAGGAAGAATCCACCTCTTACAAACATTACCATAAAATACCATATTGAAAATTCACACAAGCAAAACAGTGAAGAAACACTTCCCTACCAAAAATCCATATACACAAAAAGCGCTAAAAAATACACTACTAAAAAGGAATATCTAACCCCGGCATAACAACTACTACGTTCATTGCAATACTTAACTTGAGTAGTACTCATATTACGCGAAAACGCGTCTAGCATGCTGTAGTCCCGAAGTACGAAGTGGTGTAGACATGATCTACCGTCGGCCAACCCGCGTAACTCGAAGAGGAACACTGCACACTTGCTCGGGCTGGGGACAAACATTTATACGCGAAAACGTGGCTCGGGAAGGTTAAGGAGACGGTGGGAATAGCGGAGAGGCGTATGGAAGGTGCCAGAGTGTGCGAGGCTGAATTCGTTGCCAGTAGTAGCCACCAGATAGCGCTCGGCCGCGCCAGGAGCGCCGCGCGCCTCTCTTCAGTATAGCTCAGCGCTTGGAAGCGTTCAGACGTGCGCCACCCCGAGAGGGCTTAGGGGGAGGGGGGACGAAGAAAACCAAAGTACCTTTTTCTGCAGTAGAAATATTGCCTCTTCAAATAGTAACTCCAGTTTAAACAAAATAACAGTTTATTAATCTGGGCTACCAAATACAGACGTGGCAAATGACCAAGCAGACTTGCTAACCAAGTTCATTAACGTCATGTAGTTCTGTAAACACACCAACCCCATAATAGCAGCATTCAATTGTACTTCAGAAAATTGTAGGCATCACACAATTCACCAGCTGGCGGGACGAAAAACAATCGTTCAGGCAGGATAGTCTTTGGCAGGACAACAGGAGTACTCGCATAAAATTGCTTGAGTTTGCTAATTGACACGCTTGTCAGACTTGAAGCAGGACTTCAATAGAATATTTAAGTCTAGCCTCCACGTAAATCTTTTTGCGAAAAACAGGTGGCCCTAGTCATAACGCTCATATTCTAGAACAATATCACGGTTTACGAATCAGTTATCCAGAGAGGTGATCACTGGGCACTGAGCGCGCAGTGTACATTAACCACCAGAAATAGTAGAATTTCTGTGCGTGATATGATATGCACAGTTGTGTACTGCGATTCTGTCGCTCGCCGGCAATCCCAAGCATAGCACAGGTGTGTATTGTGTGAACAGCAGGCTGAGAAGTGGCCAGGCCAAGGACGCAGTTCGTCACGGATTATTTTGCCCGATTCGTTCTGAACTTCCCCCACCACCTTTGGCCTACTTGGCCGAAGGCTTTTGCTCCATTGGACCAGCGCAGCGACATGTCCCATCAGCCTCCGCCACATGTTTTTTTTTCTTCCGACAATAGGCCCAGGTCTAGAGCCTGGAGGCGTTGGCAGCACACAGAATTGCCGTCCCGCTAATGTGGCAGGGCGAAAATTGCTGGTTGCGAGTGAAAAGCACTGGGGGTGCGTATTGAAATGGGCAGCGTACGACAAGGTACCACTCCGAAAGCGTCATTGTACTTTAGTGATGTATTGAACAGCACTAGCTAGGAAACTCATGGATACAGGCTGCATTGCTACGTGTTGTTTTTTATTCCAACGATTATTGCGATACCGAAGTTTTATTATTTCGTTAAGTAAACTGGAAGGATTAATGTTGTGCAGAACTGTAATTAAACGTAATCAGTAACGAGTTTAATATTTAAAGGACGCAAAAACAGTTCCCACTGCCATCTCTTTAGTAACATTTTACATTTCCGTATCAGCCTAATAATCTTAATAATTGTAGTGCAAATTAGTGCCATTTTCACTATCATAAAGGTGTGTAATACCATCATAGTTTTAAATACTCCTCATTTTGAAGTACCTAGCCTACATATATTAACCATCATAATTTTTATCAGTTATATTTTGCGTCACGAAAATTGCGTAAAGTTTTAATTTATATTATGAAGTTGTATCCGGATGGGGTTGTAAATCTTGCTTAGGAGAACGTGACTTTTGTTACCAGCGCATGGCTGATAGCGAAACAAAATCAAAATGTAAACTGGATGTTAACGTTATTACAGCATCGTGGTGAATAAAAACTGCCTTATTCCATTTGATACCTACTTTTGTGCGCCTCTCACCGCCCCTCCCCCACATGTGTGGCCATTTTCTGAATATGTGTTTACAAACGTATTTGTTTTTGCAATAGAATGTACGTTTCTATTTTTCAACCAGTGTTAGTTTGGTGTGGTGCTCGGTTTAACGTCGGGCGTACGGAAATGCAACCGAGTACATTTCGTTACGTTTGATCCGCCGCGTTCGGGTGACTGTGGATTCATTGTGACCTGAAGTGGCGGCGATCCCCGTACCTATTCCAGCAAACACCGTCGAGATCTTTAATACCTGTCGCACCATCTCGCCACCGAACCGATAGAGCTTAGAAGGGCAATAATTAGGAAATTAATCTACAGTGGTTCACATTTTCCATACCGCAGAATTTTGTGTAAATTTCTGCTTACAGAGCGTGTTTGTTTTGTTACCCAGATGTTGTCGGGTGGTTGCGTTTCCGTTGAAATGTTTCCACCTGAATCGTTTGAATCATCATCAATTAGGAAGTAAGGTTTGTACTCTCTGCTTCATGTATCTTGGCAAGATTTTGAAAGTTCGGCGAAAGTGGTGCCAATGTTTACTTTTCGTGTATGTATTTTTTCATCATCAGCTGGTGCGTCAAGTGGCGGCTGTATATTATTTTATAAACACGCTGTCAGCTAATCCACTTTCAATTGTAATGTTCCACGTAAAACAAAATGCATTAATTCATCTAGGAACTCTTTCTTATCCGCGTATCTTCTGCTAGTCAGATTGCGTCGGCAGTGCAGTCAGAATAGCCAACGTAATATTAATTTTCATTCGTTCATGCATCAGCTGATACAGGATTTTTAAATGGCACATTGTTTATTTCGTATACGTCAAGTTGCCACTCTCTGACCGTCACAATCTTGCCAAGTTATATGATGACACAATGATACAGTGTGTACGTTGGTACCAATACAATTAAGCAGAAATATGCCGTGTGTCACTCCAGGCGAATGTTGTCTCAGTTCCCTGCCCTGTGCTGCCGTATAAAAAGACATGCACCTAATAAATAAGCAAATAAGATTTTTTAAAATAGTAAGAGGGATAGAAAGAGAGAGAGAGAGACGTGAACAACGAAACGTAGACAAGCTGTTGCATAAAGTTGCGGTGGAAAGTGAGTTTTTACCGCTGCCGACCTCGCGAGGCAAATACGCCTCCGGTTTTCCGACCACTTGAAAGTCTTCCTGCACTGAGTCGAGGTGATTCTGGTTCCCACTGACTTCTCTTTCTCTCTCTCTCCCCCCCCCCCCCCCCCCCCCTGAGAGCTGCGCCGACGTTTGTTGATGACGCAAACAGACGTAATCCTGTTACGCGAGGGTCTGCCGAACCCGAAGACGACTTCCTGTGTCTCGGAACTGCTGCCTTGTGCATGGACTGCCGCAGACTTTGCCCCGTATACATTCCTTTTCTCACCCCCCCCCCCCCCCCTCAAGAAGACTGATCCTGCCCGATTGGTAGCAAGCAGTGCTGCCACTCGAGCGATTTATAAAAACCCCAGATTGCCTACTGGAAGAAACCCATACCTTTAGAAAAAAACTCAGATCGCAAATTACCTTAAATTTAATTAAAATGTTATACACAAATTTTGGATACACGTTTCAACTTTACAAGACTGACTTGACTTAAAAAAATATTATCTGTAAAGACGTAGAAAGAAAACATATAATCACAATATAGAATTTTGATGATACCATTTATTTTCAGCTGGCGGTTAACTTAATTCACTCATTAGTGTCGCAAAAATATTTACACCAACTTCATAACCATTTTTGCCATAAAAATTTACAACTTGCAAGCAAGATGCATAAGCACAAAAGGAGGGAAAATAAAAACCATAACAAATGAAAAAAAAATCGTATCAAAGACTACATAACACATCACGAAGACGGTAAATAAATAAACGAAAATAATTTGCATTGAAAACTTACAGCTACTGATGTTGCCAACGTGTTAATATTGTAAATGCCGCAAAGAACTAATATAAACACCAAACTCAAACCACAATACAATCGTCTGCATTTTTATTTATTACATACTATCGATTATTACTATTTGTAAAGTTCTTAAAATAAATTTCCATGGTGTATGTGAACAACATTTTAATATTTAAGAATTTATTGTAAAAACCCAGACTTGTTCAGATTGTGATTTAAAAAATTCAGAAACCCAGGGGACTTTTAAAAACCCCAGATCTGGGGGGGAAAACCTATGAGTGGCAGCACTGGTAGCAGGTCGGCGTGTGTTCGTTTCCCAGAACTAGCAAGCACGCGGTTAACTTGAGTTACGTAAATTTTGCTACGTTAGGCCAGACGAACTTTGTATTCGTTGTGAGTATAGGTAGGGGCACCTGTTTTTCGCGGAAATATTTCAGGACACGTTGTGACCTAACGCTCAACCACTTTCGTGACGATTGGATCATTTGAATTGCTACGCGTCGTATCCGTCTGCCTGCGAATCACGGACGGTCAGTATCGGAGGAACTTAATTCTCATTGGTTCCCTCATGTAACATACTGTCTTCACACAAAGACAAGCGGTCAACAGTCAAATGAAGACTGCAAGTGTGCACATACGATATATTGAAGTCTAGCCTCTGCGTAAATATTTTCGCGAAAAAAAAAAAAAAAACCAGGTGGCCCTAAGTATAGGCTGTTATTGGTAATACTGTTCACTTTTGAAAGTCCTGCGTTAAGATCTACTTGTGCGCATACTGTATGTTCTTCCACCATATGTAAAATTCACATTGCAATGGGTCTGATTACTTTATTCATGAATCGGTCGAAAGTAACTGTAAAATTATTAGAAAAGTAAATAATTATCTTACAAATTTGCTAATTCTTACACTTGTATACATTAAAAACACCAAACAACAAAAGAAATTAATTAATTACTCACAAATATTTACCCAACGCCTTTAATTCAATGTTGAGACAGTGACATTTTAGGAAGGTTGATTTCAGAAGTGTTTGATTAAACCGTACAATAATGATTGCATTCTTCTACGATGCTATCCGTGACTATAAGCTAGCGTGTAAGAAATTTACTTCGCTAATAGGCTACTTCTTTAAACTATTAGGTCCCTGGTTCGAATACCGAATAGGCCATTTCCCTCCGCTATTCTTAGCCAGTAACTCGTCAGCCGATAAGCATGGAAGTGGGATGCCAATATTCCTCATAAAAATTAACATACATAAATTTCAGTTTCATTTTTATAACAGTGTTTCTTTGCATGCTCAGACGTAAGACGCGGGATAGGTGCCATCAGATTTATTGAAGTTGTAATAAATATGGTTTCACCCAAGTTGAAATCAGACATGCCGGGTAAGTTAAAGTAACACAAGGTCTTTGTTGTTTTTTGGACTCGTTCTCGATATTTCTCGTAGTGGACACATTGGTATTGTTACAATTTCTCTTTCTGGAAACTAAGTGGGTTATACCAAATTCGTTAAGGGACGGAGGTCTTAATCAAATGAAAGAATTAATTATAATTTTCTTATTTTATTTACAATAACTACAGCGAAATTCTCTGAACTCAAAATCTCGCAATAAATGGATATCACTAACTGTTCCCAACTGACACCAGATCAATGAAATTAAATAATTAAAGGTCAGTCCCAATAGACAGTGTATCAACCTATTCAGATATTCTGTAAAATATGTGTTCAAATTGACAGTTCGGACATTTACAATAAAATCAGTATTACACTTCCATTCAGTCCCACCTCAATTCAGTCCATGTCCCACCAGTTGCAATGTTCCACAGTGCTCTAAGCGCCCTCACGCACAGTAGGCTTCACTCGTCGGTTTCACACCCCCACATCCATTCACGCCACGAACACCTCGCCCGCCGTCGTCCCGCAATCTCCAGTAGTCGTCCACACTGTACTTAGCTCGCGCACACTCGGCCAGGCGGCCTCAGTCAAAGACTGCCGGCCACTGGGTTGCGGCAGTATATATAGTGTCTTAGACTTCCACCTGGAATCTTCCCCAATTCGCATGATGCGTCGCGGAGGGACGAGGCACCAGCCAGTCTCACCAGAACGTTCTTGCATCGCCACCAGACCCGTCGAAACCTCCAGCAGGGGAGAAGGGCCGTGACGCAAGCAAGGCACCGAGCAGCGCTACAGCCCGAGGGCCGCTGTCCATTATTCACAGGATTCCCAGAAGGGGATGCAACCGGCTGCGAGGTCATCATTCCAGGAACAGGGGAGGGCAAGGTGGGTCTTCTACCCAGGCGTGGGGCAGCCGAGCTGGCGACAGCTGCAACGTGTAACAGTATGTTGGCCATACATGTGTTCACCGTATCAAAGGGGGCTAAAGTAATTGGTCTTTCTCTCCCTCCCTCCCTCCCTCTCTCTCTCATATTAATTTATTTATATAGTTTCATAAGCATACTGGTAAATGTTGACAATAGAGCTTACCGCCTCTGGCACCACTTTGGTATTCAGATGGTCTTACGTTAGGAAAAGTTCCCCTTCCCAGTTTCGTCATACACCACACTCTAAGAAATTATTCGGAAATTTACCATACCAGTGTACATGCTTAGAGAGAAAGCGGGAACTGTACCTTTTTCTTCTATACATTCATTCTAGCGTTCCTACATTTGCTCAGGAGACAGTCAAATGCGTAGGTAAATTCCCAACTTTGTATAGTAGCGACGCAAAACATTCCTATATATGCAGCTTGATGTGTGGTATTAGGTATTTTCATTACAGTTTTGGAAGTTTACCAGAAAATTTTTACAGTGATTGTCTCTCCAGTGTTTTTTATTCAGTATTATAGCTAATCGTACGGTTGTTTACATACAAGTAAACATTCATACATGTTTACAGTGCTTCATATGACATCCATTTCGTAACCCGCGCTTCGAACACGGAATCTAAGCGACCATTTAGCGACGGAAATAGACATAGGTCTCGACAGCAATTATTTCCTCAAGGCCTCGTCTCCCACATGCTGTTTACACATCGCATCAGCCTGAAGCGTTCAGCAACACGTGAGTGGTGAGATACGCGCTGTAAAGCAGAATGGAGCACCGTGTTCTTATTCTGGACAGTTCGATTTTGCTTCCGTAGGATCTGTTTCCAGTGGACTGACTTGACCCGGCCCAGTTTACTGGCTGTCCTAGCCTTTGGATGTATGTGGAAAAGCACTGCAGAAAAAAAAAAAACTCTTATACTCTATAAAAATTGTTGTGTACTTTTTATTTCCTCTTAACGAGTTCTTTGCTGATCTAGCGTTTTTGCAGAGGTCGCAACACGTTATCTGAGTGAGTTCAGTCGCGTAACTTGGCGCAGTGTGTTCTGAGACGAGACCACAGATTGACAGTTTAAATCATTATATGTTCGCGATGGAATTATTTTTTTTAATAAGACTTTCACAACAACTCATTTGACATTATAAACCCAGCGGGAATAAAACAAATTGAATATGTGACTTACGATGCCGTAGAAGTAGCGCAACTCAAGTGAAATACATATGTTTATACTGGCGCACCTAACCACGTGTACAGTGCTACGCCAGCTCCTGATTAAAGTGTGTTCCTAGTAAAAAAAATTAAGACGCTCCAATGTTACATCCGGCTGTAGAAGCATTGCGACGGCAATGGGAAAAAAATTAGACTATTCACGGTAGAGAGAGCCCTTTTTAAGGCCCTCCCAACATACATCAAGCACTAATAAATATACTTCATTCCAGTCTCGGACGTTAATTAATGAGTGTGGTGAAACACATACACTGTGTTCATTAGTCACATGGCAATGTTTATATTAAAAGTAGGTGGAAGGATAGAAATTGGCTTACAGGAGAGATTTAGCAGGGTCCTAAAAAGTGCTCACTTTACAGTGAATCGCCTATAACAAGACTCGCGCGTACTCTGTTCCCTTATAATTTTAGACTTTTACAATTGGTTTTTAATACAGTAGTATGTCCAGAAAAAGTACGACATTGTCGCTATAGTTTAAAACACTGATCTACATAAGAATAAATATAGTAGGTCTAGTCAGAGGGCTATTTAAAGCCATTTGTGCTGATTTAGACACTTTCCAACGACCACGTTTATATTCCAGTAACGAAATTTTGTAAATTGGTGCGGCCGCGGTGGTGTAGTGGGTAGACTGCTTGCATCCCACTCAGGCGAACCGGGTTTGATTCCCGGCGGGGCCGTACCCGGATTTTCGAACGTGGGAATCCTGCCGAACGATGCCGTTGGTCACGGAGTTTTCTCGGGGATCTCCCGTTTCCCGCATCGTTCCATTCCGGCGCTTCTCCACGCACACCTCACTTCGCCCTCATCGGCTCTCAAGACCTCGATATTAAGAGCCGCCCAACTGTCTTTCCATTTGTAAATTGGCATCAAAATATAGACTTCTAATTTCTTTCTTAAAATAAGTTGGTTCCAATTTATTTTTTAATAAGAGTAGACACAATTGCACGTTAAAACATAGGCTACGTACAAACTAGTGCGAAGTGTGGGGTCGTGATAGATTGCACACAATTCTGTGGCACTTCAGACTTGACTGGAAAGAAACTAATACTTACAAGCGTTCGTCTTAGTAGGTTTGCCTTGTCTAACACACTTCAACGCACATATCTCATTTAAGGGGAATGGTGTATTAAAGCAGTATATTTAACTATTTTCGTTACAAGTTGTTTTCCAAAGTGTTTATCGAAATTTTCGGCTCGACAAGACGTAAATAATAGTTTTCTGCGCCTTTTTACGTTGTTATATATTCACTGCGTTCATTATTCTCGGAGCACTGATGGAAGAAAAGAAATATTTTTTTCGTTACCTTCAATCAGTGCTCCGAGAATAACGAACGCAGTGAATTCGTAACAATGTAAGATGTTCAAAACTGTTATTTACGCCTTGTCGAGCCAAAAATTTCGAAATATCCTCTGCGAAACAAGTTGTGGCAAAAATTATGTAAATGTACGGTAATCGTGCCCCATCCCCTTAACGTAGTGTATTATAAACTTTTCGTGGACGCTAACAACTTCGTGTGTAGTTTCTTTTTTTCCGTGGCGTGAATCAGGCCTGTCAGTCTCGACGTGATGCGCTGGGAAAGTTAAACATGCCCGAGTCGTTTCCATTGAAAGTTCACGTTACAAACATACCAAAAGTGCTTATTTTAAAAGTAGTATTTCACTCGTCTGTTCCCTTGCTTCCTCTCTCCGGTCCTCTCCCGAAAATATACACATAACTGTAGTGTGTTCGTGGTTCCGGATTAAAAATACTTGAGGCCACCACTGGCTCCTTTGCCGGGCGGTGTCCTATCTCCATCGCGCGCTTGTATTCCTCGGGTTTATCTGCCGCTGTGTGGCGAGATTGCGCACAAACACCGATAAAGCCGCATGGAACACGCTTGTTTGAGGATCCTAACCTAGTAGTGGGCGATAACAGGAGGGTGATGTGTGCTTATGGGGAGCTGTGCCCTATCTGCGGCGTTCCGTGGTATTTACGAGCCTTGTGTAAAACGTATCAGGATACGCGTATTTACGATGTTACTCCTCTCGTTTTTGGTTAGAATGGAGCATTAAAAAATGTTGTGGGGGGGGGGGGTGAGTTAGTAAACTCGAATTACTGGAGATCGCACGTCTCGAAAGAGAAAGGGGAGCCGCGGTGGCTGAGCGGTTAGATTGTTCGCCTCCCACCAAGGCGAACCGGGTCCAATCTCCGGCCGAGTCACTCCCGGATTTTCACACGCAGGAATCGTGCCGTACGATGCCGCTGGTTGGAGGTTTTTTTTTCTCTGGGATCTCCCTTTTCTCCCGCCCTTGCATTTCGGGGCTGCTCCTTACCTCGCTTCACCCTCACATCGGCTCTCGAGACTTCGATGTAAAGAGTCGCCTAAATCTCTTTGGTCATTCACCCTGTTCACTCGAAGGAGAACGAAGCAATATTTCCGGTTTAACTGTCATTGGATGATTCGGGAAGAAAACTTTGTCCATCGGCGAAAAAATCCACTCGAATAGTAACGTATTAATTGAATTTAGAATACGCGTAGAGGAATAACTCCTGAATAACTGCTTCGGGAAATAAATGTGTCTCTAATACATGGGCGTCACCAGCTATAGAATTTTGGTGGGAACCTGAACCGTATTGAAAATCAATTTGCACCTTTCACTCTATTAAATATGCAAGTAATATTAAATTGTAATAATTATTTCAAAATTTTAAAGGAATGTTTCGTAAAATATATGGTTTTACAGCAAATGAAAGAGAACGAAAACACTTAATTTCTATTAAAACAGTTGCAAAGGTTTTTTTTTTCTTAATTTGGACCTAGAAATAAACGTTGCAGTAACTTGTCTAATATTAACTGAGTCCAAGGTGTCATTGTGGACATGGAACTTAAAAGGAACAACACTTTATTTTATATGTTTTCCTGAGTATATAGATTGTGACATGGCTGTCAATACAGCGTAATTACCACCTAAATAAAGGAAAGTCACATAACACAAGGTCAAGAGAGGCTAATTATTGATGTGGGGGAGGGGGTTCCCCCTCTTTCTCTTCATTTACGACACTCATGTAATGGAAATGGAAGTTGTCACAGCGGAGTGACGATTTCCTTTATTTCCCGGGTATTTTTACTTCCGCCTGTTATGTGTAAGAACCAGACATTGGCTGCTTCTGAATACAGGCAGTATTTGAATAGTTGGTTTCAGGCTCTTGGTAATTTCAGCAGTTATCACCAGCCCTCCAGTATTAGGCTTCTCAGTTAGATCTCAGGCGGGAAGCTTTCGTGTGGAGGACATGGCGGGCATTTGCCATGTTGGAGGAAGGGGGGAGCCATGGGGGTTGCATCCTGCCCCTCCGCCATTTTTTGACCTTAAGGTTGTAAACAGTTTGTAGTAAAACTATCAATTAGCCTTAAAATGTGATAACACAATTGCTTTAAAAGATTATGTATGTTGTATTGTGAAGTAATTTTATATTAGTATTTGCCCTAATTAACACGTGCGTCATATGACCTCCCTCCGTTCGCTTCGGTTAGTGTAACCCCTCATTCCTTAAGAAATTTCTATCTACACCACTGACCATTGCGTGTGCGAAGAGTAGGGATCTGGTTTTCGGGGCGCTCTCGTTTTCTGCCCTCTCCCTTCAACCGTTGCTCCGCCTGTATCTCCTCGTTCACCCCTCCGTATCTTCGGGCTGCCGGGATAAACACATCCATCCTTCGGGTATCGTTCACCCCTCCGTATCTTGGGGCTGCCGGGATAAACAGATCCGTCCTTCGGGTATGGCAGCCGGCTTCACGTAAGCACAAGTGCGTTGACTTGGTTCAACTTCAAAGGAGGACAGTATTTAGTTTCAGGTTTGCTTCCTTAAAATGTGCTGTAAGCTATAGATACAAAATGCCCAAATTAACGCTTAGGCAAGCTTTATTGATATAGTTGAATGCTACTAACCGCAGTAAAATATTTATTTAATATAATTTTTGCAGTATCTTTAGTGCGTGGACAGGCGGAGTAATACAAACTGCCTCCCTCGGAATGGACAATATGTAAAGGCCATGCTACAATCGAAATAACTATCACCATAGCCATATACATACTCATAACCGTTGCCATTATATTAATCTTTCGCTACAATTGACGTAAAACCGTATGTTTTCGTTTTTTTTTGGCCAACAAGTTTTTCACTTCCATATTGGAACATTTTACGAATAGTTGGTTTTAACCAACTTGGTTGACATTTCAACCTTTTTTTTTATGTAGACGTCTCGTTAGTTAACTGTTTTGATGTATACAGAACATAGTGGTAGCCGTCGGAGTCCTTATTCCTACAAACCACACACTAAAGAAACAAACACACGAAAGGGAAAAATAGTGATGATTGGAATCAAATTTTTCAGTTTCATGGTCGTAATTGTACAGTTGTGAAAGTGAATTTCACGTGTGTAGTAATAAGCGTGGATTCTGATTCGGTACGCACAGTTTCTTGCACAAGAAAATTAAAAGTTCGCCACCTTGTTACGAAGGTGTTCGTTGGCAATAGGTATGGGTATTTTTATGCGTGGTTGTAGCAAGCACTATTGTACAGAAGGTACTCTCAACTTTTGCTGTTATTGGTGTGCTTATAGTTATGTCGATTATAGTTAACTGATGCCAGCAGCAAATTAGGAATACTAGTTCATTGGGGTAAGTATTGACGCAGTGGTAGTTTCAGAATTTCTAAGGTATTGTTTTTTTTTTACACGCGGGAAAAAGGGACACACAGTGTGCAAAAAAGAAAACATGGAGCAAGGATTTAAAAACTGATCTGTTCACTGTGCTCTAACTACAGCAGAGACGTGACACAGGGTAACAGTTAACTTTTCTGGACGCACCATTGTTCTTGTATTGTATTCTCCTGGCCAGGCAGCGTGAATTCAGCCATGTCGGGTGACAGGAATTTAATCGCCCTGTCTTACTGTCGTGATCAGCGAATTTTGTACGCCCTCTTATATTGTTTTTTTTTTTTTAAATCTCCTTCAATTTAGAAACTACTTTCACAGAAGAGAAAATGTTAGAAACATTGAAAGTTGGTTGCTTTGGTAGCCTCGCGAAACCTAGAGTAAGCTAGCATAGTTAATAGTGATTTCTTATTATTAATGCGTTCGTCAGAGGGATGTTAAGGGACGGAAGGCGACAATAATTAAATTTTAATCGAAACTTAAAAAAGACGTGACCTAGGCTAAACTCGAACTTCGGGTGTCACGCTTGATAGAATAGTCGTGGTTTCAATCCAAACAATATCATAATTCGCTCCGCTTACATGGCAGAGCGAAGTGGCGTAATGGACTCGCATTCGGGAGTACACGGGTTCGTTTCCCAGTCCCGCCATCGTGATGTTGGTTTTCCGAAATCTCTCCGGGCGAATGCTGGGATGGTTCCTTAATACAGGCAGTGGCTGTTTTATTCCCCGTTCCTGTATCCCCGAGCTACTTGCTTCGTCTCTAATGACTTCGCTATCGAAGGGACGTTAATTCCTAAACGCTGTTCACGGTAAAATGAGCACTTTTGAAATCAACCTTATAAAAAGTCACTGCTCCTACCTGCATTATTTTAACGGGTGCCCTGAGTGACATGCGTCCAGTAAAGTTGGTCACGATGGAGGGAAAGTAGTTCCATATAACTACGTTGAATAAAATGTGGTAAATGACCATTTGTGACGACTTAAATTATTTATTTCGCTTTCTGTTTTTTTTTTTTTTAGTGCATCAACATTTAAAATTAAGCAGATTTGAGAAATATTTACTTTTATAATAATTTCACAATTTTACTGGACCGATGCATGAATAAAGTGATGATGCCCATGACAATGTTAATTTTACATAAAGCGTAAGAATACACAACATGCATACAAGCAGATCTTAAGCAGGGCTTTCAAAAGTGCTCATTTTACCGTCAACAGCCTATACCTTCTCGCATGCATGTATTTTATAGTTACTAACCATTTCCAGCCCAATGATGCCATATGAAATTGAAACATTTTCTCTTTCACTTCGTATGTGTTGTTAGTTCTGTTGAAACTGGTATTATTGGTAGTCACCCTAACCGGGATTGTCTTAGACTGTAGTCTGTGGATATCTCTGGCTTTGACGTGGCTATAAATAAAGTGTATATAGTCTATTCGCTGTTTCTTCACACTTTTCGAATCAAAAATTTGAAAAACCTCACCCTATGTATTACGTTTTGGTAATTTCCTAAATATGCCATCTATCACACGCGCTTTATACTTGGGTTAGCATAAAAGTATCTTATTTTTGGTTAAATTGAACTTCTACTTACATACTATCTACAAAATTGAATATTTCGTTTATAATAATATGAATAAAAACAGAGAGAAAATAGGTGTGTTGGCAATGCGTGGTAACAAATAGTTCTTATGCAAAATATTATTACGCTGAGTGCTCATGAATGAGGCGCGTTGTCGATTTGGTGTAATTTTTTAGACTTGGTCAAACTTTGTTTGCATGAGGCGGAGGAATGTTCTGGAAGTAGAACTGTAGCAACGCTTCAGACAGTCGGAAACCCGTGAATGGACTGAATACTAGATGCACTGCAGTAGATTGAAATTTCCCAACCTCGGTCCAGTTTTGATGACTGACGTGTCAACTACAAATTGGGAATATCGCTTCAGATCTCGGTGGAGCATGCAATCGCTATATTCTATTCGTGGTTTCTTCACACACATTTTGAAACAAACCTGTGAATAATCACGCCATGCATGACGCGTATGATTCTTTCCTAAATATACCATGCATCACGAGCTTTTTATATTTCTGTTGACATTAAAATACCTTATTTTTGGTTAAATTATACTTTACGTATAAATTATGATATTTCAGTGATAATTAATATGAATAAAAACAGAGGGAATGTAGATGTAGGTGAGTTGGTAATGCCTAGTAAGAAATAGCTCTTATATAAAGCATTGTTACGCAAAGTGCGCACGAATTCGGTGCGTTGTCCCTTCCGTGTAATTTTCTATACTTGGTTTATCTCTGCATGTATGAGGCGGAGGAATATCCTGGAAGTAGATCTTTCGCAAGAGGCTTCAGAAAAGTTGGACGTAACCGAGAATGGACTGCGTTTGCCACATTCCAGCCAAACGCCGCGCCAGTCTGACGGCATGAACACCTCCGTTTCTGACTGTCCCTAGGCAGGCGCCGATGTGTCGCCACCGTCGCGTCTACCTGCCGCGTCTCAGGTAAGCAGACCGTATAGCGCGACGTGCCTGCGAGCTGTAATCCGATTCGCCGCCTCGTAGAAAGCTTTGCCGTGTCGTAGGGCTACCTTCACTCGTCCCATTCCCAGTTTTCCATCTCTTGTGGTAAGATCAACTACCCGTGCTTTCCTCGTAATTTCTCACCCTCTGCTTATTTCGTATGTATGTTGCTTGCAATATCCGAAACCAATGTTCATTTTACACGACTTTTGGTGCCGAGGACACTAGTCATTCTTAAACGCTGCCATTTGTGCCTCCTTCTCGGTGTAATATCCAAACACTGGACTTCCATGACCATTACATCATAATGAGTTGTCAAACCTTACGATCTTGTCAGCTTCAGAGACCCAGCGACCCTTGGCTTAATTTGTAACTGTCAAAACTAGTACATGTATGGGATATGATAAGCCTGATATGGCTCGATAGTGGCGAGTCGGGATCCAGATTCGTTTATCGACATGCGCAGGCAGTATGATTTTTTTTTTTGTTCTCTGTTGTAGTTATCATGGGGCATTCTAAGGTAATTTTTGAAATCATCAAGATGATCCTCTCTAGTACAGTACAGTAAATTTAAATGCCAGGTTTTTCTAGCAACCAGTTCTTAGTTCATGTTTTCTACTTTCTATTCTTTGTCTTCTGGAACACGCCATATTCGTCCAGGACGATCGCTGCATCTGCATCCTTCTTCGATAAAATTATTTTGAATACTGAAATGTACGTGCTAACTTCGGAGACTGTCTCGTCTGTGTTCAAACATATCTGAGACTGGCTTACAAGCAAAACTCGCTGTGGTGGCGTGCCACCACATCGCCCCTCTGCCAGGGATGGACCCACGTCACGAAAAACCATCCTGTAGACGGGCGGGAAAGCGGACGCGCCGACCGGAGCTTGTAGCTGGTGGAAGAGGCAGAGGTTTCCTGTCGGCGACCTGGGGAGCTGTAGGTGTCCCCAGTTCTGTGTGGCTGGGATGGGTTTTGTTAATATCTTTTGGGCAAATCTTCATCGGTGGTGTATGCCGGTTTGAGGCGATTGACAGAGGCTGTGATGTGTGGGCCATTCATCTGGAGGGTTGCAGTCTTAGACGTCCGACGCATCACTGGAAAGGGGCCTTCATTAGAAGTCTGAAGACATCCCTTTGGCACCTCGCGACGGATGACGACTTCTGTTGCTAGGTCCTTGAAGACAAATGGCTTTCGTTCTCCAAGCCGTGCCGAGAGCCACCAACAGGTCGGAGGTTACTGAAGTGTTGCCATAATTCTTTGATAAGACCTGTGGCGTCCATATGTTGAGAACTGGGGTGAGCAACCAGGAATTCTCCAGGCATCCGCGGCGGTTACCCATACACTATGTCAGTAGAAGATGCGTGCATGTCCTCTCTCCAGGTTGCTCTGATTCCCAAGCGTATGGTGGGAAAAATGCCCACCCAGTGCTCTACCATGTGGCAACATATGGCCGCCTTGAGCTGCCAATGCATGCACTCGACCATGTCATTAGCAGCGGGATGGAATTCTGTGGTCTCAAACGACTTGTGCCAATCAGGCTGTTGAGATCCCTGAAAAGTGTAGACTCGAACTACTTACCCTGATCAATTGTGACCTGTAGTGGTGTGCCAAAGCGAGCTATCCAAGTGATGTAGAATGCTCGGACCACTGTTGAGGCTTCGATGTTCTTTACAGGTACTGCTTCTGGCCATCTGGTGAAGCAGTCAACGATCGTCGTGCAATAAGTGGAAGCATTGCGAAACCGGCATGGGACCAACTAGGTCGACATGGACATGGTCGAAACGAGTAAAAGGTTTGCAGGAACGAGCCCACTGGTGATAAAATATGCCGAGAAATTTTTGCACGCTGACATGGAAGGCAGGAACATGCCCACCGCCGGCAGCCAGACATAACTGATGGCCATACAAAGCATTGAGTGACTAACATGGTAGTAGTTTCGATGCCTGGGTGCGCCAGCTGGTGGACCACATTGAAGGCTGTCTGGCGAAATGGTGCAGTGATGTAAGGTGGTTCAGTGATGTAAGGTCGCGCAGTAGGGGTAGAGACATCGCAGTAGACCTCGAATGGCGATTCTTGTAGGCTTAAGTTTTTTAGCTGCAGGTCAGAATCCTTCTCCAGGAGCTGCATTGATTCTTTATCCTATGCCTGTGAAGCAGGAAGGTGTTTCACTGATTCGAGTAGTTGAATTTCACTGTGCAGCTGGTTCATTTTTATATGTTGAAAATATATCATTTACCTATTAAATAATGAAGCGATGTTATGATACGCTATATTTAAATACACGAGTTAGTGATTTCCAATTCGAGCGAGGTCCATATTTATTGAAAACCATTTACCTTCACGCTGTGTGCCTCCTGCATGTTGTGTATAGTCCATTCGCGGTTACTTCCAAATTTCTTGAAGTCTTGTTAAAATTATACTTCCAGGATATTCCTCCGCCTCATGCAAACAAAGTGTAACTGAGTGTAGAAAAATTACACCAAAGAGACAATTCATCACCGCATTCGTGTGCATAATAACTATTTATTTTTAGGAATCACCAACAATTTTTTTTATCTCTGCATATATTCATATTAAGTATAAATGAAATATGATAATGCATATATAAAAATAAGTAAAACCAAAAAATATGGTATTTTGTACCAACACAAGTATAAAATATTAATGGAACATGGCATATTTAGGAAACAACCAAACATGTAATGCATGGAGTTATTTTCAAAGGTTCCCCCCCCCCCCCCAAAGTGTGAATAAACCACGAGTAGACTATAACAGTAATTTTCTATTCTGCCCACTTAACGGCTGATGTGCCTGCTCGCGCACCACACAATACAGAAGCTTGTAAAAGAGCATTTACGGAGCAGGTATCCTGTACCGAATGGTTCGGAGACTATACTGTAAATAGGTCCCATCGGCCTTAACTTTTGTGCATAACAATACGACATGAACCCAGACTTTGACTTCGAAATTTTGCTGTGTACATTGGCACAAACTTTCTCGGCGATGAAGTTGTACGGTTTTGCTCGTCGTCACGCTGTGGCGTGCCGGAGTCGCATCAGCGGGGAAATGGCTTCCCGGCATGCGACCGCTAAAAATGACCTGTGTTTCAGAAATACCACAATGCCAGGTGCCTTGCGGGGATATTTTTGAATACGGTACAGAAGGAAAGACACTTCTTATCGGCCCATTTACTGGTCATGCTTAAGCATTGCTCTGGCAGTGGTTTGCTTTTGCTTGGGTGAACATTCATAGATCTCGATTCCTCGCTTTTTTTTTTCACACTATGTTGCTCCTAATTTCCTTGCGTGGTGTTAGCGACCTTTTAACTTGAATGCCCGTTAATTCTAGGCGCTACACACCTTCCTTGATGTTAGAGATTACTTTGCGGTCCTTTCATAAATGGAAAACTTTAACATTTGACTTTACGTTTGCTTCTCGACATGTTTCCTGTGGAGCTTGACACAATATAACTTTCAAAGATAAAGCCAATTACTCTTGACTTTATAATTTCGAATAGTTGAAACTTAAAGCCAAAGTCAAGCAGCCATGGCGAGACATTATCAGAGATTGTTTGGAATAAATTTACCATTTGTTTATAGTTTAAGAGCCGGTGAGAGATCGACTTACACCCATCTGATAACCAGATGAGACATATATATATATTTTTTTATTAATTAATGAACACACCTATGATAGCTTGCCTATTGCAAAGCTGTCATGACTATTTTTAATTAAATTAATTTTAATTACTTTTTTCATCACCTTCTCTCTATTGATAACCAACCAAATTTAGTCCCAAATGGTAATTTTCTATATGGAGAATATGCCAAGGTAGGCTTGCTTATTTATTTCCGGTCATAGCTACCTGGCAAGCAGGTATGAACAGGTAAATCAATATAGGTAACTACACCGAGCTGATAACCAATCGAAATTGGTATCAAAATAAAGATTATTTAATAACAAATATAATGGTATAGGCTTGCCTGCGAAAAATCGGTCATAGAATATTATTGCCGTGCGTTAAAGTTTTAAAATCGGAGCAATTAAATATGTGCGAGAGAGGGAGTAGAGCGCCCGAAGTCTGTGCGACAGAAGAGGATACAACATAGCAGCTGTGCGAGACGTGTCCGTTGAATGTACCCGAGTGCGCATGCTCTTTTACATGCGATTAAGGGGGACAACGTTTATTTACTGTCAAAAATGAATTTGGAGTCGCGAATAATAAACTTTATTTCAAATATAATCATCACATTAATATAAAATAAATTTATTGATAGGTATATAATAGTCATTAATGCAGAAATTAACAGACATCAGACAAATTAAAAATTATTGTGAGAAATTTTTTAGAAATGTTGTCACATTTCGAAATTTCAAGAAGATACAAGCATAATTTTTTTAAAAACATGTTTAGGTTATAATTTATTTTTCATATTAATCCAAAATATTTTTAAGTCTACTAATTTCAGAATAATTAATTAAATAAATACATAAAAAACTATGCATACAGAATTATTTAAAGTGAATATTAAGTTCGAAAATGTAAGTAGAGTAAAAGGAAAATAATTAATTAACACAGAAAAATTATATTTCATACATCATTATGATATAAAAAAACGTTTATTAGAAAACTAAATAGAATACATAGGAAAATCACATTATAAAATTCTTAATCTTACTCATTATCTGAATCACCTGATTCTACTTCGTGATTATCAGGCTCTAATAATTCTTCTTCACTTGAATTTTCCATCACTTGCACGATGTCATCTATCTTCATAGGAGTTTGGTCTCCAACAAATCCAATTGGTTTCAAATAATTATTTTCTAAAACCCAACCGCAATTTTCAGGACGCAATTTAATACAATCTGGATCGGTTGCGTGACGTATCCTCTTCTATCGCACAGACTTCGGGCGCTCTACTCTCTCTCTCGCACATATTTAATTGCTCCGATTTTAAAACTTTAACGCACGGCAATAATATTCTATGACCGATTTTTCGCAAGCAAGCCTATGCCATTATATTTGTTATCAAATAATCTTTATTTTGATACCAATTTCGATTGGTTATCAGCTCGGTGTAGTTACCTATATTGATTTACCTGTTCATACCTGCTTGCCAGGTAGCTTATGACCGGAAATAAGTAAGCAAGCCTACCTTGGCATATTCTCCATATAGAAAATTACCATTTGGGACTAAATTTGGTTGGTTATCAATTGAGAGAAGGTGATGAAAAAAGTAATTAAAATTAATTCAATTAAAAATAGTCATGACAGCTTTGCAATAGGCAAGCTATCATAGGTGTGTTCATTAATTAATAAAAAAAAAAAAAAAAAAATGTCTCATCTGGTTATCAGATGGGTGTAAGTCGATCTCTCACTGGCTCTTGTACTATTACCTTAAGGCGATTTTCATCTCCGTGTATTGAACCAAGCTGTCTAAATTAAATAACTGGCAAACAAATGTTATACGAAGAGAAAACATAAATTGGTACTTATGAATAAAGTAAATAAGTAAATTTTTTTTACAAGTTTTTATTTAACTTGCCTTGTATATATGTATGGTAGGTGTCTGTCCGACTTCCATGCACTGAACAGGATAGCAGTCTGCCTGCAGCGCATCACTATTCGTCTAGTTGCAGACCAAAGTGTGAAAGAACTAGCAGTATTTAACTTCACATTTTTACTCTTTAATCTCATTAATTGTTTTTATTATTATATAGGTAGACTATTTATACATTCACGAGTCTGTAAATGTATAAAATAGTCTACCTATATAATAGTAACAAAAAAAAATCAGACTAAAAAGTGAAAAATAAATTTACTGTAAAAACCTTTTAAAACCAACCTTTTATTTATAAATGCACTAAAAATAGAAACATAATTATGCTAGTTACAGAATTTTTAGAACTTGTAAGACATCGAACAGCAGTAAGGAACTTTACTACAAATTAATATTTTTGTATCAATTTATATTTGTTATATAAAATCTTGACGCGAATAGTTAAGAGCCTTACGCATATATGTGCTTACGCAACTGAGTCATATGTTCTGCCAAGCTTATATATATTAAATATAAATTGATGCAAAAATATAAAATTTGTAGTAAAGTTTATTACGGCCGTTCGATAACGTCTTACAAGTTCTGCAAATTCTGTAACTAATATTATTTTCTCTTTTTAGTGCATTTATAAATAAAAGGTTGGTTTTAAAAGGCTTTTTACAGTTTATTTATTTCTTTGAATGAAATTTTTATATAAATATCTAAGCTTATTTTAAAAACAGGCATGTAAAATATATTTCTGGGCGATATATAATGATTTAGGTACATAACAAGATACACACTTTTACGAAGACTGCAAAACCGATTTTCAACTATCTAAACTTAGATTTTACAATTGTATTGTGTATCTGTCGTCAAAAGACAGGAAACGTAAAGTCAAATGCCAAAGTTTTCAATTGTGTAAGGGCCTTTACTCTAAGTTTCGCGAAATGTAGATGAGAATAATAAATCGGCGATGAATATTACATCAGGAAGTGCTTTCTCAGTAATTTATGCAATAATGAAATGGTGACACAGTGCCTTATTTCATAACATTTACAGCTAAAAATCTGAAATGTTGAGAAGTAACGACGAGACTTGATTATTCTGCGAGAAATGTAATATGTACTTTCAAATAAATCTGTTCGTTGGAAATTAGAACTTGTTACAATTTTTAAACGGGGTAAAAAAATACTGTTTAATTTGTGTTTCAGGGTTAGTTATGGTAATTGTGAACAATTATTATTAAAAATTTTACAGATTAATATATCAGCACCTTTCAAAATAAATCAGAAGTAAGAAATATTACAAACGTCATCCTTTTATTTTTGGGTACAAAACCCATACTTTTTTCTTTATTGTCTTTGCAACTATATCAAGTTCTTGCTATTTATGAACATAATCAGGGTTAAACTGTGTAAACATACATATGGTGTTTGAGTGTGTGTGGTATGAGATGAGTTGATGGATTGGGGTGACACTCAACGACGAGGTCTTGAGAGCCGATGAGAGTGAAATGAGGTGAGGTTGGAGCAGCGCCGGAATGCAAGGGGGGGGGGGACCTTGAGCATCATCCGGCACGATTCCCAGGTGCGAAAATCCGGGAGTGACTCGGCCGGGGATTGAACCCGGTTCGCCTTGGTAGGGGGTGAGCAGTATAACTGCCCAGCCACCGCGGCACGGTGTGATGAATTTTTTTTTGGGGGGGGGGGATGTACGTGTGTATGTATAATAAACATACCCCACTTCGTCACATTAAATTCAGTTTAAAACTTAAAATCGAGCTCTGTGATGATTACGTGAAAACGAAACGAAAGACGTTAAAACGGAATAAAAAACCGAATGTTCATGTTACGTTGTAAAATGGTGTTATGAAAGACGAAACTCACATCGTAGAAAGAATTTTGTATTGGTTTTATTAGTTTAAGCTTTGTTGTTTCATTTGATACGCCATGTCTGACGGCCATTTTCACAAGTTGTTTAACTGATCTATCAGTAAAAAAAAAAAAAAATTGCTGAAAAGCAGTGAAGAGAATGGCTGATGAATAAGTTGAAAATGTCACTGAATTGATGAGTGAAGGAAAAACTGGCATTTTGTAACTAATTTAATGAGTTAATTTCACTGAAGTGACTTTTGAATCAGTCAGGCACTGTTAACCGAATGAAACACTGAAATTATCTCTGATTCAGATTTATAGTTGAGAGAGTTCTCCAGGTTCACATTTAGTGACCCTAATCTAGGCGGTTCCGCCTGTAAAGTGATGTAAAGTCAGTTGCTTTGTTCCACCCCCTCCTCCCGATCTCGTTCTCTCTCTCTCTCTCTCCCTACCCCCTCCCCCTTCTCGACGTTTTTCACATTACTTTTCCTGAGTCCAATATTTTGCCTTTAACTACAAATGCGCAGATCACTGAACTGAGTTACTGTTTTCCCACCCTATATCTCACGATATCGTTCGTAGTTTTTATAGCATGCCGATGACTAATGCACATTTCTCGTATTCCGCTTGGGAATATAATTTTGGAAGAATTTTGCATATTATGTCGTTTTGTCTCCACATTATTTGTCTCCATAAAATTGTTTCCATGGCAAAGTCTGCTGCTGTCGTATTAATCATTGCCTCGCGGATTCGCGGAAGCTAATAACGGAAAAGTTATGAGGCCATCGATCGTGGTTGTTTTCCTCCGAGCTCGTATTTTCGTGGCATGACTTTTGGTATTTAGTTCAGTGGCTGTCAGATGTGCACATTTAGCATTCGTGGTAGGGTTTATTTGAGGGAAAATACGAGTTCCATGCAGAGACCGATTCTAGCAACGAAGTATGAGGATAACGTAATGGCGCATCTAATCTGTAGTTACAAACGATACTCTCCATCGTCACAGTTATTACAAACGTTGGCCACGAAAAAAATTGGCTATAGTCTATTCGCGGTTTCTACACACTTTTTGAATCAAACCTTTAAAGAATCACCCCATGTATGACGTGTTTAGTTATTTCCTACATATGCCACGTATCTCAAGAGTTTTATACCTCTGATTACATAAAAAGTATCTTGTTTTTCGTTAAATTAAAGATTTACCTATATTTTATTTATAAACTATATTATCTCATTTATAATAAATGAATAAAAACAGTGAGAAAAAGCGTGTGTTGGTAGCGCCTAGTAAGAAATAATTCGCATGCAAAATATTATTACAACTGAGTGCGCACGAATTCGATGCGATGTCCTTTGGTGTAATTTTCTAGACTTAGGTCAGCTTAATTTGCACGAGGCGGAAGAATAAATATTGCCATGTAAGCATTAATCACGGTGCGTCTATTCCACCGCACTTGCGAGTTAACGCTTAAGGCTAAAATTAAATATAGGGCTTTCAAAAGAGTTCACTTTACCGTTAATAGCCAACATAGAGACACCTGAAAAATTCGCGAGTTCAATGTCGTACAGGCTAGACTCTACAGTCTTATGTACAAGTATGCGGATATTAACTGCACATTGGTCGTCTGCTGTCACAATGGGAGGCGACAATTGGGCCAGCGTTCTCCAGGAGGTGTCAAACACTGTGTGGACCAATAGCTGAAGTATTATAAACACACGTGTTTTGAATTCTAGCCTGGCTCAGAGTTAATTCGTGAATTTTCAGGTCTCTACCTATATATCATAAGCCGCTTTTTTCTCAGTGGATGGTACTGTGCAATAGCTCATGGAGGTGGGACCCAACAGGTCCCAACTCTTGTTTGCGTGTCATCGCCCCTGGGACGAATGTTTCAAGTCAGCGTGACGCTCCGTATTTCCTTTTTGATCGTGGCGGTAGGAACCGGTTTTGTCGTTAATAAAGGCTCGGCGAGCGTGAACGAGGTCGCAGTGAAACTGCACCTCGTTTTATGACAACCCCATCCATCTCTCCGTCACTGTTCTTGGCCACTAAAGAAAAGTCGCAGGCATTTATTTGAAACGGGCGGGGACTTCTGAATTTGCCATGGGCTGCGAAAAGTCATGTTTTTACTACGCGAGCATTGTCTTTAGTAGTAGAGGCGCACCGGTCCTGAAACACAGGGATGACCTAATTCATTTCATTGATATCAAAGGGTTAATTAAATTGACTGAAAGGGTTAATAAAAAGGGCTAATCAAATAGATAGTTTTTTTGGGTTTGTTGCAACAGCATACTAAGGGTCAATTTTATTGTTTTCTTTATTTTTTTGTGGGAGCAGGAGCTCTGGTATGTCCCCACCCTGTGATCTCTGGCACACAACTCAGGTGCGGCGTGTTGGGGACAGGATATATATGTGGTGAGTTTTGTACAAGAGTGGCATAAGTGTAAGTATTTTTGGTTTGTTAGTGATCTTGCTCATAGACGGTGTTGGTAGATAGGTGACTTTGAATGTTTGTATTATTCCAAATGCAATTAATCGTTAGAGTAATGTCAAATACATGAATAAGTGGAATTAAATGTAAAGAGATTAATTAGTATACCCTGATCTGTATGCTAGCAATATAATTTACACGAGAGAGAAGTATAATGCACGAACACAACAACATGAGAGTGCATTTATGAAATTAACGATTTACAACAAAATGTCTCTATAAATTAAACGAACTCAATAACAAGCTATATGACACTACTTGATGCCTCTCGCACATACCTTGCATATCCGTCTGCCTGTGAGACTGGTGAGGAGGAACTTTAGAAATATAATCCACATGTAAAAAGAAGTTAATTGATTAACACACATAATAAAATCGCACCTCTCGCAAAACACATTTGTCTGGCTCGGAGGTTGGTGAAGGAATGAGTCGATCTCACATCAAGAGCCTGACAATACATACATGGAGCGCGCTCGGAGGCTGACAAGCGACTAAGATTATGGGTACTCGGAAATAGATGTGAATACCATTTACATGACAAATGGATAAAAGTAATGTTTATATTAATATATAAATCGACTAGTTGAATTTTAAACAAATTCAATAGGAAAACATGTAATGGAATGGCACCAGGAGCTCCCCAAAAACAAATCCATCCACCTCGGAGATCAGTCGATGAATGAGTGCATCAAATGGCATGCACCTGCTTATAATCTGTTATGAGGAGCATGGCTGAGTTTAAATTTACGACTGACAGAACCTATTTCCTTACCAAGCTACTATTAATGACTTGATTCTTCCTACAAGTACATGAATGTATAAAAGTGATTTATTAAAAAATAACAGATGCACTACAAATTTTTTCCGTAAAGTCTGTGAAATTCACTGCATATAGTAATTAAAAAATGAGTTTGAAAATGCTATGAAGTTTCATCGACCGAACACAGAAATGGCATTTGCACGAGAAACATACTATCACATGATCAATTAAAGACTTGTAAAAAAATTCATACTATAGTTTACGAACACTGTGAACGAATTCTGAACCCTGGAGCATATAATATTGTTTAACGAGAATCGCAGCTATCACACACTGAAGCCTGGTGTATATGAAGGAGCTATTGAGGTATGCATCTGTCTAGTCCAAGCTTCTATGAGCAACTGAAGATGGCGACGACTGGATACAGGGGTGCAGATGGCTCCTGACCTCCCCCTCTTCACTAAAGCCTGCTATTCTGTCCTTGAGATTACTCATCCCTCTGCCCTCGATTGTCAATTTATTCGGCAATGTAACAAGATGGTGAATACTGGCTATGTATGGCCACATCACTCCCGACCCCCTGCAGCCCTACCTTCCACCTCTACCCCTAGTGAGAGTGATGTTCCCTGAGGTGAAGAACCCAGACAATCCCTCCCACTCCTCCAATGCAGAGTTTGTGTTTTGTAGGGTGCTACACCCTGGTGTCGATACAACACTGCAAGAACCTGTTTAGCGGCAAATACTCCCTCTGCCCACACCGCCAAGAACTGTCACTTCCAATGTGGTGCTTTGCAAAACCTGCCCCCTCAAGGTCAGAAAGTTTTTTTACAGTTGACTGCCCCTGTCCGCGGAGGGTGCTATCGATTCAAGGCCATGCACTACACCCTCCCCTTACAGCACTCAAGTGAAGCATTTTTTGGATATCTCGGTAACTGGCCGATCCACAGAGGTCCAGCCCCTCTCCACCAGAGCGCTGCCTTGGCTATGAACAAAGGCTTGCTTCAAGGTCAAAGCGATGGTTTCCCTAGGGAAGCAGCAGCAGATTTTGAACTGACCTGGGCTATTTCTCCTCCTCACTACAAACTGTTACTTTGACTTGTAGACTGAAGTCACCTCCTATTTTTTGAGGTGCAAGAGGTTGGCCTATTCCCAGCAAAATAAAATTTTACTACCAAACTCCCGCCGATAAAGTTTTATTTTTCCTTGTCATTAAGGAATACATTCCAAATATCTTTATCATACTTAATTCAATAAAAAATATAAACCGTTTTCCAGAAAACTTTTTTTTCCCGTATCCAGCAAACTTTATTCCATTTTCCTGCAAACTTTATTCCATTTTTCAGCAGACTTTACTCTCATTTCCAGTAAACATTATTCATTTTTTTCCAATGACTTTTAACTAATAGATAATTAATTTTCATACCAACACAGCTATAATACATATTTTTTTGTAAGTAATGACAAACACAAATCTATTCAATTTTTAACTGCAAATACTCAAGTTAAACTTTATTTTTCAGACACTTAAAATGTATATTAAACAAACTTGTTGATGTGTTTTATACTTTCAATCTGTTTTTGTAAAAATATTTTATGTGTAGATTTTCCACGTTTGAATTTATACCATACAATGTGTATATATTAAAGTTGGCTGGACTCTCCCAGTTGTGGGGCAGCGAAGAAGCATTGTTGTGTGATTCCAAAGGCTCATTCTACCTGGCCCTGAAAAGGTTTATGTGTAAATAGACTCTCGGTTTTGTTAAATTCCCTAGAGTTCTTGGCCAAAAGCCCAGTGAAGTTTTCTCGAGTTATCCATGTCTATTCCTTCCTTCCGTTTCAAAATTCATTCCGACATGTTAGTTTTTCCCGTAAATTTTGCAATTTCTCCCTTTAGAGTGTGTTTGTTTTATTACATTTTAATTGAAATGTTAATTTTTTCTCCCTCGTCAACTTAACATCAACCAACTTGTAAAGTTATATTTTACCAGTTACCAGGATTTTAATTCAAAGCAACACTGATACTTTCCAACTCTTTTAATGATTACCAAGAATTTTTTTTTGGCTAAGTAATAAACACAATTTATTAGATAATGACATGGGGATTTTAATAAATAATAACTCACAGTATTCAAATTTAATATAGAAAAAGTTTTATTCAAAATTCTTTTCTTTTCAAAAAAATCATAACACAACATGGTTAACATTCGTAAAACAAATTCTTTACATATTCACATCAAACATGGTAGTATTGAAAACCTTACAAGCTTTAAAAATATCGCTACCCATGTTACATCACAAATAATATATAATTAATTACAAACATCTTATCAACATGTTAGGACTGTAAGCCTTTCTTGCTTTTTTAAAATCAAAACACCATCTCACTTCATAAAACTGTAAAAAAATCATTGCAACAGAGTATGTTAAAACTGAAAATCATTAAATATATATTTATTATTACGAGTGTAAGCCATTCTGGCCATTTTTAACCAAATCACCATCTTATGTTGTAAAACTGCAATAAATTTAATTATTTCAAATTGAAACTTTCCAACATTTTACTTTCTTAGCAAAGTGTTATTAAACTACCAGTTTTTTTTTTAGAAATTTGTCTTTAGAATCGTTAAACTATTCATCAAATTGAATGATGGGTCCTAAGAATCATAAAACAAGTCTTTGACATTGTAAAACTTGTTATCAAATTGAACTATGGGTCTTCGAAATCGTTACAACTTTATACTTTCAATCATTAAAACTGTAAAAACTCAGCCTATTACCAGTGAAAAATCTTTAAATTTATTAAAAAATTACACAATAATACTACACCTGAATACTATGTCACCATATCGTATTAGAATATACTTACAATTGTAAAACTGGAAAACAAAAATTCAAACATGTTGCATCAGAAAGCATCACTGTAAGTTTGATTTTTTCAATTAAATGTGCATTTAGAGTTGAGAGATAAGCTGAATTTGCGTTTCTTTACCGGAACAACAGGCATGGTGGTGGTGATATTGGTGATGATATAGGAGTATAAATAATTTCCTGTAGTGAAGTTATGAAAGGAGGAGGGGGTGTGGAAACTATTTACACTGCAGTGATTCAAGTGATAACAATAATTCAGGAAATGGTAAACTCGACTCGAGTGAGATCACAAAATTGAACTTTAAAAACTCTTCTAAATCTTGTTATAACTGGTTTTTTGATATATCTTCCTGCACATTATTTGAGGTTAAATTCAGTCGATTGTAGCAGGAACACATTGCTGGTTTTTGTATACATATCTCATCTGATTTGATAACTGTAGATATATTTAGAGGTTCCAATCTCAATGTTGAACATGTTGCTATAGTCTTCGGCATCGAAGGCATCGCTGTAGTCCTTGGCATCTCAGGCACTGCTGTAGCCCTCGGGGTTGCAGGCATCGCTGTAGCCCTCAGTCACAGGCACCGCTGTAGCCCTCGGCAACGCAGGCGCCTCTGTAGCCCTCGGCATCGCAGGCGACGCTGTAGCTCTCAGTGTCGCAGGCATTGCTGCAGACCTCAGAATGGTTTTAGACATCCTACATGTAAGCTTTGTTTCCGGCATTACAAAAGTTATAATTTTCATTTCCTTCATAGTATTAACCTCGTTAATAATAATATCAAAGGAAGAAATTACTTTTCGGAAAATTTTCTTCAAAAATTGATAAAAAGTTTTTACTCCGCCATGCAGGAGTTGATCAGTTTCGATAGAAGAATTGTAAAAAATACTTATTATCATGACAGCTACAGTTATTTGTAAACAATTAATTGCATTTCTGTAAATACAGTTACATATATACTGCTAATATTTTCAATCTAGTTGTTAATGTACAGAGAATAATTTTTCATCAAAAGATGTTAGATATTTATTCAATGGAAATAAAAGATCAGACACTTAAGACCCGAAAAGAGAGAATTTTCTCAAACATTCCTTGCCACAAAGCTATGAAGTCTCTTGACCAGCTCTCAGAATGGTGAGTCGGGGGAAGGGGCTGGCAGAACTATAAGTCACAGAATAGGAGAGCCCACAATTCATGGGTAAAGCATAGTTTTGCTAGCAAATAAAAGTTTTGGAAGAGTCTAACTTGATGTATTGAGGGTTGTCTTGCAGTTGGAGAGTCCCTGATGTTGTCGGACAAAATACATGTTCTTGGTCGATGATGGCAAGGGGGGGGGGATCGGGGTGTTTGGTCTTGTACAGGTTTTGCAGACAGTTTTTTCGGATTGATAGCAGGCTCTGTAACCTTGGAAAGAGCATCCTTCGAAAAAATGAACTCTGTTATGGAAGGCAGGAGGGGCGGGGACAGATCGCCGAAGATGCAGTCATTGACAAGGGCTGGGGGTAGTTGACATTGGTGAAGAGACTGACTTTTCAGGTGAAAGCAAACTCGGCATTGGAGGGGCGGGAAAGAAAGTCTGGGTTCTTGACATCAGGGCAAATTGGTCTTGCAAGGGGCAGAGGTGGGAGGTGGGGCTGCAGGGAGGTCGGGAGCGATGTGGCCATATCTAGCTAGTCGTCGCCATCTTGTTACATTGCCAAAAAAATTGACAATCGAGAGCAGATGGATTAGTAACCTCAAGGATAGAGTAGTGCGCTCTCACAAGGGGAGGAGAGGTCAGGAGCTATCTGTACCCCTGTGTCCAGTCGCTGCCATCTTAAGTTGCTCATAGAAGCTTGGACTAGACTGATGCATACCTCAATAGTTCCTCCATATACACCGGGCTTCGGAGTGTAATAGCTATGGTTCTCGTTCAGTGATATTATATGCTCTGGGATTCAGATCTCGTTCACAGTCTTTGTAAAGTACAGTGTGAAATATATTTTTTTACAAGTCTTTAATTTGTTGTGTGATACTGCATTTCTTGTGTAAACCTAGTTTCTGTGTTCGGTCGACGAAACTTCGTAGCAATTTCAACTCGCGTTTTATAATTATCAAATGCCGTGAATTTCAGAGACTCGATGGAAAAAATTTACAGTACGTGCATTATTTTTAAATAATTCCCTTTTATACATTTACGTACTTGTAGGACAAATCAAGTCATTAATAGTAGCTAGGTAAGGAAATAGGTTCTGTCAGTCGTAAATTTAAACTCAGCATCGCTCCACGTAACAGCTTATAAGCAGGCGCACATCATGCGATCCACTCATTCATCGACTGACCTCCGAGGTGGACGGATGTGTTTTCTGGGAGCTCCTGGTGCCATTTCATTACATGTTTTTCTATTGTGTCTGTTTATGTCATGTAAATAGTATTCACATCTATTTCCGAGTAGCTATAACCTTAGTTGCTTGTCAGTCTCTGAACGCGCTCCACATATATATTGTCAGGCTCTCGATGTAAGATCGACTCATTCCTTCAGCAGCATCCGAGCCGGACAGATGTGTTTTACGAGAGGTGCGATTTCATTGTGTGTGTTAATCAATTAATTTCTTTTTACATGTGAATTACCTTTCTAAAGTTCCACCGCACCAGTCCCACAGGCAGACGGATATGCAAGGTATGTGCGAGAAGCGTTAAGTAGTGTCATATAGCTTGTTATTGCGTTTGTTTAATTTATAGGGTTAATTTATTGTAGATCATTAATTCCATACTGAACACTAATGTAGTTTTGTTTGTTCATTATACTTCTCTCTCGTGTAAATTATATTGTTAGCATCCATCTCAGGGTAGACTAATTCATCTCTGTATATTTAATTTCATACTTGAGAGTCGCGTAATTTCACTTATTATCCACGTAGTTGAAATTTGCGATTCCATGCATTTAATTTATTCATATGTAGAACACTTTGAATTTCTCTAAAGTTTAATTGTATTTGGAATAATACTAACATTTAAAGTTACATACCTACCAACACCGACTATGAGCAATATCACTACCAAACCGAAAAATATTTACACTTATGCCACTCTTGCACAAAACTCATCATATATATATATATATATATATATATATACACACACACATACCCTGTCCCAACATCCCAACATGCTGCACCTCATCCGTGTGCCAGAGCTCACAGGGTGAGGATGTACCAGAGGTCCTGCTCCCCACAACAAAAAAAAATAAAATAAAATAAAATTGACCCTTGGAACACTCTTGCACCGAAACAGAAAAAAATTTCCTTTTAAATGCATTTAACCCTTTCAATTTGATTAACCCTTTCAATCAATTGAACTAATCCTTTCAATAAATTTGATATCAAATTAACTATGTCAATCAAAAATGCAGCATCCCTTTGTCTCAGGGCCCGCCATCCCCTACTGTCTTTCTTTGTTTAGTTTTTTTTTTGTCATCGCTGTGAGTCGAAGGCCGATGATTGCAACACGAACCGTTTGCGATTGTGTGTGAATTATAATTCTAACGATAAGATTTTAAGAAAATTATTGAAGGTTTTTTTTTTGTCAGTATTGCATCCCTCTTCTTCTAATAAAGAATAACATGCATATTTCGCTTTCTTACGCACATTATGGTGCGCATAATTTGATTTGCCTCCCAGAAGCTATTTTCGCGTTCAAGGTCGAGAAGTGCGGGAGCAACAAGGGCGAAACTGAAACGCGTATTAAATGCACCATAGCCTCTAAGCGCAGAGCTCTCAATTGCCGTGCAGTGTTGTATTGGAAAGTTCGTAGCGAAGTTTGTAACAGGCTGCTGATATCGTAGTTTCGGCCGTGTCCTGGTACCGTGTTTTTTGATACAGTAGGCTGAATAAAACAAATTAATGACGTTGGAGGGGCCAAGATAATATTCACAGCATACCGTGATATCTTGGAAGAACCATTCCGTTTTCGTCTGGGGCATGTTTTCTTTTCGTCGGTACAAGCTGGGGACACATTCAGTATTTTCGTCAAAAAGTCTGTTTTAAACATGCTGTAACAACAGTTCAATTGCCTGATAGGTGACCGTTTTACTAAAGCCTGTTCACAATAAGGTGAGCACTTTTGCTTGAAATCCACCTTAGAAAAGTCACTGCCCTTGCCTGCATATATTTTAACGGATGCGCTGAGTGACATGCGCCCAGTAAAGTTGGCAAAGACGTATAGAAAGTAGTTTCATTTCTTTACGTAGAATAAAAAGTGTTACGTAAACATTTGTAATAACTTATATTATTTCTTTAGCTTTCGGGTTCTTTTCTCTATCCTTCTAAGTGTAAAAATAACCGTATTTGTAAAATATTTATTTTTATAACTATTTCATAATTTCACTTAACTGACGCATGAATAAAGTGGTAAGGTCCATGACAGTGTTAATTGTACATAAGGCGAAGTAATACACAACGTGCATACAAGGAGATCTTAGCAGGACTTTAAAAAATGCTCATTTTGCCATGAACAGTCTATAATAAAAGTTGTTGAGGTATTGGGAAGGTAATCGTATTAACCAATTACTCAATGTAATAACGCTTAGCGGTCAACATCTGGGTGCGAAAGTGCCTACAAACATTCGCCCAACTAGTTAGACATGACTTCACACAGAGTTTATATGGCGTAACTCGATCAAGTAACAACACAGTTAAATTGCACTTTTGTGTATCAGTTAACTGTGTAAGAAAAAAAAAAGGGAGGTAACTGATATCCTTGAAGTGTGTCTGCAAAGGAAGTAAAGAAATAATTTTGGTCTGAAGCTGGCACAAATTTATAGCGAAAAATGTAAGCTAGCGTGTAGTGCTGATCAAATTTCTTCAGTTGTGTAAATGCGAGCTATCTTGTATTGGAGCCGAGGTTTGTTATCAATGTTTTGCCAAGGTAGTTGAGGCATTAATCTTATATCGACGTGTTTCTGGGTTCGAATCCTGTTAGGCCATTGACGTGTAAGCCTACTTTAGATGCTTAGCTCGGTCTATAAGCCGCATGCAGTAGAGACTTAAATAAACAACACTAAAAAATCAATTAAACGGTTTGAAACATCGACTTATTGTAATCAAAGACATTACTTAATTTTATGGTTGTATTTTCGACCCGTTCATTTGTTTTCCGAAATAATAATAGTAATAATACTAATAACATGTCTTTATTAATGGCGTAGTTAAGGTGTTATCGCCTTTTTTTCACCTTATTATGTAATTGAGACATTCGGCACATACTGAGTTAGCATTACACATTTGATCAAAACAATAAGTTGATGCACATTAATAATATACTAATCTACCGGATAGATAAGAAATTAAAAATATTAAATAACCGAATAACTAAATAGCGAACTAACAAAATTAAAAAAACGCTGTGTATGATCTAAAATCAGCTAAATAATACATTAAATGAAAACAACTTTAAAAACAAATAGTATATTGGCTGAATAGGATTACGTATTCCAGTATGATGTAGAAGGGCAATGACGCATTTCTGGCGCCAAGTAATCCGGAACCACAATGTCAGTATGCAGTAGAAGCCATGTGGCTTACTGTAAGTGGGCTTTACGTCGGGCTTTAATGCACAGGCGATGGGTTGTCTTGATTGTTGGTTTTTAATCACTTGTGTACTGTTCGGCTGCAGGTAAATTACGAAATATGTTTTTGATTGGGCCCGACGCTCACACAACGCCTTTGCCGAGCACCTAAAAAGACTATTGTAAACTAACGTAACGTTTCGGGTTTTTATTTACGTTCGCGTCGCCTAGGGCGTATTCCGTTCCCTCTACTGATGCGGCCTGCTGCAATCCCTTCAATCGTTGTTCCATTACTCCATGCGTTAAAGGCTGCACTGGAGAACGGAACAACATTCATGTGCTGTTTTAAGCGAGTTGTTTGAAAATAGAAATGGTGACTATACAGATTGCAAACATACTTGGCACACCTTAACTTTGCTTTGCGTACTTTATTATTAATTTGAGTTGTATGTGTAACGTAGCTTTGCACTTTAAAAAATTATTGTACTTTTGCAAGAAAAATTCTTGGAAACCCAGTTGCCAAGAAATTCCTTTGTAAAACTGCAAACAGATTCCGTGTAAAATCCACAAAACATATATTTGGAGTATTACAAATTATAGCCTTGTATTACAACTTGCAGTATTGAAAAGTGGTCATAAAATTGATTTTTCTTTTCTTCTAGTAAACAAATGTGATGACTTAATAAAATAGAATATCTGAAAAAAAAATTTCATAGTATAATTTAAGAAAAAAAATAGAATTTGCCAGCACGGGGACTACGACCCATGTCCCTTATGTTTAGCCTGCATCCTTAACCACTATACCACTTTGATTTACGTACTCAAAGCTTATTTATATATTAAATATACGTCCCTAGTACTTACGGAATGTCAGGGAAGTTATTCGATTAAGTTACCGGTACTGAATTTTATTTTAAGTGTTCCGTGTAGCTAGGAAACATTAACAGTTAATGAGTAATACCGTCACATTTGATTGAAATTGTGGATTTATTGTGGATATTTGAGTTCTTTAAGCGTTTTAGGTTATTCAAACCCGCAATACATTTCTTTTTGCACGCAACTACACTTTAGATCACCTTTAGTTTTTACACAAACAGCAATATATGGTTTCACGTTGTGGGTTGAGTGTCCGCCATTTTGCTGAAGCTCGTGGATACGGGTCAGTATAGCAGAAACATTCCTTGAGTTGCACTACAAACACGGCCCTTGTAGTTTTACAAGATAAATTCTTGGATTGTTGCAAGCATTTGTAAAATTACGAAAAAATTACAAATTTTTTTACAGTGCACCGTGCTGAAAACTACACAAATATATTTTCTACATACACGCTTATACTAATTAAAGGAATTGTTAAAGTTCTTTTAGCTTTTTAACATAACTTGTAGCACGTTCCCGCCAGCATTTCGGCAGCGCAAGAGATTGGCCGGTAGTAGAATGACGTAGGAGATACACTGATGAGCCACCAGTGAGATATCGGGATAATTTCCTTGTGTATATTGCGCAGTTTACAGGTAACGAAATACGGCCCTACTGTTACGACGCTACAGCACATTTGGCTGCAACGACAATAGCGGGGTTCTCTTAGGTCTGGTATGTTTAGAGGGAGGACGTTTTTATGCCAGGTGTTGTAGCGCCAAGGACTTGGCCGGGGTCAGTGCTGCGCCTCGGCTACCAGGTCGACCTTGAGAGCCAGTGAGCAAGTTGTGGAACAAGTGCCTTCTTCTGCTAGTAGAGTTTCCGAACATAAGGCACGAAAAACAGCTGTGGTAACTAGGTGTGATTAATCCGAGCCGCCCTGCTTCAAAAGTCTTGCGAAGTGTGCTTAATTTAATAGTGTCTCAAATTTTTTTTCTTGGCAAGTTAATTAGTTAACGCGTGTGTGTGTGTGTGTGTGTCCGAGTTTATGAAAGTAGGTGGGATTTCGTTTTCTAGTTCCTTTCAGTTATCACCGCCACCGCATTCATTTCAATCGTGTCCCCCTTCTGCGTTTTTTAACGTCAAATAAACGCACGTTATACCTTTACTGTCTCGACATAATTTTGCTTGCTTCCAAAGTAAGGCTATGATGTTCGTACCTAAGAGGGGCTGAGTTTGAATCGTGGATCCGTCTCACGGGCCGCTTTCTTATTAATATAATACAGAAACGTGAGGTTTTGGTTTTTGATGCGTGTGGCACACGGTTGAAGGAGGTTAAGAAATAATGACTATATAGTGACGAGTGTGTGTCAATATTGAAAGAGGTACTTAAAAAAAATATATCAGTATAGGTTGTTTATGATAAACTGAGCACTTTCGAAAGCTCGCTTAAGATAGATTTGCAGCGTCGGCAGCAAAGTTGCAATAATAAAAATGAATGCTTTTGAAACTGTTTTATATGTTGTGCCTTAACATAGCTAATGAAAGTACTTTTTTTAAATACGACTGCACTTTTGTAGAATTAAAATTTTATTTACTCTCTGCGAATTTTCACAAGATCCACTTACAAAACTTTCCCGTGCAGACTATCTATAGAAACTATCGTCAGACGTAATAACCAATAAATACGTTTCATTGTGGTCACGGACTTTTGATTTTGGGTATGGTGATGAAACCAGACATTTGTCATGGAGGTAGGATTAAACTTTATTTCAAAAAGTCTGCGTATCCTTAGTTGCCTTATTAGCCTATAAAGCGATTCCGCCCATATCAATTTACGGTTACTTCACACTTTTTTGAAGCCCTGCTAAGTTCTACTTCCAGGATATTTCTTCGCCTCATGCAAACTAAGCTTAACTAAGTCTATAAAATTACACAAAGGACAGCGCACCGAATTCCTACGCTCTAAGTTGTAATAATATTTTGCATGAGAACAATTTATTGCTAGGCATTACCAACACACAGGAATTCTCATTTTTTTATTCATATTTATTATAAATTAAATACCAGAATTTGTAAATGAAATACAGATAAAATTTAAATTTAATGAAAAATTAGATACCTTGATGATAATATATATATATATATATATATATATATATATATATATAATATATATATATATATATATATATATATATGAGATAACTAAACACGTCGTACATATGGGTGATTTTTCAAATGTTTGTTTCAAAAAGTGTGAAGAAACCGCGAATAGACTATACGCATACTTGGGGAATTTAATCGCAACCAGTCAGTCAACCAGTGGTTTGTTGTCTGCTTCAGCATCTCACAGTTTCTGCCTTGTATGTTCAAGCTGGATACGTCATTGAAAGCCGTGTTAAGCAAGCTCTAGTGAATATTCTGTGTAAAGCAATTTGCAGAGTAATTTAACTCTGCTGGTTCATTATTCTCTTTTTCCCAGCCTGTACATCTTTTTTGGAGTATAGTTGCTGGAGGCAAATCATTAGTGGTACGTCAGTGCTGTGCTTCTTAGAATCAGCTTGTCCCATCTAGTGATTGTGCAAGGCCTCCAAAGAATGCTGTTAGCCGATGTCTGATGGCTCATCGACAGTTATGATGAGCGCGTATGAGAACGCGAAGTGTGTGTACCGTTCAACACAAATAAGATAGACCTGTAAGGCACGGCAGCAAGGAAGTTAAAAGGACGACACTCGCAAGCACATCAAATGTTCCGTCGCCGCTATCCTCAGAGCGCCGAATTGGTGTGTATGCTTCCCGTCTTACACAAATACGACTACAGTCGTCTGTGGAATTTTCGCACTTATGGAATAACTATTGTACGTTTCCTTGAAATGGAGTTGGTGTTAAAGGCTGTTCACGATAAAGTGAGCACTTTTGATATCAATCTTAGAGACAAGTCACTACTCCTACATGCATATATTTTAACGGGCACACTGAGTGGCATTTGCCCAGTAAAGTTGGTAACGATGGAAGGAAAGTAGTTCCATATCTTAACGTCGAATAAAAAGTGTTAGGTGACCATTTGTGATGACTTACATTATTTCTTCCGCTTTCTGATTTTTTTTTTTTATTCACCGAAGTGCAAAAAGAGCAGCTTTATAGAATATTTACTTTCCTAATAGTTTCATAGTTTCACTTGACCGAAGCATGAATAAAGTGTTGAGGTCCGTTGCAGTGTTAATTTTACATAAGGCGAATGAATACGCAATGTGCATACATGTACATCTTAGGCAGGGCTTTCGAAAGTGCTGACTTTACCGTGAACAGCGTATACACTATCGCACACGGGGCCGTACCTAGTGGTGGAAGATACTAACTTTGTATTCCGCTTGCCATTTTCGGAGGGAAGGATGAAGTGGAAAGCACAATATTACGTGATCGGACGTTGTGATTAAGTTTTAGTTACGACCAACTAATGCTATTTTTTTTTCTACGTCACTAAATATTTTTTTCTGCGCACGCGTAATTGCTGAGTGGGCTGCAAGTTCTGTTCGCGCAGCAAGAGACGAACTGTTTATACGTCGACTGATTTCTTCTATTTATTAGAGGTCCTTAAAGCATGATGTTAGTATATGTTAAAAGTCTGAACTAGAACCGGTGGCAACAACTGTTAGAAAACGTAACTTGCGAAACTTCATTATTTTTTTTTTAATTAAGCGAAAGTCATCTGATTAGGAGTTTTTATTATTTATTTAAAAATAACACATCATGAATAAACGCAGTGCTTATGGAAGTACTGTGATAGGCGAACGAAATTATTGAGGGCGTACTATTGATTCAATTCTTTTATAGCAACCTCCTGAGTAAATTTTCCCAGCTGGGAAGGTTGGCGACCTCTGCAGTGTACCTCATGCCTCACTCTAGCACGGACGGCGGTTCAACTGCTTCACAGGCAGGGCATTCACATGGCTTCATACAGCGTCAGATTATGCCGTGTTCCAATTGGCAGATTTAGTCTACTAGATGATCACGCAACCCGATTAAGTGTACTAAAACAATGGCGCTTTTCTTAGTTGCTATTTAGTTTTTAGCATATGACGAAACTTAGAAATATTAATTTACCAAATCCCAAATCGCTATCATATTTCTTTTCAACCTAAAACGCCGAAAGGCAACTGCGAATATGGCTTCGTCCTATATGCAAAATGTCGGGTAATTCGCGGATGAGTACACCACACGAATATTTGGTCAACACTATGTAGAAAATACTCTTTGGTGAAAAAGCTTACAGCCCTTAGATTACGAGAAATCTGATATTAAAGTAGATAAAATGACTTAATTTCGCGTTAAGCACAGCACACAGCGTCAGCATACAAAACGTCGAAACGTCATGACAGGTGTTCGAAGTTTGCTATGCCCATAGCAATGCATTTTTCCGCACGTTGAATGCATGCACGGAGGTTGGCCGCCGGATGCACCCATGGCCATTTGCCATGTCCCAGTACTTGCTGCATGTGAACTCAGTGGCCTCTTTGACACTACTGAGCTCGACCCGTTGCCTTGCCGTATGTCTTACGACCGACACATTAGTTGCGGCATTACCACATCACCTCACCTTTATCTATGAGGTATTCACGGTAAAGTGAGCACTTTTGAGAGCCCCTTCGTTTGAAATAATGGTCAATAAATATATTTTATTTTAGCTTTAGACGTTATTTTTTGAGTGCTGTGGAATATACACTCTGTGTTTATTCTTTATATCGCAATATTCATGGAAAATTATGGTTAAAGGATTAAATATGGCTGAAAGAAAAAGTAACTAGGGTCTCGAAAATGCTCACTTTACCGTGAACAGCCGATAATTGGAATACCACATGTTTGCTACAATGGTTTTTGGATCATTCATGTCGTTTTTCTCGTAAACGAAGGGTCGTACGCATTTCTACCAAACAGTATTTTCTACTTAGTTTTGATCACAGATTCGTGTGGTGCAGTCCATATCGGCGAATTACGTGACTTTCTTTATTTAACTATGTAACGTGTTGAATTTCAACGACATATTGTAGAATGTGATACATTTGGATGTCGAAGTAACCAAAAACATACAGTCTGTATATTGCGTTTTTTTTTTCATATGAATATTTATTTATCTATGTAAATAATCTCTTGGAATTGCAATGCCAGTGCGTTGTGTTATGGAGACTGCTATGCTCAACATATAGCACCATCGCTGTAAACGAGCGATTTTCAACAGACTTCCCATTACCAAATGTTCGGTTGACATTGTACAACATTTTCATAATGAGATTATTGTGATTTCATGCGATATAGCAGTGTAACAGTAGTTTCGACGCACTTTCTGCAATTTTTTGTAATTATTTTGCTTTATAACTTCGTCTTTAGACTTCGAGATAATCAACCACATACCAAACAGGTCTAAATTTGCAGATATTAACTACTCGCACGTTCATGTCGGTATAGGCTGTTCACGGTAACATTAGCACTTTTGATAGCCCTTCGTAAGATCTACTTGGATGCACGTTCGGTATTATTCCGCCTTATGTCAAATTAACACTGTCATGGGCCTTATCACTTTATTCACGCGTCGGTCGAGTGAAACTGTGAAATTATTAGAAAAGTAAATATTTTACAAATCTGCTCATTTTTACACTACGCTGCATAAAAAAAAAAAACAAAAAGCGAAAGAAATAATTTACGTTATTACAAATGAGTGCCTAACACTTTTTATTCGACATTAAGATATGGAACTACTTTCCCTCCAACGTTACCAACTTTACTGGGCGCATGTCACGCAGTGCGCCCGTTAAAATATATGCAGGTAGAAGTGGTGACTTTTTTCTAAGGTTGATTTCAAAAGTACTCACTTTATCGTGAACAGCCATGCAGCATGTTTGAAATAGTTTTTTTTCTTTCTTTGCAAAGCTATTAAATGTGTCCCGAATATTTCAAACACACTACCCGGACAGGAGTGAAACTACGATAGGAGTTTGTATAAAGCTTTGCTACGACTTTCCACGAATTAAACACCAGGGTCACCTCTTTCCAATATCTGAACACAACACGACGAAATACTGCACGCCAATTCATAGCCTTGTGAGTAGCGGTTATAGTACTGTGTGTGCGTTTTGTCACTAGTTTTTATGGGCACGCGTTTATTTGTCTCAATCGCGGGAAATAGCTCCAGGTAGGGAACCTAGTTGTCATATTGGTCTTCTAATTGTAAGCACTTGTGTTTATTGTAATTTAAAATAAACTGCGGAATATGTCCACGCAAATCTTTTTTCGGCACAGAAATGTTTGTTAATGTTTTGTTGCCTATTAAGAGTGGGATAGAGCTGCGCGTCCAAGGTCAAGATGCGAAGGAGCGATACGGGCGACACTAACACGCACTTCAAGAGCCTCATCGCTCCTACGCGCAAAGCGAGGCGTGCAGTGTTTTTGTCGTAACGCTGTACTGTGCAAATTACTATGGGGATTTATTACACGCGATGAAAGACCGCAGATTAAACTACGCCCATATATTAGTACTTCTCTCTTCCCGTTTAAGGAAACAGCATAGGCAAGCTTTAAAAATGCGATATTTGATCATTTAAAAAAAAAAAGGGGGGTGGGGCATAGTTGTTTTTTTTTTTTTTTTTTTTTTGACAAAAAGTCGTATTTCCAGAACATTTATTTACCGAGGTACGCGTATTCGCGCAAACAACTATTTCAAACGTGGGGATCCATCCCACTGTAAACGCCTTAGCTATCTCGGCTACGGACGTAGCCTCTCTTTCGAACATGTTCATATGAAAACGTGTTCACAGTAAGGGCTTTCGTGCAGTTATTGACACGCACCGAGGACTTTTAGAGGATTCGGTTCACGGACGAACCGGTCTGGCGTCGAGCCAGGTAACTGAGGCGCGGTCGCCCCACTCCGCCGCGACCCGCTTGGAGGCCGCTCTCCAGGGGTCAGTGTGTCACTTGGTGTGACCTTGGAACTGGTGCAGAGGCATCGTCTGCTCCCCCGACATCTGCGGTCGCCGCGTAGTGATATGTTAACGATGTAGCGAAAGTAGTCGGGCATTGATCTTGTCTGTCCCAAGGCTTCTGCTAGCTTCACAGCAGCGCTGGAGGGGAAGGGGCAGGCGGCAGTTGTACCTTCTCCCCTTGCATTTAGTCGGAGGAGAGCCAGGGGTATCAAGTTACCCGACTTCAAAACTACTCTCTTATAGATATAGTCCATTCACGGTTTCTTCCAACTTTTCTGAAACCCTGCTAAAATGTTGCTGCTCATCGTGCAAACAAAGCTTAATCGAGTCTAGAAAAATTACACCAAAGGGACAGCACACCGTATTCGTGCGCGCTCGGTGTAAAATATTTTCATAAGAACTATTTCTTACCAGGAATTACCAACACACCTATTTATCCTCGTTTTAATTCATTCATATTAGTATAAATTAAATATAATAATTTATAGATAAAATTCAAGAAGTTTAAGTTAACCAAAAATTTAGGTATTTTTTATGTTAACAGAAATATATAGGTGGTTCACGGCAAAATGAGCACTTTCGAAAGCCCTGCTTTAAGATCCACTAGTGTGCACGTTGAGTTTTCTTCCGTCTTATGTAAAACTAACACTGCCATGGGCCTCGTCACTTTATTCATGCGTCCGTTACTCAATGCGCCTATTAAAAAATGCAAGCAGGAGCAGTGACTTTTTACCTAAGGTTGAATTCAGAAGTACTCACTTTATAGTGAACGGCCTTTAAAACGCTTATGATACAGGACGTTTTTAGGAAACAACCAAACTCATCGTTCATGGTGTGATTTTTCAAAGGTTTTATTTAAAAAAAAAAGTGTGAAGGAACCACGAAGACACTACTCTTAAATTTCCACTAGAAATGTAAATTTATGTGGACGTAGGTGTTCATTAGTTTCAAAATCCTTTTTTCCCATCTTATATGAAAATGAGAAAGTGTCATGCGTATTTTGAGCTGACACTGATTAGGCATGAACGAGTTCCTGTTTATAGGAAACATTCTTCAGTAGCCGAATCTACGCCAAGATATCTAGCAACCTTGCATTTCAGGAAGGACTGCATGTGCTAGGTGATGTGGTGGTTCGCAGTGTTAATGTAATGATAGACTAACTATTACCATATACGAAAAAAAAAAAAAATCGTTACTTGTATTTTGATATTGATTTACTGTGTCAGTGCCCCGGACGTAATATGTTAGAGCATCTAGATATTTTGAACAAGAAAATGTCCCATATTGGAATGGTAAATCCTACAGGAAAGACAATACGCCTGTGCATTTAATGTGAGAGCAGATCTGAGAGTGGTGGTTCGTATTTGGCTTGTCATCCTACCCCTGCCCTGGAATTATAGTCCTTTTGGAGTTTTTTTCGCACTTTTTAAATCAAACCTTTGAAAAATCTCCCCATTTATGACGTGTTTAGTTGTTTTCTAAATATGCCAAGTATCACAAGCGTTTTATGCCTCTGTTAACATAAAAGTGTATCAGTTTTCGTTAAATTTAAGTTTTACGTATATTTTATTTATAGATTAAAGCATTTATTTTGTAATAAATATGAGTAAAAGCAGTGAGCAAACATGTGTGTTGGTAGCGCCCAGTAAGAAATAGTTCTCATACAAAATACTGTTACATCTAGGTGCGTGTCATTTTCCAGACTTAGTTAAGCTTTGTTTGCACGAGGCGGAGGAATATCCAGGAAGTAGAACTTCGGCAGGGCTTCAGAAAAGTGTGAAGTAACCGTGAATGTATTGTAACACGATGCGCTCATGGTCGCTGCAGTTATGCAACTTGTGTTGGATGCGGACCGTTGTCTGGCGTGAACCACTGGCAGCACTGGATATAAGAACATTTTTCGGCACGTAATCGTTATCATTATAACTTTTTTTCGAACGTAAACCTAATGAGTAAACTTACTAATAGTAGGCGCGCGACGCTGCGTACGTAATAATTGTTTGTGTCGCGCGCCTACGAGCGACGCAACGTGTCCGATATGCACGATCCCACTGTTTTGTTTTGCAGGCGTTGTACGCCGCAATTTTGAATCAAATTAAATGATAACAAAATATTACTTTTCCGTATATACGTGCTCAAAGGGCATTACGATTCTTCCAAAGAAACTACGTCTGGAGTTTGGGCATTGATATTCCGAGCATCCGGTATATATATACACAGAGAGAGATAGATGAAAGAGTAGTGTCTAAAAAAATATATTTACAGCGGAATAGTCTATCCGAGGGCTTGTTAAAGGGGAACTTTCCCCCTGCATATCGGATTATTTATTTGATTATTTTTAAAAAACAAAATTCGGTAAGTACTCTTATACCCAACTAGCTGTTCACCTTACACTGCAGTTCAGGCGAGACAAGGAAATTACAAACGCATAATTACAACACAATTTTAATTATGCTGAAATTTTGCAAGATTGTTATTATGAAGTAAACACGAGATGGTAGCCCAGTCGTTATGTCTGTACTGCTGTGCTATTTAAGGTCAATAGCTAGTTGGGACAAGGCTACTTTCGGATTTTTAAAAAATATAAACAAGTTAGAAAACCATGCATCCAACATGGCGAGGGAGGTTCCCTTTAAATCATTTGTTTTATTTATTTTGTTAAAATGATTCTCTTGAGGGTTTAATGCCACATTTCAACTAATCTTCCAGTACCAAAGGTAAAGTATCACTCTGGTGACATAACATTCGTTATAGGCTGTTCACGGTAAAATGAGCACTTTTAAAAGCTCTACTTAAGATCTACTTGTATGCACGTTGTGTATTCCTCCACCTTATGTAAAATTAATATTGCTATATGCCTCATCACTTTATTCGTGCGTCGGTCAAGTGAAACTGTAATATTATCAGAAAAGGAAATACTTTACAAATCTGCCAACTTTTACACTTCTGTGCATTAAAAAAAAAAAAAAAGCAGAAAGCGAAAGAAATAATTTTAAGTTATCACAAAATGGTTACCTAACACTTTTTATTCAAAGTTGAGATATATAACTACTTTCCTTCCTTCGTTACCAACTTTACTGGGCGAATGTCATTCATTGCGGCCATTAAAATATATGAATGCAGGGGCAGTGACTTTTTTCTAAGGTTCATTTCTAAAGTGCTCACCTTATCGTGAACAGCCTTTACCAGATATTCGGGAGTGATGAGATTTGGGCGGCCCCTAACAGCGATGCCTTGAGAGCCGGTGTATATTCGGGAGTAGTGAAGAACGCCACTGACCGAGACAACCTTGAAAAGAGTTAATATGACGCAAGGCCGAGGTGGAGTTATAGTGTGGACTCGATGAGTCTTAAGTGTGTGCGAGTCGTGTGCAGTAGATCGGCGTATGCCGTATGACTGACTGGGAGTAAACCACTTGGGGAACGCCTAGATGAATATTGGAGGTTGACATTCCGAAGGGAGAAACGAAGCGTGGAAATTTAACCTGGATTCCCACCCGCCATCTTGGATTTATCGTTTTTTCGCTGAAGCTTCTATTACAGAAGGTGTATTGAAATTTTCCGCACGACATATCCTAAATAACAGCTTCCCATACTTTATCGACCTACCACAGCTTCGCTACATTTATTAATTTTTAGCTGGTAACTGTCCGGGCGAAACGCGAGATTATTTTTTTGCGAACGATTACAAAGGCGACGATATCGACAGTAATAAAGAAATACTGACATCAGACAATGCACTAGGAAATGATCTGTGCTCTGCCGTTCAAAAAAGAAACTTGACTCTAAATCGTATTTCCAGAGTATGGCGAAAATTCCATACACCCAAGAGGGCGGGTGGGAATCTACCTTAATGAAATGGCGTTTGTGGCATAGTTGGTTCAAATCCCGTGGAACGCACTGAAGGTATTTTGCAGATTTCAGGTGTTGGTTAATATGTGATCCTGCTTTGCCCCCGAACCAGCCTACTAGAACAAAGTAAGTCGTCATTAAGCAACAGTTAAAAAAAAAAAAAAAAAAAAAAAAAAAACCGAGGTATCTACAAATGGAATACTGTGCCAGTTAGTGTGATATATCAGTAAGTGACTTTTGAGAGTGACATAATAGGACATTGTGACACTTTCAATGTGTCACTGCCAGGGCGATTTTGAGTAGAAGAAATAGTGGAAGAAATCAAGTTAAGCTTTTTTTCCTCATAAAATATGTTACCAACCAGACGTCGTCGCCCAGAGCTTCTGACAGTACATATACTTGTAAATTACAGTATTGAATATGTATCCGCGTACCATCTGTCAAAATAAATGAGATTCAAATAAAACTGAATTTTAGTTCAGTGTGTCATGCAAACAGTTTTTAAAACTCAAAGCGCGGCAAGGGAGGGTTTGTTTGAGGGCTTTATCTTGTGTTATATGCGTACAAAGATCCTTTATGTATCCCAAAATGTATGTCGTTTGAAAAATGCAAGTTAACGAAACTGATCCGGCGACTTGAAATGTATAAGGTTTTTGAAACGTCAAGTTTATAAACATATTTTAATTTAATGTTTGTGAAGTCAGAAAACAGCTTCATATAGGCTGTTCGTGGTAAAATGAGCACTTTTGAAAGCCCTGCTTAAGATTTACTTGTATTTGCGTTGTGTATTCCTCCGCCTTATGTAAGGTTGATATTATCGTGGGCCTGATCACTTTATTCAAGCGTCGGTCAGATGAAACTGTGAAATTATTAGAAAAGTAATTATTTTACTAATCTAGTTATTTTTACACTTCCTACGCATTAGAAAAGCAGAAAGCGAAACATTTCAAGTCTACATGCAGAATGGATTGCATCTCACCTACTTCTTTAACATCCGCGTGTTAATAATTCGTAGCGGAAATGGCATGTGATACATGTTTAGAGAAAAATCACGTTGAACTAGAGAGAAGTAAAATGCCAAAGGGTAAGAGAAGACGATGGCACTCGCCCAGCTCCGACCTTCTAATTCAACGTAAACGCAAAATACCCGAACTGTCGGACTTGGCGTCTCTCCAGCGGCAACACCCGCTGGCTACCACTCTACGTTTGATTGGTAAAGTTGGAGCCCAGTTAGCCTTGCAGTGCCAACATCAAATTAACGTTGGACCAAGGTAGAATTCTAACCAAAGGTCAGTTCCACTGTTACTATAGTGGGTTGTGATATGATCTGTGAAAAACGCATATTTTTACGAAATAGTACCACGAAACACTTAAAAACGATTCGCTTTACTAGTGTTTTCTAGGTAAAATTTTGGGGGAAAAAATGGAATTGGTAGTTAGTTTTCTTTTGTACACAAGTCACCATTGTATTTCGAACATGTTATGAAAAATTATGAAATCTTAATTTATCGTGTGCGCTCCCTAATATAATTAATTTGCTGAATGAATTTTCCCGAGTTTAGTTCTTTGGAATAATGTGTGTCTACTAATGATTCAAGGGGATTAAAAATAACGTAATATTTTTTAAACTATTTTTTGTAGGTTTTCACACCTTGTCATTTAAAATTGTAATATGTAATATTGGTATACAAATTGGCTTTAATGAAGTAAAGATCTTAATAAACGCAGTGAATATAGATAACGTTAATAATAATACCTTCTTTCGATTTTAAATTGTAGAAATTAAAACAGGCATAAACCTAATCGTTTTGAGAAATGGGACGCCGTGAAATTGAAATGAGGTATTCACGTCACTTCGTAATTCGTTTATACACGACTGAGAAAATCTGACATTGAACGCAATTTTAAGTTGTAAGAAACTGGTTACACGCGTGTATATATTGTTTCATATAACTTCAATAAGATTTGACAGACGTCGTGACCAACCTACACAGCATGTGAACAGTAAACACCCGCATTTGCAAAGTACTGTATCAGCTGATGGTTGTTTCAGGATTCGTATTATTATGTTGGCGCTCTTTGCGATGATTGTAAAAGAAAAAAGTACTCGGAATTAAAAATTATAATGTGAAAAATTAATGATAATTACAACATTTATGGTTAAAATTACGCTCATAGACAAATACACAATTTTTCTGAGTTATAGAGCAAGAGCTTTAAAAATATTTAGAAATATTATGGTAGAGCATGCAAACATCACGGTTATGTAAAATGTCTCCACCAATCTCCGTTGAGTCTGTTGTCTATGGTCTCCACCCGCTCGGTGAAAAGCCGTTGCCATTGTGCTTTCTTCCGTCATAATTTATCTATATGCGAGAATTCCTTGTTGGTGATGTTGGAATAATATATATGCAGTTAATTTTTTTATTTTATTTACGTATTTCATTAAGTGTAGTTCGTCGTAGGTGCCCTTTTAGAACAGTCTCCTCAGTGAAACGAATTATCGACACGTGTTTGTCGCTTTGTAAAAGGGTTTGTTGTGTGCTGTGGTCCACCATTTTCTGTCTCCGTCGCGAAGTGCGAACGAACAATTATTTACGTTGTGAAGTTTGAATATGTTTGTTTCAAGAAATCAAGTGTTTTGTTAATTGCATAAGTCAGCAAATAAATTATTTCGTATCAGTAGCCGACAAGTGATTTTAGTGAATTAATCATCCTAAGTTCGGCACGTGTTTAGGAATTACGAAGTGAACAGTAAGTTTGCGTGTTTTGTAAGTAATGTTTTTTTAAATTGTTGTTGGAATATTTTTAATGTGTTTTTACTCTTATTTGATTGAAACACTAAACGATTTTTACGTAGAAGTTAAATTTGCTTAACATGTGTAGGCCTACAATGTGCATTTCGCCATCGGTATTAACAATGACGTATTTATTGCGATTTGTTCTTGCGGGATGTTTTCAAATGTATATCTACGTGGCCTAAATAGGCGCCCTTTTAGTGTAGTTTATTATATAAAAAATGCAATGATATTTATCTGTTGAGCATTTCTCGCATAGGTACTAACAGTGACACATTTATCGCATTTAGTTCTTTATGAATTAAAAACTTTTGAGTAATAGTAAATTGAATGCTATTTCCGTACGTACAAAATTTTCCACTGCATCACCAAAACAATGCAAGTTTCAATCGCCACTCTCACATGAGAAGAAACACAAAAAAATCACATCTCACAAAAGACGTTAAACTATAGTTCCCCACCCCACCAATAAAATAAAGCAGAACCCTAACTAGTATATTATGTGATCATAACACAAATAAAACAGTTGGGAATGGCATCCAGCTATAGTAGCCCAAGTACTGGACAGAAGTTGTCAGTCTTTCAATGTTTGCCATTGGATTCGTAGTTTGTTTACAAAGATAGTTTTCTTCATTGACAGAACAACTGTGGTGGAGGGATGCATGGTGGCCGCATTTCTTTTCGAGAACTTTCAAAATTTACTGAAGTTATATGAAACGGACTACAATAACCTGTTACCAGGGGAAAGCTCTGCAAAAGTTGGTATATGCTGTTCACGGTAAAATGAACACTTTGGAAAGCCCTGCTTAAGATGTACTTGTATGCACGTTGTGTTTTTTTCCGCCTTACGTGAAATTAACAATGCAATGGGTCTCATCACTTTATTCATGTGTCGGAGTGAAACTGTGAATTATTAAAAAAGTAAACATTTTACAAATCTACTCATTTTACACATTGATGCACAAAAAAAAAACCAGAAAGCGAAATAAATAATTTAAATTATCACAAATGATTACCTAACACTTTATTCAACGTTAAGATATGGAACTACTTCCCATCTATCGTTACCAACTTTTGCCGGGCGCATATCACTCAGTGCGCCCGAAGTATATGCAGGCATTGGCAGTGACTTTTCTAAGGTTGATTTCAAAAGTGCTCACTTTACCGTGAACAGCCTTTATCACCAACGATTATGATTTTAAAAAACTGTGGTTAAGAAATTTTTCCTAGTGATTGGAAACAAACAAAAATACAATATTCTGCAGAGAAATCTCACAGTTTTATAGTTGCTACGCAAAACGTAATCAGAAGATACACCGCATCTTGAAAATAAATATTGTTCCAATAATGCCTTGTATTTGAACAAAAATATTTAGTAAAAGGACGTATACCATGTATGGATCGGACTAGGTAAGTTAAAATTCAGTACTTTAGTACGAAAACAAGCATATAAATTGGTTAATAAAAATAGCATTTGCATCAATCAATCAATTTGCATCAAATGCATCAATCCTAATCATCACTGCAGCGGAATTTGGACTCGTCGGTTTTCCAATCAGCACACTTACTCATCTAATCTAGAAGGCACACAAATTGTTTGATGTTTGTTAAGTCGGGTTCATTTTGCGTTCCGTTAGAGAATACATACTTCATGATGGCGACGTTGTTGTGTTGACAGTTTGAATAGGGCTTGGCTGTAAAATCGCTAATGAAAATGTCTTACATTTTACCTAATCAGTCCTGGTACACAGTTTGTGTATTTGGTTATATTACATGTTATTTAGTAATTTTAAACCGGAGATCGAGGCACTTTATAGTTTACATTGTGAAGTGACGATTATAGAATTGTGCTAATTAAAACAAGTATTACCAAAACATTTAGGTTACAATTACAAACAGGCCTACAACGACCCAGGACCTGCAAATACTTATTTAAAAGATGACTTTACTAGTAAGGTATGTTCGTTATTGTTTAAAGGATAGTGTGACAAAACGGCTGAACAGTAATCGTTCAGACCATTTCACGCAGCAAAAAATCCAGTGGTAGATTCCGTGTACCAGGTCGTACATGCTGACTGCCTTTATGTCCTTTGAACTAAGGTATTTTTATGCATGTGTGTGGCTTTTTACATTTTCTGCAGTAATGGGTCTTTAGCATAACTTTACACACTTTTGCTTGTTTTATGAGAACCTTACAGGTGTTGGAAGTACAACGTGGAAAATCGAAAAAAAATTTTTTTTTAAACGAACTGTTTTACGATTTTCATCCAGAGAGTTTGCAAGAAGCCTTCGTTCGCTTCGTTTGCAATTCAACACTCCTTCTGGAAGAAGTGGGACGTGTCTGGACAGAACCTGTGAAAATAAAATTGATTTTACGGCCCCGTATGGATAGCTGCGTCCTCCTTTGCAGCTACTGCACTGCCTGCAGTGAGTGACATTCTGTTCACTTTACTGCTTTCTACCACCACGACCAGTGGCGGATTTTGGAGGCGGGCTAAAGGGGGGTTGAATCCCTTCCTTGGAGTTCACTTTGCTCTTGGTAGAATGCGGTTATTATTAAAACCAAGTACATAGTAATACATAATATACTCAATATCTCATTAATAAATTATAAAATGTAATACATATACATATTATGGTAATACGTATACGTAAATGCTATTCACGGTAGACTTTCGAGTGCGGTGGAATATACACACTGGTTTTATTATTTACATGGTAATATTTATTTTAATAATGTGGTTAGGATAAAAAATGGCCGAAAGTAAAAAGTAACTAAGTCCTCAAAAGTGCTCACTTTACTGTGAACAGCCTATAGTATGGTAATACATATACTTAGTATGGTAATGCATGTACATTGTACGGTGATACAAATCATTATTATAGTAGCAGTCAGTTAAAAAAAAGTATTCGGATAGTATATACACCAAGTACTGACGTTTGTATTCAGCATTAGAACATAACGGTTGCTGTCGGCATGTGGTTTAAACATAATGCGTAGTGCCACACCTCTCAAGTAGTTCCCTCCTTTATGCGTGTCTAGATCCGCCACTGACCACGACAGAAACAAAACAGCCGTCCATTATTCTGGATTTATATCTTTAAACCATACTATAGGCTGTTCACGATAAAGTGAGACCCTAGTTACTTTTTTATCTCAGCCATTTTGTTATCCTTTAGACACAATTTTAAAGAACTGTTGTCGTGTAATTAATAAACACGGTGTGTAGATTCCACTGCACCCGGAAGTTAACGACTAAGGCTAAAATAAAAAATATTTGTTAACTGTTAATCCAAATGAGAGGACTTTCAAAAGTGCTCGATTTACCGTGAATAGCCTATAGAAAGTGGAACAGCCACTTTCCATCTTGATAGAGGAAAGTGATTTTTTTTTTCGTAGAAGATTTTTTTTTTAGTATGCAGACAAAAGAATGTTGGAAACTCAACCCTCAAGTGTCTACATAGCTATATAACATAATGTTCTCAGAGCGTTGGGTTTCCTAAATTACACCAAAAAAATAATGGGAATTCGTCCTGCAAAATGTTTATGTTCAATAAAATATTATTTATTAATGCTCATAGAACTGTTCGTTAGTGCTTCCGAAATACGACGCTGATTTTGTAGGTACTAATAAACGTTTAGTGGTCAGTTCGAAATAATTTTAGTTTTGTATTACCCGAAAAAATCGGCACGTTCACTTCCTGCAAATTAGTTTTCTTAGTTGCTTCCACCTCCCTCCTCCCTCCCCCTTCCCCTCTTCTTCACCAGCATCACCACCACCACCGATATACAGCGAGTATCAAAGGCGTGAGCACGTTTATGCATAATGTGCATTATAATTATATATGAATAAATTCCAGATTCGAATATAATAATGACACCTTCTAAATCATAGCTTAGATTAAAAGGAATAGATTTTTAATTCACATCAAATTATTATTATCATCGGCACCAGTTATGTGTCAGTACTCACAGAAAATCGGACTGTCACAGAAACATTTTCGAAAATTGTTCGCCATTACTAAATATATTTACATTCGATTTTCATAATTTCATTTATTACACGTGTAGATTCTGCAGTGATGAGTTCACGCGATTTTTTTCTTTTTTATTATTGTATTCTAATAGGTATGCATCGCTTTTGTGGAAGAACAATTTATTTTAGACGTAGTTGACTCCGTGGGGAACGATATGCTGCGTTCGAACTTTGCTTCAAGGTGCTTAATTACTGCCAGTGGTGGGAAGAAGTAGACTACGTTTATAGATACGAAGTTAGTGTTACATATCATTGAGATAACGATCAGCAGTCGTAGGTTCGCCATGGGAAAAATAAAAGAGTTTCAAATATAAAATCTCATTAAACTGTCCTGATTGTTAACACTTTTCAGGAATCTATTTCCATTATATTTAATGGGTTTATTGAAAGTTGCTGAGAACCTTTTTGCAGATATTTCACGAGTACGTCGTTGGATGTGAGGTTTACTAAAGCCTCCACGATATTATAGAGTTGGATTGTTTCTCAGTGGTTTTCTGAAGGTCGAAGTTAACAATGACGATATTACCGCAATCGAAAAACGACATGAAATTTATATAGCTGGAATCAGCTCGTAAAGAAACAGATTGCAGTTAGTTTCCCAACGTTTTTTCAAGTCGATTGGTAGGCTATATGTGGTACTTTTGTGCCGGGTATCTATATTAAAATTAATTTTACCTTTCACGTTTAGGTGACCCAAAACAGTAACTAACAGTTGTATTTTGGTTTGTAGGAGCAACCTACTTACTAATTTCGAATAAAATTTTATGTTCGGCTCAGCTTTTGCTTCTGATTTTAAACAAATAAATGACAAAATGCTCTCAAGAGTAATGTGAATAAGTAATGTGTGCATATCTACACAGCATTATAAGCTATACTAGCAATATTATAATCATCCTTTGGTATTTTAGAGACATATGGGACCACTCTAATATTTTTACACTGTTTCTACCCTGCCCGTGAACAAACAAACACAATGTTAACAGCAACACAAGAAGTTCTGCAGTGTCTTTTGTTCCTGGCACAAAGAGTGGAGAACAGAAAGGTGTCCTGTAGAAGTGCCTTAACTTGAATATGCATGCTGTTTTCTGTAAGAGCTCTTCTCCGCGCTTTGGTAAACATCTTCCGCTGCTGCTTGCAGACAATGGTGACTCACGTTAAACGTCGGCGCCTAAGAGTACAAATATGTACACTCGTGAGCTGAGAATTGGAGCGGGTTATAACACATAGACGTACTTGGAAATCTAGCGTGTTCAGGTTCTTTCCAATATTCCCGAATAATGTGCTGTATACTATTTCTGAGGATCACTAGTTTTTTTTTTTCTTCCTTACAATTCTCCGTGAATGTTATTTTTTTTATCAGGGAGTTTACAACTGAAATTATTTCAAACACTATTTCTCTACTCAGTATTTTAAGGGTGTTGGTAACAGAAAAATTAATTATTGTATAATCGTACCTAACATTATTCAACTTGAACGTATTGTATGTGATGGCATTTTCCTAGATTAAAAAAAGTTTTCACGTCATATTTTTTTAATAATTTGATGTAAAATCCAAAATTTTTCTTCTTTACCGCAGCCATAATAAAAATTATAAGCTGTTCACGGTAAAATGAGCACTTTTGAAAGCTCTGCTTAAGATCTGCTTGTGTGCACGTTGTGTATTCTTCCGCCTTATGTAAAATTAACGTTGCCATGGGCCTCATCACTTAATTCATGCGTCGTTCAAGCGAAACTGTGAAATTATTATAAAAGTAAATAGTTCACAGATCTGCTCATTTTAATACGTCGATGCATAAAAAATACAGAAACCGAAAGAAATTATTTTAGTTTTCACAAATGGTTACGTAACAATTTTTATTCGACATTAAGTTATGCAACTATTTTCCACCCATCGTTACCAACTTACTGGGCGTAATGTTATTTCACTCAGTATGCCCTTTTAAATACATGCATGCAGGGGCAGCGACTTTTTTATAAGGTTGATTTTAAAAGTGCTCACTTTATCGTGAACATCCTTTAGGAAAATAAACTAATGAAATATATACAACTTAAATTAATGCCATGGGATACCTCTGGATATGTGATCACCAAATAGTCCATGCATTTTAAAAAATGTTGAAAATAAGCAAACTATATATATATATATATATATATATATATATATATATATATATATATATATATATATAGTCTCTTAGTTGGTGATTACATATGTGTCACGCTGTAGCTCACGGTATTTGTTTATGTTGTAAATTTTTGCATTTATACTACTCAGTATTTGCTATTATAGCTGCAATTATTAAAAAAAAAAAATGCAACATTTATTTATTCAGGGAAAATGGCATCGCATTCAATGCGTATTAGTTAAACAATGTTTTGTACAAATATAAAATAATTAATTTTTTTATCCAACACCTTTAACTATAACCATTTCTCAGGCCGGAGGTTTACTGGCATTTGTCACGAAGAAAAACGTAACACTTGGTTTGGTGATTTATAGAAAAAATATTTGCGGGATGGTTGGAAAGGGATGGGGAGGGGGGAGGGTGCCTCATTAGCGAAAAGTTAACACGCCTTGTGACTGGAGTACTACTGGTTGGATCCCGTTAATGGTCAGGCGATTTCATGTTTACCGTTTCAACCCACTTTTAAAACAATGCGAGCGCCTGGGTGGTGTAGGGGTCAGACTACTCTCGCCTCCCTCCCGTCGGGGTTTTCTCGGGGATCTCCCGTTTCCCTCGACCTAATTCCGGTGCTGCTCCACACTCACCTCACTTCAACCTCATCGGCTATCGTCCCAGAACAATTGGAGTTGGCCGGTGCGTCTGTCAGTCTCGCTGCACTGTTTATGCTGATTTGCCTCGTGCATGCGTAAGTAGATCAAAGAGGCCGACCCAACACAGAATGGGAAGGGACGTACATTGGGAATAGCTCGCGCATAGTGAGAGTAGCGTTTCCAAGAAAGGAGCGGATCAGGATGAAGTGAGGTGAGTATGGAGCAGCGCCGGAATGAAAGGGTGGGGGAAACGGGAGATCCCCGAGAAAACCCGCCGACCAGCTTCATCGTTCGGCACGATTCCTATAGGCCGTTCACGATACAGTGAGCACTTTTGAAGCCCTAGTTACTTTTTTCTTTCAACCAATTTATATCCTTCTCCCACTTGTTAATGTAAACCCTGCCATGTGAGTAATAAACAGAGTGTATACATTCACCATACCCAAAACCAAAAGTCCGAGGCCACAATGAAATGTATTTATTGGTTATTATGTATGGTGAAACAGCTTCAAAAAGTGCTCCATTTACCATGAACGGCCTATACGTGCGAAAATCCGAGTGTCCCTCCGCCAGGAATCGAACCCGGTTCGCTTGTGGAAGGCGATTCACCGCGCCCCCTTACTAAGAACGTCTGGGCATTCGCGCAAGGGTAACACCGACATTTTACACTGTAAATTAACAAATACGTTGACTTATTGTCTATTTATTTGTGATGTAGAATTTTATTTTCTATAACGGCGGAAGAAAATATACGTAAAAGGATGTGAATAGTCGTATAATTATGCCAGGAGAGAAAAATATGTTTTCCATGAGTGTCTGTTGCGTTGCTAGAATTTCGAAAATTTCTTCTTTTTGCCAGCAAGCTTCATGGTTAATGGATACATGTAAGCTGCCTGAAAATAAGATTTTTTTAGTTAGGAAATGTTATGAAGTGTGTTATATTGATGCTTACGTGTGTGTTTGAAGCCGTTAGGATTTATATTTTTGATGAACACACATATTTAGTAAGACTTTGCTTATGCTAGTACTATCTAGACAGCACAAGTAATTTATTAATTTAACTACAGCTTAAAAATAATTTTCACTGACCTCGGAACGAAATCAACAGATTATTCTTTGAAATTTAAGTGGTTCGCCTGTATCGCAGTTTTAAATTTTTAGATAAACGTTAGTCAAAATAGCTAAAAGTCTAACCCTTGTCGCAGGTGATCCAAGTGTGGGATACGAAAGAAATTGCAACAAATCGTTAGTTTAACTTCGAGAAATACTTTAGCTGAAATCAAACTTGTTAAAGTTACTTTTTGAAATTTGTATGACTCAAGATGTTCAGATAAAATTAACATTTTTACGATAAAAACGCATGATGATTGTTATATTCAAAATGTTTTGTGGTGTTTTTATTCAGTTGTCATTGATATCACATCTCGAAACCGTAAAATATCGTCAAATGATAGAGCAAGGAGTTATCAGTATAACTACTACTGCCCTTTATGCGAGTAAATTTTATGAAGGAAGCCCTACTGTGAGATAACAGGGACACGTGAGGACGTGAGTTAAAATAGAATATCTATATTGCCACCGTTTTGAAAATAAGTTTGAAAATAAGTGACTGAAATTAGTTTACATGGCTGGAATTTGATGAAAATTGCTTGATTGTTTCCCGAGGTATGGCATAAAAAGGGAGCTAACTCCCAAGATGGTGGAAAAAGAGGCTCTGTGTAGATACATTCGATGGTTGCAATATAGGATACTGTAGAATATTCAAGGTAAAATGAGCACTTTTGAAAACCCTGCTCTAGATCTACTTGTATGCACGTTGAGTGTTCTTCCGCTTATGTAAAATTATCAATTTCATGGGCCTCATCGCTTTCTTCATGCGTCGGTCAGGTTGAACTAATTTTTACACTTCCACGCATTAAAATAAACAGAAAACGATGTAAATAATTTAAGTTATCACAAATGGTTACCTAACCCTTTTTATTCGACATTAAGGTATGGAACTATTTTCTCCTCCATCGTTACCAAATTTACTGGGCGCATGTCACTCACTGCGCCAGTTAAAATATATTCAAGTTGGAGCAGTTACGTTTTCTAAGTGTGATTTCATGCGGCGTTGTTTTACAAAATGGAGGACAAAATAGGCTGTGTATCAGCAAATGGCATTCTTGTATAGGCTGTTCACGGTAAAGTGAGCACTTTTAAAGCTCTAGTTACTTTTTCCTATCAGCCATTTTCTATCGTTTAACCACCTTTTAAAATAAATATTGTAATGTAAGTAATGAACACAGTATGTATATTCCACTGCAATTGTAAGTTAACGTCTAAGGCTTATGTCATATATATTTAATGACTATTATTCCAAATGAGAGGACTTTCAAAAGTGCCCACCTTACCTAGAATAGCCTATAGTTGATACTGTTGTTTGTTGTCGCTGTGCGATGCTGCTCTTGTTCTGTCCAGAACACGTGTGTGTAGCACAGCATAGTGTATCAAGGGCATCACTGGTATCCCTAGGACTGCGTGGAAATTTACAAAGGAGGCGAGTGTTGCAATAAGCCTACCGGCATTCGTGCCACTTACTGTCCTTGGAGGAATCGATTTACCTGGGTTATCGTTGCAAAAATGTTCTGGTCATCACGCTCACCCCCGTCAGCGTAACTTGGGGTGCGGGGAACCTTCCGTATCGGGACAGCTGGTATTTTTATAAAATTTATTTTATTAACCCTACTTAGTAGTACAGCCATCCAGGGTGTTCAACTATATCATGACTACTACAATTTAACAAACAGCATATTAGTTATATAGATTCACTTTTTTTTGTGGGAGGGTGGCTTGTCGTCTGGGCGCCCGTAATTTAAGCTGCACATTCTATTTCTATTCAAAAGCATTATTCATACTTCCTAGGAAGGTGGTGAGCTGTTCTGTCCTGACTGAGACAGCTCCCCGACGGGTATCCTTTCGGCCACCCCCCGTTTCGCCGCCCTCGCCGGAACAGACCAGGGACCGGGATTCCCACGAATCTGCCCGCGCGACCAGACGCCATCGGGCCCGCACACAGCTAACTAGTCTTTCGGCCGGTCCGTCATGGCACCCAACGGTCGAATGGCCCCGCCCACGAACCCGAAGGCCCCCAGTCCCCTCCCTATCTGTACTATTCTGTTTTGTTCTTTTTATTTTTTCCCTCGCCCACCGTTCTGCTCCAACCTAAGCATCGTCCAGGACATCGAAGTACCCCTTCTGGACACCCAGGCCCTCGTTTTCCGGCGGACGAGGGAATGGAGTTCCCCTCCTACGCCCCCCCTCTTTTTTTTTACACAAACACATACACATACATCAACTAACATATTATCACAAAACACATCTTTCCCTCATTTAGATTTTCTTCTCTGCAGTTCCTTCCGTTAATCTTTCATCCATTTCAGATCTTGTCTTTCTTCTCTTTCTTGCTGCTTCTCCTCCTCTTTTTCTCTCTTCTGTTGTTCTTCTACTTTCCTTCTCTGTTCTCCTTCTCATTTTCTTTCCTCATCTTCTTTCTTTTCTTTTTCTTCCCTTCCTCCTTCTTGTTCTTCTATTTTTCTCCGTATTTCCTTCAATATTTACTGGAAATTCTGTTTCTTATCTAAAAGAGAGCGTTTTTTTATTTCTTATTTAACTTAAACGATAAAACACTAAACACACACACACACACACTCACTCAATAATTCCCGTAGTTCCAGCACTTTCTCATCCTCTCCCTAGACTACTTGGTAAAATCATCATTCATAGTTTTTACCAAATCATATATTTTGCTAATACTTTCATTTATTATTTCTACAATTTCCTTGTCATATATATTATGTTTTTGTAATGGCCATTTGTCATTAAAAGGTTTCAATTTCTGTTCTAATTCTTTCCTTTCTGCTTTAAACATGTCAGCTGGTCTGTAAAAGTTACAATGGGCTACCAAGTAGACAGTCTGGAGTTTATTACAGCCCTCTCAATGGCTAGGCGCGGGATAACACCGAAGCGCCGAGTGGGGATGACGACTACAGTGAGCAGCGAGGGTGAAGTCTGGGGGACTGCGAGTGTCTGTAAGTTGGGCGGGGGGACTCACGGACGTTGACAGTGAACTGGAATGCGTGACTGACAGACATTTGCAAAGCTGGCAGTAGACAGCTGGATTGAATATGTGTAAGTAATAAGGGGGAATTATGTGACCGTAACCAATATAAAACAGTGATGAGGTCTTTAATTATAATTGAGATGCTCTCACTGAGAGTAAAGAGTGTTAATATTATAGATAGGTATTTTAATGGTGTAAGTAATAGTTGTTTGTATTTTTATGGCATTTAAAATAAATAAAAAATTTAATTTATCTAATTTTTTTTTTGTTAAGACTTCCATCACTCATGAACTCTGATACGCCTCTGACTATTTGTATTAATACTTATAGCGTATATAGCTGTAAATTGGTTAAACATTATAATTTATATACCCAATGAACCTAAAAATAAGTGCCTTATCCATTTAAATCGCAAATGTTAGCATTGCCTACCATATTATTACTTACCCGCCAGCATACAAAGATTGTTTTAAATTGGTTACATAGTTTCGTAGGTATAGAATAGGCCAAGTTATTAAAAATGTTTACACTACTGATCTCTTGAAAATAATGGTCTGGCTCACTTAAAACATATCAGTTTACATGCATGGCATACCGGCAGTATTTCCTGTGTGCCAAATTTGGTAGGAATCTGATGATTGTTTCCGGAGATACTATACAAAAACTTTAGATTTTCATGTGGCTAAGTTGAAAAATTGCGGGCAAAAGAGTACAGAATTGGCTTGTGTTATTTGAATATTTATTACTCGTAGTTAATACTTTCAGCATACCAGGTTTGGTTGGAATTGGTTAAACGGTTTGGTATGTATACTACCTAAATTAACCTGAGAAGTTTATATGACCGTCGTGTTGGAAATAAGTGTCTTATCCATTTAAGTCTTATATAGTTACGTGACCTACTGTGATTTTAGTTGCCATGCGAAATTTGGTGGGCATTTATTGAGAAAAATCCGAGATAGGATGTTGAAGCTTATCTTTATGTGGTGCTTTCTTTTGAGATGGTTGACTAATAACAATATATAATATCCTTACAATAAATATTTACATGATGAAGTGTTAAAATGCGAAATTTGGTGTAAATGAGTAGAATAATTCCCGAGATATGACATGGCGTCCTAAATATTAAAATCACAACCGCAGGGCATACATCTTAATCGAACATTTGCATGATTAGGTAAGCGTATTTTTCCAATGAAAGAAGGCAAGGCTCTTGAACGGCCTTAAGCAAAATGTCTCAGGTGGTCGGGCTGTTTGAGTCACAGAAGCGAAGGGACGCTAAACTCTACCTTGAACAGCGCGTTTCATGCCTTCATGCTGCCTTGCGCTCTATCCGTTGCGCAGTGTGTGTAATCACTGACCAAATAAACGATGCCCCATTAATTTCGTAGGCGATAAGACTGTGAGTTCAGTGCCTCGAGTGGAGTCAACGGTATAGGTCCTGTACGGGAATATGGAGCCCGACTTGGACACTCGCTGGTGTTGTCAAGAGTTTGTTTCTTTATCGTCCTACTTCGCTAGCCAGGTTGGTCTATTGCAGCCTCATAATTTCTATTTATTTTATCTACACGTAGGTGTTTCTCCTCCCCCTCCCTTCTTTTTATTCTTTCCATTTGATTCCCTGTTGTCGAAGCCATGCATTATTGAGTCAAATTTCTTGAGGTTTTCGGTTGTCCAAACCAACCTACTACATCGTGCCTCTGATGTAATTCCAATTTTTTATAGTATTATCTAATGTTATTTGCGATGTTACTGTCCTGCCGATATTCCGATGTCGCTGCTCGGGTGTAAAATCAGTTTCGTTCTATGTCACCGATATATTTTCCTTGACTCTGAATTAGCCGACCACAATGCACATTCTTCCCTCGCTCGTTACCCGTGCAAACATGCAAGTTATCTGTTCGAGTAGACTTGGAAGCCTGAAAATCTCCGTAGTGGGAAGATGTAGTTCCCACCATTTTCGGGTTGCCAATTAGCGTTCTTTGCTTTGTAATTATAACAGCTGCGTACCTCTGACAATTGCGTAGGTTTAAAGCGCTCGTGTAAGTTCTCATCACAGTTTTGAAGTTGACACAGAAATGAAAGGGCTTTGCGTTTCCTTTGATGTGGGCATATTCGTTCGATGATTGACCATGCGAGGGTCTGGAAACCGACCTTGTGTCTGATTGGCTACTGTGTGCTGCCATCTGTCAAAGTAGTCTACAGGCGCTGATTGGACAACTACGTTCCACCATATTGCTAGGCACTTTGCTAGCGCGTGTGGCTGGAATTCGCGATACAGGGCACCGTGTTTCACCTCTGTATTGATAAATATTCTGTGATGTTTATATCACATCCTTCCTTCCTTCCTTCCCTTTAGGAAACGGTCAACGATCTCCCCTGTCGAAGCACGTACTTTTTGTCCAGAAGAAGTAGTAATTCTAAGCTACACCTCTTGGCCAACTGGAGACTCTCGGCTAGTCTTACGATCATTCCAAATACTAACCATCTAAGTATTCGAGTTATTGTAAAATACATTGCCAAATTTGACTTCTTTGTATTAAAACATTTCGATACCAGGCACTGCTTGGTTAGGCTACAACCTGTAATTTTTATACTAGCCTCTGAATAAACATAATTAGGCTCATTACAGATTAACTTAATTCTAAATACTGTACTATAGACGTAAATTTTAAAAATTAAGTTTTCGGAAATGTTGAAGGGCTTAAAAATATATATAATGTTTGAAAAGTGGTTTTTGCAATCGTATAGAGTCTTTTAAGGTTGATTTTAGAAGTTATAAAAAAAGTATTTTTTTTACATGAAGTAATTGAAAAACGAGTCACTCAAATGGGGTGCAATAATAGTTCACGCACCTTGTGAAGCTGTGTTAGTCATAATTGAGCAACACCAAATTCATTCGCCCGTGGGAAAATTTGTGTTTTATTTGATTTCCAAAGCCATTAATAATATATGCTACATTCTGTAATACCTAAGGCTAACCGAGTTCGATTCCCGGCGGGGTCGCTCCCGGATTTTCACACGGAATCGTGCCGGACGATGCTGCTAGTCGCCTGGTTTGCTCGAGGGTCTCCAGTTTCCTCCCGCCCTTGCATTCCGATGCCGCTCTATACTTCGCTTCACCCTCATCGGCTCTCAAGACTCCGATCTGTAGAGCCTCTTGAACCTCTTCACTTCTGTAATACCTGTAGGTATTTATTTTTCATAGAGGAAATACCACTTCAGTTCATACCCACATTGCCAACTAAAGTGATAACTATGATAACTAGAGTCGTGCCAAACTTAAATATCGTATACTAGTGTGTTCCTTTCATTGTTGGTCCACAGTCGTTTTGACCATAGACTAAAGATGACGTAGACCGATTATTCGTCTTCTGCGCATGTACCCAAGAATGACCTACCCCAAAGCAATACTACTATCAGTCACATGGTCAACGGTAATGATCGTGTTTGTTTATATCTCAATTTTCAAAAGAGAAGTACTTTTGTATGAATAAAAAATACTTTGCTCGTCTAGTCCTAAGATGGCATGGTGGATTTACATTGCCGCGACAGATGCGACGCGACACCAAAACCAATATTTTGACCACTCATGGCTAAAAATACGAAAATGTTGCAGAAGGCTATCAGTGTGTTCACGTGAATGAATTAATTAATGGAGAAGAATAACCTAAAACAGAAACAACCACATGAATGTTAATGTTATGTAGTTTTGGAAAAAAATGGTATGGGCCTAACTATGTTTTTATATAATTTACGAACGACGTCTATCTTCACAAAATAAACAGTGTCTCAATTGTATTTGTTATTACAAACGTTACCAACTGAACACTGCCACCACTCTTGCAGCAAGAAAATACACCCGTTCATTGACGATTGTCGCGCCCGTGACGCGACGAAATTTGAAATTATTTCTATTTAGAAAGTCCTTCGCGCCAGAGATTTCTGTCGCGTTGACGTCACAAAATACTCTTCTGTGATTGATTGGGTGGAGCATTACTTCCGTCGCGTCGCGCAAATGTAAATCCAGCATTGTGCTCTCTAAACTGCGTAGACTCACAAACTTCTTTAGACTACAGTCTCGGAAAACATTGTGAATTTCAAACCGCTATGTTTCAAACTCTTACGAAAATTGTTCAGACACACGCATGCATACTCATCGAAACTAACATTCATAGCTGGCAGGCAGTCCTTAGTTGCAGAACTACAGTTGCAAACAAACAATTTATTCTTCGCGAGTTTTGTATCAGTTTCTAAGTATTGGTTATTTATGGAAAATGATTCTGAATAAATAAATGTCAAGATATTTATTATGTTTATTTCGACTTAATTTCAAGTGGTGCAGTTGAGGTACGAGTTTTATATAAGGCGGATTCCCACCCGCCATCTTGGATTTATCGATTTTTCGTCAAAGCTTCTATTTCAGAAGGTGCATTGAAATTTCCCGCACGACATATCCTAAACAGCAGCTTCCCAAACTTTATCGAACTGCCACAGCCTCGCTAGATTCATTAATATTTAGCTGGTTACTGTCGAGACGGAATGTGAGATTATTTCGTGCGAACTATTACAAAGACGGCGATATGAACGGTAGTCAAGAAATACTAACCTTAGACAATGAACTATGCAATGCTCTGTCGTTCCAAAAAAACATGATGCAAACTGTATTTCCAGAGTATGGCAAAAATTCCATAAATCCATGATGGCAGGTTGGAATCTGCCTTAAGAATATATTAGATTGGGGAGGAATGTTTATAAACAAGAACATGGACAAAATGTCATTACAGCACTTTGTAATTTAAAATATAGTAACAATATACGTTACTCTGACATGCCACATTCACTCTCTCACTCACCCACGTACATTTGCTTTTGAAGATACTTCCGTACTGGCAATAAGTATTTACTGATGAGCCTGTTCAAAAAGGTAATTGTGGGCGTTCCTTTAAATGGTAATGGTAGACTATATATTTGCATTAGACGCTGCCCAGGGCAGCTTCCTAAAGCGGCAGCTACCAACGACAAATGAGTCTTGTATAGTGGAATAGGCGAAAACGGGTTTCCTCACTCTGAATGGTAATAGGCTATGAATTCGCAAGACATGATACAGTGACTAATTGGCAGCATTTCAAATTTTTTATTACAATTTTACTCATTATGCTTACTATATAACTTCAGCGTGACTATAAATAAGCCTGATCTACAAGTCGCCCGTTTCTAATAACCTAGTTTAATAGTTAAGTGTCGGATAAATGCATGCGTTTCAACACGCGCCAGTTAAAGCGTATATGTTTTTGGCGAATGCAACTCTGAATATACCCTTTCAAGCGCAAAATCTATATAATCTAATAATCTGACAGAATGTTTGGTAAACCATTAGACCAAAGTAAATTATTTTTAGAAATGCAGTTAGGACCTACCAAACAAGATAATGATAAGCCATGCCTTTCCCCCGACCCAATTTATTTTTCGTGAAGCAGCTTGTTGAATCCTATAAGGATAGTTTTTTTTTTGTAGCTATTTTAGACCTATTACTGGATGCAAATGAGAACTCGCACTAACTGTAGGAGTTTCTAAATCATCGACTTACGCGCGTTGTGCTTTTGGAAATTGCCGGCATAGCTGTAATGGCGGTCTGTAAAAAGACGGTTGTTTCTAAAAGCGATAGCAGTGTTCCGTGTAGAAACATCGTCCTTTAAAAGTGCACTTTGTAATATACTAGGTAAGAAGCAAACTAACTAAAGCTTTTGGGAGAAAATGGCAACATATTAATAATTGAAACAGAAAGACTTCATTGAAATGTGATAAGGTTAATGTAGTTACTTTACCTACAAAGTATGGCTGGGCGAACTGCAGCAGAAACTAAACTCTTAATATTTTCATTCAGGTTATCTTTGAGCAAACGTGTTTTTCATAGTTTTTATGACGGTCATATGAACATTATTTGTATCCATATCTTCATGCAATGTTCAAACTATTTTTTTTGCGAATGGTAACGTGACATTTTTTTCTCTCACAAAAATGACGTGTTTATTTATTGCCTCTGTTATTACCCTGCCTACATAATTGATTAATAACCGTTTAAATGAATGTATTGGTGTGGTAATTTTGAAATAGTGTTGCAATGCTTGTGTGTGTATGTGTGACGGGGATTGTGTTCACGCCCGCTATAGGCTGTAGACCATTTTTACAAGTTTTTATTTAACTTGCCTTGTTATAGTTACAGTAATACATACAAAACTACATTTCGTTTTAAGAATTACGGTTTCTTTGGTTTCTATTTCATTATCATATTTTGTTCGTGCCGCAATGACATCAAAATGGGCGGAATAAGTGAGTGCTGATGATATAAAAATGATTTTCCCCCTCTCAGTAATTAACTCTCAAGTACACATGAAATTACATGGTGACGAATGTAGTGAAACAGATATTTCTGTTATTTATATGATTTTGTTGACAATATGCTAAGTAAATAGTTTGGGCATTTTTTAATGCATGGTGCAAGAGTCGGCTACAGGCTATTTATCATACTTCAGATAATTTTATTTGATTTCAGAATTTTTTTTTATAATTTTCAATAATTCCGTGTCTGTTATTTTCAACACATTCTTTATTGTACTTAAATTTTTGACACGTATATTAATTTATTGTATTTCTCGTAGCAGCATTTGTAACCTAGCTTAAGCTATGGATAAGACCATTAAGTTTTAAGTTTGATTACTTTGTAACTGTCTCAGGAATTTCATTTTTCTAAGATATCCTGTCTTTTAGCGAAGACTTGTTAGTCCCTGTCACACTCTAAGCGTCACTATATAACAGTCGGTTATGTAGTATTAGGGCTGCATCTGATTTCGCTAAGTTTTGTTAGACATCCCATCCTAATTGACTGGCAGGGATGGAAGGGAGTCATCCCAAGTTGTAAATGTAGCGCGGGCAGTTTTGAAGAGTCGCAAAAGCGCCTGATTATATTTGGAGTGTATTTGCTAAAACCGATCGCCTACCGAATTGTCCAGGGATGACGTCAACCGTCGCTACAGCTGCAAATTACGTAATATCGTCTTAGAGATTCATCAACGGTAACATATTTCAACTTGCTTTAGAACTACAATATTCTTTAATAATTAATTTTGTTTTATTGTATTTGTTAGTTAATGCAAGATATCTCAAGTAATAATGTTTTCCATAGACACTCAGTGGTTCCTGGGATAATTTTAATTATACTCATGTTTGCTAGCCGAGACACTTATATATATATATATCCGTCATTATGATTTTCTCACGCAATGTTTCTTTTTTTATTTTATTCAGAGGGTGATATTTGAGTTAAAATATTTCGAAATAATACAATGAATTTAATACTGAGTAATCCCGATTGAAATTTTTTCCTCATAATACACTGTCTGATTTCACGTAAGATTCTTTTAAATTTATACAATAAACAGGGATATTGAAACTAATGTATGTTTTGGTTGTGTAATTTTTTAATTTGTACCGTTTTCAGTGTTATTTGTTCTATTTTCTGCAATCAAAAGGGTTCAAAGTGTTATAAATATTATCTTAACAAATGAGAATTTGCCATGGTTTCGTGTCATGTCGTTCTGTTTAACAGGCACAACAGGAAATTATATAAAAATCTTTACTTACCTGCGTATTATATTGATTATTTTATTGGAAGTGCAAACTAATGGTTTTCTTGTCTCGTGCAATTTTTCTGCTAATTTACCGGGGCACATTACAAGTATTTGCCTATGTTTGACCCTTACTGTCACTTTTCATGCAAGGAGAAAGTAAATCTTATTAATGTGCAAGACGCCTCCCGTCTCGCGTATCAACTCTCACACTTTTTCAATCAAACTTGCAACGAGCTACAAAAAAATATATACCTACACACGTAAAATATCGTACCATACACAACACATGATTGATATATGGTTGATATTAGTATTTTCTCCACAAAGACATTTTCATAAAGCATCTAATCATAAACTTTTTTTGTAATCTCTAATATTTACGTTGGAATACGGAATGTAGAATAACTTTTTCATATTTACTTTTGGCGTTATCTCGAGCACGATTTCTTCGATTTGCCCAAGTGGTCTTAGCGTGACGCGAATAACCAGACTTCTTTAAATCAGGTGTATTTCTTGTGAAAGCTTTTTGCTCCCACGCCTGCTTCGTTTCCGGAAGAAGCAGACTTTCATGACTTCTCATTAAGGCTCGTGCACTCATTTTACGTTGCAACAAAGCTCTACCTCGAAAGTAAAAATATAAAACGAGCACAGAATAACGCAATTTTTAATGTCAAATGTTAGATATCGGTGTAGCTGTAAATCGCAGCCATGTGAGAGACTTTTTTTTTTACAGTATGCAAATTAACAGAAATCTTCAGCAAAAAGGTTTCTGTGTGTCCAAGTTATTTACCGAACAGCGAAGCATTTTGGTAAAAAATATTATTCCCAGAAACTGCACATGTTATCTCGTTACATGTCGCGTAATATTTCATGTAGACGTTTCGTCAACTTTATCCCCGACAGTCCGAAGCAGAGGATAGCGTGTTGTGTATCAACGTGCCTTTTCACTGTTATTTTCCGCTGCCGCTCAGAAAGCACGTTAACCAGACGAGAACTTATCTTTGTTGACTTGGTTAGAGGCGTGTTTCGTAACCTACGTGGCGGTCTTGATCTCCGCGAGTTAGCCCACTGCTGACGCGCAGTTGCCAACTCTTTTGAGAGAAATTTTCTAAATCAGTATGCGAATATTTGTTGTAGCAGCTTAAAATGTGTATTATTGCTCGTTAAAATTGCTTACCACCACAAATCCCACTGCCATAAGTTCAAACAATGAAAAATTGAAAGCAAAAAATACATCGTAAATAATCTGATAACTTATTCGCTAGATGTACGTACAAACGCACAGTATTCTCAAGCTGTATAAACGGGTATTTCAAGTAAAGACTGTTCACGATAAAGTGAGCACTTTGGAAATCAACCTTATAAAAAGGTCACTGCTCCTACCTACATTTATTTTAACGGGCGTACTGAGTGACATGTGCCCAGTAAAGTTGGTAACGATGAAGGGAAAGTAGTTCCATATCTCAACGTCGAATAAAAAGTGTTAGATAACCATTTGTGATGATTTAAATTATTTCTTTCGCTTTCTGTTTTATTTTAATGCATCGAGGTGTAAAAATTACCACATTTTTAAAATATTTACTTCTATAATAATTTTAAAGTTTCATTGATCAACGCATGAATAAAGTGATGAGACACATTACAATGTTAATTTTACATAAGGCGAAAGACTACACAACGTGCATATTAAGTAGATCTTAAGCAAAGCTTTCAAAAGTACTCATTTTACCGTGAATAGCCTTTACCTACAAAGATGTAACCACATCAATAGAACCTGTAACATGCATCTGCAGATATTCCCATGCTCTGTCCACGTGCAAATAGTATATTCCGGGGAAACGAACATTCTTGAATACACCAAAGTGCGAAAATCTGGCAATAGAAAAATCTGCAGTTTTCCTTCAAATCATCAGATCTGCCACCAGATTTTTTTTTTACAGAAATCATTAACTTTTCGACCAGTTACAAATGTGAAGTCTGGCCGCCAGACCATCGTCTGAAAACACCACATCTGTAGCAGTGGCGTGTGGTGAACAGTTGTAAGGTAAGCTATGTTCTGCTCTGTGCCATACCTAATAGTTCGCTAGTTTACACATCGGCCTATTAAACGTAGTAGTGCAGTTGACATCACAGCACGTGTGTAATGGGTACCTCGCCGCTCTCTCGTAAGTGGCCGCAGTACAATCCTTTTCTCCCGGCTCCACTTTGGTTACTGGTTCCTGCTTCGTGCGCCGAGTGTGTACAACACTGTGCAAACACCAGATTATAGGCTGTTCACGGTAAAGTGAGCACTTTATGAAACCCTTTCATTTGGAATAATAGGCAATAATGATATTTTATTGTAGTCTTAAACGTTAACGTTCGAGTCTGATGAAATATATACACGGCATTTATTACGTACATTGCAATATTTATTTTAAAAAGTTGTGGAAGAATAAAAAAAAAAATTGGGTTTTTCTGTGTTGGGGACATAGCCGTTTGTTTTGCGTGAATACGTCTACGTTGACGCTCTCGGACGCCTTGATGTTTATTTTTCGTTCCCGGCACCGCTTCACTCGATCATGTGGGGTTTTATGGGTATCACTGAGTTGCTTTTGAGGTGCTCTTTCCAACCGTATACGATTTCTGTATTTCGACTTGATTTTTGACGAGTATAAGGTGAAATTGTGTTACGTTTTCTTAATTTTTTACATTAAATACATTCAGTTTCACCATAATCATGCTACACAAATGTTTTTATGTGCGTAGTCAATTGATCTTGACGAGAGCTGTCGATTGAAACTTAAACGAGCGTCGTAGCTTCTCCTAGTCAAAAGTTATACTACGCGGAAGTTATGAGACGCGGTGAAATGAACTCATAATTGCGCTGCCCCCCCCCCCCCCCATCGGCAGCCGAAAGCTATGCTTCGCAGTCCTGACTCAACGTAGCATATTCTTTGATCTTTTGGCAATCGAGTGGTGTAACTGAATTTGGAATGTAGACGATAGATTCGGAGCTGCAGTGCCAAACTGTATTCCCCGATTTTACTATCACCGGGTTTTCGGAATGGCCTCCCACTATGATTGCAAATTTAAAGACGTATCCACGTCAGAAATGGCTGATAGGAAAAAAGTAACTTGGGCCTCTACAGTGCTCGCTTTACCGTGAACATCCTATACCTTGCAACACTTCACCACACGCCACAGATCTGGAGAGAAAATCACCGAGTTGGCAACCCTGCAGACGCGGGCCTTGGGACGCAAGTTCCCGGAAAGTGACGTGGACGAGATCGTGTCACCGTCGCATCGATTGAACTCTAAGGCGTTTATTTGTGCGCGGACCCGGTTAACGAGGGCCAAGATAAATGAAAATCTGTATGTTCTCTGGAGTTCAAGGAGCACCAACTAGCCTTAACTGGTGCGAACTGGAGCAAACACGATAGTCAACGTCAAAATTAAGGCACCTCCACAGCCAGGACGCCAAACATTGCATGCCGTGAGTGCGTAAAAACATTATATTATAGGCTGTTCGCTGTAGAGTGAGCACTTTTGAAAACCCCCCATTTTGCATCTTTCTGACTTAAAATTAACTTTACCATGGGGCTAACGATTTTATTCATGCGCCAGTCAGTGAAATTCAAAGGAAACTCCCGTATTTCAAACGTTGGCGTATATTAACATATTAGGCTTTCGAGACCATGAATCCGGAAATTATTATTAGGTATAAGTAGTATTTCCTTTAATTCTATTATTTTTATAGTAGTTCATGCTATTATTTCTTAACATTGTAGAAACATGTTTATATTTGTTACTAATTTCCTATTAATTGTTAGTGCTGTATTTGTCGCCTATCATAATACTAGTTTTATTAATTTTTAATGTTCTGTAATTTTCTGTGGTTACAAAGTATAGTGTATTTCCGGCTTATATTTTATAAAATTACGGGTTTCCAACTAATACCCTAACTTCCAAAATTCATGTGCCATTCCGAGAGATGATTCCGTATGAAAAATAATGTTGGGTATACAATGAGAAACACTATTGTGCATGGTGAACATTAAAGGAGGTATGCGGCATTGAAAATCAAAGTTTAAAATGCATAGATACAAAAATACTATTAAGTACTTGAGATGAGGCAACGAAATCGGAATCGTGTTTCATGAAACGAAGATTGTAAATCTGTTGAATGTGGCTGGTCAAATCGTCCCCCTTCATTGTTTTAGAATAGGAAGCACGTTGAGTTTTTTTAGCTTACCGTAGGAATAATTTTAAAAACTTTGAAAGACCTTGAAAGAACTAACGATGTTATAAAGTTGCCTTTATTATGCTTGTGAATGTTCTGGAGAATATTTTTGTCCTGTGTCTTGCGGTGGATATGACAAAGCTACTGCCTCGTGGGCTAAATATCTCGTCACAGTTTGCCTTAGTAGGCGAGCTCAGTGGTCAACAAACAGGAGTGCAAGTCGCCCCCGTTCACATTCGATTAGTCTTCCAGCATAAAATAAAATCGAAGTGCAGGTTGTTATACTTTATTAAATTGTGGTCAGGCCGTATTTGTTAAGGTTGGTGGGGATTTCATAATGGTAGAGGGCGTAGGGTAAATAAATACAAAGAGCTGTAGTTACTACAGTTGGCTATGTAATTTAACATCTGGATATTACATAAATTACTATAAGGTCGGGGGACCATTATAAGTTAATTGAATCCACTACCTTACTGAGAGTCACGTTATATGTAATGCGATTGCTTCAAAGTCAATATGACGTCGTAGGGTTTGCATACTCGTATATTATAAGCAGTCAGCTGAGAGGCTTACTTTGACAACGGCTGCCGTGAAAGATACGTCGTCTTGGCTAGTTTCTACGTCAGGTAATCCATAGCTAGTTACTTTAAAGTGGAGTGGACACTACTAGCCAATGGTTCCTCTCCATCGGCTTCTTGAGGTGTGATGGCTACATCACTAGCGGCATTTACTTCCACCAGTGCAGCCGACATTGCCTACTTCTTTAACTCCACCACCTACATCTCCAACAGGTCCGTCCGTGTCTTTTCCTGAACTACTACGTCGTCATCCGTGTCGATTTTGTGATAAGGCATTTACTTTCGACCATAATGTACGACATATGCGCTTTAATTGTGCCAAGAATCCCTGTCGCATGTCATATTTGTGTGACAGGTGCGGTTAGTAGTTCAGCCGTACCGACAGTTAACTTAGACATGCGAAGACTTGTAGAGGTGAAGTGCATTTCTCATTAGTACCTTGGTACCGGGTTTACTGCAAGCAGGTCTTGTGTGACTTCGGCACATGTCCTAAAAGTGTAGTTACCTACATAAACTGTCCCGTACAGTATGTCAAGTTCACCTGGACTTAAAATGGCGATAGTAGTCTAATGCAATACGCTTGCTTACTTTTATACGTCTTTTCTCGAGTTTTTGTTTTCAAGCTCTTTCAAGGTGATGGGGTCAAGGTCGTCTGATCCAATATGGTGGTAGTAGTCTGTAACATAATATTCCTGCTGACTTTTACTAATTTCTCTATATTTTCTATTTTCAAGGTCATGGTGTCAAGGTCACTGGCTTCCAATACGGTGGTAATAGTTAGTAACATAACATGCTCGTTGACTTTTAATTTTTAAGGAAAAAAGGGGAATTTTAAGGGAAAAAAGGGAAATCGTCAGGGAAAATAGCCATTGGGAGACTGGCATTTTAAAACAATTTTAAGTAATACATTTATTAGAATTTCGTGGCATTTTTTAGAATTTTTGGAATATTTTGGGTTTTTGGGGTCAAAGGAGTTATGGGTCCTGAGTCCTGCTGTCGTGGCTTGGAGTCATGATTTTCAGTCTACTGGTCACTATGCTCTGCAAAAAACAAGAATTTTCTGGTTGTAATTTTTTGAAAATGGGGAAAACATAAAATTTTTAGGGAAACTTTCAAGGTAAAAAAAATCAATTTTTAGGTAAAGAGGAAATTTAGTTGATTTTGAGGGAAAATAAAGAAATGTTTAGGAAAAAAAGGGAAATTCCAAGATGGCGGACACTCAGCGCCTGGCTCCTACACCTGAATCCGTTGGCCCAGGACATACACTTTCCTTCTACTTACGAGCTATACATGGGCAAGTATGTCACTCGTTTTGAAACAATATCGGCATGAAAATTTTATGCTGCACGTGAAAAATTGCTGGAGCGTTAGGAATACATTAAAACAATATTATAACATCTGTCCGAACGATTTAATCTGTATGAGCCGATACATCAACAGTAAGTACTATCTTCCGCACGACTAACCTTCTAGGTAAGTATTTTGAGGCAAATTAGTCTGCATTAAATGTGTGGATGCAGTTTTATGAAATATATTGTCGCCGGCTAAGTATTGTGTCATTAGTATTCTGGTGAAGTTTCGTTCATATCAGTATAGGCATTTAAATTTTATAAGCGAAAAGTAATGTTTTTTCTTAAGCCAAGTAGTAGGCCTTACCAAACTTTACTGTTATGTACTTCTGCGTGGCTGGGCGAATTTTCACGAAACTAGCGTCGAGTGAGAAATATTATTGTGGAAGTATGCTGTAATAATTTGGATCAATTCTGTTCAGCCATTGAGTTTCAAGAGAACTGTTTTTCGTTACTTATAATGTAATAGCAACTCCCGTCATTTGCTTGTGCGTGGTTTTGTATTAAAATATTGATTGATGAGGTATTTATGGAATATTATTCTACACGTAAATGTTGTTAAACATAATTATCACTCGTTTAACCATTGTTTAAGGCACGTTGTCGTATGTTTGAAGCAGTAGATACACCGTATTATCTAAAAGCGTGCATTTGTTTAATGGACGAGCATTTTAGCTGTTCGCACTTTTTGAAGGCGAACATTGGAAACGTTTAGACGTTTTTACAACGGGGAAAAAAATCATGTTTAAAATTTTTGCTGTTCTGTTGGCAATCTAAACCAAATATATTTTCTTAAGACTTCAGAAGGGTTGGCCTCAGTTGAAGGCAATAATTTATGTCTAAACAGAAAAAGAATCGTGCGCATCAACCAATAGGCCTATTCACAAACCAATATTATCTAACGAAATTAACGCGTACTATTTATTGTGCTGATATTTTTTTATATATATATATATATATATATATATATATAATATATATATATATATATATAATATATATATATATATAGCTTTTGGTTTTTTAATTTAATGAGTATGCAGTGGACAAACGAGTTAGCTGACGTAAAACACCAGCTGAAAGTCACATGGCAGTGTTCATTTTGATATGCTGAAAGATGCCCTGCCGACGGTCTTAGAAGGAGAAACTTTGTAGGGCTTTCAAAAGTATTCACTTTACCGTGAAAACAGCCTCTACCAGCTAGTTTACATGTTACTTCCGATTGTTTCCGTTCTCACACTAAGATATCAGGATAGAAATCTTTGTCACCACTCACTACGCCATCTGCCGTCAAACCAATGGTGACACTTCGTGAAAAGTGAGATCATACTGATTTCTCAGATCAACGGAACTACTTTTGCCGTGAGATTCGGTATCAGACACTTAATAAACAGGGGCTTCTTTTGCTTTGAGGCAATCACTAGTGTTTCTGTGCGGCTTACTGTCGTCACACATCGTAGTGGTAATTTATCAGTAATATCAGAAGTCAAAAATACCAATGTTTTCAACGATACTGTAATTTAAACTATACTGATACTGACGATAGCGATATCAACGAAAATATAAATGATTTCTTTATTATCGACGATTTCTGTATTATTAATTATTTCGGTACTATCGATTATTTCGGTACTATCGATTATTTCGGTACTATCGATAATTTCGGTATTATCGATAATTTCAGTGTTATCGATATATAGAAAATACCGAGTAACTGTTTGGAAAAATATCGATATTGAATGTTTATGATATCGAACAGCCCTAGTTAGTATATTGTTACTGCCCCACGTTGAGGAGTATCCGAAGTCTGATGAAGTATGACGAGTTACGGCGCTCGGTACAGCAGGCTTCTTGTGATGTCGATCTCGGCCGGTGTGACATGGAGAGAGACCCTGCCGCCGCTCTGCATTGCCCTCATATCGGCGTGACATAACGCTACATGGCCTGATTCCCTGGCTGGTAGAGGGGTTCCCTGCTTACCGGGGTTTGGGCGATGCGAGTCCCGATTGTGGCAGCTATCCGTCCTGATTACAGCTCGTGTGTGAGGGCGTGTTCAGGCGGGCCGTCGAATTAAGGACTCTCCACGCTATTGTAAGAAAGTTACCTCGTTATTGGGTAAACATACAATAATTTTGCGAGAAGTGGAATGTAAACATAGTTGTCATACTGTGTCTCGTTGTAAGCAGTCTGTCCAACTAATTTTTCAATAGCTATTCAGTATTTCAATGCAATTTTTTTTTCCGGCAGAAATAAAACTCGAAATATTTTTTCGTAATCTATAAATTCGGTTATTGAAACGTAAATGTGGCCCTTGAAATGTGTTAAGTCAGCAAAAATTACTGCAAGTATTTCTTTCTCTGTTTACGATATTTATTCTTCTGTAAAACTGTGATTTAAACTATAACGTCAAGGTTGTATCTTTTCTGGGCAGTTTGCTGCATTAAAACACTAGGAAACAGAACATACGTGAAGCTTGTTTATGCAATTTTCCATTACCGTCATAATGATTTCATATAGCCGAATGTGACCTTGAGGATTTACAATATTGTTTAATGGGGATTTACTCTAACAGGTGAATCACATGTCGGTGTTAATTATTCTTAAAGCTGGTGGAATACTACGCAATAAGCTGAAAGAAGAAAGTAAGCAGTCTTAAAGTAAAAAGTTTTCATTCACTCGTGTACCAACTGTTCTTGTAAAAAAAAAAAGTATGTTCTCGTCTTATTGTTTTTTGTTGTTACACGTGTTGAGTTCGGTACACTCAGCTAGAACAACGCTCTCCCGTACCGCAGCATGCGGACTCTTGCGTGAAAGTCCGGTTCTCCTGTCCAAGTAGTTCAGTGTTTCGCTGCACGGTAGCAGCACGTGAAGCCACTGCTGCTGTCGTCGGCCTTTGCATTCGTTTAGCTTCTGAAACCTACGGGTATCGCAGGCCGCCGGGATTGTCTGCGCTTCTTAATTCCGTTCCTGGAAATAAATTACGACGTTAATTCGTGACATACAGCGAACCTGATACGACTTCATTATTTTTATTTGACGTTCGCCGTAGCCTTAGTTGCTATGGGGGGGAACAGAAACTTATGCACAAGTTTTTAGTTTTCGTGCCGTAATTTAAGTTTTAGAGTAATTATTGATAATTTTTGACAATATGAAAAGTACATTATACAAGCTTTTTAAATATTATTGTACTTAATCTTTGTGTGTTATTTGGTGGTAGTCAGGAATATGTGGATATTTTAAAGTTTATACTACTCTATTTGTGACATAATTTTGCGTTAATAGTTAGGGTTTCATGTCTGTACTGCAAAGTAAGGCAAACAGCTAAACTATATAATTATTTTTTAATTTTAGTTTACATATACTTAAATCAGCGGGAAACGAAAGAATCCTCTATAGTAGTGGGTGTCGAGTATTAGTAAACCTACCCGGTCGAAATTTGGATAAGTTGCGACACGTATAATGGTGAAGGACTTATGGTATTTTGTGTAAAAATAATTAATTGCACTTAGTTCTCAGCGACGTAATAGGCTTTTGTACAAAACAAATTTGTGCCCACATGAATTGTCCTTGAATGTGTAGGCGGGGCTTGGAAGTTCAGTTTCTCTGGTTGGCCCGGCAAAGACACATTTCGAGAGCTCTCGTGTCACCCGAGCGGCTAGTGGTTTGTGGAAGGTCATGGAGCAAGACAGATAGAAAAGCGCGGTATTGAAGGAAGCACGGGCCTTCGAAAGGCCTATACTGGTTATTTTACTGTCCTGGATTGGGAGTACCGGACACTCAAAGGAACCCAGAATATGAAAATTTAAGATAACAAGTGAAGAAGTGGTGGAATCTTCAGGGACACGTTCAGTGTACTTTCTTGCAGGCACATAAATAAAGAGCAGTGAGGACTTTTTTTAAATTAATTATCGTAGGCCTATCTGTTGAACGGTCTCACGTAACTTTACCTAAAGGTAACCTGCGACTAAGTTTCGGAGGGATTTTAGGGGATGCAGCAAGGTCTATTTTAAAAAGAGAGTTTCGAAGAAAAAATTGTGTTTTTTGGTCGAATCCGTCTCCTTATTTCGGTTGGTCGCTTACCATCTTGACTGTCATCTCACCAACGCGATTTGATTATTTCTATGTGCGGTTCCGTGTTTCGTTCAGTGACACTTGAACACATTCATGACTAAGCTGAGTCTGGTTCTGTGTGCAGTCTGTTTATAACTGGTGCCCACTAACCAACCGCTAGTAGGCAATAGGCTGTTCACGGTAACATGAGCACTTTTGAAAGTCCTGCTTAAGAACTACTTGCATGCACGTTGTGTATTCTTCCGCCTTATGTAAGATTAACATTTTCATGGACCTCTTCACTTATTCATGCGTCGATAAAGTGAAACTGTGAAATTATTAGAAAAGTAAATATTTTACAAATCTGCTCAATTTGACACTTCGATGCATTAAAAAAACAGAAAGCTAAAGAAATAATTTAAACTATAAGAAATGGTTACCTAACACTTTTTATTCGACGCTAAGATATGGAACTACTTTCCATTCATCGTTACCATCTTAACTGGGCGTATGTCACTCGGGGCGCCCGTTAATATATACTCAGGTACGGGCAGTGACTTTTTTCTAAGGTTGATTTCAACATTACTCATTTTATCGTGAACAGCCTTTACCAGTTTATAGTCACCTGTGTTTCGTGAAATGTTTCCACGGCTAGTTGTATTCCAAAACGGGTTAGCTTACGTTCGCTTTCGTGGTTGGGTGGTTTTAATTGTCACGCGTCATAGTTGCCTGCCTGCGTGTAACCGACGTTCAGTATCGGAGTAACTTAATTTTGATTGGCGCAGTCATGTAGAATGTTTTCTTACAAAGTGACGAGGCAAACAACCAAAGTGAAGCTACACATATGCACGTAGAATGAAGTCTTAGCCTGCGCTTAAATCGTTTTGTGAAAACAAGTGGTCGTATCAATGTATGATAGAAAGGAAAAGGGAATAAGGGAAAATATTCCCTTTTGAGAGTGGGACTGGTAAGAATTAATACGGTGAAAAGAAGGAATTTCGTCAGTCAAATAGAATGCATGAAACCCCTTTTGTGATGCAGGGGATTATTCTCTATGATCTAAAAAACGAGCGAGATTAAATGTGAACTAATGTAATTTTTTTATATGCATAGTCAATATTGGTTTGGGAGATTATATTTTATCCTCTCCGTAGGCATAAATTATCTAGATCTTGAGACACGTCCTGAAAATAGATCTACCATACTGTTCTTCACTTGCCTACGCTAAATAGTTTGGCTTGCTTCATAATTTTTGTGAGCCCCTAACTAAATGAAGTCGGTGCGTGTAGTTTCTGATACTGGCGGCAGCTTTTGAATCACCACACCTTTTACATTAATAAACTAGGTTCGAATAGGGACATGGGGAGATCAGATCTACGTTTTATTTTATGTCTGATGGTATATGCTAGTTTTGAAATTCCCGTTTTCCAGTTTTTTTTTTTTATATTAAAAAGTAATAATTCTGGGCGAGTGCAACAATTTGAGCTAAACTTGATTTACAAAATTTGCAAATAAAAGTCTTGGAATATTGAATTTGACTTCGTTCGTATTGCGAGATTGCAGCGCCCGTAAGGGGTATAATCCGTATTTTGGAGACTACCCGATCGCCGTTATAGTTGGAACATAAGTAGTGCTGTGGAATACAAACAACCATAATGCAGTTAAATAGCTATTAAATTGTAGATTTTGTTTTATGTTTCTCTTAAATACTCTTAAAACAAGGACGCAGCCTAGCTAGAGAGGTATAGACCCGAAGTACATAACGTTTTCTTTGGCTTAAGGAGAGATGACGGTAGTTTTTTTTTTTGACACCGCGTTTATGGCAGTTTTTAAATGTGTCGTAACCTGTTAATAAGTTGGCCCATCTCGCAGTGGCTACGAAGAAATATTCCCTCGCCGGTGTCTGGTTCGGGTATTTCTGTCCAAGTGTTTGGCCGCCCTGTAAACACGTCCCACGCTTAGTGCCCGGTACAAATATAGCTGACTTCAAGTACGGGAACAGTTGAGTTCGGTTGGCAGCACTGGAGGGACTCGCCAGAGAGGAAGGTCCGGTCTTACATGACGGGAGTGTAGTTCGACGACTGAGACAGATAAGACTGATGATGCGAGCGTGTGTGAATTAATGTGTTCTTGATAGGCGTGTCGGACTCTTTCGTAATAGGCTGCTAGTCAAGAACATCATTATAGTGTTATTTTTTGTAGTGATTTGGATTATAAACGCAGTTCCTGTCAACGTGATGGACGGCCTTTTCGTGAAAAGCTTTCTGGTAAGTTTTCAAACGTAAAAAATTGCAATTTATTTTGATGCAGTAGGCCTAGTAATATTTCTGAAAGATAATTAAAAGATGTGTCCATGTAATGGGCGATTTCTAATTGACGGCCATTCGAAGCAAGTGATACAGCTGGAGACATAGATGGCATGCACAATCTTACATTCATATGGGAAAATGTAAATTTCTTTCTGCCACGACGTTTTGTAAACTTGGCATAGCACGTCGCTGATTTCCCTTGCCAACCACGCAGTACTAATTGAACGTTACGTGCCAAGTCCACGTTTCTGTGGCATTTCTGTCCGGGGAGTTGCCGCAATAATTCGATAGGGGTAGTATGTGTGCTTTTGTATAGCTGCTAATCCACGCCTTCGCTATTTTATGTGTGAAGGGTGGGGGTTTACGTGCCAAACTAGTTGAAACGTAAATTTAGATACGGCGCGTACATTCACTGTTTACCTAGGGTCGAATTCGAAACCTCACGATCCAAAGTAACGTCGTAGGAGACCTCGGCCACATGGTCGTATTTAGTTGTTAATAGCATCTGTGAGAATAGTAGGTAGCATATTATAATCACGCTGTAGATAAGTAGAACATACTGCATGGATGAACCACGTAACAGTGGACCGTGAGGATGGAACTCGATGTCTAGGAACCATGGGCATATTTATCCTTCCCGCAAGTTCTTATTAAGAAGTATATACTTCAGCCTAGTGATTCGTAGTGATGGTAACATTTTTATTACCTTAATATTTTCGTTGACATTTATGCTAAATTTATTATCACATCTGTAGAACTGTAGCTCGGTATTCTCTAAATGGTTTCAAGCATAGAAAGGTGTTTCATTGGGCAGAAACGAGGAACTTTATTTTTGGAAGAGTTGAAATAAAATACACATCGCATTTTATTCGTGAAAGAACCAAAATAGAATTCTCTGCTTAAGAAATTAACTGAACGCTTGGAATTTCTTGTCATCGAACTACATGTCAGAATTCCAACACAATTTTTCTCTGGAATCTCTTATATAGCAAAAAGCAACTCGCAGGAATGTGATGCGGAAACTGTGTGTTCGACTTCCGGGCAATAAATGGCCTCTAACTGAAGTTTGAGTTAATATTCCAAAACACGAGAGTTAAGCCGAGTTTTGGTAGTTTGCCTATGCCCGCAACTTAGAACTGACATGTGGTGACGAGCATTTATAGTCATAATTGACACCCAGCAAGTCGGTTATTCCATTAAGTATTACACTCTCAGAATACTTAATTAAAATCAATATTTAGAATCTAGTATTAATTGTGTTTATGTTTACAAAAAATTCGTTGGCGAGGCTAGGGTTTGTGTGGACTTTCTCGTTTGTATGTGCTTGCACTCGTAGAATTCGACGTTTGCAAATATAGATACTTCTCAGTTAAATACATGTCATAGTTACTTTATTGTAATTTAGCTTTGGAAGAGTAGGGTGTTTTTGACGGCAGTTTTTAAAAACAGACATCATTGTAGAAGAATGTGATACATGCACACGCACCCACATTCACATTACATAGCCCCACCTGTTCTATTAGATCATAATTTGGAAGCACAGCATAAATGATCACGTTTTGTTGTTTCCTTCGCAGTTGCATGCGAATTGTATTTTGTTATAATAGCAAGATCAATTTTGATAAACATGTGAAAATCGACCTCATTGTCCCTGCTCTCTCACCCCTTCCCTCTCTTCCGATTCCTTCTCTCTCTCTCTCTCTCTCTCTCTCTCTCTCTCTCTCTCTCTCTCTCTCTCTCTCTCTCTCTCTCTCTCTCTCTCTTCCTCTTTCTTCGTCTCTCTCAGACACGTTCGGGTCGAGGTTTTTCACTTTAGCTTTGGATGTGAGAGATGAGTACGCGTAATGAGTTGTTATGTATATAAAATAAACAAATATATAATCAAGAAATCTGAATATAGTTGATAGTACTTCACCAAGAAAACAGCAGTCATGACATATTTAGGAAATAACCAATACGTCATGCGTAGGGTAATTTTTCAAAGGTTTGATTCAAAAAGTGTGAAGAAATCGCGAATAGACGTTACATCAGTGCGGTCAACACAGCCATCAAGGTGCAGAAGTTTTGCTGTAGATTATTCCCTGTTTCCGTTCTTCTTGCGTCTTTACTAAATGTAGTAATCTGTTATTTCGCCACTGTATTGTGAACTGCATTTATCCCTCTAGACACTTGTATTTACAGGACGGGGAGTAGACGCTGAACCCCAGTTCCGCCTCTTGATGAAGTTTTGAGTTCTCTCTTTGCCATATTGCCAGTTACGTGTATTTTCTCTTTTAGAATTTAGATTGTAAGTATAAAAATTTGCTGTAGGAATTCCTCCCTCTCCTGCTTGTAATGTTGCGCTATTACATATTTTGCTTCCGACTTTAAACAGTTTTTTTACACACTGGACATCGCCAGAACGTCGTAGTCATTTCCCCGACCAATATAGCACACCTTCTTTTAATATACTGTTATATGTGGACCCCCGCATTGGTCATCATGTTACGTGCGGACACGCTGGGCCGCAGGGGTAATGACTCGCACAGGCCCTCCCGCACTCGCAAGTAGAGATGGGGAGTATTGAGAAGGAACAGGTACAGCCTGTTCCTTTTCAATACTTGTTACTAGCCCTCCTGTCTGTTACTGATACTTGTTTCACGAAGCAGGAACAGTCAGTCATAAGTAGCATTCGCTTGTTACTCGACATTCGTTTGATATCATTTCGTACCTGTTCCTGCCGTCTGATACTAGAATCCAATATTGAATAACAATGATATTTACGGCCGAGAATACTGTTAATTAAAATGTTTAACTTCATATAACCCCCATCCATCCCCAAATCTCCAAACACGACCGTGGAAACTGCTACCTACTGTCACTGTCCTATCAGGAGAACATGACAAGCGAGGAGGTGTATCTCCTCATACCTAACCTCCTCGTGTGTCATATTTCCCTGGTAGGATAATCATAATGCCGAACCTACTTGCTCTGCAGGGAATCATGCAACTACCATGAGGGTATGCGCTACATAGAGGTAGTGGAAAATACCAGCCCAGTATATGGCTAGTAACAGGTATTCGAGAACCAGGTGAGATAGTGGAACAACCCGGCCTAGCATGCAGCTTACCCATAACAGGTATTCTCAATAACAGTCATCAGCAACAGGTATCGTGTGGGAACAGGTACAGGTACGGGTATTTCCTAAGAAATACTAGTTTAGTTCGTCTCTACCCAGGTATAGGCAACCGGCTGGCTAGCTACGTCATTGCGGCCTGGACTGGCGTCTGGAGGAGACGAGAGTTGTGGGCTGTTGCTTGCACGAACTTTCCTGATCATCATCTCTCTCAGTGCAACCCGACGGGTGAATAAGGTTCTGGGTCAGGGCTCCTACAGTATTAACATGGACGCCTTATGGTGCCTCGTCTCGCCATTTCTAAATACGGGGGGTTTGGCAGTCTGTGATAGCCACCTGACTTGAGTGCAACAAGTGTCTAGCGGAGATCGTGGGCATAAAGGGACTTCGAAGAAATGGACCGGCACATTGGATTGCAGTCAACAGCGTCATGCATTTTAAACGCAGAAAATGACACCGTGATCGTGTATGTAGGTATTTTACGGTTAGTTGAACATGTCGAAATTATTACGGTAATCTATAAAACAATCCCTGCTTCTTACAGCTGACATTTTAATGTCAACACTGATTGGTACACACAACCTTACCATTGCAGCGTATTAAAATTAGTGTGTATTGTATTAACTTCATAACATTTTGTCAGGCGTAGAACTGTATTATTACATATGTTTTTTTTACATTGGTGGTTATAGAACTTGGTTTCCATTTAATTTTAGAGGCCGCGATGGCTGAGCGGTTGGACTGCTCGCCTCCCACTAAGACGAACTTAGTTCAATCCCCGGCCGAGTCACTCCGGAATTCTCGCTAGTGGTAATCGTGCCAGACGATGCCGCTAGTCGGCGGGTTTTCTTGGGCCCGTTTTCCTTGCCCTAGCATTGCGTCGCTGCTCCATTCTCACATCGTTTCACCTTTTTCGGCTCTCAAGACATAATTTTTAAAGAGCCGCCCAAATCTATTAATTCAACCCACTTAATTTGATACATTTTAGAGTTATCTATACATGGACACTACTCATTATAGAAGATAGCAGGTTTTCGCAGCTCCTTCAAGATGGTTGTCGGGCGGACGGCTCAGTTTATTTCTCCCGCCACGATTGTCGCGTGTGGCTGGTTGCAAACCAGTACCGTCATAACACGTTTATTATCACCCTTCACCATAATCACAAAGTCTATCATCGATAACAAATAACAACCCAACTTTCTCCTTCCCTCTATCCAGTAATGATAAACCTACTTAATTGTAATCTCCGCGACTGTGCCCTGCCCACTAGACACTTCTTCTTTCGGGGTGTGACCATGGCTACAATTACTGGCATGGCACCGGACAATCCTGCTTGAGCCGCAATGTATGCGTCCCTTTAACGTTATAAACCCGACCTAAAGCGTATTCGGCTGACCTTGAGATGCATCCCATACGCCTATTCTACCAAAGTATGCGTACCGGAGAACCCACAGAACTTTGAAGGGGCTCACGCTGGCATGGCGGGATTTGGGTCTCGCCAGAGGGGGAAAAAATGCGAGGATTGTCTTGGCATGTGCGCTACATTCGCATCATTGTGGTTGTGGGATTCGACCGTTTCGCCATACATTCCAGAGGGCTTTTTTTATTGTCTTACAATGCTGAGCGAAGAAAATGTGGAGGCTTTCATACGGCGGGCCTCGGAGGAACTTGTCTGTTACTGGTATTCATTATAGCCAGTCAGAAGAGTTCGGAAGTGTTTGGTCATCACAGGAGCCAATCGGGGTGATCCCGAGCTCTCTTTGACCACCTGGACAGCTAATCGTAGGCATTGTCCTCTGAAGTCTACCATATGAGAGCCATCTTGAACTCCTGGCTTTTAAGTTCAGTGTTGGTTATGACAACTACAAAGATGCGACTCCAGCCCGGAAACTAAGACAATCACCATTGATTATGTTCGTGACAGTTTTGATTCGCACATGCGGCAGAATGAAAGAAGTAGTGGGCCTTTCCGATGTCTTCAGTAAACTGTGAAGTATATGTAGCCATCAACCATGTGGCTAGGTCAGTGCACCATTTGACTGCCGTGAAGGATGAAGGAACTGCTCACTTCTTCTCCGTGATGATGTCAATCGCAGTTGGCCTCACAACCGGCGGGGAGGGGGGTCACATCGGGCGGGGGGACGCCTGGACTCGAAAGCCGGACCCCGCGACTATAAATACGAAGTGACAGCCGCATCCAGCGTCCTTGGCGTATCCCGGATGCTGGTCGGTTCGCACGCGGTCCATCCCGACCAGCTCGCCCGGCTATCGGCGCCAATAATAGACCTCCGGCCTCGCTGGCGCCGCCGCCGTTAATCTTCTGGGCGCGGGCGAGTAACAGCGGGGGAACTGTTGCTCGAAGCGTTGCAGGTCGTGTCACTCCTGGAATTTCACGAGGCGCACTCCAGTGCGGGCTGCAGCTGATTGACCTGGTTCATCGAAGCCAGCAGGCGAGTTACGACGCTTAGCTGCCATCAACTGTAAAATGCTGTACCCGACGACGTCGCGCTCTGTTACAGTTATTGAGATTAGTAGTTTTGATTTGCGGAGGGGACGAGTCTCGTGTCATCTTTGACAACCTGTGGAACCTTTTGTACCTCCAGTAGATTCATATTTATATTTTTATAATTTTTCAAAGTCTGTGAGTTTAACCAGTCTCCTTAAGGCATATGGTGAACGAAAACCTTATATTTTCATAATTTTTGTTTCAATTTGTTTAACAGAGGATTTTTCAAAATTTTTGGCTCGACAAGTTTGAAGATAAGAGAAATATATATATTTATTTTCTTCCATCAATGCCCCGAGAATAAAGAAGGCAGTGAAACGTATAGAGGCGTTGAAACTTATCATTTACGTCTTGTCGAGCCAAAAATTTCGATAAACCCTTTGGAAAACGACTTATATCGAGGATCGGATAAATATACTGCTTTCATGCACTATTTCCCCCCTTAAGGGATGGAGGTCCTGCTTAACAAAAGAGTTAGTAAATATTTTCCTAATTTATTTACAAACAATCCAAAAAAATATTCTAATACTTAATACACCGACGATAAACGGGTTGTCCGCAACCTCGCAGAAATTAATAGAATGAAACACCTAAAACCAGTCTTTACAGGCCTAAACTGTTTCCAAACACCTACTGAATTACTATTAAAATTGATACATGTGATATTTGACAGTTTCAGTAGTTACAATTAAGTGTGTATCACTCGTCCATTCATTCCCGCCTTGTTTCAGTTCAGATATCAGCAGTAATGGATGCCCGAAACGTTCCGGAGCGCTTAGAGCTCTCTACTCGTGTGATACTTCTCCCTCCGCAGCACTCGCGCACTATCGTCCGTCCCTGCTATATACATGCTCGTCCGTCGCATTCTCTCAAGCCATCGCACACCGTCGCTCAACTCTTTGCCGCAGTTCGCCAGATGGCTGTCACAGTTTTCCGACCCTCCGGCTGCGACATAACGTAACATTGGCTGTTGTTGACCCAATCCCCGGCACTTAGCCATTACTAGGTTAGTGATGTTGACTTCATTGAGCATTATTGTGATATTATATTTATAACACCCCTTACGATATAGTATTTTCTACGAGATTTTTTCCCATCTACCATCCGTCCGGCTTATGGTGTTCCGCTCGTCTTTCGACAATTAGGACACCACCGACACTTATTTTCAAACCCTGCCAACACGAGCCCATCCTCAACATGACCTCCGGGCAGAGGGGAAATCAGGCAGCGGATTTCTCTTCACCTACCGGAAAATGGAGAGTACAGCTCTCAGCCACAATCTCCATCAGGAGCTGTGGCTCCTGACCCCTGCTAAGGGAACCTCTACGGGGTAGTGAGGTCAACCCGTCATACTCCTTACTTTTCATCGTGGGTTTTAACAGCTTTCAAGGTTACGCCTTCATGAAAGCGTTCCCATTGCCGTTCTCTCCGACTATTACAGAACAGAACATATTACAATGGCGCCAGTATTGAGCCGAAGGCCATAACTGGTCTCAGTTACTTGAATTTTAAAATAAATTTATAAAACAGTTGAAACATACAATTTGTCGAGTTATAACATTTAAAAACAAGTTAAATGTTAAGATTTTAAAACAGAGGTATAAAATTATTTTGTTAACGTTTAAAAGAGAAAGTTACGTTATAATTTTAAAATGTCAAAACTTAAAATACCTCTGCCTCCACCCTTGAACCCTCACCCTGCCATCCTCTCCGGAGACAGAGTCCGACGTTTGTTGTTGTTGTTTTGTGAGGTGTCCGTCGTGTATTTTATGCTTGTGTGGGTGTTGTGGTGACAGTGCAATGTTGTTCGTGTAGGTGTTGTATAGTACAAGTGTTGTTTCTTCAGTTTATATGTCCTTGTGTATATCTGTATTATTGATGTCTGTGTGGGTAGTTCGACACCAATATACTGAATATTATTGTTTGTATTGATACATGATGTATTATTTGTGAGGGCTCAAGTGGATCATTTAGTAATTTAGTTTCTAAAATTATTGTCTATTAACAGTAATTATTATTCATACTCCATCTACTATCTAGAGTGGCAGAATCTTCTTCACATGTCTGGTTGCGCCGAGGGAGGAGATTAGCAGAAAGTACATGCAATAGTCCGCCGCCGACGACTCCTGCAGAAGGTGGCTTGTAATGGGGGGAAGACCGGGACGCCAAAGGCCGGCTGACACTCATTCCCTGCACGCGCTCGGTGCGGAGTCTGCACGTGACAGTATTACTGACCTGTTGCGAAGTTGACCGTTAGTCTCGGCTGTCACTGCAGTTACTTACTGCCAGACTAAGAAAATTAATATGTGGCTGCTTCCGATGCAGAGGTTTCGCATTCGGATCCGAATAAAGTATGAGTGTTTTTGTGTTTAGAAAAAAATGAAGCGGTTTTTTTCTCTCGCAGGCCGTTATTAGCAGTCAATATAGCTCTAAAATTTATGTATGATCATTCCTTCCCATGAAAGACAACGAACTAACAACTTCAAGGACTGATCAATGGTGATAGCTACATCTAACCTCCAGACAGCGGTAAATAAATGCTCTTAGCCATTGCCCTTCATACCAATTATACTTTATTTTCTGTTTTATCTTTGGAGTTGATATTAGTAGACAACGACATTTTGTCCTTCAAAAATTGTCGGATAGTTTGATTAAGGCAGATTCCCAACCGCCATCTTGGATTGATCTATTTTGCACCAAAGCTTCTATTTCAGAAGGCATACTGAAATTTCCCGCATGACATATCCTTAATAACAGCCTCCCAAACTTTATCGAACTGTCACAGATTCGCTGTATTTATTGATTTTGACTGACGCGGCGAAACGCGAGATTATTTCTTGCGGACGATTACAAAGGCGACGATATGAACAGTAATAAATAAATACCGACCTGAGACAATGCGCTTGGCAATGCCCTGTGCTCTGTCGTTTGGAAATACAGTTTTGTATAATGTATTTTCAGAGTATGGCAAAAATTCCATTAATCCGAGATGGCGGATGGGAATCTGCCTTAAATTGTGCCCTTCTTTTCTCCGCCCATGAATTCAGATGTAGGAATAGTTTAAATTTAAAAAAAACAACGTTTGCGGATTGATCGCAGTGGATTATTCAGTTCGTCATTAAATTGTTATTTTACAAATGTAGTTTTAACGTTGTAAATTACGTATAGTTTAGGTTGTAATGAGGAGATAATTGTGTGGCCTGACCGTGGAGGACAAACTTACTGCCTTCTTCTTTACTCTCACCTCACAGGAGGGCCCGTTATAAATAACTTAAAACTGTTGGTAACAATTTAGTAACTGTTATGACCAAATATGTTAGGTTAAAAGAATTTACTTAAGCAATTTAAAGGCTAATTGTTGAAAATGAATTAATATATTTATAATATACACGTAATTGTATTAAGCTGCGTTCAATTTGTAACGAGCGAGTGACTAGGTGTGGATTGCGATATTAAATTATGGAACTAAAACAGTTTTGCTCTTACTGTACTAACAGTTTAGTATTATTTGTCATTCGAACGAAAGCTAGGAAATCTTATCACTTATCCGAATATTTATTTTTATCAGTGTTCATTTAATTTCCGCACTGCGTTTCAATAAGTCGCATCTTCGTCATGCAGGTAATGTTGTACATCACTTAAATCACCCTCTTCATTCACTGCAGATCAGCCAACATTTGTAGTTCCCGCAACTCTTAACTCAGAGCTTAGGTACTGTGATATAGCGTGTAGTCTTCGGTAGCGGCAGATAGGCCGTGTGTCTTTTGCCATATTAATATATAAACAACCCTTCTATTTCATCCGTGGTTTTGCTGTCATTTTTTTCCCCCATCTCGGACAATATGTACAAGCCAATAAGTTAAGTTAATGTGCTCGTACCATTCTGTACATCCAACTTACTATGTTTTGAATGTCGCTGTCTCGTCTGATATTTATAGGCCTAATCGTTTTGTTGTGTCTTAATATTTGTTGGGTTCTCGCAGGGCCAAGTCGTTATTTTGAATTTAAACGGAGTAGGAAAATATCTACCCTATTAGGAAATTGGCTACTCATTTGACTGTTTCGTGAATAAATGTAGGAAAACTTCTATTGATGTACGAGAAGGAAATTACACAACGATGTGGTAAATTTGCGATAAGTTTCTTAGGGTGTACATGTTCCGCCTCTTTTTCGCCCCACATAACATCGTTTAAGTATTCAGTGAAATATTTATTTTTAAGGCGTCTTTTCGAGCACTTTTTCTCTTTATTTCATTACATTGTTCCAATCACATCAGCGTATTTAAGTTTTTACCTAATACAAGTAGACGCGATATTGCATTATAATGCCAAGAACAACACAGGACAAAGTTTGGCTGTGTTGGGGGACACGGCCGTTTGTTTTGCGTGAATACTTCTACGTGGACGCGCTCGGATGCCTTGATATTTTTTTACGTTCCCGGCACCGCTTCACTCAATCATATGGAGTTTTACGGGTATCATTGGATTGCTTTTGAGATGCTCTTTCCAACCTTATACGATTTGGTTTTTCGATTTTGCTTTTGACAAGTATAAGCCAAAATTGTGATAAGTTTCCTTAATTTTTTACATTAAACTCGTACATTTTCACCATAACCACTCCACACAAATGTTTTTATACACGCAATCGATTGACCTTGACGAGAGTTGTCGATTGAAACTTATACGAGCGTCGTAGCTTCTCCTAGTCAAACTTTACACTACGTAGAAGTTATGAGACGCGGCGAAACGAACTCAAAATTGCGCCCCCCCCCCACCCCCAACACCCCTCCCTCCACCCCCCCACCCCCAACACCCCTCCCTCCATACCCCTCCCCCTCCCCCATGCCCCTCCCCGTACCCCTCCCCCATCCCCTCTCCCCCTCCCCTCTCCCCCATGCCCCTCCCCGTACCCCTCCTCATCCCCTCTCCCCCTCCCCTCCTCCCCCTCCCCCGCGCTGCCAACCCTCCACCATGGCCGTCCCCGCCCCGCTCGATGCTTCGCAGTCCACACTCAACGTAACATATGCTTTGATCCTTTAGCAATCGAGTGGTGTAATTGAATTTTGAATGTATACGTCAGATTCGGAGCTGCAATGCCAAACTACATCCCCCGATTTTGTTATCATAGGATTTTCTGGATTGCCTCCCACGATGGTCGCACACATAGACATATTCACGTAAAAAAAAAAAGTATGTTTATAACTTCGGAAAGTGCAAAATTGTGCGCTTTTAATGAAAAAAGTTAAGGTTACTTTTTTTATTTCAATCTGGACGTGGATTTCGTGTGTTGTAACGCATTGCGCAAAAGAGAAACCAACCCGTATATTTATCGGTAACTGTACAGGTAACCAACTGAAATATTCATAACAATTCGTTTTCGTATATGGTTGTTTTGGGCGTCCTCATGGTACGCGAGTTTATAAGCTCCTTTTACGAGGGACGAATGTGTGCGAAGGCGTTATGCGGGTTCGCCTACCTGGGATCCAGGAGTTATTTTCAAGTATAAAAAATTACAGCACGGAAACTTTGGAAGTAATATAAGAACGTAACACACAATTTTTTATGATGCCATAACAGAGATGTTCGCAGACTAATCCTTGCACGTAGACAGTTAGACATTCGATATAGTCCATTCACAGTTTCTTCGGCCCTTTTTAATCAAACCTTTGAAAAATCTCCGACGTGTTTAGTTATTTCCTAAATACGCCCTGTATCACAAGCGTTTCATACTTGTGTTCATAAGTGGTTTTATTTCCTGTTAAATTGAAATGTTATTCATATTCTATCTATAAATTATAGTGCTTGATTTATGAATAATTTGAATTAAAAACAGGGAGATAAATAGGTATGTTGGTAATACCTGGTGAGAAATAGTCCTTCCTTATACATAGTACTGTTACACTTGGTGTGCACAAATGCTGTGCGTTGTCCTTTGGTGTAATTCTCCAGGCTTAGTTAAGCTGAGTTTGCACAAGGCGGGGAATATTCTGGAAGTAGAACTTGGGCAAGGCTTCACAAAAGTTTGAAGTAACCGTGAATGGTACATATGTATACACATGAATACACCTATCTAAAAAAAATGCCTTAAAGTAGGTGACATCGGTATCGTTTCGTCCATTTTCATATAAGTCTAAATAACTTCTTCTTCAGGAACCTACGGAAAACTACTGAGTGGTTTTTCTCTAAAACCAACACTAGCAATTCGTGCTTGTGTCTAAATAAGTTTGCAGAACTGCTAGGTACTATGCCACTGAACTATGACACAGCTGTCCCTCTCGCTATTCTTACTGAGTAATTATTCCATTTTTGTAGAATTAAGAAAGGTAGTGCAAACATCCGAAACCGTTATTATTTTTGTTTGTCAATACTATTTTATGATCCTGTAAAAAACGTCATCCATAAAACCAATAATTTGCATTCTACAGTGCCATTTTTCCCCACTTTAACTTTCCAGTCGCAGTATATCAGAACAGTGTTTACGAAAACCTTGCGACAGGCTGTTCACGGTAAAATGAGCAGTTTTGAAAGCCCTGCTTAAGATCTACTTGCATAAACGTTGCCTCTTCTTCCGCCTTATGCAAAATTAACATTTCCATGGGCCTTATCACTTTATGCATGCGTCGGTAAATTTAAACTGTGATATTATTATAAAAGTAAATATTTCACTAATCTGCACTTTTTTTAAATTTCGGTGCATTAAAAAAACAGAAAGCGAAATAAATCATTCAAGTTATAACAAATGGTTACCAGACGATTTTTATTCGACGTTAAGATATGGAACTACTCTCCGTCCATCGTTACCAAATTTACTAGGCGCATGTCACTCAGTGCGCCCGTTAAAATATATACAGTTAAAGGCAGTGACTTTTTTCCAAGGTTAAATTCAAAAGTGCTCACTTTATCGTGAACAGCCTTTACGAGAGTATGTGATTGCAGGGTTTGTATTTCGTGTCGACCCATGTGAAGATTTCCGGTATTCCCGCCACGTCTTCCAGTCTTATAAATATCTACCATCGTCTTAGCAGCTTTATATTTCAGTAGGAAACTTCAACACATAAAAACTTTATCACGTAAAACGCCAAATTTTATAGTCGGTTTCCTGTGCGATGTTATGGTTGGCGTGTGCATTTTTGTGCCCTCGCCTTGTTTACGCACAAGCGGTGTGGGCATTTCCTTTGAGTTGAGTTGCATCTCGTGGGTTTTTTTTTCCTTTCCCGAGTGCGTCGTGAGTCTATGCGCCTCCTCCTCCCGCATTTTTTGTTCTCAAAACTAACTCTCTAACACCTCTAAAACCTCGTGTTAAATTTGCCTACTGGTTGGCTGTTGTTTGACATGGCAGCGGCTTATCGTAATTTTCTGGTCAGCGGAATGTGCAGTTACCTCTACAAATCTGCGTCTTGCAATAGTGGTAACTTATTTATTTTACTCGGTCGCTTACACTTAAATGATGACACATGGCTCCTCGGTGTTTGTCATTAACGCAAGTCGGCCGAGGTGCTCGGTCCGAACCCGGGCCAAAAATTGTTGACGAAATTATTGAAATGAATTTTTTGCAACATTAGTTCGGAAAGAACCTAACCTGTGTCTAGTACAGCAAGGCTTTATCATTCTTTGGGACGTGTTTTTAGCATGTTTTCTTTGACAATTTTTGAACTTTTGCACATGTTATGGTTTGAGTTTTTAGTTCTAGTTTGGTTTACGTATCATTTTAGTTCCCCTCTGGATTTTATTTCTCTTGTCTCGTTCTTCGAGTTAATGGATCGTATAGCGTATTAATCAGTTTTCTTGTGTTCATCTTTGCTTCGTTGTGTTTCTTGATTGCGTTATTCTGCAATCCAGGTGTATTTATATATATATATATATATAATATTACTAGAGTTCGTCAGAACGGCAAGTTCCGTTGTAGGAAGGTGATTGCGCAATTCTTTGGAAGGCGTCCAAGTTATGAATTGCGTAATGCTTATTAATGTACTTAATTAAACACATTCTGTATAATGAGGTACTGGTTTACGCGCTGACAGTCCGCGCCCCACGTCTACGCAGATGGAATTCCTAGTGCATTATAGGGAGCTCACCCGCGTATATGAGGCGCGCTTATTGTGTTCGCGTGGTTTGCTATTCTGCTAGTTTATTGCTATTTCTGCTTGTTACCGAAATCACCTTTTTTGTATGCGGTTCGGTTGGCAGTAGCAATTGCTATTTGTGCTATAAAAAACAGTTATTTCTGCTCTTACTCGCGGAGATACAGCAGAAATATCAAAACTAGCAAGTTGGAAAAAAATGGCCGCCAAAATAAAATTACAAACGTCGAAGTGTCTTGAGAGTTCCGATTGCAAATAGTAATTTGCTTTTATGCAGACAGATGAAGAGAATACGTTTGGGTATCCTGCAAGAAGTGCAGAGAGAAATAAAAATAACTAAGACAAATTTATCCTAGAAAGTAAGTTATCTTGAGTGGTCAAAATTTTTAATATACGTAAATTACACAGACAATAGATTATCGACATTTTTAAAGTAAAATTTCGTTAATATATTTTTGATTTTAATTTACTGCTGTTAGTCGTTCGTGTCGTCCTACCAAGAGTAACTGCTGTTTTTGCTACTTTTCTGCTAATGAAAAATAGCACTTTCTCTAAGATAGTAGAAAAAGCATACCACGCGAACAAACCTATTATGTCTATTCACGGTTACTTCCAACTTTTCCAAAGCCCCGGTAAAGTTCTACTTCGAGGATATTCCTCCGCCACATGCAAACAAAGCTTAACCGAGTCTAGAAAATCACACCACAGTGACAGCTCAGTGCATTCGTGTGCATTCAGTGTAATTATATTTTTCGTGAGAACTATTTCTTGCTAGGTATTACCAACACACATGTTTTCTCCCTGGTTTTAATCGTATCAATTATAAATAAAATATATTTAATTGATGAAATATTTATAAAAGTTAAATTTAACCAAAAATAAGGCACTTTATGTTAACAAAAGTATAAAACACTATATGATGTTCACGTTAAATGAGCACTTTTGAAACCTTCCTTAAGATCTACTTGTATGCACATTGTGTAATATTCCGCCTTATGTAACATTAACGTTGACATGGGTCTCATCACTTTATTCATGCGTTGGTCAAGTGAAACTGTAAAACTATTAGAAAAGTAAACATTTTAAAAACCTGCTAATTTCTACACTTTGTTGCATTAAAAAACAGAAAGCGAAATAAATAATTTAAATGATTACATATTATTACTTAAAAGTTACCAACTTTACCGGACGCATATCACTCTTTGCGCCTGTTGAAAATGTAGGCATGGGCAGTGACCTTTTTCTAAGGTGGATTTCCAAAGTGCTCACTTGATCGTGCACAGCCTTTAGTGATGCTTGATATATTTAGGAAACAACTAAGCACGTTATACATGAGGTAATTTTTCATCAAAGGTTTGATTTTAAAAAGTGTGAAGAAACCGTGAATAGACTATAGGTAAACGAGGATTCTAACTCACATCGCCTCTAAAAAATATTATTCACTCCCCTGCGGAACCGCAGTGGTTTAGTTGTTGGACTACTCACCTCCTACCTAGGCAAACCGGGTTCGATTCCTGGTCGGGTCGCTCCCGAATTTTCGCATGTGGGAATCGTACTGGACGATGCCGCTGGCTGACGCGTTTTTCGGGGATCTCACGTTTTCCACGCCCTTTTATTCCGGTGCTGCTCCATACTTCACTTTACCCTCATCGGCTCTCAAGCCTCTATGCGGATCAAAACTTCGCCACTCGCCCTACAGCGGACTATCTCGTACGCATTATAAAATATGATTTTTTTTTTTTTACGAAACGGTGACAGAGGTTACGAAAGGAGTTAAAGGCGCTGTCTACTGTAAGCTTTTTAACGCGTTTACGGCTCAGAAGCAAGCGAGCGATAAGGGCGACACTGATATGCGTACCTAGTGGCCCATCGCTCCTACACGCAAGGCGCTGAACTGGCGTGCATTGTTTCTATTGTGCTGCGAATACATATGGGACTTTTAAACGGCGACTATATCATATTATTGCTGGAACGGCAAAAGCAATGTTCACCGGAGGTCCCTATAATAGATTCACATGTTTCTAATCAGTACATCATGAGACACAGCAGTGTGAAAAAGCCGTCTTTGGCCTTGTTGGAGGACTTGGAAATATAATTTACTATGTGCAAGATGTATTTAAGAGTATTATTCGTGTAGACTATTCACGGTAAAATGAGCACTTTTGAAAGCCTGCTCATTTGGAATAATAGTTGATAAATATATTTTACTTTACCCTTAGACGTTAACTTCCGAGAGAGGTGGTTTGTACACACTGTGTTTATTACTTACATGGCAATAATTACTTGAAAAGATGGTTGAAGGGTAAAATATTGCTGAACGGAAAAAGTAAATAGTGCTCACTTTACCGTGAACAGACTATACCTCATCTAGTGTTTTTTTTTTTTTCGTACAACGTTATAATGGGTACATGTTTAGTGGTTTCGTAAAAGAAAACGCGGATTTCAAACCCTGCAACGCAATTCAAATGCCAGGTAGGTAACGCCATTAAATAAACATGGTTGTAGGAATCATCTCAGCAAATGGAGGCCCTCGTGGGGGCGCGTACTGTATGTTGTGCAGTGAAAGAGATGTGCGCAGGAGAAAAAGTGGAGTACGCGTGCCCAGAAGCAATCCGTAATTTCGGGGCAGTAATTTCCTAGCGATACAGTCACATGGTTGCCACTCATCTGGAAAACCTGCAAAACAGGAAAATGTCTAAGAATTTGAAAATTGTCAGAAAAATCAGGGAAATGTTAGGTAATTTCGAACAAGCCGGCTATATCTCAGAGGATTCTGTGATCAGGGAATTCTGTGATATGCAAGCAAGATTTAGGATTTCTATCATCAATCGTGCACCGCTACCAGAGTTGTATAAAAGTAGTTTTCATGATGGTAGACAAAACGACATTTTTCTCTGCAATTTATGTAGGGAGCAATTTTGTGCGATCAGTCAGAGAAGTATTTTAGTTTTAAAATGTGTTAAAATGCAAAGGCGTCAGCCCTTACAGAAAAATTATGTTAGCAAAAGATCAGGGAAAAAAAGATTATTTTTGTCTGGAAATCAGGGAAATGTCAGGGAATTTTTACAATGGAAAAAGGTGGCAACTCAAAATTTCCATTTATAAAGAGAATAAAAAAAAAAGATTAATTTGCAATGAGTGTGTTCGGGTATTTCTGGGTCTGTGATGAAACATAAACGCAGGTTTTCTATTCGTTTCGGCAAGCGCATTTTTTTGTGTGTTACGCCTCTAGCCTCGCCGCTGGGTCTGCGATAGTAAGTGAAGCGAGTCGCTGAGGATGACGTCGGGCAACCGCCAGGGGGGTTGCAGAGTCACGCTCCAGAAGAGGGCGAACCAATTTCACCCTTGCTCTCCGGGGAGGTTCCCCGTTGTTTATGTGGCTTCACCACCCCTGCGCTCTCCCAGCCGTTCTACCATTACGCCTCCCTCGTGTGTGTGTGTGTTTTTTTTTTTTTTGTGGGAACTGTGGGATGGTGACATGGGTTGTATCGCTATAACCCAGGACGCTCCCCTCTCCGACCTCTTGGTACTTGGCGCACGCTTGTAAAAAGTCTTCTATTAAACTTTCTAAACTGTAATCGCGGTTTTTAACCTACATGTATGGAAAAATATCAGGCTGCAACGATAGGAATGTTGAGCATCGGTACTATAGTCTCTTCATATTATCGTCACACTTTTTTTAATCAAACTTTTGAAAATCCACCCTATGTGTTTGGTTTATCATTGTATATCGCGTATCACATAAAATATCATCAAATTATCTTATTTTTGGGTAAATTAAACTACAGTTTTTATTTTACTAACCACCCACCCCGGCCTCACTCGTGTTCGATTTACAAATATAGCGTTGTTTACGTTTACAGCAAGTATATACACTACATGTTAAGGTAATTAATAAAGAAATAATACTGTGTTCACAAATTCTTCGTAAGTGAACCCCTAAAAGACAAAAATTGTTACTGTGGGTCATCCTTAAAAGATAAACATATGCTGTCGTGGACTTTTGTAGGCCTTTTTGAGATCTACAATTCTGTAGTACATTAATTTGGTGTATCTCTAATGGTTTAGTCATGTAAGTGCCCGAAAAACCGTTTTTTCCGACGTTATTATAAAACGTTGACATTTCTGTACTATCCTTACACTAAATATAATGTATTTATTATACACCTAAACCTTCCTCAAGAAATTGGCTAATTGATGGTGAAAACTGTATCAAAATCCATCAAGTCTTAGCCGAATTCACACAGGGGGCCGGGTGACATAGTTTTATAGGCCTACTTTGTATATATCTACAAATTATAACATTTAATTAGTAGTTAATACGAATAAAAACAGAAAATTAGGTGTTTTGTTAATGCGTAGTAAGTAAAATTTCGCATGTAAAGTATTATAGAACTAAGTACACACGAATACTGTACTGTTTCATTTGGTGTAATTGTGTAGACTCGGTTAAGCTTTGTTTGCGTGATGCGGAGTAATAGCCTAGAAGTAGAACTTTAGCAAGGCTTCAGAGAAGTTTTTAAAGTAACAATGAATGGGCTGGGCTATATACACAGTTGGTAAATTCCCTACGCATAATTTTTCCTGAGTAAAAGGAGCAACGCTACCATGGATGTAATGGAAAATAATTTACTATTCGCGCTTTTTCTCTATACGTATACACTGATGTGGAAAATTTTGCGAATTATTTCGTAGAATGCACTATGTCACAGTATGAAGCCTGATTCACATGTAAGCGGATCACACTAAACGAGAAGAACGAAAAGAACCTACAAGTGTTTACATGTGAGCAGAGTTTCGGCATTGCCATTTTGGTATTTGATTGAAAGCTCAGTTTACAGCCGTGCTGGTTCCTTCATTTATTTCAGTAACAGGTTTCTGAAGTTATTGATGGACAACGCTACGCTGGTTCGTTATCTTTAATAAGTATTTTTTGAAGTAAGTGATGGGCAGAAAACTAGACACTACGCTGGTTTTCTCTCTACGATCTTAACTAAATTATTCATAAGTGTATATAATTTTAGTTTAATAGTACCAAAAATTATTACAGTGTAGTGCTACTTAATCGGTTCATGGCTGTTACATCAATATGCCTTGATAATCCTTGAAATTATGGATGTAAAACATGGGAAACAGTGGACCTCAATCCATATAGGTGAAGTCTGCCTTTTCCGCGAGCAAATATTTCTGTGTAAGTTCAGTTTTGCGGCGTGACTTGTACGGAAACAATGGCTGTTTCTGATTGGCTGTTCCAGTTTTTCGCTCTTCTCTGTTCAGGATGCTTGGTTTACATGCGAATGAGGCTTTACTGTTCAGTGAATTTACGGGCACGTGAACGCTCTGAAGTGCTCTTAATGTACTGGCATCAGTTGTACAGATTTCAAGGTTGTGCTGGTAGGGGTGAAGGAATGATGTAGTAATTTTAGTGTAAATTTTCTATCGTTCTTGCAGGTCCTGCAGTGCGCGTAGATTTCTCCCGTGCCAACTTTTAAGACTAAAATTCCTCTCTGGTTTGGAATGAGATAGTAAAAACATCCTGTTGGCGTTGGTTTATTTGAAGTACAAAGTAAATTCCTATTGTACAGTAATATTCATATAGCGGTCAGGACACTTGACGTGATTCTGTAAGTCTCGAGCTCGATTCTCCGGTCAGGTGGCGTAGTTAACAGACGTGAAACAAATTCCCTCCCAAGTTCATGATCGATGTCGCTTCACCTTCATTCTGCGAAAGGCAGTGAGAGATCGCCGTATGTGTCACCCTGAATAGTCCGCTGCGGGATCACCGTGTTCCTTCGTCGCGATTTTTTTTTTGAATGAGTCATACTTTCAGCTGAACATCTATGGCAAAACATTTTGCGGTTTTCCACCTGTCACTGGAAGAGTGTTCTGAGGAGGCGCGCGACATCATCGCAGTCGCCTTTTTCATTGATGTCATCACCGACATAGAGGTACGGCAAATGGTAGTCTGGCTACCCCACAACATGCAGGACGCCGTGCCCCGAGCACTGGAGGTGGAGTCAGCAAGACAGGAGCTTGCACTCCGACGTCCAGTACGCGCAGTGATGCTGAACGAAAACGAAGACATGATAACGAAGTCACTGAAGGAGTTGCAGTTGGCTTTGAGAGAAATCGCTTCCAGGGTTCATACTGCAGAGCTTCGCCCCCCCCCCCAACCACATTCACACAAACACACTCACACGAATGAAGGGAGTATTGGTCTTGTGGACAGTAAGGACACCTGAAAGCCTTTTACCCACAACAGCAACAGCAGAAATAGAAGAAGCAGCGAGATGAACAAATAGCTTGTATGGGTACATTCAAGCACTTACGGGAAGAAATATTTGAGCTGCATGCATATGTCCAACAATTGAGACACCGTATCGACGAGCTGATGGTGCAAGCTGCACACCTCACAAAGCAGTTGGAAAATGCACACGATGACCTGCGAGAGCTGTCCACACCCCTTGCGCACACTGTGCCACATAGCAGTGAAAGGAACCCATGGCATAGAGCGAGTGATGCGATGGCTATTCTCAGTAGTGGCTCTGAGGATAGTGGTCCCATGGAGGAAGTGCCTCGGGGGGCAAATCATCCGTTATGTGAGCTCGAGAATCGGAGTGAGGCAGTTAACAAGAGCTACCAGTGCTTCCGTGTACGTCGGACGAAGATCCAGCCACAATCTGCAGCACTTTTCAGATTGGTAGACATGGACTAAAGGGAGATGCAAGGGGAAATTCTGTAGTTGCTTCGTCTTTTAAAACTGGTAATGAAGGGGCTAGTCCTTCTGTAAGGCACAAACGAGCATATAGTGACAGGATGAAGACCCGGCATGAGTGGAGAATGTCGGGCGATGTCCCTCAAGAACTACAACTTGTGTGACTGTACAACCCACAGAGACGAAAAAGGTACTCGAATCAACAGAAGTGTTGGGAAGGCCCCTACAGCATTCTGAAGAAGATCTAATGACGTGGTCTTTCGGATTTGTTGACAAGGCTCTCGGGCGGGGCCGAAGGTTGCCCACATCGACCGACTGGCACCCTTACGAAGGTCTTGATGCTGCAGAGTCTGTTCGGGACAAACAGACTTGGGGAGGAGGGAGTGTTACGAGCCCGCTGCTTTGTCCCGCGCGAGCGAGTGAGAGTGAAGAACAGAGTAGTTGATATTGCTATCAGTTGCAGCCAGAGATGCAGCAGCTTTTGACAAAGGAATGTTTGCAAAGTGTGCCTGTTATGCCTATCATGGCGCGTGCCGCTCCCGACCTTGGGTATAGGGCGTCGTTGAGACATCCAAAGAATGCTCTGGATTACTGACCTCATTGCTCTCAGCTAGACTCGGGGTGCTGCGAACCTTCCAGGTTGAAACCAGCGGCTATAAAATACGAAAGGTGTGTCCAGTCTCTGAGCCGGAGTTGTTGAATGTATCAGTTTCAGCGATAGACGACTAGCGAGAAAAGAAGCGCGCGGCGAGAGAAGACCAGCGGGAGGAAAATTTGCGACTGAGAACATTAGAGCAATGAGGAGTAAGACTGCAGGCTGGACTACTGGACTGGATCCGTGAGGGAAAGACATTACAAATGATGGCAACAGATAGACTGAACGTGTGTTAATTATGAGTATGTTTTAATTGACAATAACCGAACAGAGGCATAAAGAAGGACGTTAATTAGCGATGGAATAGACATTAAATATTGCGATCACTGTGAAATAAATAGAGTAATAGCCGATACATAATTTATTGCTGTAAATAAAAGATAGCGTGTGAATAAATTCAAATTCAAATTTAATTCTTTTATTTTTCTAACACCACCTTCCCTCACCAACTCAGATACGCCCTGCAGGAGTCCGTGTAACAGTATTGTTGCACCAGTTTGATAAAAGAAAGACTTATCAGCACTCTTTTCATCTGAAGGTAAGTGACTACACTGTGAAGCATCGTCCAGGTAGATGTGGACTTTAGGCCACATTTATTGCTTCGCCTTAGATCACGTTATAAGAAACGATGTAAGCAGTGTTCTTCGGAAATCATACATTATAAGTTTTCTACATTATTCCATCGTGTGTGTGTGTGTTTATACATAGAGTTGGTGGTGATACCCCTGTTAAACATTTTTAAATATTGAATTTAAAATAGTGGTGGTTGTCGGGCAATATCACATATTCGTAAATATTGGATGTAAGTCTGAAAATAGGAAAATATAAGGCTTCTCCTTGAAATCAAGTACTCCAAACTGTTGCATTCAGATACAGTATTTTTCAGGACTGCCATTCGGTGTTTCGCAGGCCACCATTTGCCAAAGGTCACCTATCTGGACAATAGCTATTTACAATGTTGCCGTGCGTACTTTTGTAGTTTTTTTTTTTTTTTAGTGTTTATCAACTTTTAAATCCTTTATTATAGAAGTGATGTTTTTTCGCGACTTTATTTGTACGCTCTCGATGTCCAAGGAAAAGATTATTTGGCACTTTATATTTAAATCTTCTACAGTTACTAGGTTTAGTCGTGTAAGTCTACTCCTACACTGGCCGTGAATATCTCCCGACACCACCACTAGCAGACACACCGAAAAAACCAACTGTACAGTCTACTTGGTGAGCTCCTACACTGGATGCGTGTTCAGATACAGCAATGCCAGGCAAAGGTGGAAAGGGACGTGTGTGTGTGTGTATATCTAATCGGACGACGGCTTCCGACAGGTTAGGTTTCGTGTTACGGTGGGCGAGGATTAGATGTTATGTTAGGTTGGGCGAGGGTTAGGTTTCGTTGTGTTACGGTGAACGTAGTGTGCTTAACCGGCCACCCTCCAGAAGCGGGCAAAGCGAGCAGCCTAGCTGGGGTGTCGGGACATAAGCTAACAGCCCGACGCTGGCCGACTGCCGAGCGGCGCCCATCGTCTTATTGGCCTCGGAAATAGACCGCGTTCCCCCGCCTAGCGAGCGCGGAGCTCTGGCGAGATGAATTAGTGCTGCTTTCTTCCGCCAGACACCGTAACAACAGCAAGAAGATTTTATGGACGTACTGTAGTTCGAAAATTTGTTTTAGATCCTCGCCAGTAAGACGAGAGGAATTTCGGTGAAAGTGCAATTGCGGTGCGTAACAAACATGAACGCTACATTTGAAAATTTAAATAGAACACGTTTGTTGTTAACTTGTGTATCAGTTGAATATCCTCCTCTCCTCTCTTGAATTACTTTCAAAAACTTCAAATTTTTAAAATATGCAAGTGTTATAAATTGCCTAATAAGTGCTTTTGAACTTTTTTTTTTAACATATGCGTACCCGATGTATTAAAAATTATTTGAAATGAAGGCATGTTTGCATCGCAAGTAGTGACTGATGTGCACATTGAATTAATTAATGGATTCCTTATTTTGAAATATTTTGAGGAAGTTTTAGACCCTTATTCACGAGGTTTCGTGTTGGTAAAATATGTGCTACTTGCCGCCAGACATGTTATAGAAATAGTGCATGACGAATGCGTCAGGCTTTTTCGTATTTCAAATACCAAGTCACGATATTAAAAAATGGGGCATTCACAATTTTGGGGGTATTGAACATTTTTTTCTGGAGTAAGGTACCTGTCTAGACCACATTTACTCTATACCAAAAGTTCATAAAATGTTCTAAATTGATGTTCTTGTCTTTATTGACAGTAAAAGATTGTTTTCATTACTCACAATAGTGAGTTTAAGTATTTGGACTTTTGAAATGAAAAAAAAAAATTAGTGGTAAAATGTGTGTACCAAAATGAACCTTTACTACCTGTGCTTCTATATGACGCCGAAAGCTTGTAATCATTGTAACCTTTTTGTATAGTGGCAGATGTGTTCCTTCATACCAAACATTCGACGTAAAATAATTCCTTATAATTGTACTGTGGCATGATAAATCTGTTAATTTTCCCGCCATATTTCAATACGGAGGATTCGTCTGAATGCCTGGGATTTATAAACTATATTCCGAGAGCAGAACAAGACATACAATATGGGGTAGTAATTTTCTGTTCGTTTCGCCGCGTCTCATAACTTCCGCGTAGGTAGTATAACTTTTGACTAGGAGAAGCTACGACGCTCGTTTAGTTTAAATCGACAGTTCTTGTCAAGATTAATCGACTGCGTGAATGAAAACTTTGTGTGGCGTGGTATGGTAAAATTGTATGCGTTTAATGTAAAAAAAAATTAAGAAAACTTACAATTTCGGTCTATTCTCGTCAAAAAGCTAAGTTGAAATACAGAAATCTTATACGGTTGAAAAGAGCATCTCAAAAGCAATCCAGAGATACCCATAAAACCCCATATGATTGAGTGAAGCTGTGCTGGGAACATAAAATAGACACCAAGGCGTCCGAGCGTGTCAACGCTTACGTATTCACGCAAAAAAATGGCCATGTCGCCAACATAGCCATACCAAATTTGTTTTGTGGACTTGTCTATGTTGTCATGTTATTTTTCTTCGCCATACCTCACAAGGAGTTCAAATAAATTGAAAATAACCTGTCCGCATTATTAGGATGAGTGTGTGTAGAGGGAAGTACAAGCATTAGCATAAACTTGTAGTCCACACGGTTATTTCCAATATTTTTTTGGTCCCTGCTAAAGTTCTGCATTCAGGCTATTCCTCCGCTTCATGCAAACAAAACTTAACGGAGTCTAGAAATTTACACCAAAGGTACAACCCATCGCACTTGTTCGCTCTCAGTTTAATAACATTCTGCCTGAGCACTATTTCTCACTCGGCGTTACCAACACACTTAATTTCCTCTCCATTTTTTATTAATATATTAATTACAAATTAAATATTATAATTTACAGATAAAATGTGACTTTAAGTTCGATTTAATAAAATAAGCTCCTTTTATATTGAAAGAAGTATAAACGAATGTTTTGCATGAAACATTTAAGAAACAACCAAACACGTCATATATAGGAAGATTTCTCAAAGATTTAATTAACAAAGTGTGAAGAGACCACGAACACACTATACGTAGGCTTGTTTGCTGTATGACCACACACTGAGTTGGTGGTGGGCAGTCACTGTAATTGTCACTTGCAATTCTTTCCTCCACCAATCTCAGCAACTCACTTGCTCAACAACACAAGGTTTTTGTGTATGGGTATACATTTCTGTCGTAGTTTCTTTGATAATTTCTTTTTTTTTTTTTTTTTTTTTTTTCGCCTTTGCCATCCCTTCTTCTTCGTTTCTTCCGCCCTTCTCTTGTCACTTTCATTTCCCATCTGAATGCTCCATCTCTTCCGCCTCGCTTTATTTCCAATCTTCTCAGGAAATGTTTCCACCCGGCCTATTACCGCTCCTCTCATTGCGAGTCTGGAAAGACTTTAACGTGCCCATGGGCATTTAGCGTAAGTAATGGTCCGTAAAGGCTGTTCACGATAAAATGAGCACTTTTGAAATCAACCTTAGAAAAAGTCACTGCTCCTGCCTGCGTATGTTGTAACGGGCGCACTGAGTGGCATGCACACAGTAAAGTTGGCTACGATAAATGTAAAGTAGTTACATATCTGAACGTCAAATAAAAAGTGTTAGGTGACCATTTGTGATAACTTAAATTATTAGTTTCGCTTTCTGATTTTTTAATGCATCGAAGTGTAGAAATGAACATTTTAGTCAAATGTTTACATTTCTTATAATTTCACAGTTTCACTGGGCCGACGTATGGACAAAGTGATGAGGCCCATGGCAATGTTAATTTTGCATAAGGCGGAAGAATACACAATGTGCGTACAAGTAGATCTTAAGCAGGTCTTTCAAAAGTGCTCATTTGACCGCACAGCCTATACGTCGAACAGTAGTGCTAGCAACCCGCCTGAGTGTATTTCAATGACCTTCAAATGGAATACCAGTTTTAGGTGTCGGGCACGTGGAAGGAGTGGTTGGGGGGGGAGGGGTCTGTTAAGTATTAATAAAATTTTAACCGTTGCATTATCTTCTTTCAACCGAGTGTCGCGGTTCCATAGGATCGCATAGCCAATGAAGTGTCCTCCTTCTTCAGAGTAGACATTTAAAAGTTTTGCTTATAAGAATTTATTGACAGTAAATCATTGCAGTCCATGTACTGTGAACGGATAAATATCTTTAAAAAAAACCACTAAAATGTACATGACAGCGATTTTAACTAATAGGCAACATGGGTATGTTATAAATCGATACCTCAGTACAGCACTGTTACAACTCACATAATCTGATTTTGGGATAATGTAGTATGATAAAGCACTGGAGTAAGGCATTCTGTTAATATAATCCATTCGCGGTTACTTCAGCCTTTTCTGAAGCCCTGCCAAAGTTCTACTTCCAGGATATTCCTCCGCCTCGTGCAAAGTAAGCTTAACTAAGTCTGGAGAATTACACCAAAGGGACAACGCACCACAATTCGTGCGCACTAAGTGTAACAGTATTTTGTATAAGGACTATTTCTCGCTAGACGGTACCAACATACGTATTTTCTCACTGTTTTTTATTAAAATTATTTATGAATGAATCATTATAATTTATAGATAAAATGTGAAGAACATTTCAATTTAAGAGAAAAAAAGAAGTAATTTTTATGAACACAAGTATAAAACGCTTGTGATATATGGTGCATGTTAGAAATAACTAAACACGTCATACATGGGGAGAATTTTCAAAGGTTTGATTCAAAAAGGCCGAAGAAACCTTGAATAGACTATGGAACACTTCTTTATGAAAAACCTATTTTTTTTTTGTAAAGGTAACGCTATTGTACAGAGATATCGGAATATGGTTCACAATGTCAGGGGCGCGTTGTGATACATGTACTAAAGTAAACATGCGTAGTTTATTCATAAACCTATATTTCGAGGAATTATTTTCCATTAAAAGTAGTAATTTATGTGGCGATTGTCATGTGACCGTGAAGCGCTTTGTCCATTGGCTTGGCTTCACTTCACAGACACGGCCCGCGCCGTCACATGGCGAGATATCGACTACTGGTGTTAAGTTGTTTGTTAGCTTTTGCTAGAAAAACTGGCTGACAATTTCATAAAAGTACACACTGATAACCAACAACGTGTTGATATTGTTATGGCACTCAACTATTTTAACTCCACTTTTCCTGGAGCAGAAATGAAAGTGGTTTGGTTTACAAAAGTGCGTAGATGAAGCCCTACACTTGTGGTACTTAAACCAACGGTAGTTGTAGGTAACTCTTTAACTACGTCACCGAACGAGCTGGCGCAGTAGTAACTCACTGGACTCGCATTCGGGAGAACCCGGGTTCGATCTCCGGTTCAGCCATCCTGATTTCGGTTTCCATGGTTTTCCGAAATCACTCCAGGCGAATGCCGGGATGGGTCCCTAACAAAGGCCATGGCCGATTCCTTCCCCAATCCCTCTTCCCTGTGCAACTTACACTGTCTCTAACGACTACGCTGTCGACGAGACGTTAAGCCCAAGTACCTACCTACCTTCATCTACGTCAACGCATTATTGTGTTTGTTATACAATCGCAAATTAAGAGCGATTTATTATTCAAGAGCAAGAGCACATCGTTATAGTCATATCGTTTAGCCGCATCATTATTTGATGTTATAACATAGTATATTGTTTTTTTTTTTTTTTAGTTAAAGTACCTAGGCCCTACAACTAAACAAATATCTGTGAATTTTAAGCCTCGCATGGTCTACATAACGCATTGTTTATAATAAAAGTCATCTGGACCACGACCACACAATAACGATCGCCACGACAGCCGTAGGGCGATAAGTGTCTATTAACAAATCGTCCTTCTCTCGGCCAAAAGTGGTTGCTCGACAACCGTCAACATGGACCGCTTGCTCCAGCACGTGAAGGCATTGTTGCTCATGAGCGTTATAAAATGAAACATTTAATATCTGTAATAGAAGCAGTTATCTACGACGCAAAGTTGCAAAATACGTAATACAGAGCAATGATTTTAAGTTCTATCTATGTCTGTGAATTTTATTAGATGTCCCATTCTTTCATTTCACTATTATGCACCATTTCAAATAAATGATAAGAATTGTCCATTTCAGTTTGTGGGTATTCAGATTTTATCACAAGGAAAATTCTTTTCGTCTCGTATTCATTATCTTGAACCACGCCTTCCTTTTCTCGGAGTATTTTGGAACATGTATATATAGGCTATTCACGGTAAAGTGAGCACTTTTGAAAGCCCCCTCATTTGGAATAATAGTCATTAAATATATTTTATTTTAGCCTTAGGCATTAACTTCTGAGTGCTGTGGAAAATACACACTCTATTTATTACCTACATTGCAATATTTATCTTAAAAGGTGGTTAAATAATTAGATATAGCTGAAAAGAAAAAGTAACTGGGGCGTCAAAAGAATCAGCCTATATCTATGTATACTATTAATCAAGAACGAAAGCTTGCGGCGTCTAACACTTTACGCCCAAACGTAGAGTCTAGGGGAGGGGGTTAGGGGGGTAGATGGTGTCCTATGGGAAAGAGGGAGAGTTATGGTTGCTGACCCCCGGGGAGGGGTTTTTATGTCCCAGGATTATGGTTCGTGTATACCATAAAAATTGGGTTCAGATGTACCATAATCATCGTACACAAGTTTCATAAATCCACTTTTCGCGTACCCTCAGGTATTAAGTCTTAGTATTTTGATTGCATACGACATTGTACCATAAATACTAATTCGTACGGTCACCTGTTTCACCGACGGTGGCTTAGCCCGCGGACTCCGCGGGCCCGTCCCCTGTTGAATATTTTATTTGGCGTTTTGTGTGTTGTAGTCTTGCAGTTTACTTTTCGTGTACTATTTATTACTGCATGCATTTACTATTTTTGGGCGAGTTGGGGGTTGTAGCTAGTTTCGGTGTCCGCAACTTAAATCACAGCTGTGCTGGCAAGAAACGCGCTGCACGGCCCATGTAAACAAGGGTCAGAGCGACTCGCATCTTTGCAGTGACGTCACGACGGTAGCAGACGCACGAGTCGCGTTTTGCCGGCCATTTACATCGCGATACTTTAATTTGGCTATAACTTCCTACATACTGATTTGTCAGCTGTAAGACTTTGTAGGCACAATATTGGTACAATAATGGTTCAAAAATATCCACCAGGGAAAAAAAACGTGCATTTTGCACATTCCGTTAATTACAACACCCTCACCTATTTTCTAAGCGTGCTAACACAAACAATAAACTATTCGTCAACCAGTAGCTGTATCTTGAGCCCTTTTTACCTTCGTTTTGGGGATAAGATCGTTCATATTCCCTAGGATATGCTACGTTTGTCCCGTTTATAATTATTGTTACTGTAATTATTTAACAACCTTTCTAGTCCCATGATAAAATTCCAACATTTATTTACGCAAAACTTCCTTTTATCATTTGAAAGTTCTGTGAACGTACTTTGAAAATAACTTACCACCTTTTTCTTACATGCTCCTAATAATGAAAAAAATTAATATATTTTTATTTTATTGTTGTATAAAATTACTATAGGCTGTTCATGATAAAATTAGCACTTTTTAAGGCCCTCGCAACAGGCATTAACCGCTAATAAATATATTTTATTGCAGCCACAGGCATTAAATTTTGATGGTGTTGAAATGTATACACTGTGTTTATTGGTCACAATGCAATTTTTACATTAAAAAACTGCAGGAAGATGGAAATTGGATGAAAAGAAAAATTTATAAGGACCTTAAAAAGTGCTCACTTTACCGTGAACAGCCTATACAGTAGTTACAGTTACATTTTAGATTTATAGTTAGACCCTAACATTTCATCTTATACTTATGTGACAGACTAGGTTTCATAAAAGTATATGTTGGTGTCACGTGTATTAGTGGACCTCCGTTTATCCTTCACGCCCTTCGGGACTCTGCACCAATAGTAAACGTGTAGCAGCACTCCAGCAGCTTCACACGGTTTGGCCGAGTCGAACAGCTGCATTAGTTCTGCTTGAATGTGTATATGATTTTTTATAGTTTTATAACGTTATATGATACAGTCAATTATTCTCCTTAATATATTGTGACTTTTAATTTCACACGCCCATTTTTCATTTATTTGAATTGTTCATTGATGTAGAAATCGTGTAAAACTGTCTATAATAATAAACATTTTATGTACGTGTGAGGGGCCCTGAATAGTCACCAGGTTACTAAGCACATAGTGATACAATTTGCGGAGCAATCGACGTACCTATGTGGTGATTCAGACAGCAAACTGGTTTAGCTTCCTCCCTTACGTTACGGATGTAGAAAAATATCGATATATCGAAATGACGGTATTATATCTACGATATACCGATATAAATCGTCCATATATTTCAACAATATGTTATCGAAATCAATATCTTTTTCCAAGTATCGGAAATACTCATTTTTTTTAATGCTATTTCAATAAGCTAAGTTTTGAATACAAAAACTGAATTAAAAATTACTGTTTTTTCTTTGTCAACATGCACCAAAAACTGACACCACATATTTCTGTAATGCTTCGTGTCTTCAGTATATAATATTCCAAGAAATTTTTTATTTGTTAAGTCCCTTAGAACATACAATAACGGATTCCGATGTACCGAAGATCAATATTTTTCTTTCGATATATCGTTTCGTAAAACGATACTCTTATAAATTACCAATATAAATAATATCGATTATGTTTTTTTCCGATATTCCTACCTTACGTGAGTGTGCCGCCGTAGCGCTAATTTCAAGATCGCAGAGGACCGTGGCACGAGTCCATTGGCGTAGCCAGAAATCTCTCAAAAATAAAGGGGGTAGGGTTTACACTCGCTGAATTGAGAGGAAAGTGGTTGCACCAGAGTTAGCGGTGCGGACATACGTTTTAATTTGGACAAATACCAAGAGAAAATACTTCACAATACGATACAATGCTTCATAGTTTACAGCGATTACAATTTTTTATTACCAAAATTAAAGGCTTAAATATTTTTATTACTAATTTGTAACAACCTTAGCGCCAAACAGTGGGCTACAACTTCCAAATACCCTCCTTCCGGCCACGCCTCTGGGCACGGCAGAAAATATTTTGCAGCAATATAAATGGGGATAAAGTGATCATTTTTAAAATCAACCTTTAAAAAATATAACTTCTCCTAACTGCATATGTTTTAACGGGCGCACTAGGTGGCATGCGCCCAGTCAACTTAGTAACAATGGAGAGAAAGCAGTTTCATATCTTAACTTCGAATTAAACGTGTCAAAATTAGCAAATTTATAAAATATTCACATTTCTAATAATTTCAGTTTCACTTGACCAATACATGGATAAAGTGATCAGGCCCTTGGCAATATTGATGTTACATGTGGCGGAAGAATACACAATGTTCACACACGTATACCTTGAGCAGGGCTTTCAGAAGGTGCTCAGTTTGCCGTGAACAGTCTGTACTTAGTTGTAGTGTTGTCACTACATTTCCGAGCGACATTTCTTTAGGTGAGACGAGGTGACACACATGGTTATCTAACAGGGCTCCAAAATTCTTCAGCTTCTGGCTGAAGACGCGGGAAGCAAGCAGGAAGAAGGAAATGACGTGGGGCAAGTAGAAATTCATCAGAGCGGGAGATGTTCCCGTCAAGCCGGTAGGCTTTCCCAACCCTTTGGATACATATGACGTCACCAAGTCGTTAGAAACTTGCTGTAAGAAATACACTGTAAACGGGCAAAGAGAAATCGCCCACAGAGCGGGAAAAAAATGTATACTCGAATGTAGGACAGCTAACGAAAAGCTGTTATTTTTTAATACAGTTTTGAGGTTTAGTATAATGAGGAAATTTGAAGTAAATAATCCTTTTAGCACGAAGAGTACATTTGAGATTTTTATTTAGTTTGCTATTGGTAAGTATTTGAAGTGCATCGCACGCAGCATAACTATATGCTGTTCATGGTAAAGTGAGCTATTTTGAGGTTTTTTACTTTTAGCCATGTTTTATCCTTTAAGCGCCTTTTTAAATAAATATTGCCATTTAAGTAATAAACACAGCGCATATATTCCATCGCACTCGGAAGTTAATGTTTCAAGGATAACACACAATCCATTTATTGACAATTATTCCAAATGAGAGGGCTTTCAAAAGTTTTCACTTTACCTGAATAGCCTATACAAGCTAGTATTTCAGAAATAAAATGAAAAATTACTCCAGACATATGCCATTGCAGAGTTATGTCGTCAAGAAAAAACAGAGGATGACATTAAAAAAATTATACAAAACAAGCCAAAACTAGCTGTTGTCAACACAGTGATTGAAATATAAGCCCTTATGTGCCTTCTCGCGCTTATTAACTTGTGTAGTCCATGGAACTATAGAACATAGCATCAGGGCTGCCAGCAATGTATTTTAGACTATATAACTTGCGTCCTAAATGACACAGTTTTTGGTAAAACAACGAAATAGAAGTAATAGCCATCAGTAAAATACGAAATAGTTCCGATTTCCTATTGAACTATACAATCTGGCTGTCCTGCATAGCATACGCATCGTAGTAGGGCAGTGACAGTGAATAGATTTGGACGGCTCTTAACAGCAAAGTCTTGAGAGCCGATGAGGGTGATTGAGGTGGGTATGGAGCAACGCCGGAATGAAAGGGCGGGGGAAACGTGAGATCCCCGAGAAAAACCCTCCTACCAACGGTATCGTCCGGCACGATCCCCACGTGCGAAAATCCGTTGACACGGCCGGGTATTGAACCTGGTTCTCCTTGGGGTGGGAGGCGAGCAGGTTAACCGCTCAGGCACTCTTGGCGTTGGAGTAGGCGTTCATCTTTACTCTTGTTATTAAAAAAATTACTATAGGCTATTCACGATAAAGTGAGCACTTTTGAAATCAACCTTTAAAACTGTCACTGCCTCTACCTGCATATGTTTTAACGGGCACCCTAAGTGATATGCACCCAGTAAAGTTGGTAACGATGGATGGGAAGTAGTTGCGAATCTTAACTTCGAATAAAAAGTGTTAGGAAACCATTTCTGATAACTTAAATTTTTTCTCTCACTTTTTTTTACATCGGAGTGTAAAAATGAGCAGATTTCTTAAATATTTACTTTTTTTTAAATAATTTCACGGTTTCCTTGACCGACACATGCATAAAGTGATGAGACCCATGACAGTGTTAAACTTACATAAGGCGGAATAATACACAATCTGAATACAAGTAGATCTTAAGCAGGGCTTTCAAAAGTGCTCATTTTACTGTGAATGAAGTATACAAAACAGTCTTTGCAGTATACAGCAATGGATATCCAAGTTGGAAATGGAATTACCCGGTTTGCTATCTAATTTCGGACCATTTTGCTTCTAAATTCCTGAACGTAATGCACGGTAATGGTTCATCCCGCAGGTTTTTATTTCCACGGGAAAAGAACTTTTCCGGTGCCACAGAAATTCTCGCTGTCCCTGAAATAGGAAGTGGTGACGGATATATCTACGTACCGGATACATCGGCGACTAAGGGCTAAGTAGTTCTGCGACGGGAAGGGTTTTCCGTGTGTATTTTTAGTTTATCTTGGCGGCCCCCGGGGCAGCAGCCGAGCTGTCTGGATGCTGTCGAGGTCGGTATGTCATTCTGAAGGATGTGGAGTCCCTACCGCCCGGACAGTAGGCTCGTTTATCTCGCGCAAGTGGAGGTGAGTGAGTTATCTTACAATGAAGCTCTCAGCCTTCAAAGAAGATAGTCACCGGGCGGACTGTCGAATACTGTTACGTCATCGAGCGTTTTATTGTACTTTGTTTTCAAAAATGGTTTTGGCCGTTCCCTCCAGAGGAATATGAGTAACACCTGACAGATTGCTTTACTGGGGCGTTTTATTTCCAAACAAATGAGTTTGTGAAAAGAAACCATTTCGTCTGCGTGAAACTGGCAACTGTTTTTACTGGTGTTAATTTCTGAGGATAAATTTAAATCACTCACTCAAAGTGAAGTGTTGATCGAAAAGTAGGCACAATACTTAGGGCGTTGCAATGACGTGTAAGTAATTTAGTTCGCTATGTACGAGTTGTTATAAGCTACCCGTAGTTAATTGAACACTCTTTAAATCCCCTCTGAGGATCGACTTTTTTTATCCTGTAGCCTTCTGTCGTATGTAAAATTAAATAGTCATGGACATTCTCAGGTTATTCATGTGTCATCCAAGAGAAATTATGTATTAGGATGGTAATTGTATTAATAATTATGCAAATCGATGCGACTATGTAACTCTTATACAACGATTTCCAAACACCACCGACAAAATATGACGAAAATTTCTGTACCACTTTTTCCCTGAAGTGATTATGAAGGAAGCTACGCGCCCCGCAAATTCCACGGTTTTGAATGTAATTGAGTTAAAAATATTGGGAACCACTCACGATTATGCAAAAAATCGGTGAATGGTGCTGTGTAGAATGGAGAGCTTACACGTGGGAAAATAGATGACACCCTGTTTATGCACGGGAAATGTGAACAGTAAGCTCCAGGCGATTTGTTGCGATGTCTTAAGAATCAGCACATATTGACCAACAAAAATGGTCGTCTTGTGGGAACACTCTCAGGTGGACCGTTTTGGAGAATTCCGTTCGGAAAGTACGTATGCAAAAGAGAAGAGTGAGTGGTCTGCGAGGTTGGCAACACGCTATCACGGAGCGGTGCAACGCCACGTGGAATTTGACTTCACAATGCGCTGATTCTCAAGTCATTTGAACAAATCGCTTACAGCTTACTGTTCACATTCGTCGTGCATACATGGGGTGGCAACCCCTATTTTCATGATGACGGGGGATGATATTATCAACTGCATTTTCACAGGTGTACGATCGATCTACAAAAAAATATTCACCGATTTGTTGCTTAATAGTGAGTAGTTCCTGGTATTTTTTACTCAATTACATCCAAATCAGTTGTTTTTAGGGGCGCGTAGTTCCCTTAAAAATCACTTTAAGGAAAAAGTGGTACAGACATTTTCGTCTTATTCTTTTCGTCAGGAATATCCTGTTGGAGTTGTTGGTGTTGTTCGGAAACATCTTGTATAGTATATTCGCTGTTTCTTCACACTTTTTGAATTTCACCTTTGAAAAACCAGCCCATGTATGACGTGTTTAGTTGTTTCCTAAATGTGTCTTGTATCACAAGTGTTTTATACTTCTGTCAGCATAAAAGTATCTTATGTTTGGTTAAAGTGAACTTTTATTTGTATTTTATATATCAATTTGTAATATTTCATTTATAATTAATATTAATAAAAACAGAGAGAAAATAAGTGTGTTGGTAATGCTTTGTAAAAAATAGTTTTTATGCAGAATATATTCTAACTAAGTGCACACGAATGCGGGGTTTTGTCCTTTTGGTGCAATTTTCCAGATTTGTTTAAGCTTTGTTTGCGTGAGGCGGAGGAATATCCTGGAAGTAGAACTTTAGCAGGGCTTCAGAAAAGTTGTAAATAACCATTAATGGACTATAGCTTGTTTTCTTAATTCCATACCAACTTAACTGGAAGGTCTACCGCAGCGCGTATGTAGTTATGGGCAATGTTTTTTTTTTTTTTTTTCAGAGGTTGATTTCAAAAGTACCAATTTTACCGCAAACAGTCTTTATCTCCATGACTAAACAGAACATACGGAGTATTCGTTTACCGTGTGTATTTGTGTATGGACGTCAGTTAAAATATATGTGAAATTTAGCTTGTTAGTCTGTATTAAATATATTGACTTATTAACTTCATCCAAGGTTCTCCACTGCATAATTCGTTTTAGAAGTAATCTAGTACGCTTTTCTTAATTATAAATAAACGAAAAAAAAAAAAACTGTCTGAATTGCGAGCTTTGAACTGGCAGATGATATTTGCAAAATCCTTTAATGTTTGGGCTCTTGAATTACCGAATGCCGGGATTCGAGAAATGTCGAAAGGGCGCGGTACACTTAACTTTTATGATCGTCAGAGGTAATAAATATTAAGTGGTTTGTTCAAATTTGCGTGCGCTTCGGTACAAAACCACCGCAAAGAGACGTAAAGATGTGGTACTAGACGAGTGACAGTTACTTTTTTTTTTTTTTTTTTTGCACAGAAATCAATAATTACGGATGTCTTATAATGTACGGGGAAGGAAGATATATATATTTAAAAAAAAAAACACTGGAATTTGCCTGGAATGAAGATTGATTAACCATGTTGTATAAAAACCGAGTGATGTTGACGCTTTAGTAAATAATCCTTGCTATTGCTTTTGGCATGTCTGCAGAAATTGCAATAATTTTACGTCTTGCTACGGTGACCTTGGTTGCTTCGGCATGCTGAGCTATCAGCTACCCACCTCTCAAGGATCTGGGTATGCGGCTTATGAAAGTCGTGACACTTTCTAAGTTTGTTCTTGGCATTGGAACACACGTAGACACGCAAGAAAATTTGGCATGGCTGTCTGTATTTATTCTGGCTTGGCTTCAGCAAGCCTCTTCATCTGGTATTCACGAGGAAGATGTTTTATTGCCTTTTCTTTGTTATTATTAGGCCTATTATAATATTAGGTGATAGACTGAATTTTTTCTTGCCTCTTAAAAACAGTGGAATGGATTGTATTAAGTTTCTGACACGTTTGTGATCGTTAGGAATTAATTTGAAATTATCCTCAATCTTGCATAACCTATAAATAATATCATTTTTAATTTTCAAGCAAACCTTTAAGTGTGGCATTTTGAACAGTAAATTCTGCACTTGCTCGCCGGACATTGGTAATATGCCCAAGTAGCCCAACATAGGTTTTTTTTCCCCCCTACTAGGGTCTATATGAAGTTCTCCTGCGAGTTGGTTTTCCTTATTGATTTGTCACAGCATTGTGTTTTGCAATCAGTTCCTATTTTATTTGCTATGTGCGAGGTTAGTTGATAGTACTGACAGTAGTATTGAAAGTAGTTTTAGTCAATTATGTTTCAGTTTCTTCCACAATTTAAAATAAGCACGTCATAGTGAATATCTAGGGAAAACTACGACAGTAGTACTGTGAGTGCGTTGTGATTATCCTGAATTTATCCGCGGTTTTTATTGTAGAGGAACGGATTTCACAACACATGACAAATATAAATAGCTTGAATAACATGAGGGGCCATGATATAGTGGTAGGTCGAACCACTCGCTTTTCCACCAGGAGCGGGTTTTCTCTGGATAATCCTATTTCCCCTCACTATTGCGTTCCGTCGCTGCTCTATCTGCATCTGTTTTTTTTTTACCCCAATCAGCAATAAATATCTCACGTGTTTTGTAAATCTCTCAGAACTTCAGTGACATGAAACAGTAGGTTCAGTTTTGCATCATCTGGGTTAAACAAACATATATATATATATATATATATATATATATATATATATATATATATATATTATATATATATATATATACTGAATTTGTTTGGATTCCTTTTTAGTTGCACTTTTAGTGTTTTGCTGTCTTGTGTTCTTTACAACAAAACTCTATATTGATTTTTGCAGCTATATAAGCTAGTTTGCTGAAATTATATTTACATACACAGTCCATATTGTTTTTAATCTAAAACTTTATAAACTCTAAGTTTTTAAATCTGATTTGGTATTTATTTGGTCGTATTTTGTAGTTTTTGCTTGTAGTGTATCAATAGGTTGATCTTTTGTCTTTTTGGTATATAGGAAATATTATATACGTATAAATAATTTACTATGTAATATACTACATTAGTGTTAAATGATCGTTACTTTGTGAATTGTGAGTGTGGTTTTATTCGTGTGTGTTTATAAAATGTTCGGAGTGTGGTGAATACAGTGTAAGTTTCCGTGTCTGTTCAGTGTTGACAGTTTTGTTCTTTGTGTGTTGCAGACTGTGAGTGCTGGCCCGCGAGCGTGGCCTGTGGCCGCGCAGGGCAGCCACAACATGGATACATCGTGTGCTCAGGACAGTCTACGTCGCGACGATCAGCCAGACACCATGCAGCCTACACCGCCAGTCTCCCGAAGGAGGCCGTCCCAGGCCAGCGACGAGCGAGACACTGACAGGAAACGAAAGTGGACTCTCGGTGGTTTTTTTCGCCGCAAGAAAAAGGAGGCTGTGGAATCCGAAAGCAGCTCTCAGGAGGATGAAAATCCTCCGAAAAAAGGATTCCTGGCGAGAAGAAAGACTCGAAGGGAGAAGAAGAAGCAGAAAGCTAGCAAAACAGTCGGCACATTCGACCACATCGTTGTGAATCCATTGACTCAGAAGCCTAAGTCACCTCCTAATGGAACTGTACAAGAAGTGGATGTAATGGCCACGGAAACTTCTCGCTCGCACAGGGACAGCAGGGATTCTCAAGGAGGCAGCGTGGATAGGATGTCTTCGAGAAACAGCAGTGGAGGATCTGGATCGGTGGAAGGGTCTGTTCGACGTGTAAAACGTGGGTTCATGACTCGGGTGGAAGCACGGCGAGACCGCCAGCGCGGTGACTCCAGCTCGGAGGAAGGCGATTGTTTTGTTAACCACTCTGTAGGATTACCTCGCTTCAAGAGCGATGACAGTATCGCTGGACTCCACAGGGAAGGTTCGTTTAGTCGAAGATCGCGTGGTGCAAGAACAGAGAGGTACATAAAACGTTTGTCGCGAGATGAGGAAGCGATATTGAAAAGAGAAGCAGAGACCGATTTCGTACAGAGGCAGAGAATGTGTAAGTCTGATGCAGAGGGATCTTTTGGTAGACGAATCGTACCTAAATGGCCACAGGCTCAGGAAGCGAATGATTACGAGCCAAGACCACCTATTAATCATAACTTTGTGCAAAAGACTGTTCCGAATCCTCATTTGACATCAAGTCTGGACAGAAAGACTCAGCAATCAAATTTGAGAGTAATTGGGCCTCATTGTCGAATACCTTCGCCCATTTCTTCTAGCAAAAGTAGCGAGTCAGTATCTAGAGCTAGATTAGACCAACCAAGATGTCGTCTGGGCATTACTAGTATAGAACCACTATGCAAGTCAGCTGCACCAGAATTTCCTATAACTGGACAGCGTAGTATTTCTTATGACAGTAACATTCATCGAACCCTTAGCTCACCACCTGTGCAGAGTCAAGATGAGGTAATGGTAGTTCAGTTTCCAGTGGCCAGGCTGTCGTTGCTGCAAAATAAATATTTTGACTTATCTTCCAGCATGAAAGGGATAGGGAATGACAACCAGTCATGCTTCGCAGCTTTCAAGCAGCCACCACCCCCACCCCCACCGAGGGATCCACAGAGGAAGATATATTCACCAGTTACTGTAGTAAGTCAGCAAGAAGCAACTAGGCCAATGTCATTTGCATTTGAAAGCAACACACAACAGGGTGTTCACCAGCCATTCAGTGAGCATAGTAATAGATTGTTACAAAAAAGCGAGGCAAATTGTATTCCTCAGAATTTCCCCTTGCATCAACAAATTCGAGAAAGCAATACTGGAGTTCCTAGAGTTAACAATCAAAGACGCTCTGTTTCTGATGAACACATTACACCGCAACAGCCACAACATTCATTCTTGTCGGTACGTGTCCGACCCTCTTCTGTCACTCCGGAAACCATGAAATCGTCATCTCAGAAGTCCCCAGTGTTGAAGCGATACATTACCAGAAATCCTGAAGTTCAGACTCACCCAAGACACCAAACACCCAGCAGTCCACCATTTCAATACTTTGCAGACCAAAATCCTCGTAGTCGCAAGCCAATTCATATACAGTATAGCAGTACAAACCACGAACAACCATACCTAAGTGATTCGCAGGTTGTAATGAAACCACCACACCCAGTAACAGAGTTCTGGCGAGCAAGAGATCAGGAAGGATTGCCTCGGCAAAGGAAAATTCATTCTGCGTCTCCTAAACCACCTTTACAGCCAGGTGCTAGGAGTGATCGTTCTAGATCCAACAGTCCAAGACCTGATCATGCAGTGTCTCCCGAGGCAAGTCGTGGAAAAACTCAGAAGTTTAAGGTTCCTCCTCTCACTTTCCCTGTTAGACTTGCTGATTCTCAAAGCTCTCTGAGTGGGCAATCTGATATTTCAAGTTCGCTTCCACCAGCTAGTTCTAAGTTCCTTTCTGAACGTTCACCAAATGAGACGTGTGATTCTTCAGGTGTACCAAGTAGTGACAGTTTGCGACGAAAAGAATCATTTAGGCCATTGTCGATGGTCTTGGAAAATTCTGAATCTCACGAACAGTCATCTCAGCGTGAAGTGAAAGAGGAAGCTGTCAAGGCATCAGCTAGTGTGCAGTCTCTTTTGTCTCTTAAAAAAGAGCCACCCATTCCTCCAGCGAGGCGTAGTACCAGGTTAAGCTCCACTTCAAGCCAGGAAGCAAATGACTGGATGTCGGAAGATGGATGTGATGGCAGAAAAAAACGAAGATCAACAAACTTGGATGATGCACTTACAGAGTTGGAAGCTATTTATAAAAGCTTAAGACTAGGGGATGAAGACCTATTGGACCAAGCTGAAAGGCGTGATTTACCTACAGCTCACCAGCAATTTAAAGATGAGCCATCCAACGATAATTTCGTGGCACCTAATTTTTCCCGAGGAGCAGAGTCAGATTCTGGTTTTAACTATGGATGGGGGTCCTCAACTGAATCATTACATGGAGGTGAACATATGCAGAGACGTACAAGGGCACCAGGTCTTCGCAGATCAGGTATCCCCGATAGAGTTGGAGATGACATGGCATACCGTCGCTTGCATCCAAAAGAAAAGCAGGGAGTTCAGGATGCTCGAAATATTGTATCACAAGCAGGAAGTTATTTACTTGTCTCACCAGCATTGTCTCAGGGAACTGGTTCAGAATCTAGTCTACCTGGACTCGAGGCGAAGACTGTAGTCAATAAATTACAGCAAGAGCCAGATGTTACCTATGATGATATGTTGTTCCGCAACATTCGACAAGCCAACAATACCTTAAAAGTGATGGATCCACAGCCACCATTTGGCATTCCACTCGGCCCTATAACTGCTGCTCCTAAAAGCGACTATCTGCATGCAATTCCTGGAGACAAATATAGGCCGACATTCAAACCAAGAAAAAGCCCAGATGTAGTTAAAGATGACCTTGCCTTTCGTAATTTAAGAAAAGATGAGCAGAAAGATCCAGTTCTTCTACCTGTTGATGATTTAAATAACTTTCTTAATTCGCTTAGTACTAATGTCAACCAGAAGAGAGACAGCAATTTTTCATTAAGAAAGAAAAGAGCTGTAAGATCACTTTCTGCCAACCTCCAGAGTATAGTCAAAAGAGAAGCACTGTCGTTGCCTGCCAGTGCTGGGTCAGATATAGACATTGAAAAGGCTCAGAGTTTGTCTGATCTTCCAGATGCATTGCAGGTAGCACAGAAAATTCTAGAAGGTAAAGTGGTCATTGGTGGTGGTTCGGCGAAACTAAGGGAGCGTACAGTCAATACTAGTACAGAGACTTTAACTGATAGCCGAGCAAATCTCATGGATGGAGGTGGCCGAAGAACTAGCTGGCAGCAGAAACTTCGTGTTTACATTCCACCTCCACTGCCACAAGAAACTGCGCTGCATAGACCACCACCACCAGTAACCCTGAAAGAAAGTCTAGTCTCTTGAGTGTCGACTTAAGCAAACTGCAAGTGCAGAAATCGGCTACTGCATCTAATGTTCATAATTCTTCGGTTGCTGCAGTTTCTGATAATATTCCTGGTTCTCCTATTGATGAAGGCCATTTAGAAGAAATGCTCTCTGCACTTGCACGTGAGGCTAAAGCCACCAGTGAAAAGCTGGGAAAAGAACTGAAAGAGCTTGCCGACGAAACATCAAACATACCATTTCTCAAAGCCTCGATACTTGGTACTGTTGAAAAAAGCAACAAAGAGACTCAGACACCTGAAAATATTGATCCTGCGCCTGTTTTCCCATTTTCAAAAAAATTGCCCGATTCGTTGCAGGAGAATGAATTTCTCGATACTAATTCGTTACAGAAAAACTCTGATGCAATAATTTCTGAAAAAGTCGAACCAAATTTAGTAGACGATGTACAGCATTCATCATTGGCGAAGTTACTGCACGAAGAACACGTTCGACATCGCAAGGAAATGTTGCTGGAACTGGAATTACAACAGTTGGACCAAAAACCAGAAAAACAGCGGGGTAATGTTTCGCCGGAGCAGACCAAAGTACCCGCATCTCGGGACAACACGTTCAACAATAATTCGGGTGAAGTGGTGAATGGCGATAAGGTTTCAGTGGTTGCGTGTGATGTCGGGGAAGCGAAGTGCGAAGTGGTTTCGTCCGCTGCCGGAAGTGAGACGGGCGTCGCGACGCCCGAGACACCGGATGGCACACCTCAGAAGTCGTCGCAGGGAGGCGACGCGGAGAAAGTGGAACCAGGCACCTGCGACGAAGCCGACGCAGCCAAGTCCGATGACGTGGACGCCGACGCCACCGCCGACGCCTCGCCGCCCATGCGGCCTGGCGACAGCGGAGGTGAGACGCCGCGCTCACTCCCGGGAGCCGCCCAACTCCTGGTTGCACGCTCCTACTGCATTTCCTGCACGCACAGCATGGACTCGCTAACCGCGTTCGGCCTGCTGCTTGCTGTTTGTTCCGTCATTGCCTACCTCATCCTCTGATCATTGTTCCTAGAGCACCTCTTGTGATTTTCGTTTGGCGTTGCACACGGCAGGATGAACAGTTCTCTTGTCGTAGCGTCCCTTCATGTGCATGGGGAGAGTTAACATACCTTATACAACTGTCTTTTGATACTAAATATGCAGATATTACATTTTTATACAATCATTGATATAAATTAATTTTATTAATGTTTCTACTCTTTTTAATGAACTAGGCTTTTTCTGTAAATGTCATTGTCATAACATATGTGATGTATATGACTAAAATTACCCATGTGTTCGAATTCGCCGCCAAATGCTCATAGTTTTCTTTGTCCACTTCAAAAGTGCGCCGAATTCGTGACGTCATTGTGCCGCTGTTCGAATCCAAACCAAGGGGACGGATGTAACTTGAAGTAGCCCTTTCAGTCAAACTCCACGCCCCCTTCTCAAGCCCAAATTGTGCGTTCCGTTATTTAACTTTTTATCAACGCAACCTAGGAAAATGTGTTTAAATAACTGTTTTTTTTTTCCTTCGCATGTGCGTTGGAGTAACAGTTGCGAAACGAAGCTGGGTGTTAAAAATTACACACACTTCGTCACGATGGGATTAAGGGGACGTGGGTAATTGTGTGTACTGGAGGAATTAAAGCGCAAGTTAATGAGTGTGTGTGTCAGTGAACTCGAATGAAGCTTACATTTAAATTTAGCTGTACCAAACTATTGTATATGTTTCGGATCATCTAACTTTAAATGCAGCTGTTTGAAAATTATATCCTGATTAGTTTGCTTTTTAATAGTTCCTCCTTTAATTACTAAGAAGACAATTCTTTCTGCCTGAATTGTTTCATTAAGAATGCAAGAAATGTACATTTATGCCTAACATGTAGCCTATTCACATTCTTTTTTAATTGTATGATGCAATGAATACAACCAAAGTTTATACAACTCTTTACTACTTTTTATACATTTTTTTTTACATTTCCTTTAGTAGATTTTATAAAAATAAGTGTAATATTGCACTTTTTCCCTACGAAGCCACTTCAGCTTTCTGTTTATGCTGTTTTTCTGCAATACCGTGCTAAACAATAAACTGAAGCATACTCTAATTGCTTCATATTGGTATGCTTTTCCATATGTTGTAAATATAGCAGTTAGTTAAACATGCATAGATATGTTTGTATAATGAACCATACATTATATCAAGTAGAATGTTTGGTATAAAATTAACTATATTTTACTGTATTTACGCAGGCACATTCTAGTCAAATATAAGTTCCGTTTGCACGTAGTTTTTTTTTGTGTTGTGGAGTCGTAGTATTAACTCAAGAATGCTAGTTTTAGTGTGTTTTTTTTATATTGGCCCTGCACACTTAATGTTTGTTAATTCTGCATGCAGCATGTTTATCTTCAGTTTTCTGAAGTAGTTTTTCTTGGATTGTGAAATGTGTGTATTGGAACTTAGTAAAATTCAGGTAATCATCGTAAATTGGATTAAATGATTTTTGTAAACAATGCACGGTAGTTTTTGTTCGCATGGCTCTCCAATCCTACTTTCTGCCCTGACACAAATCCTCGGTGTATGCGGCACATCTATGCTTCTGTTATGTGTAATCAAGCAGCTTGTTTTGCTTCTTTGGTAATATTTTTTCATGTGCACTATCAGTTGGTGATATTTTTTTATGTGCGCTATCAGTAAAAGTGTTTTAATTTTGAAACATATAACGCATAATGTGTTCCTACAAGAATAAATTGGCCTGGTGAAAAATGTTCGATTCATTAATGCCAAATGAAAGCTAATCGCTTAGCTCTACGTTAAAAGAAGGAAACAATTTGTGATATTTGCAACTTAAAATTAATTACTAATTACAAGTAAAAAATTAATAAAATTATGATTAATACTGTTTATTTTTATTCTCTCTGCTTAAATGGTGAATTGTTTCCGTGAATAGACAAAGTTTAAATTCTGGCTAAATGAATATGCAACTTACTTGATGTGAAACTTATACTAAAATGGTTCTTTTTAAACCCCGATTATATACATAAAACACACGTAGGTACTTGCCATTTTTGTGTGATTCAATGTTAGTTTTCAGAGTCCAATCATATAAATTTTCCTTTTGACGTTTTAATCTTTCACAAAGATGTCATTATGACTAGTGGCGCGTAATTAATACCCGTTGGTTTTTAATTTAACATTATTAGAAAAAATAGTTATTTTTTGCTGGTGGTTATTTACTACTCAAATATATATTATATCCAGGTTCGATAGTGACTTTTGGCATTTTTTATGTCATGAAAACATTTATCACTATGAGCGGCAGCACAGAGTGATGATTTTTCTGTTATATCAAACTCTTTTGGTTGTTTCTTGTTGCAAGCTTCCGCAAAATCAAAGGTAGATTGTCCTCGGTAGCAATGTAATAAACGTTAGGTTTCCTTTTTAATCTCAAGGCTGATTTCATTCGTCCAGTCCCAAGACTCGTGGGTTCAAGTGTCCAATCTCGTACGAGGATTTATAACATGTGTATTTTAGTACGCCACAACTGTGATCTTATAGCAACGGAGATGGCTATTAACAAATTTCTTGGCATAAGCTGCAGTAATATTGCTTCTTTATGGTGCAAGCGATAACTTCTGTACAGTGGTGTATGTGCGTGCGAGCTTGCGTATGAAGTGTGACCACTGCTTTACTTAACTACAGCACACTCCATTCAGTAGAAGATACAACTTGAATTAAAATTATAACACTTTTCATAGAGCAGAAAATTCAGAGAAAACTGCTGACTTGTCCAATGAGACGGAAATTTAAGTTTTAATACTACCGAATTTTATACACACGTAGCCTTTTACAAGATTATATATAATATATAATTTTTAATAGTCTGTATATACAAGTCATCACGTACAGTTTCCAGTACTGAGCATCAGTTAGACTGAGAAAAATGCCATTAAAGTAATTGAAGGCATCTTTACCTAGCGACACAGGACACGACACGACGCGACACACATTTCCCTCGTCGGACATACATAATTACGTAATTTTACAAATTTATATACTCACAGCTCTTCGATTTCAAATTATATATCGCACACGGCGAAATGAGCACCCTTCATATACATCAGATAGTATAAATTTAAGGAATATTATTACATCCACGGTATTTCGGATCCTGGTACGAACGTGCCGTAATACATGCTGTCAAGTAATGATTAACGTCCAGCAAATATAATTACTTTTTTTTTTGTGGCGATTTTGTGAAAACTGTTCGTGTAATTTACAAACCGCCAGCTAAAAGGGCTGCGGTGTATTTACTAGATTGAGAGATTGGCTAACTCGGCTGACATTGGCGCGAGTGAAGGGGATGTTTAGTGAAGACGATACTATTTCAAACTAGTACTAGGGCAGCCCCTTCTTTGGACCTTTCAGACCCATTTTGATTTGTGGTATCTTGTTGAAGTAATTTTTTTTATACTTGCTGTACTGAAGCCAACACAGCCGGGATCAAAATTGTTCAAAAACCAAATTTTCCTATATTTTGAGGATATTTTAAGCTTTCGTGACATAGTATCGATGATAACTTGAATAAAATACGAAATCGTTAAAAAAATAACACCCGTCATATTTTTGTAAGTGTAAATAATGGAATTTTAACTTAAAATTTTTATTAGTACAAATTTAAAGTTATTTTAATACGACTTTTGGTTTCACATTTAGGTGTTACTTAAAGCCATAGGAGTTTCATGTTACAGTTTCTTTTAAAACCTACTCTTGGTTCAGCTGCGATAATGGTTTAACGTCTAGCTGATTTGTCTTCTAATTTTATCTCAAAAGTCAAAACAGGAATACAGGCGAACTGCATACGAAATTTTCAAGAAATATATTTCATGGAAGTCTAATAACATAAACAATTTATTGTTTTGAGATGTACCCCAAAGTTTATTTTCTAACTCATTTTCCTACATTGAATACCTTCTGTTTCAGGCTATTATTTCTTATCACAATCAAGAGGAAGTTAATGATATAACTAATAAGCCTACTTTCTTCAACATGGGTGCAATTAATTTTTAAGTTCTTAAAAGCTGAGTCGGTAGGTAGGACTTGACTAGTCTTTGAAAGCAATAACATTAGAAATGAATCCAGGAACGCACGCAACATTAGTGAAACAACTACAAATACACATGTTCGTTACCCGGGACTTGAACCCAGAAAACCTCTTACAATAGGCTAGCGCGCAATGCACTGTATTATGGAGGTTTGGTTCGGAGCAACAAATTTGGATTTAATTGGTCTAATGTTTCGAACTATAGGGTTTACTAACCCAGAGTATAGAGGACCGTTATTTTGGAAATAAGTGATTGATGAGCCAACTAAAACATGTATATGTGTATATGGCCTAGCGTAGCGCTACTTGTATAAAACATTTGGTGGAAATTGGTTGTTTGGTCATTAAAAGGTCGTTAAAATTTTAATTTTCTTATTTGATGCTATCGTACAGAGCTTTAAAAAAAGAGGCTCTATATTCGATGCGTTTAATATATAATGTCTACATACATAATTTAGTTGAATTTGGTTGAATTGTTTAATATGTGTGGTAAATTTACCTAAATTATTTATGACGTCACTATTTCGAACATCATTGTGTGACCCAATAAACTAATGAATGTTTACATGGACTTATGTAGCATTTATTGTGTGCACAATTTGATACAGAACAGTTGAAATGTTCCAGTGTGACATTTGGTGGAAATCACTTGATTGGTCCTCGGGATTTGCATAAAACCTCCATATTTTTCGTTCGGCGAACTTCATACATGGAGGACAAAAAAAGTATTATAGTAGCACATTCGACGATTGTATACTGCCAGTGTACAAAGTTAAGTTCAAATAGATTACATAACTTCGTAGATATTGAACACAAAACTAAAATGATTTCATAGCCGCCATTCTGAATATAAGTGTGCCATACTTTAAAACATATATATTAATATGGCCTACATAGTACAACATATTCGACAAATTTTGTAAGAATGGGTTGATCGTCTCCAGAGACATGAGATTAAAGTTTTATTTTTTATTAGTGGGGCTGTATTACAAAATGGCAGGGAAATGAGGCTCTGCATAGACATATTTGATGGTTGTAATAGGCACTGTCAGCACAAAAACTTAAGTTGGAATTTGTTTCGTTGATAAAATATACTGAGCTAAAATACTTATAGCCACCATTTTGAAAATAAGTTCCTGACTTACTTAAAACGTACCAGTTTACGAAACCTGCTGCAGTACTATTTGTTTGCCAAATTTGATAGGAATCGGTTAGTTGTTTCCTGAGATGACATAAAAACTTTATTTATTCGCATGGTGCTATCTTGAAAAACGACGGACAAAAGATTCTCTGTGTAGATACAGTTGACATTTGTAATATTTACTGCCAGCATACGAAGTTAGGTTGGAATTGATTACATTGTTTCGACGATCAACTTGGGTTTTTTTTCCTGAATGTACTTTATATTTGTTTATTGCTCCGACATTTGATGGTTTTATGGAAAACTTGAACAAAACTAACGAAAAAGTCACGGTCAAACGTGCAGGTCCTCTTTCAGAACTGAAATTATCGACAAGCGTCTCCTAGTGGTGCGTAAACTAGACTGAAGAGAGTTTGAGATACACGTATTAAATTCATTTTTACAGACACAGGCTTCAGATCACTTTATAGCTTTCACGTTGAAGACATTGGTTTGAAGCGCTTCAAACACGGCCATAAACGGATAGCAGATAATACAATGTGATGATGCTGGCTGATGCTGGCTACATGTATAATTCATCTCTTTCATTCTTAACAGAAATTATACATTTACACTAGCAGTCTGTATCATAAACACCTAAACGATGACATTTAAATTAAAAAATAAATGCAAACTTTTTTAGGAGCCCCGTTTTATTTTCCGAATCGTAACACACACGCACGCTATCAGAACGGTAAAGTTAATGTAAATAAAAACAATAATACTAATTTAGTCAGGGTACAGACTATAAGGAGATTTAAATTTTCCAGTCTATGTTCAAAACGCATGTTTCATAGAAATCTTGTACTTTTTGCTTAATGCTCGATCCAGGCACATAGTACAACATTACCTTTAGATGTAAGCAGTCATGTTATCGTGACTGCCAGCGGTCATGTGGTCGTTATTTCTGATTTTTTTTTTCTTTGCTGGAAAGTTAATATTACATACAGTATTTGTGACACTAAAGTTTGAAACTATTATGAAAATTGGATTTTATTTATATAAGGTATCGTGTCATGAGATCGTAACAGTGTGGTAGGTAAGAATTGGTTTTTGATGCGGTCTATGAACCTCCCCGGACTTATCATCCACGTAGCCTATTGCTAAAGGCCTTGTATCTGTAAGAAATTAGTCTTTTTTTTTTCTCATGCATGATGTTCTTCCACCATGTTTCATAGCAAGTGGCATAAAAATTGGCGTTCTCTCTTACTGCGTTAAAATTTTAGGTATTATAATCGATTTGTTTAGAACGTAGGACCAAATTTAGTGAATCATTACTCAATAGCTGCTCAACGCAGACACATACACACACACACAGATATATTTTATATATATATATATGCATGCGTGTATGCATTGTAGTGTGTGAACTGGGATATGAACAGATTTAAATTATTATTTAAGTAAGGTTGTTGTAATGGTGGTGTGGTGTTCAATCTGCCTTCCACACACTAACGTACATGCCCCAAGCTAGCTTAGAGTATAAAAAATTTTGAGATAACTCTTTCCAGAAATAGTTACACCAGTGAGCATAAACCACTACTTTTATGCTAATTACCAAATTCTTACCAGGATGATAGTCGTACACCAACTCAGTAGAAAGCTAGAATACCATACGGACATGGCACTTTAGTCAAGTTCAATAGCTTGGCATGCACAGATTCAGGAGTAACTAACTAAAAGGACGGAATCCAGAAGAAGAAAAAAATGTTTAATCTTTAGTAAAAACTGCTTGGGTCTGGACAATATTAGACATTCAGTTGTTTGAAAATTAGTTAAACTCTATAGCCGTATTATTAATAATCTTCTGGTGGCGTGCATGTATCTTAAACGGCCGTAACGGAAACAAGACGCCCTGTGAGTTGGTACGAAACATAATTTAATAAGCTCGTAGCCCTTTTTAAAAACAAATAAATAAAGTCTTCTTTAAAAAAGAATATCTATTAATTTAAGCTCACGCCAAGCAAACTGGGAGCTGGATTAGCAATCTTGGGTATTGATTTGCAAAATAAAGTTCAAACACAGGCGTCTTATTGCAGGAAAATCTGCCTTAAATTACTTTCCAAAACTAAAATCGGCGACCATCTTATTTAAATTTCTTACTGACTTTATACTTGTAGATCGGGATGTCTCGCATGACAAATCTGCGTCATGCAAATCGGGTACAGTCATTGGATGCGGTGATTCTCTCCCTAACGAATATCCTTCCATAATATTCTAGCCAACGGGCTTTGGTACAGCGAGATACAGTCCAAAAATGGTATCACTCGGCATGTCGCGGAAGGCTATCTAAACTAAATTAAATCGAGCACTACCAGCACCTCAGACCCTCTTCTTCTCTTGCCGGCACCCCGACAATTTTCTCTTGGTCTGAAAAAATATACAAAATCACTCGCGGACTGCCCTAGTATCTGCATTTAAAATCCTATCGGGGCCGTAACACTCGTTACGCCCTGCCTTACAGTGCAGTTGAACTTCTTCTCTTCTCTACCAATAAGGTAGCTTAAAAGTGACGCTATGTAACGACCAATCACAAGGCGGCTGCTTCTTCGTGCAATAAACAGATTGCGTTGCCCCTGGCGACTGGACTCGGTCTCCAACAATTATGGCTGTCAACCAAATGCCACATAACAATAAACAATTGAAACTCTTAATATACATAAAACATTTAAGCACAATATTCTTAATGCAAAAATAAAGAAAAGTAATTATTTTGAGACGAATAGAAATTAGCATGTCATAACAACAAATGAAAAATAAAATATCAACAGTAATAAATTATCATGCGTTTGAATAAAAATGTCTGGATTTGCATGTGGTTGTCTGATTTGCATACTGATAGTGCAAAATGCAGCCGTTACAGATTCCCCGCCAACATTTTGAGGCATGTGTAAACGTGGATCCAAAAGTTTTTCACTATAGTGACGACTGTGTTTAATCAGGAATGTCAAAAAGTTTTAAATCATCCCAGTGATTTCTTAATCCCTCAAAAATAAATTCACTTTTTAAGTGTCAATCATTATTACCATGAAGTCTCACTTTCATTAGAACGTAGCATAACATATAATATAATAAACAAATAATATATGTGTACAATAATACACATTAAAGCATTAAAAAAATGTTAACAATATATGCACTGTCATAAATCATATTTAACACATTCAATTTTTACTTCAGATATAATTTCTTTCTCGCAAGAGTTTATTCTTTCTATTTTTATTAGCAGTTTCCTACATTATACTTCTTTTGCTCGTGTCGATTGTTGACATAGGTCAGCGACCGATTTTTCTCGTTCCTCTTCGGGTATCTTCATGTCGACTCGGACGTCTCCGCTTGGAGCTCCGCAGGCGTTCCCTTCTTGCTTCGCCTCTTCCGTGGCGGTTGAAAATTTTAGTATAGCGGTTTCTTATTACCGGGACGGTCCGCGATATCTTTGGCAGGCGACTAGCTTTTTCAACAAATTCATCTCTCAAATTATGGCTAGCATTGGATTACATCGTCTTTTTCTAGATCATTTGCTCTCAAGAACTGAGCATATTTACCTAGTCTCGCCTTGCCTGATCGTTTATTTGCCGTGAAATTCAGGCGTGCGTCTGTCGAAAGTCCTCGCTTTCACGGAACCGCAATGTTCGTGTGCACTTTTAAATTGTGTCTTTAGTGCAGTGAATAATGTTTATTTGTGGTGAGTTCAGTTCTCGCGTGCATGTAACAGTGTGATTTTTACGTGTGCGTGTTAAAGTGCACTAAGATCTTGAAGTTCTCGTTTCTAGTTCATACGAGTGTAGCACCGAACTATGGTGACATCCATAACACGCGCACATCACATTTTCACTCGACGTTCAAAACCACTGAACGTTCGAAAACAACAGTTACACTTGTATGAGCTTAAATTACTCTTACTTCGTTACAGCTCACTTTTAGCATAATAAAGCACAGTGGCTTGTGTACTTATTAATGTCAACAATACAATTCAGATAATATTTACACATTTAGTTGTGTACAGCCACGTACACAGCTTTCATGTCACCTACCCCAGGTGACATCAAGAGTTATTCAGAAGACAACAAAATCATCAACAAGATAACAACGCAGAAAATCATATGAAGGCAGCATATTCAAATCATAACATTTAGACAAACTATATACAATACATATATTCATAGACCATCAATCATCATAGGGGGAAATACACTCACGTCTTTGCAGTAGAAAATTAAATAAAATCATTCGTATATCGTCATCAGAGTGCGAAGATAAGAAGATCGACAACCTCCGCTACAGAAAAATAAATACCATGGAAAATCCACCATTTAACCCATATCAGCAATAAATTCTCCTTTCTTTCACGTACAAGAGAACCGGGATTACTGTAAGTACACCAATAGTAAAACTTCACTGAGCAGGAAGTGTGTAGGGTGTTATTTTCTCAGTTACTTGTATACGAGTGTAGGCGTTACTTTATTAACTTCTGAGCGTACGACCAGCCCATCATCAATGTGTTTACGTCTCTGTTTAGCAAGCTTCTTTTCTACGGTGTAGCAAATAACAGTAATCTTCGTCGCGATTACGGCACGTGTTATGTATCACCTGGGGCTTAAAATATACATACAACATATTATAACTGCATCGCGTCACTGGGTTGCGGCATTAACATTTGCATACTATGTCTTACGTAATCACTTAATAACTTCATAATTAATCATAATAGCACCCAAATAAAATTATTTTAACACGGAAATCTGAGCTTATCTGAAGCTTCTTGCTACAATGTTACGTCATGCAGGCCATCTTCTTGTGTTATTAAAAGTCTTACATAAAAATCAGCGGTGTTACATATGCTCGTAAGGCTGCCAAATTAAAATCACCAACTATCTCTCCTGTGGTGTGTTCCTCGAACTCGTAAAAATTTGTATTAATAACACGTGATATCTCGTACGGTCCCTCGTAACCACTGCTTACTGACGTTTAATGTACGGGTAAGGACCAGCTGTCCTAGTGGAAAACTCTTATTTTTCTATAACTCCTTCTTTATATTCCTTCGCTCAGCGGCCAAAATCAGTCTTATCTTCACGAATTGTAGCATCTCTTCCCTTCTCTCTTCTGCTGACGTGGTGACTTCGCCTATGGTGATCGGCGGCGAGGGCAGTTCATTAGGACCGAACACTTCTGATCTCGTACTTGTTAGCACTTCCCAAGGTGCGAAGTCGATTATGTACCGTGTGGTTCATTACGAATTCGACAAGCTGTAGCTGATATCTCCAATTAAATTTTCCGGCGGGTGTTTGCAGCGTTCACTCAGGTCGCAGGATCGTACGGCACTCGTAACCTGATGCATACGCTTCCAAAAGAACTTGCGTCGCAAAGCGTCGTATACCTTCTTGCATCCTATGTGCCCAGCATCTCGTGCGGATCGATAGTCAGTTGTAGCTGTAACTTAGTAGGCACAATGATCTTCCAAACTTCTTCTACCGGCGACTTCGGCTGTACATGCCTAAATAAAATTCCGTCTTGATTAGTGCAAAAATTATTCCGTAGCGGATGCGTGAGTGGAACAGTACGTAACTTCTCTAGCACTTTACTGCAACACAAGTCGTCCTCTTGGTCCTGCTTTAAATTTTTCAGTGTATTCTGCCAAGCTGGTATAGGAGAAAACGTCTTCCATATACTTGCAATAGTAAACTCGTGTGGTTTCTTTTCTCTGTTGTCGTCCATTCCGTCTGGATTACGACTCAGATAATCAGCTGCTAAATTATCCGTTCCTTTGATGTGTCGAAATTCCACGTCGAATCCTTGTATTAGACGTGACGAGCGCGTAAGCCTGCTACTGAAAACTTTTCCTGTTTTTGGGCTTAACAGTGCTTGATGATCCGTTCTCAAAATTATTTTCTCGCCTAGTAGCGAATTCCTAAAATGTTGCAGCGACCAAATCACACTCGGTATTTCTTTCTCTGTTACGGAATAATTTTTCTCAGTCTTGTTTAATGTGCGGCCAGCCATCGCTACCGTTCATTCCACATCATCTCCGCCTACTTGAGCTAACTTCGTGCCTAGCGCATAATCAGAAGCGTCCGCATACAAATAATATTCGGTTCCTTGAATGGGGCGGTTTATTACATGCTGCGTCAAAAACAAGTTCTTCACTTCAAACGGGTTTTGCCTTCTCTCGTTCCTTCCGCCATGCCACGTCCTTCCGTGGGAGCTCAAACAAAGGTAAACAGACCTCAGCTACTCTGTCTGAATAGTTAACGGTAAAAACCGACCACTACCAAAAATGCGCGTAGCTCTTTCATTTTTCTGGGCATGGGAAAATGCTTTATCGCCACTAGCTTGTCCGACGCTGTCCTTATCGCAGTAGGTGTTAATACGTGGCCCAAAAAACGGCACTTCCTCGCGGCACAATTAAGACTTGCGCAGTTTTACATTCATACCCGCACTGGCTAGCTTACTCAATACAATCTGTATGTGCTCCAGATGTTCTTCGAACGTGCTTGACGCGATCAAAATATCGTCTACATACGACCTGGCGAATTCGGCACTCTCTTCTCCTAGCGTCATACACATACAGCGGGTTAACTGCGCTACCGCGTTACACAATCCAAACCGTAAAACATTAAAAACAAACTGTTGGGTTCTATACAGAAAACCTGTGTACTTCTGTGAGTCCTCTGTTAACGAAATCTGCCAATAGCCGTGCGTTAAGTGCACTATAGACATAAACTTCACTCCTTGATACAGCTTCAGAAGTTCTTCCGTAGGACGCGGACTTTCTCGGGATTTTACAGTAATCTTATTCAGCGTCCTCGCGTCTAAGCACAACCGCACGGACCCGTCTTTTTTTAGAACGCAAACCATCGGGCAAAACGGACTAGATTCGTGTCTTATGATATTCCATGCCAACATCTGTTTCAAATAATCCTCTGCTTCATTCACGTACTTGACTGACACAGGATACAATTTAGAACGAAAAGTTTCACCTTCTATGACTTGTATGTCAGCCTTATATCTGTTGTTCACTCTGGGTCTTTTAGAAAATATTTCCTGGTTTGCGAACAGCAATCGCTCTAAAATAATTTTCTGATTTCTTGGTAAATATCTGCTGGGGTCGAAATTACTCTCGTCACAAGCGGTCTATTTACACGATACAACTCCTGTCTTGATAGGCTTACAAATCTGTCTGAACTATTCCATTTCTCAGGAGAAGTAACTGCATTACTCTGGCTTTCAGGAGTAATGACCATCCAGCTACCAAAACCTAACTTGATTTTGTGCTGTGTCAGAAATTCGACTCCTAAAATTACTGATTTAGTCAGGCCTTTAATTACCAGTGCTAAAAATTCTTTAAATGTTCCTAACTCACGTAATGTTAACAAAACTTGCTGGCTTACGACAAGGCTGGCTTTAGATGTCGCGCCAATTATTCTTAACCTAGGTAATGGCACTGTAGGAAGTTAATAACCTGTAGCTAGTATTCGGTTTACCATCTTTTCTGAAATGTAGTCAATTTCAGCTCCGCTGTGTAATAGACATGGTACTTGGATGCCGCACACATCTAATAATAACTCGGGACACAATATTTCTTGATTGTTTACGACCTCGTCATTCGGTTCGTTTAGCACAAAATCCCTGTCCGTATCTTCAATAGCTACAGTATTTACAAAAATTCCGACTAACTTTTTGAGTTCGTTTGTCGCTTCGCTTACGTGCGGTAAACTTACCTTAGGCTTCAAATTAGGCCTAGCACTTACCGTGGGCATAACCTAACTATTAGGTTTATTTGCAGACACATAATTAAACACGTTATTGCAATTTACATTAGCCGCAACTTCTGGTACCTCAATAGACCCCGTGGTAGCGAGAACAGTACCACGGGTCAGTGAGCGGGTCTCGTCTTCAATAACCCTTAATTGTTTAACGCTTTCTTTACGGGATTTGCAGGTTCATTTCTCGTGTTACTATTCCACCAATTATTTCCGGGCGTTGTATGGTAGAATACTGGTATGGTAGGATATAATTGTTGCGGGTTTGCCACATATACCTGGCTCTGAACCTGTGGATAATTACTATTATCTATCTCCTGTCTACTTTGTATCGGTTCTCGCCTATTGTCTCGTGCTGGTGGACTACTGCTGGTGCTTGGGTAGTTATTGCTAACGTGCTGCTGTTGCGCACCCTGTCGGTCATCTCTGGAATTGTTATGCGATCCTGCCCTATATCTCTGTTGCTGTTGATCCGGCGACGGTCCTCTCTGTTGCGCGTCGCTATTTCTTCTGCCCTCTTCGGACTTATAACCGTCCTACTCCGTCAGTGTTCTTCTCCCGTCGTGTTCTCCTCGTCGTCTTGAATTCTTCCGGCCGTAGCAGTATCTTCCTCCTCTGTGATAATTTCGGCCTCTTTGCTGAAAGTATTTCCCTGGAACTGAATACGGTTGCGAGTAGCGCCACTGGAACTGGTTTACTCGTGGACTGATTATATCTGTACTTTGGTGGGCGGTAGGGCGGACGTGACTGGTAAGTGTATAATGGTGGCGGCTTGTCAGCCTGATTATTTCTGTCGCCGTCCCTATTAAACTGTGACCTTTGCAGTCTTTCGTTCTATTCGGTCAAACTCCAACAATCCCTCGCGAAACGATGCCAAGTCCTGATCCATTCTGCCGGACCAGTGTGTGTGGTATTTATATGGTAATTGGTGCAAGATCATTGTCGCTGACTGGTGGCGTAAGATGTCTGGACTTGTCATACACCTCAGGTGTTCCTCTAACGTTTTTCCCTTTCCTGGATAGTACCGTTCGGCGTGCAGTTTCCGCTCGTAGATTTACTTGGATTTTTTTATTCCAGAATTGTTCTAGAAAATTGGATCGGAATTTTGAATAAATGGTAAGTGTTTTTTTTTTTTTTTTTTTTTTTTTACCACTTCCCACCAATATTGTGCAGTAGAGTTTAATGAAAATTTCAGGCACCTCAAAATGTCTGGATCACTTAATGAAAATAAATCTGAATAAATATTCTTCTAATTTTGATCAATATTCCACAGGGTTTTCCCCTGCTTTCGCCTCAAATGTAGGCAGTAGTTTCGTCCACAGTTTAGACGGGTGGTGCAAAAGTGTAAGGACCTGGTTTGTCATCTGCATATTACTGGCATTATTTACTGCATTAGCCGGTAGGGATGAGTCGGCAGATTGCGTGTTCACTTCCTCTGTAACTAGACGTGTTAGTCTATGTGATGACCTGACCAGCTGTAGGTTGGGCAGCGAGTCAACTATCTGACTCAAATTTTCTATCCTCTCTCGGTTTGTGACACGTGCGTAGTAAGTTTTTCTACCTCCTCGTGATGTTTCCTTTCTCTGTGGCAAAGTTTGTTTTCCAGGCGATGGTCCAACGTCTCAATGTGACCTTCTACTAACTCGTTAACATAACCTGGATTTACATGTGATCCAGGCCTCATTTCTAGTGTTTTCACCCTGGTTTCAATTTCTCTGAGGTCAGCAGCGGTCCGCGCTACTTCCTCTCTGGTCAACATAACATCTTTGTTTACAGTGGCTAATTCTTGCTGCATGCTACCGAATTTAGTTTTAAAACTAGCTGAAACACCTGAAATATGTTCTGTCAGCTCATTACGTGTGGCATAAATATTCCCAGCGAGGTTACTAATTTCCGGCTTCATATTTTCGTCACTGTTCGCTATTTCCTGTTTCAAATTTTCATTCTGTTCATCTATTTTACTTGTGATGTTGGCCATTATACTCGTGAAATTAGCCATCATAGTTTCAATTCGTGCATCCTGCTCGCGTTTCGCAGTTTCAGTATCACGTTTCGTGTATTCCTGACTACTCGTGATTTTAGCCATTAGAGTTTGCAATACAATCCTCATGTCGGGAGAAAGCTGATCCGGTGTAGTGTTTTCCTGGCTCGCAATAGCTGCTGCATTTTGCTGTTCAGTGTTAGTGTCGGAAACGTGTGCTGCCTGCCCCTCCATTGGCAACTCAAAATTTGTGTGTGTAATTTACGTGACGTCTTCCATAACTGTAATGTAGTCCAGCCTTTTGTAATTTATTGGTGTGGCCTCTCTTAGGTTGTACTTAGTACGCTCTCGCCTACTCATTCAACCTGATTTAAAATTTTGTTTTGTGTACTACTGTATTTTCCTTTCTCGGGTTCGTATAGTGTGGGCAAACAAACCTCGCGGTCCGACGTTTAGTCGACAAATTATGTACATTGTGTTTGGTGAACCAACTGGTTTTATTCGCTCGGGGTTGTGTGGGCATACATACTTCGTGGCCCGACGTTGGGTGGTCAGTTATGTAGTGTGCGAACTGGGGTATGAACAGATTTAAATTATCATTTAAGTAGTTGTAATGGTGTTGTGGTGTTCAATCTGCCTTCCACACACTAATACACGCGCCAAGCTAACTTAGAGTAGATAATTTCGAGATTACTCTTTCCAGAAATAGTTACACCAGTGAGCATAAACCACAACTTTTATGCGGATTACCAAATTACCTCAAACCCTCTTCTCTTGCCGTCATCCCGACAATTTTCTCTTGGTCTGGAAAAATATACAAAATCACTCGCGGACTGCCCTAGTATCTACATTTAAAATCCTATCGGGGTCGTAACACTCGTAACGCCCCGCCTTACATTTCAGTTGAACTCCTTCTCTTCTCTAGCAATAACGTAGCTTAAAAGTGACGCTATATAACGACCAATCACAAGGCGGCTGCTACCTCGCGCAATCAGCAGATTGCGTTGCCCCTGGCAACGGGCCTCAGTCTCCAACAATTATGGCTGTCAACCAAATGCAACCTAACAATAAACAATTGAAACTCTTAATATACATAAAACATTTAAGTACAATATTCTTAATGCAAAAATAAAGAAAAGTAATTATTTTGAGACGAATAGAAATTAGTATGTCATAACAACAACTGAAAAATAAAATAACAGTAATAAATTATCATGCGTTTGAATAAAAATGTCTGGATTTGCATGTGATTATTTAACGTTTCATTTGCATACTGATAGTGCATGCATGCATGTATGTATATGTGTGTATATACATATATATATAATTATAAGTGTGTGTGTAGGTGTGAAGTTATGTTTGTAGGTATATGTATAGGTAAACGTGTATGTGATTATAAGTGAGTGTGTGTGAAATTACATTTTACTCCTTAGAAACTTTATAATAATGGTGGTTTTCATCTAAAGTTAGAGCAATGTTCAATAAATTGAATTTTTGACAATCGTACGTATCCGTATTCCATATTTGTTTTAAATATCGGTAATTTATAATTTGTGTTCTTTAACTGAAAGCATTGTTGGGAAGAACTTGGCACTTTTTATTGTATGTTTTCAGGCATAGTTATTTGTAAGTAGACATCGAAATGGCGAGGTTTTATGATTTGGCGTAGCATTTGTTTCAATTTTTTCATCTTCCTCTTAAAACGCAAACTGTCAATAGTTATTTAATAATAAACTGCGTTACCTGTCACATTTTAATCTCGGAAACTGTCATTGTCTTATTCTCTTATTTGTGAGAATACGAAGCATTTTGCAGTGTGTACGGATATGTAACGGTTGCATGTAAGGGCCTGCTTTTTTCCCTCCATCCACGGGGTCCGCGTATTGTATACTACTGGATGGGTAGGCCACCCGTGGTTCACATTCGTATTGCAGGTAAAGGCGCACAAGGAGACCGTAAATCAAACTTATTTGGGCTATTATGATTTATAGGGTTTAGACGAATTTTAGGTTATTCCTTAGAGCAGTCTTCAGAATCGTGAATTATGTGTGTCCCAATTATGAAACGGCAGAACTTGAAGCAAGCTCTTTATCTTGTTTTCGACAATTTTCTGAATGTGGTGTAAATAAACATTGCAGCACGAGAGTTTTCCCTCAATAATCCTAAGAAATAAAGTTGGCACAGTATTGGAAGAAAATATTTTATTATTAAGATATTGTAAGATTTCTTGTCCCTTAGGCTGGAAATGTCATACGTACGTTCGGAAAGACGTCCGTTTGCATACGCATCGACAACGGATGACAAACGCATAGAAACAAAAGACGTACGTTTTGAGACGTACGCACCGAAAGAGGCAGTGCATAAACCCAGCCTTCAAATCTTATTCATGCCAAGATGGGCCAGAGAAACTTGCCTGTAATGAGAAAAAGCTCGTGTATTGTCGGTGAGTGGCGTGTGTCGGCTGTCTCAGACGTTTCATCGCAAAGGGATAGATGGCAGCACGGGTACCACTCGAAATCTGAGCTAACCCAGTAACAGGACAAATCCGCTCGCTAGTTGGACGAACGCGAGTGCACTTATATAACACTTCTGGTTCTGAAAGATCTTCGGTTTACATTAGCCACACATCACAAGTGAACAAACGCACAGCTAATGTTTATAAGCACAGTTACGTCTGCTCGGAATGTAAACACTGTGATTGCGACAGTGTTGAACCAGTTTTTAGCAAAATAAACTCATTTACCTCATTAGCGAATTGCACTTTTTTTTGCGGGAGTCCAAATAACACTTTTTAATTAATCTGCAGTACATTTTGTATTAATGTACGTACGCGTACTGGGTCGTGTGCCACATCCGTACAAGTTTTCGGGGTAATTGCACAGTAGGCGTAAAAACCAAACTGAGCACTTTTAAAAGCCCTGGTTGAGACCTACTTGTATGTACATTGGGTATTATTCCGCCATATGTAAAATTAACATTGTCATGGGTATGATCACTTGAAGCGATATTCACAATAATGCGATGTATTCGACGCCGATGAGCGTCGGGAGAATCCGTTTGCTGATTCACTATAATGCGACGGTTTGTCGGCGGCGGACGCGATGCTGCCAACCATTCTCGCGAAAGAAATTTAATTTTCTGGCCTACAATGTAGAACAAGACATGCACGAAAAAGTGGAAAATGTTGGAGTGTAAACAAACAGAAAGTAAACAGACAGACAGTGAAGAAGCTGACACGCTATAAAGCAGACGTTTGAATTATGCACGACGAAGAATATTGGAACGAATATTATGAGTACGAGAGATGTCAGACTGCGAAGAATTATTTTAACACTGCTGCTGAATAAAATGAAACGCAGGCGTTGGCGTGTACGGCCAATAAACAAGGTCCAGAGTTGTACAAGGCGACCGAGGCAAAATGGCGAAATGTAAATAAACAATACTATTTCTTCTTTCTCTATCGCAGTCCAGCGCTGTCGGTCGCAACGAAAGAACTTCCGTCAAACAACTCGACTCCGTCGGTCGGCGACAGTCGGCTACTTTGCTCTGATTGGCTACTGCTTGTTGTGCCGCACCGGATCGCATCACATCGCATCATTGTGAATACCGCTTTATTGATGCGTCGGTCAAGTGAAACTATATGAACTTATTAGAAAAGTGAATATTATAACAATTTACTACTTTTTACATTTATATGTATTAAAAAACAGGCAAACATTAGTGAGTAATGTAATGATTTCTAACACTTCTAATTCATTTTTGGTCCGTCATTTTGGAAGATTGCTCCTCCACATGGAAAATAAATCCTTTACGTTCTATCTCGAAAAATCTCAACCAATTCTCGCCAAAGTTAGCAAGTAAGTAATACTATAGTAGGCCGTGTAAACATATGTAATTTAAATTAATACCTTATTCGTATTTTCAAAAGAGAGGCCATACAAATATTTTAGGTTTATTTGGTATATCTACCACTAGCAGCCCGCCATCGCTTCGCTTAGGTTTTATGGAGTTATAAAAATACATACCTATAGATGCCACTACCTGTGACTACTTGCGACTATCCGTGACTAGCTGCGACTACTCGTGACTACCTGCGACTACCCGAGACTACCTGCGACAACTTGTGACAACCTGAGACTACCTGCGACAATTTGCGACTATCCGTGACTACCTGCGACAATTTGCGACTATCCGTGACTACCTGCGGCAACTTGCGACTACTCGTGACTACCTGCGACAACTTGCGAGACAACCTGCGACTACACGCGACAACTTGCGACTACCTGCGAGTACTTGCGATTACCAGTGACTACTTACGACTACTTGCGTATTTTTTATATTTAGGTACACTATTTCTTCTAACATTGTTTCAATTTATCTTTTCAGTGGATTTGGTAGAGCATGCTTAGAAAGCAGTCAAGTAGCTCATTTTTTCTTCGACTTGGTTTACAAATTTTGAAATTTCTCAAGGGGTTTTTTTTTTTTTTTTTTTTAAATTAAACGTACCCTATGTCCATATGGAAGAATGCAGCTTTCTAACAATGAAATTATTATAAGAATCGGTCCTGTAGTTTTGTTAGAGCATGCTTAGAAAGCATTGACTGCTTTCTAAGCTAGCTAATTTTTTCCGACTGGTTATACAAATTTTGCAATTTCTCAAGGAATTTTTTTAAAAAACTAAATATAGCCCATGACCATCCGGAGGAATGTAGCTTCTAGCAGTGAAATAATTATAAGAAACGTCCCTGTAGTTTGAGATTAGTTGTGACTTATAAACAAACTCACATTACCTCTTTATTATTTTGGTATAGATATTGTTCGACCAATTTTTTATACCGAAAGCATATAAGTATATACTAGAAAAATCATATATGCCAACACTTAGCTACTTTTATGTGCCTTTTTGCATATCTCGAGAAACAATGGACTGATTTCTACTCAATTAGGCAAACAATTATAGCACTGCGGCAGGTGTTGTAAACTGGTATGTTTTAAATACTAGGTCACACGCTTATTTTCTATGTGGTGGCCATTTAACCGTTTTAGCTTAGTAAGCCGTATTGTCGAAACCATGAAATTAATTATAACTGAACTTTGTGTACTAGCTATTTATACTTGTATAACAAGTATCAGATGTGACCACACAGTCTCCTGTCCTCCATTTTTTAGATACCGTCACATGGCAAATTACTTTTTTTGTCTTATCTCCGGAAAAAACCAACAGACTCCCACCAAATTTGGCAAACAATCGTCACTCTGGAAGACCATGTAAATTGGTATGCTTTGAATGGGTCAGACACTTATTTTCAAAATGGCGGCCATATGGCTACTTTACTTAGTATGCTCTATCTACAAAAGTACGGAATAAATTTCAGCTTTGCATTGCATCCAGGCAGTGTCTATTATAAGCATCGAATTTGTCGTCCAGCTACGACAGACCCTCATTTCTACTCAATTTTGTAAGATAACGTCTCATGAAAAAATATGAAGTCTTTCTGTTATATCTTGGGAAACAATATACCTATTCCCGCCAAAATTCGCGCAGAAGTTGTAATGTGATGGGTCATAGTAATTTGTAAGTTTTACGTGTTCCAGACACTTATTTTCAGAATGGCTACTATGATAATACTTTAGTTTAGTCTGCTTTATCTACGAAACTATGTAACCGATTTCAAAAAATTTTGTATAGTCTATATAGAACAATAATGGAATGTGCTACTACACAATATTTTTGTCCTCCATTTATGAAGATCGTCACATGAAATAAAACTTTATGCCATATCTTGAGGACCAATCAACTGATTCCTACCAAATTGTACACGCAAGTAGTGCTACAGTAGGGTACGTAAACTAACATATTTTATGTGCATTGGGACTTTTTTTAATGAAGTCAATATAAATAATTTATATTGGTATGTTATATTTACTAAACAATTCAACAAAAATTAACCAAATCTTTTAAACTAAAGGTATTCATTAGAAGCATCAATTATGCATACAGAGATCCTCTTCTGCCGGTCTTTTTTGCAAAATGGTGCCAGATGAGAAAGTTGAACATTTTTACATATTTCCGGAACCATTATACTACTTTTTAACCAATTTTGTTCATTATTAGTGCTACAAAAGGCCATGTAAACTTACACGATTTAATTGAGATCAGACATTAACTTGCAAATTGGTGGCTATATAAATATTTTTATAAGATTTTCACATCTATTAAAAAATTTAACCAAATTCAACCAAACTTTTTATGCAGACAGTATCTGTTAAAAGTATTGCATGCAGAACCTTTCCTTTATATATATATATATATATATATATATATATATATATATATATATATATATATATATATATATATAATTAGTTTTATAAGATAACACCAAATAAGAAAATTAAGTTTTTATACCATGTCTCGAAGACCAATCAACTGATTTCCACCAAGTTGTTCACACAAGTAGCGTTACGGTGGGCCACGTAAACTTACTTGTTTTAAGTAGTTTAGGCACTTACTTTCAAAATGACGGCCCTGTAAAATTTCAGGTTAGTAAACCCTATCATAAAAAACATTAAAGGTTGTTCACGGTAAAGTGAGCACTTTTGAAATCAACTTTGGGAAAGAGTCACTACCCCTACCTGCATATATTAGTAGTATAAAATTGTATTTTCTGATCCTCCAGGGTCGGGACACAGGGATTTGAAAAAGCCTCCCAAAGTTATCAAAGAATTACCCTTTATTGTTTTCCTTTTTCCCACCCAAAATAACCTGTTTCGCGTACAATAACGTAATTTTTCCCCTTTTTCCCCCGCAGAATTGCCCGAATTTCTCTCCCACTGACGGCGGCCATCTTGGCAGCCAGCCTAATTAATATAATCCGACAGGTGACTCCTCAAGGTGGAAAATGACTCTTTTATGTGGGTACCGTTGTGGGCTCCACCGCCATCTTGGATCACGGGCACCACTGACCGACAATATGGCAACCGCAGGACAACTAAGGATTTTGGCGGCCAGTAGCGAGCATCAAATCTACCAGAATGTTCATGTAGGATCTTGTACAACACTGCCCCCTCCTGCAGTCTGTGTGCATAACACTTGTAAGCATAGTTGGCTGTAATTTCCAAACCATGGGAGATAAAACTAATAATAAGTTATAGTCGCCAATTTCAGTACATGGACATCGTCCTCGACGATGGGAAGTGTCGAGTAGTCAGGTACACCCTATGTCGACGTATAACCATAGTTGGCTGTAATTTCCGAACCATGTGAGATACAAATACCAAATGCATAACATAGGTATCACCCCAGACGACTAGAAGATTCGCAATGGCAAATGTGTGTCCGATAACTGTGTATAAGCACAGTTGGCCCGAACCGTCCATTATACACTAGCCAAATGCATAACATGGGCATCACCCCGGAGGACTCACAGGGCCCGGTATTTCTTATGTCTACCAATTAGCAAAGTTGGCCGTAATTTCAAAACCAGTTGTCAAATTTATAACATAAACATCACTGCAGAAGAAGAGAAGGGTCAAGTAAACCGTATGTCAGCGTACAAGCATAGTGGGTTCTAAGTTCCGAACGGTTTAAGATATATAGTGGACGAAATCATAACAGCCAACCACACACCCCTCCCTTTTGAGATACAACTACCAACAGTCACCGAAAAGAACCGAAGGATCTAGTACATCCTAAGCGCAAATATAAGCACCACAGCTGGCATTGATCAGTTTGGTGTTTGTACATCGAGTAATGAGGATAGTTCACGATTAATCACCAGCTTCTGAAATACACTTGTAGAAAAAAAAATCTGCTGTCCCTAATATTATAGAAATAATGCTCCCAGCCATATTGGTAAGGAAACAATACTTCCACCAGCTCAAAAGAAAGCATTATAAATGTAACTGTTAATCTGGCAGACACATACAGGATGTATTAAATCCATTTTTTAATCTCCGACCTGCACTTATGTACCAAAGCAGGTAATAATAATAATTACAGACATAACCAAACCTGCAATGCATGGACACACTTCCAAACAGTCAGTTAGTACCACGCCACTAGCAGCCTTGCACTGATGCATCGTGCACTGAGACTTCGATGTATGTACGTAATGAGATGTCACTTGGTACATTGCAATAAATACACAGTCGAGTCCCCGCAACACATACTAGAATGATAAGCTTCTTATTACGAAACGAATTATCCCCGTACCTTAACTTGTGTAGCAGTGAATTAGCCATTGGCCGCGACCGCATCTCGCCATTGTCGGCATGACCTTATTGGAAGCGGAGACTGCGATAACCTGTCCCGTCCTCTGTGCACGGTAGATACCGATGAAGTACTGCATCCCCACCACCTGCCCTTTTCAACGTATGTATTGGTATACTATTGAAAGGAAACAATGCATGTACCCTGAACCATCTGCGTGGTATCACAGGTTCGATTCCCGTAGAGAGTGGTAATACAAGTTGTCATAAATCCGACATTGGATGTTCGTTCGTCGAGGGGGGAAGCAAGGGGCCCCACTGCTAAAACGCCAACATGAAGAGAGTAACCACCATTGTCTACAACAGTGTTCGTAACTAGAGACAGTCCCCGACCTGCACTCGTGTACCAAGCCCATCACACACGCAATTAGAGAGATAGTTATATGCATTATTCTGCGTACTTTCTCTCCCCATCGTCCGCTAGAGAGCACAAAAGAAAATATACCTACCAACCCACGCGTATTGCACAAGCAGACAAGATCATTCATTGTATGCCATTCGACAAAATAATAGCGATGTAATTCCATCACTAATACAAATTGTCAGGTTGGCCTAGTGGCCTAAGGCGTCTGATATAAACACTGGTGCCAGTAGAAGGGAGTGCGGGTTCGAATCCCCGCAATGTGGGTGACACATTTTATCTGCATCCTAGTTGACTAAATAATTTATTGTAGGTTCTATTCCCATTGAGAGTGCATGCTGACACGCCTGTAGACATTAGTTGGTACCACTGCCCATGAAGACACTAGCATGACAGTCATACTCTGGCTCTGACCTGCACTCATGTGCCGACCCTTTGCAATTACAGACAGTCATACTCTGTCCGAACCTTCAATGCATGTACCAAGCCTTTTGCAATTACAAGCAGTCATACTCTGCCCGAACCTTCAATGAATGTAACAAGCCTTTGAAATTACAAGCAGTCGACCCTTCCCGAACCATTAATGTATGCACTTAGACAGGTTCCATCCAGCATTACATGTTCAGCTGTTCCTCTATGATAACCTCGATGTTGTATTTACCCATAGTGATACGTCTCGAACACAGATCCCTACAGACAGCTGCTTGCTCTCCCGGGTTACCCACGAGAGTGTATGAAAGGAAAAAAAAAATACAACAGGATACACAATTAAAAACACGTGTACATGGTCTTTGAAATACTTGCATTCAGAGGTTCGAAAAAAAAAAAACTACACTAGGAGAAGTGCAGTGGGGAGAGAGAATTTGTGCGGCTCTGTAACGAGATCTTGAGAGACGATGAAGGTGAATTGAGGTGAGTATTAAGCAGTGCCTGGGAAGCAGGAGTTCGCCGAGAAAAAAAAACAAAACTGCATCCTGGTGGCTGCATATGTATGTTTCTTCGCGGTGTGTTAGCCCCTTCCCTCCATTGCAGATCATTATTAATATGTTTTTTCTCCCATGTTCGATAAGGATGTGGAGTGTGCATAAAGTGAGGCGCACGACCTCATTCACAGTCCGAGCTCTGACTGTCTCACGAGCCACTTGAGATTGCATCCTTGGGTGTAGGTAAGCAGCTACACAACACAGGCCACGCTAGCGGACTGCTAATACATAGCAGTAGGTACATTGCTTAGCAGTAGGAATTAAGAAGAAAACAAATTTATTATTAATGTATTTATTTACATGCATAACCAAACCACACACACATACATATATATTATATCATTCAATAGAGCCTATGGTTCTGAGTTCATCAATAATTGCATTTATCTCTCCACTGACAGAAAGATATCCTACCCTCTGCGAGAAAACCAACAACCGAAGTCTATCAACTAGGGCATTGGTGTCGTCAGAATCATGCATATACCTTCGCTTGGCAATGTCGATACTTCATCATCATCAGTAGAATATGCATCTTCGCCAGCAACATGTGAACACTTTTGCTTTTTCAGTTGTCGACACATCATTGTCATCAGTAGAAGACACATCGGCATCACCAGAAGACTTGTAGGTCACAGATTCGTTGTCATCCCACATTAGCTACATATATATAAGTAGGTACTCACACACATTTCATCAGTGGAAATTAAGCATTGTATCATTCGAAGTAGCTAGTTTTTCACCCAGCAGGCTGACCCCTCACTACAGCTGACCCCTCACTACAGCCGACCCCTCGCTGCAGCTGACTTACAGGATGGGTTAACAACTTTGTGTGAATTACTGTGGGTGTAATATACCCTCCTTTCTACTGGTCGAAGCTATGTCACCATCTGCTCAGTAGTGGTGGGAATATCAGTTAGGTGATTTGTGGAAGTCGATGAGTGAAGGCAGTTGCATTTCGATGTTAAGAATATTTCGTTGTGGTTAGCTAGACTTGAGAGCCGATTAGGGAAAGGGAGTTACATCTTTAACAGTGTCTTGAGTCTATGCTTGAACGTAATATGCATTTGGTTCCATGGAAAATATATTGGACATTTCGTTATGAGTTAGGATATTAACATGAATTTTGTACGTTTTCCGATTATTTCTAGTATGTCATTACTTTGACACCTGGATTGCTAGGGCGGTAAGTGAGTTTTAATTTTGACATGGAAATAGGGTAATTTTGCTTGATTACCTGATAAAATATTACTTTTGTTTCATTTGTAAGTAAATATGTTCTCTTTGTGCTAGTCGAGAAGTAAAGCTATTTGTGTCTTTGCGATTCCTTAGTACTTGATTCGTTGCATCGTAATGGTCAATCGGGGTAAGTCATTTAAATTTATTTGTGATGTATTTCTCATTAGTTTCTCTCGTGTTCTATAGAATGCAATTGTTTAATGTCGCGTGTTTTGTACTTATTTGATTTCGCCTGAATACTATTCTTCAGTAATTTAAATCATTTAAAACAATTCTCGATTTACGCATTTCCGACCTCCGCCAATAGCCAGTACACATTTTAAAGTAAACATTCAGACACCGGTCGAATCGGATGTATGGTCGCTCCCGACAATACACAACGAGACACTTCCCCATAACATAATCATTTATGTCACTCTTGCACCAAACTCATTACATATATTTCCCTTCCTCAACACCTCACAGCACATCCGCCTGCCAGACGTCCAAGAGTCAATATCGATGACGCTCTCCAAAAAATATAGCACTATTAAACTATTACACATCACTAAAATACAAATATAAAAAATCCAAAATTTTCCAAAAATGAATTAAGCCTTAGTCCGATATATCAAACAAATTTTAATCTGATTTGCAAATTAATCGTATTAGCCATTAATCCACAAAATCTATGTTTAGACCAGCTCCATCAACATGCCATTCTCCTAGTGGTCCAGAATCTGCACGCCCCTACTAATATTATTTATAAGTTCTCGTCTTTTGGCAACAAGCAGCTATTGCACAATTAAAATTACGCACAAAAATATTAAAGAACTCGTAAAGTGGTAATTTTCTGTAATAGTGCATCGTCAGTAATTACTATGAATCTGAAATTATGACGCGATAACGAATAAAGTTCTGAAAAAAGGTACGAAACCAAGCCTTAACTATAGATCCACGAGAAAAAAAAAGTTTGAGATTTTATGAAAGTTCTGATGATCGTGGTGGTTGCTTCTGTTACCAAAGTTCCTCAACAAACTGTGAAAGTGTGTTTGCTATATAAGAGTGTATGATTACTGATATTACATATTAGTGTACTTACATATTAGTTTGTATCTAGTTGTAAAAACGGCTATACAAGCACAATGGAGAAGTGAACAAACTTTGGGTATCTAGGAATGAGAGTTTCTGCGACGCCAAAGCTAAAAGAGTAACCTAGTATAATATATAATATATTGTTACAATTTCACTCTCAATAATCAGTGGCTGAAAAACCAAGTTCGTCAAGGGATGGAGGTCTTAGTTAAATAAAAGAAATAATTACAATTTCCTAATTTTATTTACAATAACTACAAACAAAATACTCTTGACTCAACATCACACAATAAATTGATATCACTTGCTGTTCATTATTAATGACTTCAGTCATTTTTGAGGCATTTACAATTGCCTCGAAGAAATTAACGTAATTATACAACTATAAATCAGTTCCAACAGTGTATTAACACCTATTCAATTATTTTACAATTTACTTGTCCATATTTGACAGTCCGATATTTACAATAAAGTTCGTATCACATGTTATTCAATCACACCTCAGTTTAGTCCAGGTCCCATCAGTCCGCAGTGTTATAGAGTTCTCCAAGCGCCCTCACACACAGTTGGCTTCACTCGTCGAGTTTCACGCCCTCTCGTCCATCCACACCACGAACACTTCGCCCGCCGTCTCGCACTAAACTTCGCACTCCGCACTCAGCTAGATGGCCTCCGTCAAAGACTGCTGGTCTTTGGACCGCTGCAAAATTTTTAGAAATTTCTCTAAATCCCGCGGTGCTCGGAGAGTCCTAATTCCCAGAATATTATTGTTCATCCTTCACACTTGTCGGCTTCTCCAGCAGTGGGAGTAGGAGGGGATGTGACACCAACCAGGTTTCGCCGCTGTCACTCATTTACCGGCTGCCCCCAGTGGTGGGGAGAGACAAGGCAGCGAGCGCGTCTGTCCTTGGGAAGGGGAGGATCGAAGTTCACCCCTCGCAGAGCCGGACCGCGCGTAACAATATAATAATAGAATATAAGATATAATAATATCGTATCTAATATAATAAGAGCCAGGCAAGGGCAATTTTTGGTGACTCGTTTTTTTTTTTTAGTACCAAACCTGGTGCGTTTAGGCAACACCAAAAGTCACTGAACGTGTCACAATGAATAATTATTTTTATCTGTGTTATATTTGTGACGTAAACCTACCAAACTTATCTTGAGGAGGCAAATTTCATGCCAGAACACTTATTTGGTTCCAGTCTCCTGTGGAAGGTTTTGTCTTCATAGCCATTTTGAGCTGTAGCAGTGCAGGAATCTCTTAGTCAGCATTGGTGCCCATACAAACTATCTTCATAGGCGCTTACGAAAGTCACTAGGTTAACCCAGTTAGAATAAAACTTCTACTCGGCTTGTTCGATAAGTGACACGGTTGACGTTTACTCGCGTCCGTAAAGTGTACCAGGATGGACCCTCGCGTTCAAAGTCAAAGCGAGGGAGTGATACGGGCGACAGTTACACGCACGCCTAGTGCCTCATCGCTCCTACGCGCAAGGCGTGCAGTGTTTCCGCCGTAACGCTGTACTGTGTAAATTAAATATGTTACAGTGGTGTTTTTTTACTCGCGATGAAAGACCACAGATTAAACTACGCCCGTATCTTTGTACTTTTCTCTTGACGCTTTAGGAAAATGCATAAGTGAGCTTGAAAAATGTGATATTTGACCATTTTCACGAATCAGTTTCTCCAATAATGCACTTAATATGACAAATGTAAAAAAAAAAGTATAGATATTTGTTTTTTATCTTTTCTGACAAAAAGTCGTATTTGTAGAACATTTATGTACCAATATACGCGTATCCACGGTAACGACTATTCCACAGAAAAAGTGGAGATCCATCCCACTCTTAACTCTTTCAACTCCGGGCTAACCCTGCTCGAAAGCAGAGTAAATCGGCTTTAGCAGACGATACAAGTGAAATGGTGCGAAAGCATGTATACAGTACAACCAAAACTAACAATAAAGAGGCATCTGTAAAAGCGGAGTTGAGATGAGCATGAAAGCAAATACCGTATTTTTTTAGAAGAGAATACGGGAGGCGTTTTTCAAGTATAGTTATGACGGAAGACGATTTTATACCAACATGCCGCTAAATGTAAAGTTGCAATATTTATGTATTGCTGCTTAATACAGTGTCTTTTTTTTTTTGAGTGAGTTCACTTTTGACATAAAACAATTTAACAAAAACTCCATTTCGTCGTTGTTATTAACCAGCCCAGCACTTAAAAAATCCCCCAAATACTAGAGCTTGTTTTGAATTCCCCCTATCTCAAATCCCTGTGAATTATTTTTTGATAGTTTAATAACAACCTTATTAACCCGCAATGATCGAGTATACTTGGTCACGTGACCGAGTTAACCCAGTTAACTCTTTCAGATTAATTTTTGTAAACTCCTCACGAGAGGTAATTAAAGATTAAGTTATGTGTGCAAGTCACTCCTCGCCCCATCTTCAAGTTTCAGTTATCTTATCGGCAAAAAGTTGGAGCGCCAGTGTAAACATACTAAAAATAATCGAAAGTACGTTTTCTTGTACTGGGGCCGCGTTCGCTGAGCGGTTAGCCTGCTCGCCACCTAGGCTAACCAGGTTCAGTCCCCAGCCGGAGCACTCCCGGATTTTCCCAAGTGTGGAATCGTGCCTGACGATGCCGCTGGTCGACGGATTTTTTTCGTGGAGCTTCAACATTTTTAAGTAAAGCCTGTTCACGATAAAGTGAGCACTTTTGAAATCAACCTTAGAATACAGTCACTGCCGCCACATGCGTGTATTTTAACGGGCGCAGTAAAAGTTGGTAACGAGAGTGGGGGAAAAAAATAGTTTCATATATTAAAGTCGGATAAAAAGTGTTAGGTAACCTTTCGTCATTACTTGAATTATTTTTCTCGCTTTCTGTTTATCTTAATGCATCGAAGTGTAAAAATGAGCAGATTTATAATATATTTAGTTTTCTAATAATTTCACCGTTTTACTTGACCGCCGCATGAATAAAGTAATGAGGCCCATGGCAATGTTAATTTTACATAATGCGGAAGAACACACAACGTGTATACGAGTAAATCTTAAGCAGGGCTTTCAAGAGTGCTCATTTTAATGTGAACAGTCTTTAAGTCGGTTTAATTCTGGAAGTTTTACTTCTGTTTGCAACGTTCTTTAATTGGTTTTCGCGACGAGGAAGATGTTAGTAGGGCGAAGTAGCAGGGTGGGTGGCGGCGGCCGGAGACCAGCGTGTTGCCACGAAGCGGACTCTTGTGTTTATTTTCGCCGAGGCGAGTGGCGTCTTCGCGGATGGGAACAGAAACAGCCGAGGGCTGCGCGCTCCTTATGACGTCATCGTTGCGTCGGATTACCGTTCCCGAACCCTAGAGTTGTTTGTGGCGTGGAGTGAGCTGGCCGGGGGGGGGGGGGGGGACTTGTTACGTCAGACGTGCGGGTGGCCCTCCTGTGCCAACGTTCCTCGTCCAGTAAACAATCCAGCTCTTCACTGACAGTGTGTGCGTAAACCCGCTGTCACACTATAGGCTGTTCGCGGTTAAATGAGCACTTTCGAAAACCCTGCTTAAGATCTATTTGTGTGCACGTTGTGTATTCTTCCACCTTATGTAATGTAAACATTGACATGGGTCTCATCACTTTATTCATGCGTCGGTCAAGTGAAACTGTGAAATTATTAGAATAGTAAACATTTTATAAATCTGCCAATTTTTACATACTGGGGCATTAAAAAAACCAGAAAGCGAGAGATGTAATTTAAATTATCACAAATGGTTACCTAACACTTTTTATTCGACGTTAACGTACGGAACTACTTTCTGTCCCTCATTACCAACTTAACCGGGCGCATGTCACTCAGTGCGCCCGTTAAAGTATGTGCAGCCAGGACAGTGGAATTTTTCTAAGGTTGATTTCAGAAGTGCTCACTGTATCGTGAACAGCCTTTATCAAAATTTTGGCTTCAACTATATTTGACAATAAAATTTGAGAACAAAATACGGCCATCAAATTTTTTACTTTCAACAGATTTTATCAAATAATCTTGAATGTGTTTGAAAATGTGTCACACGGTCAATATTTTTTATTGAAAGAATCTAATTTGAAATATTATTTAAAAATTATTTTCGTTGTGAGATATTGCTTTTGTTTTTCCGTGCAGTCCATTACAGGAAGAAACGTAAGTAATATTGTAATGTATTTTAGTGTCTTTACGTAATTAAAATTTTATTTATAAGATATGTTTCCTGCAAAACGAAATAAATGCCTCTGAGTTCGTAAAATTATGTGCAATATTCATCAAAAATAGCATTATTGCCCAGACAGCTTCTACATAAATTAATTTATCGTCATATCTTACTTCGTTTTCTGCAATATTGTTCGTTATTTTAAGTTTCATGAAGTCCATTTTTGTCGTCCACGATTCAGATTGGCCGAGACCGATCAAATAAATTTTAGAACCGGTCCAATTTTTAAATGTTTGACGGAAACTGAAGCTATTTAACTTCCTCAGATAAAAATGGTGGCGTTTATGAAGTTTCGGTGGCGTCATAACTGCCCGACTTTATTTGACCAAACTTATTGGAAGCAGTTTGACGGAAAAATTTGACAGTGTGACAGGGGCTTGAGAGCTGAGCAGGAACGTGGAGTGCGGACACCAGTTCCGCAGTAGCCAATTTATGTGTACCGACCATGTAAGCAAATAATTCATATAATAGCGAAATAATTGGCCGGCGATGGAACTGCGTTGCATAGTGTTTGAAACCGTAGCCCAGACGAGGACGTGATGGTACTTTAAGGATACTGCGCATATTGTAAATATTATTTCGGTTCTCTCCAATATAGTTAAGAAAAAATGCTTTTCCAGACTGCTGTATTTTAAAACATACTAGCCGGTCACTTTGCTACACACGTTCCACAGTAAAATAATAGGGTCGCCGCTGAAAATCCCATAGGTACACGCAGCACTACGAGAACACTGCACGCCAGTTCACAGATATGAGCGTAGCGGCGATGATGCTTTTGTAGCGCGTGCTAGTGTAATGCTTATTGCTCCCTCGCTTCTCGGACAAAAAGGAGAAAAACAATGTAGGTAGGCGGTTCACTTGAGGGGCCCGCCTCGCTGCTGCACGAAGTGTGGTGTAGAGGTTCAACAATATCGGTTTTTTTTTTTTTGCAGAAACGGTTCGACAGAAGTCAATGAATTTGGTTTATAAAGGAGACTAAGGTACCGTGCTCAAATGTCAGATACGTTCATCTCTCTCTGCTTTGTAGGTAATTAGAAAGTACTTGCTCAATATAGCCAAATAGCAACTTTTGTGGGGCTTGCTGCACTCGTGGTTTTCATTTTTGTTACGTAAAATTACTTGCGGATAGTGTATCAATCCCTCATCTTTCACCGTATATACAATTTGCACTAGGTCACAACTGCGAATGTTGAGGAAAAGCGTATTCTTCTATGGCGTGTATTGCAGAAATAGGCTGGCCGTCTGGTGGCGCCTCCACGACAGCGCGACCCCGGCGGACAGAGCATAACCTCCCTCCTGTCTAGTGGTAGTTCTCCCCTTCCGCCCCTGCATCGTGTCCTCATCAGTTGCTTCTTCTGCCTGCTCGGATGGGCTGTGTGCGCGCTCCAGTTTTGTTGTTTCGCAGCCGTCCGTCATGGAAATTCAATACGATCCAAGACGTGGGAAAGGAGTGAAGAGATTTGAGCTGCACTTAAAAAACGAGGTCTTCAGAGCCGATGAGGGTGATTGAATTGAATATGGAGCGGCGCCGGAATGAAGGTGGGGAGGGGGAGGGGGGGTTCAAACGGGAGATCCCCGAGAGGACCCGCCGAACAACGGCATCGCTCGGCACGATTCCCACTTGCGAAAATCCGGTGACCCGGCCGGGGATTGAGCCCGGTTCGCCTTGGTGGAAGGCGGGCGTGCTAATCACTCAGCCACCGTGCCTCTCCCCCCCCCCCTACATCCTTCTCCCAGACGTGGGAAGAAAACTCAGTTACTACTGAACGCACGTCTCAAGACGAATAAAACTACCAAAGGAAGGAAACACATGTTTAAATGTTGTTATCGTTTTACTAAAACTATATTATTGTAGTGATTTTTTTATTTTATAAGTGAACAATTTCAAATGCGCAGAAAAAGTTAAAAATAGTGGCTGCATAATGATTTCGGTAACAATTTATTGAATTTATTGTTAAGATGCCGTGATGATAAACAGGCACTTTTGATATCTATGCCAAGGTATCGTTCCGAAGATTTTTTTTTTTTTTTTTTTTTTTGAATAGCGAACGAGTACAAATCATGTGAACTAAGAAAATCAATCTAGTATTTTGTGGGAAGTAGCTGCTCTTAAACAGATAACACAGTATGACAAGACAGTGCTGTGCATTAGTGACACAGTAAGACCTGTAGAACATTTTTAAATCGCTGCTTTTTCAGCATGTTTAACGACTGCAGTCACTTTTTTATTGCAAATTTTAATATATATTTTAATGACTTCTGTTGCACATAAAATGTAGTTTTTTCGTTATTATTTTTTGAAAATGTTTTCTTAATCATTTTTTTTTAGTCCCGACTGATTCTAGGTAATATTATCAATGAAAATTCCGCTCTCAAAGAGGTTTTGAGAAATATGGATAAATATCAGTAGACGCCCGTATGTGAAGGTAAGGTACTGTTGCAATATTTGGAGACTGTTACAAATATATACGCAAAGCCTTCCCCACTGTGTCGAATAGGTGTATGTGTGTGTGTGTGTATATATATATATATATATATATATATATATATATATATGATATGATATGTGTGTGTATGATATATACACATATATAATTTTTTGTATCGTTGTATATAATTTGTTGCATTTGTTGTGCAACCTGCAGAGTAATAAAACACACAGTGAAAAAAAAAAAAAATACAAGTCACTCTCAACATATTTAGAATACGTAGAGGTAAATCTGCGGTAAGCTTTACGTTTCTAAAATATATAATGCAGTACACATGTAAAGCTTTGGCACTTGAGGGCGCGTTACCAGCTATCGCCGGTGTCGGCGATCCATCGTCCACGGCGAGGCGACGGATAGTTGAGGAGGTTCAAGACGCGTGCCGACGGGCGCCAGTCGCTCTCCGAGATGAATGTAAACACGTTGAAAGTTTTGTTGTTGCTGTAAGAAGAGGAAGCGTGTCAGGAGGAAATTAATTTAATTCTATCAAATGAAGAAGAATTTGAAACGTTCCGGGAAAAGGAAGCGCATGGGGCATTCAGGGCTATAATTTAAAAAACATTTGGTTGACAGCGATACAAAATTCCTCGAATATGTTAGGGTTACGCCGGCTCAGTTCGAGAGGATACTGAGTTTTATGAATGATGATTTGACTGGAAAAAGTGTTTGTGGCGCTACGGTGAGAACCGTATTATGTAGTAATTAATAAAAATATACCTAAAATTATTCATAACTGGTTTGTTGGTCTATACAATATGTGTATTATAAAACTGAAGCAAAGTGCAAATATTGTGAGTGTCAGTAATGTAATATGAAGTAAGAAGTTCCCGATATGAGTAAGTTACATACGAACGTATTTCTTAACTATTTTGAACAGGTTATAATGGAAAAGGTAACTGCATGAATACTCAATGCTTTTAGATCAAAGTGTTCGTAAATATGTCAATTCACTAGAAGATTTAGGAGACGGTATTGAAGGAGATCACACACTGGATGGTGAGCCAACAGAAACGTCAGAGTTGAAAGGTGAATAACTTGGATGGGGCTGAACGTTGCTGCATTCCCAACTGGCAGCTTCTCGTTCTGCCGCAAACATTACACTCGAAATTTGTTCTTTGACAGATATTTGAATGTGTCTGGGCAGTTTTCTTTCACTGGGTGCCATTGCCGAGAAGAAGGTGTCAAACTCATATGTAGACGCGTGTGTGGCAGCGTGTGAAGTGATGTCTCGTATGAGTTCCAAAGGCTCACGAGTCAAGTGTGCTTGCTGGCAGAGTAATTGTTGTCGGACGGTGTTGGTTTATTTTTTTCTCTGGTGATTTAAATGTTGATTTTCTTGGGCTGTTACACTTTCGGGAAGATGATGGCACAGTTGCATTAGTATTTTCTTGTTCAGGATTTGCCAACTCCTCATCGTTGAGTGAGGGTGGCGCGTCCTCTTCTTCGTCGTGTGCGATGCTGTTCTGTAAATCACATTACAACCTTTGTGAGCGCATTGCTTGGTGAAATAATTACATTAGGTGGAATTAATAATAAATACAGCCTAGTTAGTTTACAATGAACAGAACAAATAAACAGTAGGAATTATTATGTCATAAGGTATAGGTATATAAAACTGCCACGACTCCAATAACACCACTATAGCGAAAACCAGCAACTTTACATCACTTATAGTCGTGTTTCTAGTTAAGCCTGTATGGCCGATTATCTGGTGTGATAATTTTTCATCCTTGTTGTGCGAGGACTCACTTGAGTGGCGCAATTGGTGAATGTAGGTAATATATTTATCTTGATAGCGCTATAACAACGCCACATCTACCTTTATAAATATATTTTACATATACTAAAATTGCTGAAGTAAATGCATTCTTGCATACCTGTACCTTGCATCGTCATATTTATGCCCATAATTAACAAGGTGTCAAATATACAATGATTGCAAATAAGATAAAGTCATAATAATGTTGATGCTGGAAAACAAGTTCTCACCTTCTACTATCACTAGTGCCATCCAGAAAGCTCATGTGTTCAAATCTCGTGCGAATGCGGACAGCTGCTGCTCCTGACCCCGTGAGCAGTTTGCCATCCTTCTTTTTACGATTATACTAATCTCTCAGGTTTTTCCATTTCGTTTTGCACGCATCCTCTGAAATCAAAATGTAATGAAGCAATCATAGCAATAATATAAATTCCAATTCTTAAAAAAAAAAAAAAAAAATAAACCGTTATTGTTGTCACTTGTCTGTTACAGTTTTTTTGGCTACGGGAGTGTCAATGAGATCTCTTGCGTTCCAGTTTCGCATTTGTCTTCAGCACATTTCAAGAATAATCAAAGACGTGCTTAAAGCAGTACACAAAAACATGCTGTCCATGTCTTCCTGAACCTACAATGTAGTCATGGTTGGACAGAGCTAAAAAGTTTTCGGTCGAGTGGAATTTCCCCAATGCTATAGGCTCAATTGACGGAAAACACGTGCGTATCTTGTGCCCCCCCCCCTTACAAAATCAGGGCCTTTGTTCTTTAATTATAAGAATTATTACTCCATCGTACTTCTGGCAATAGTGGATGCAGACTGTAAATTTGTGGCTGTCGACGTAGGAGCTTATGGCAAAGAAAGTGATTAACAGATTTTCCAGCAATCCTCCTTTGGAAAGAAAATCAGAGAAAGCAATTTCAACATTCCTCCACCAACTGTTTTTAGAACTGACAGATTACTTCCACACGTGTTAGTAGGTGATGGGACTTTTGCGTTATCTCAGACAATGATGAAGCCGTATTCACACAAAACTGCAACCGCCGATGAGTGCAAACGTATTCTCAATTATCGTCTCTGCCGAACAAGAACAAGCGAAAATGCCTTCGGTATTTTGGGCCAAGTATTTCGCATATTTTATCAACCGATTGCCATCGACGTGGCAACTGTCGATTATCTCATCATGTGTTGCTATAGTCTACATAAAATGATAAGAGAAGAATGCTGCTGTGCACAAAGAACGCAAGACACCAAAGACAAAGGGTTTCAACATCCACAAGAAAATCTTATTCCACTGAGAGTCAGACATGCCGCCACCCTGCGAATGTGGGTGAACGAGTTTGCAAACAATTCACAGAATACTTTTGCAATGAAGGTAGTGTTCCGTGGCAGGCGTCAGCTAAACAGGAACATACGTACCTACAAAACAATGGATTCAAAAGAGTGCACAATAATTCTTATGTAATTCTACAATTTCTGTTATGAGTTCTGATTTGCTGATGTCTGGATTTCTTCAACACTATTTGTCAATTTATTTACATGGATTTATTGTTTATTATTACTATTTCTTTTCTCAACTACAGTTGGTGTATGTATGATTTGCAAAAGTATTCATACGAATTAATACATACAGAAAAAGGTTAGATTTACAATATTCTAATACAAATATACTTAATATTAACACATTCTCTACCTACCTGGTTTTCCCATGCCTTCAGCTACTATCTTCCATGTGCCAGCCTTAGCACCCGTATCCTTGTATTTTTCATCCTGCAAGTAGTATATGAAAGGCTAATGTTGAATAAATTACAACAAAATACATTCTTCTTCAAAGCTGAACATATTAGTGGCATTATTACTAGTACTAGTCATGACGTATACACACCGAATGGCAAATATCGCCAAGCGACGGCGACAGCTATCTGACATCGACAGATCGGAGGGCGACGGATAGTCCATTTGACGACCAATCACTGCCTGAGGTGCCGGATCGGCCACTTCATACTGGATTTTACAGGCGAGTGACAGTTTTGATTTTTTCGGAACTGCCGCCGACGCTGGCGATGGCTAGTCACGCGCTCTGAAGTTTCGCAGCTTAAAGGAAGCCTGTAATGAGAATTAGAAGCCTGATTATTCGAACCAACTTAATCCACTAACTGCAGATGATCCAAGGATGAAACTCTTTATGTGCAGACAAAATACAGGATACTGATTTGGAATTAAACACGGGTATTAGTGATACTCCCCGAACAATATTCAAGAAGACACCAGAGAGGTAAGCAAATAATGTAAAAGGAAATACGTATTTTATTAGGGTGACAGATATGCTATATTTTTACACATGTCACGTTTCAAAATGGGAAAACTTACTTCGGTTAGCCTGAACATAAATTCTCGTACATATTCACGCAGCATGTTCTGTGAGAGATATATACTTTATCCATTGCAAGGTGGCAGCAGAAATAAACGTTGCCAGTAAGAAAGCCATAGTCATTAGCTGGCTGACCGCTTCACAGTATGATAGCGACAGGAAATACATCTAACAGTTTTTTTTAAATATTTAAGTTAAACGTCGTAATTTTATATTACTAGTCGCGGCCTCCTATTCTCTATTTTTTATGCTGAGTATGGAGAGTTCGCAATTCCCTAAATTACACATATGTTACTGAAATAAATATTGCTTTTGAAATGTGAGACGGAACGAGGTATAAATCTAACAAGCTGATTGGCTGACACATGTGTTGGTGGCCGACAACATAACCAATACTTTCAAAGTGCGCAAACAGGCGGAGTAATACAAGCTGCCACCTTGGAATGGGTGCATTATAGGAGCTCACGATGTCTACATGGCTAGTACACCAGCCACCCACCAAAGTTATCCGTGTTAGATTCTCTACGGGGTCGTAACAAGATTTTTGCGTGATAGAAACGTGACGTATATGCTACTGAAAGGTGGGTTTTCTCGGGGCATTCCCGTATACGCCAACATTGTATTCCGTCGTCGCTCCTTCCTAGCCGTAACTTGGTAGTTTTTATGTAACCCCTCGCCCTCCTCCTGGTCCACGGCTTTGATACACCCTACATACCAATTATTATGATAATTGATGTCTGACATATTTCCTCAACCAGGATTCCAAATCAATCATTTCAGAAATTGACACTCAACACAAAAAGAATACTTCCAAAATGTTTTTCCTCTTTCCTAGTAAGTGGTGTAGATAAATACGTTATGATAATCATTACAAGTGGTTAGCATTCTGGGTCACGGTAATGTATTGTGATGTGGTTTTCGGACTTTTTTTGTTGTAAAAACAAAAAGTTCTTTCTTTGGTGTGCCATTATCTCAAATGCAATAATGTTATTACATCTGCATGGATGATCCCAAAATATCCCAATATTTTAACGTAAGTTTAGTTTATGTATGCTAACAGCTGCAAAGTGTGCCGTTCATTGCTAACTAAAGAAAACAGTCTGATTTTGTACAGGTATTATCATATCGTGGTGCTTCTCTAGAAGATTAATTATTAGTCGGTATTTGTTCCTGAAAACTCAACTGTCGCAATTTTTATGTTGTTATTTGCACGACTATCATTTCGAAGTTTTGTATTTCCATTATTTGGACTTTCGTGCAATGTTTCAATTTCCATTTTTCTTTTTCAATGATGTCATTTGTTTTTATGTACGGCGCCGTACAAACAGAATGACTATTTTAAAACAATGATGTTATACTTTTTTTTTTAATTGCATGTTAATTTCTACGCATATCTTTTCGAAACATTTGGTCTCATAGTTAATAAGGAAAACATTATTTTCCATTACTCTGACAAACATTTCACAATAAAAGTTCTACATTATTTTCATTCTGAACTCAACTTGTAGACATCCCATTTTTTGGGACTTTCAGGACACGGGCGGACCAGCTACTTCTTAAAATGAATGATAAGAAAAGAGGGTGGGGAGAGTGGGCCCATTACCATTGAAAATTTACTGTGTATTTAATTTTTTGATATATTCTCAGTAATCAAAATATCTAGAAAAGTGCGAAGGAAAATTTTTTTTAGGAAATATTTTTGTCTTGATTTTTAGTTCCACGCAAATTTCCACTTAAATTGCCCACTTGGGCGCTATTTGTTGAAAATTAGATGAAGAGAACAACTTCGATGACCATTTTTCAATATGCTGGACGATGTAAAACTCGGAGGCTCGAGAATTTTCAATATTTTTTTCAGGCAGCATTGACAGGTTCGGTTAGAGCGCCAAATTTTGTAATTTACGAGTTGTGTATCTTTCTCATTCAATATTACATTCTGTAGAATAAATTTTCAACGAAATGACTCCTCAAAAGGAAGGAAGGAAAGGGCTCCTCATCTGTACTCATTGATGGATCCGCCCCCTGGTTAAAGATAAGTTGTGCATTAGTAATGTTGTATTATTTTTACAATCTGAGTTACTTTTGCAATTTCTGTACAGGTATTCTTCTAAAATTTACACACAGCTACAGCCAATGCACATAGATGAAAATGTTTTACCAAAAGCAATTCACACGATTATTTCGACTGATGTAGGTCTACAACTGATTTCCCTGCATAAGAGACTAACTGGAATACATCAACCTACGATTGTACATGTTCACCACACAATACGTAAATTCCAGCACCAGAAACAAGAAGTTTTACGACACAATTAATGATCCTAATTTTCTCTGAACTGGCCTATACAAATCATTCCTATAAAGTGCTTAAGAACCTAGACTGTAGAATTTTCTTCTTAGCAGAACAAATGTTATTACACATTGTTTTTCGACAATTGTCATGGCTATGAGACCGAAACCTAATTTTTTAATGACTTTTCAAACACGGCACAATGAAGGAATTTTTTTTATGTGTATTTAACGACAATGATAACTACTTCTGATATACAAAGTTGGTTCTAAATGGGTTTAGTGATACAGTACTGCTAAAATTTAAAAATATATATATTTAAAATGTTTTTATATTTCTGAGTCGAGGTGGCTTGTAATTACCATCTCTATGCTAGATTTGTGTTTCGTTTCAGTAACTACAGTACACATTTTAGATGATGTTTATTTTTCAAAATGGCAAACAAAATAGACTATGAGTTAGCCTGTTCAGTACTTCATACTGATACTTTTAGCATACCAAATTTTGGTTTAAATGTGTCTAATTGTGAGAAGTACTTTGTATAGTAACCAATAATTATCTAACAACCTAAACAATAATATGTCGCCTACTATCATATAAACTCATAGGTTTAACAGCCTTGTACAGCATTTTGAATCGAATGACAAGAAACCTTAACGCACGCCTCAGTTTACAGCTAGAAAACTGGATCCAACTTAGCACTGTGTTTATGATGCTAGGTAGTATTACAAAAGTTCAACAATCAGCAACATTTCTTTCGTTTATGATGTCTGGATCATATTTTGTTGATTAAAAAAAAAAAAAGATTCAACAGAAGATACGTTTCGTAGCAATACAGGGGTAGTAAGTACACTGTGCCTAGATCGCCGCAGAATAGTGCGTAAATTTTGCATGTCAAAAATGTGCACCGCTAGGAGGACAAGAACTTGTACAGAAGAGAGCGAGCGACCACCAGCTACCGCTTCTCTAATCTCTTATTTTCCTCCACATAGAGTAGAGGGCGAGTGTAGGACAATGGAAAAAAAGCTGAAAGGACGGGTGAAGACGGTCGAGGCCAAGGACACGCCGAAGGGGGGGGGGGGGGTGGAGAATGCAACAGCCGTCAGCTCACTCCCCGACCCGTTTTCCACGAACCGCTTTAAATGTCTGGACGCGGAAGGGGAGTAGGCACAGAGTGTTTCTCGTTTCTACCACCGCACTTGGAGGAAAACTACAACTATTTGGCTCGAAGGGTGATTTAGACTGTAGGGAGGCGGGCCCCTTAAGGGCTCCGCCTGGTTGGCTCATAAAGTAAGTTACATAAATTTTGAGGAAAACTCGTGATTAACAAGCAGTTTATATTTTGTAGTGATGTCTGAATGAGAAAGGCATTTAAGAAATGTATCGCGCTCAAATACAAGTTTCAGGTTCTCATTTAAATTCCAGGGATTATTTTTTTTCGCCTGAAAATGGTTAAAACGAATATTTTCGGAATTATTTTTTGTTAATATTTTTTCTGTACAGAAACTTTTGGGTGGTCTATGGAGACACATCATAGTTTCATTTTTACTAACGTGTCGTAAATATGTTCGGTAACCGCTTATTTCATGTTCATGGGAGTCGTCGAAGGAAAGGTTGCACGCCAGTTTATCGCCTTGCGCATAGACGCGATGGAGCAAGGGATGAGTGAGTAAGAGTCGGCCTTAGAGCTCACGCGTTTCGAGACCTCTAATGTGCAAAATATCTTGAACGCGTATGGAAAACCTTACGGTATTGGCCGACACTTCGCCTTCTGACGTGAATACGCTTTAAATTTGCGAACATTGTGGGAGGTAATCCAAAAAATTCGATGATAACAAAATCGGGGGATGCAGTTTGGCATTGCAGCTCCGATTCTATCGTCTGCATTCAAAATTCAATTACACCACTCGATTGCCAAAGGATCAAAGAATATATTACGTTTAGTGAGGACTGCAAAGCATTGCGCGGGGTTGGGGGGGGGGGGGGCAATCTTGAGTTTGTTTCGGAGCGTCTCATAACTTCAGCGTAATATAACTTTTGACTACAAGAAGCTGCGAAGCTCATTTAAGTTTCAGTAGACAGTTCTCGTCAAGATCAATCGATTGCGTGTATAAAAAAAATTTGTGTGGCGTGGTTATGGTGAAGTTGTATGCTTTTAATGTAAAAGATTAAGAAAACTTAACAAAATTTCGGTCTATTCTCGTCAAAAAGCCCAGTCAGAATACAGAAATCGTATACGGTTAGAAAGAGCATCTCAAAAGCAACTCAGTGATGCCCATAAATCCCCATATGATCGAGTGAAGCTGTGCTGGGAACGTAAAATAAAGATCAAGACGTCCGAGCGCGTCAACGTAGATATATTAATGCAAAACAAACGGCCGTGTCCCCAACACAGTCAAAACCAATTTTTTTGTTTATTTTCATGCATGCGTTTATTTCAAATTGCATTCGCATTTGAAAACAACTCAAATATATTATTGGAGATAAGTATTATTACGTTTAGAGCTATCTAGTTTCTACAATGTAATTACTGGTACTTAAGTGCTACTATACGAATTACGTTAAAACATCAATGGCATCTATTGTTATGTAAATACTTTCTCAGAACAGGACAAAGTATTTTTTCGGCAACATTCACGATTAAATCATTAATCTCAGCGTAACACAAGCTTTGCTAACGCCATTCCGCAGAAATCTTCGCTAGTTAGACGTATGAAGTTATCCAATCAGCGTCCTTCGTTAAAAAAAAAAAAAACTCTCAAGTCACCTTTACAATGAACTCGGTGAAGATGGGCTTGTTTGCCGTCCAAGCAAGTTCTCAAAGACTATAAAACATTCTAAATTTCGATCTCATGCAGTGACTATGCAACAGAAATATTCAGTCTTAAAAACACCTAAGTAAGGCCTTCGTGAAGACCGCTTTGTTTGCATGTTATTGAGACAAACTTAAGCATTGTGCGTGAAATGTAAATACCAACTTAAGATACCTAATAAGATAGTTGTGGCGAACCTATTGGTCAAGATAAGTTTATAAATACCGCCCTTAGTTTATTAATAGGCTTTCGGTTTTTTTTTCTCAGTAATCTTTGACCATTGCCTATATGTTCTTAGAAAAATGCGCCGAAGGAAAGGTAAACGGCCACGTTTTTTCAATCTAAAATTTTGTTTTCGTTATTTTAGCTCAAGCTGTACTAAATAACGCAACTTTTCGGAGATATTAGTAGGCTTATTAGCATTTGCGGTGGCAGAAACCGGAAACTGTTCACCGTTTGATGACGTCTTCTCAAACCTATGCAGGTTCTACCACCTGAATTTCCCCCTTTGTGTTTGTGATGGGTTTCCCGGTTGTATTTTGTGCTAGCCAACAGCCTTAAGCCAGTTACATGGATGGGGATGGGGATGGAAAATCACTTACTTACCCAGTACAGTGAGCAAGCATCCATCCCAGGACCTCCTGCATACGAGAAAGACGTGCTATCCGCATGACCAAACATCATATCTGTTTATAGGCTGTCGACGATAAAGTGAGCATTTTTTAAGGCCATGCTTAAAAGTTCTTTTCAACTCATTTTTACCTTTCACCAATTGAAGGGCTTGCAGCAAGGACGAGTTAGCTCCATTGTTTGCACTATTGTGAAATTAAAACAATACGTTTTAATAATTAAATTTTAAAGTTTCGTTAGAAGTATTTTTCCCAATTAGAGTCCATGCATACACTCATGGTTTGCCACCAATATAATCAAAAAATACTTATTCTGTGAAGCAGGAGAGACGTTTGAATTTTGGAACTAACGCCTTCTTGCCCCAAACAAAAATTTTAATTTTTTAAGTCATCCTATTTTGGGCTAAATAAAATAATAAAACTGCTAAATTGGGTTGAAAAAGGTTTGTTAGTGAAAATCAAACCATGCTTTGAACGATACGAAGGCCTTTATTTTTTATTAAGTAGTAGGATTTTTTTCCCCTCACTAATCAAGATCTTCTCCCTCATTTTCCTCCGGATAATCTGATGGTTGTAGAACCCCATCTCGTTGTACCCCCAATACCTCAATGTCACTATGGTGTCATCTCCAAAGGTTGAGAAATGTAGTAACTAACTGCCGGATTTACATTCTTCTTCTTGCACCAAACCAATGAAAGGTATTTTTTGAGTACGGAAGTGTACTTAATTCAAAAGTGCCAAAAATGGAGCTAACCATTTCTCACTGCAACCCCTTCAGTTATTAATATAAAAATTGTCTTGTGACTAATAAACACAGCGTATGCATTTTACAGCTCTCAAAAGCTAACGCCTGAAGCCATATGGGATGTTCACGGTAAAATAAGCTCTTTTGAAAGCCCTGCTTAAAATCTACTTGTATACACGTTGTGTTTACTTCCGCCTTATGTAAAATTAACGCTGCCATGAGCTTCGTCACTTTATTCATGCATCGGTGAAGTGAAACTTTGAAATGATTAGAAAAGTAAAAATTTTATAAATCTGCTGATTTTTACACACTGATGCATAAAAAAAAACAGGAAGCGAAATAAATAATTTAAAATATCACAAATGGTTACCTAACACTTTTTATTCGGCGTTAAGTTATGGAAATATTTTCCATCTATTCGTTACCAACTTTACCGGGCGCATTTCACTCAGTGCGATCGTTGAAGTACATGCAGGCAGGGGCAGTGACATTTTTCTAAGGTTGATTTCAAAAGTGCTCACTTTATCGTGATCGGCCTTTAAATAAAATATAATTTTTAGATTGTTACGCCTACTGAGAGGACCTCACTTAACCGAAACCGTAACAGTAACCGATTATGAGTTCTGGGGTACTGGTTACGTGTAGAATTGCCTGAGCACATCGCTGCTACGAGGCAGATCCAGTATGTTTGTCTTAATTATTGCTGTAATGACAGCGCGTTCAAGTTCTTTAGCCAAAAGTTGGACAAACTATCATTAACTCGGATTAGTTCGAACTTTTAAGGGCCGGTTTCACCACACAAGTTTTACTTACTAAGCCTTGTTTAGGAAGGAATTAACTAGTATTTCTGATCGATTGCATTTCACCGCTGTCAAAACTTGATCAACTTCAACTTACCCGAGTTTAAGTTTAAACACCCATTTTCGGCCGTTTAACTTCTTAAACTGCGTTTACGAAAGAAATATGGCTGCCGAAACATATTACGATACTTTGAAGGTTATAGATAAACAAATTCAGTAGAGTCCTTCGTTGCGATCTCAATATTAATTGCAGTCCATGCGATTTAGTTTAGATTGATATTTGTTATATGAATACAAACAAAAATGTAAGTTAGATTGGCTTTACATGTTTTAAACATTTTTAATACTAAATTAATGACGAATATTATGTATGTTATGTAAAACTGTTATCCTTTATACATTATAATGTTGTTTGTATTTTATTGGCTCTTTAAAGCCAAGTACAGTGCGTTTATTCTATTGTTTGTTGTTGTCATTTGTATGTTTATCTATATGGCAGCAGTAACAAACAATTTGATGCACGAGGACAGTGAAAATATGATTCACGAAAAATCATGTTATATGTTGGCTGAATTAAAATCCACGGTAAATATTATTCAATTTTGCGATCTCCCATTCACTGGCATTATTTGTACTGTTATATTTTACACCATAGAAGTGTCCGCGCGCTGTTCCCATCACTGTTTAGTATTTTATTTACGTATTTATTCCTGCTGGATTCAAAGACAACACAACTCAGACTCCATAGATTAGCGAGCAAAATCCTTGCCACCGCCTGCTAGATGCACCATTTTCTTCAAATGTCGGGCTCTAAACTTATATTTACTACACGGGTTTAATTATCTGCTAGATGTGCGTGGTGAAATGCTCCGACCTTAAACGCCGGTAAATGGAAGCGTTAAAATCTTACCTTCGTTTAGTAAAGCCGACTTAAATGAATAAGTGGTGAAACTGGCCTGAAGTAGCTTAGAGCACTTAATTTAATTGTGTATCCATGTACAGTTGCAGAACATTAGTATAGTTTATTCGCGTGTTCTTAACACTTTTTTGAATCAAACCTTTGAAAAATCACACCATATATGACGTTCGGTTGTTTCCTAAATGGACCATGTATCACAAGTTTTTTATACTCGTGTTGATATAAAACCCGTATGTATTTTTGGTTAAATTGGAATTGTATTTATATTTTTCGTATAAATTATCATATTTTATTTATAACTAATACGAATAAAAAACAGTGAGAAAATATGTGTGTTGGTATAGACTATTCACGGTAAACTGAGCACTTTTGAAACCACAACTAATGATCTACTTGTAAGTAGCTTGTGTATTCTTCCGCGTTATGTAAAATTAACACTGCCATGGGCCTCATCACTTTATGCATGCGTCTGGCAAGTGAACCTGGGAAGTTATTGGAAAAGTAAATATTTTACAAATATGCTGATTTTACACTTAGAAAAAAACCATAAGCGAAAGAAATGATTTATGTTATCACAAATTGTTGCCTAACACTTTTAATTTAAAGTAAAGTCATAGAATTACTTTCTCTCCATCGTTACCAACTTTAATGGGTGCTTGTCACTAAGAGTGCCTGTTAAAATATATGAAGGTGGGAGCAGTGACAATTTTCAATGGTTGATTTCAAATTTTCTCACTTCATCGTGGACAGCCTTTAACGCCTAGTAGGTAATAGTACTTATGCAAAATATTATTACAATGAGTGCGAACGAATGCGGTACGGTGTAATTTTCTAGACTCGGTTAAGCTCTGTTTGTGTGAGGCGGTAGAAATATCCCGGAAGTAGATCTTTATAAAGGCTTCAGAAAAGTTTGAAGTAACCGTGAATGGATTGTAAGAGGCGTACCGCTGCAGACAGTTGTCGGCACCCCGAGAAAAGTGACGTGGCATTTTTTGTCATTGTTGCCCTTGATAATATTACAGGGATGCGTGTTGTACGTTATCAAGCGGTCCAGGAACAAAACTTCTTCCCCTGCTCCGACCTTGTGTCAGCTCTTTGCACTCTCTGCGTTCTTTGTTAGGAGTGATCTAAGACCTTGTAATCGCCGCTACTGGTATTCAGCTGGTTAGATGTTTATTGATTTGCGAGGGAAAGATTACGGCGATGAGAATGGGAAGTGACCTTGAAGCAGTAATGCCGCGTGGTGATGGGAGAGCTTGTAATTGTTTTTGTTGCTGCTCAGGACACCGATCTTCAGTTGGAATAACCTAGTTTTAAAAAAAAATCCCCCCCCCCCCATTTTCAGACTAAATACAAAATAAAGGTGTACAGTAGAATCTTTTCTTGCAAAATATTTCGAAATTCAGTAGGTTTGAACACATTTGTACCATGGACATTTGGTTTCACATATAACCAATTGTATTTTGCTGCCATTGCGTCGTTTACCAACACTTTACAATAATTGACATATAATTACTTTACAACAGATTCGATACGTTTCCAGCTGTGTTTTTTAATTAATCATTTAGTGATAACCTAGTGGTTCTTCAATATATTCTTTAAATTTTTTTATTATTATTTTCACTGGGTTTTTTTCCTTGCTATTTTCGCCAGTGTAGTATTTCACACTAGAGTTAAACAATTTGGATAAGCAACATTTAATTTTTGTCCTGAATTTCTTCTTTCGTGTTTTCTCCTTTGCAGTAGAACTTTATTCAAATAATCTGTAGTAACAGACAAAAGTAAAGCAGTCAAATAGACTGTATTTGTGCTTACATTCGTAGCTCGTGATTTCTGTGACGGTTCTGAAATTTCGGTAGCGCCTTGTAAAACTTAAAGCATGACACACGTAGGCCTACAACATGTGAGTGAATAGATTTGGGTGGTTTACAGCGAGGTCTTGAGAGCCGACGCGGGTTATTGGGGTGAGTATAGAGCAACGTCGGAATGAAAGGGCGGGGAAAACTGGAGATCCCCGAGAAAATCCGTCGACCAGCGGCATCGTCCGACACGATTGCCGCATGCGAAAATCCGGAAGTGACCCAGCCTGGGATTGAACCCGGTTCGCCTTGGTGGGAGGCGAGCAGGCCAACCGCTCAGCCACCGCGGCCCCACCTACAACATGATATGGAAAAATGCATAAATAGTAATTATGACAACAGCATACTTCTTTGGACAAGATAAATTTACGTAAACATTACATTTGTGAGGTAGTTCCGTTCAGCTTGGGGCTATTTCATTCCCAGAAAGAACTCTTCGAAATTTTGATGCAATTTCCGCTTGTAAATTGCTTTTTGCTTGTAGCACATACGTGAACTTCGTGAAACCATGCTTTACACGGGAATAATCCATCTTGGGCCTCTGTTTCACTCTAGTTTACACTTAAATCTGTTCTGACGTCAAATGTCGGGTGGATAATTTTCGACAATTTCCCCGTCTAGGTTTGTCTTCTTTAAGCTGTGTGAACATAATCTCAGAATATGGAAACACTTTTGTTAAACTAGCTGACATTTTAGAAACATTTTTGAAGATGGTTTTTGTTTTTGCAGGTTTACACACTGATGTCTGTTGTTTGGGACATTTTGGTGGACGTTTATTTACAGCTGTTGTTCAGTCTGGTGAAGGCTCATTATATTTTGTATCTGACATGGCATATCATCTGCGAATGAAAAGAAGGCAGGACTTTACTATCAGGCGTGGAAGATGGAATAATTGAAAACGTGCGTGTACTTCCGAACTCCTTAACTGCGGTGCTGAAAGTTGCAGCTGAACATTCCTGACACGGTGTGTAACCAAATTGTCTTCTGAGAAACTTCAACCTCTCGGATAAATTTTCTTCTTCTACAGTAAACACCATAGGAGATCAAGGTAAAACGATGCATGGATAAGTAATTTCACCACCTACCGATACACTTTTTATGTGAATTAAGTGTAACTTTCTATTTTGAAAATGGTATGCGTGAGTAGTATTTAATGCTGCAAGGACTGTGTTAGGTATGCGAGTATGCGTTGCTGTTCTGCTGTTGTCAGTTCCATTTGCATCCAGGAGCGGCAGTAATTAAATCGTTGAGGAAATGGCTCAAGCGACTTGGATTCCTTTCGAGCAACACTGTAACGTAAGTTGTGTAATTTTACACTAAATGTATGTGGCAGCAGTGTCTCTACTGATGTCAGTGTGATTTTACACCTACGTACATATGTCAATTTTTTTTACTCTTCGTTCAAGTAAATTTATCCAACATATTAGTAAACTAACATACCCATTGTACATTGAATGGTATAAAATTACTATTACTTTGTAGCAGAAAATAAACTGCAACATTCGTGTATTTTTTCTCCACAAGTAAGGCTGCATACGAATTCTCTTCAAGTATATACATATCCGTACTCAACACCGCCTGTGACGTCACCATGTACATACTAGCGCTGTCCGAATTCCCAGTATAGTACACACAGGCTCTATACTTGGCAAGTACACGAAGTTGCTTGCTTGCTGGGCATACTTGCGTACTTACGACAGTCGCCATATTAATTTCAGTTGTGAAAATTAACGTGTAGGTTGTGTAGTTAGAAAGATTGCAAGTTTTAAAAATTAATAAGTATTTACAAAATGTCGTTCTGTTGTATGTAAACAATTTTAGGATACCTATTTCCATGAATAAGATGTGTAAATAATTGTCAGTTTAATAGATGTGCTTCCATTGACGAATAAAATTACTTGTGTTTTATAGACTTCTGCAGCGTATTTCCCAGTTACAAATATTTGTTAAAATTTCAATCCGTATTTCCAAGTTATTACAAACCCCACTGAATTGTATTTTTCTTTCTTTTGTTATCAATATTTATAGTTAAGACACATGGTAAGGTACCTATCGAGGGACGAGGAAAGAATCCAAATTTATGTGGAATTCCCCTTTACATACAATAAATAAATGCAACAAATACCATAACAACTGCCCTAATTTGTCTGCACTCCTCCAATGACGTGATAAAGCAATATCCCAAGGCTATTGGCGTGGTATGAATACTTGTGAAATCGAGAGAAGCTGAGCAGATAAACATAACCTCAGGATACCGAGGTGCAAGAATTTCTATTGTGACACAAATGGCAGAACCTCTCATGAGGTTGTTATGAGGGTGTACCATATATTGGAATTGGTGTGAGCTAAATGGTTTAGAAGGTGATCTGAGTAAATGTGTGACATACACTTCCAACATAAGCCGATTAGAAACTATCTGGTTTGACACTCTTTCCATATGAGGTATACACCTATTAATTAATTTTACTATCACAACACTTTATTCTGGAAAACTACGAGGGTTCAGGAACATTACTGCAGGAGGATAAAACGCCAGTGCTGTCTCTTTATCACACGTAACCATGAAGAGAGACAGGCTGGTAGTCTGATGACAGCTAAAATACATAATACGAGACAAAATTCTTTGTTCCCATAACTAAAATGACTGAAATTTACTACAAGAAAGAACTCTCTCAATGTAAATTTCATGCACCAGAGATTTATTGTAAAAATAAGACTGACTGTTTCGAAATAATGACTCTTATATATATTGCAGGATGCCCGCATCCTTAGATTTAACATTATTTGCAATAACAAAATATTTAGAAGCGTTGTAAAATTATGTGTGAAAGTGGCTGTAACTGAAGTAGTGTAGCCCTGTGATTGTCACGTTTTAAAATTATATATTACTTTAAAATTAATATTTCATCATATTCATTATGGCTCACACCAATTCTGATTGGGAGCAAGAACTCAAAATCAATCGGGGATTGCAGGTTAAACTGACAATTAAATTAGCTTGGTGTCTGTTCAAAATGACGTACTTAGTAAACCGATATGAAAAATTAATCGTTGGCCATCTTAATAAAATCTTTCCTCATTGAAACTAACATCGTTTAGACTCACTCTCCCATCTAATATGCAGCAGGACGTCGTATTTCTGCAGTGCAGGACCCACGAGACATAATCTCGTAACTTTCCCTAATTTAGGCTCACTGACTTTGGTACACACACATACAGTCCTGGTAGTACCACACACTAAGTCGCGGGAGGCAAAATAATTATATCTCGGAGTGTGCAGGCCGAGCAGACTGTCTTCTGCTCTCCTAGAATTTCCGGTCTCTCTTCTTGTTAGTCTGCTATGATATAAACGGTACTCACATCACTTTCCCTATTATGCAATTAAAAATCCTACTGGGCCTGTGACACATGTCACGACCCACCTAACAGTAGGAGAAGACAATATGGCCTCTAAAAAGCTTAGTTATAGTTAAAAATGATGCTTGAGTTGCGACCAATCTCTGGGCGGTCAGTCTGATAAATCATCAACAAACTCTGTTGCCCTTGGTAACCGGCCTATCGCCTCCAATATTTCGACCATCTAAATATACAACATATATTACCCACGAGAAACAATGATAATCGTAAAATTACAAAATAATTATATCTGACGCATTAACTGTTGAATAAATATTCTAAGCATATGAAAATCAAGAAATTATGTCAAACTAGGTCACATATATTAAATAAATTATCATTTAATCTTGTATCAGGATTTGCATATCAAAATAATAAGTCTTGGTGTGCATAAATTAAGTGGGAAAACTCAGCCATTACACTATATTCCTGCATATTTTCTGCTCTACAATTTGTACTGAAAGTGTACAACGACCAAAAACAGAAATTTTATTGGCACATTTTCGTGCATTAGTTTTCATTAAAAACCACACACACCTTTGATCTTGCTGCTCTGCCAAGCAACCAGTGTGCAACAATTTTTCTGCGCCACCTTTCTTTTTCCTCCTGTAAATAATATGCACCCACTAATACCCCAATTAATTCCTCATTGCTAAAGCCATGTTTCAGCGCTTAAACTTGTAAAATTTCAAGGTACAAACCCATGACACAAAAATAAATAACAATTTCTTTTGATTATTTGTTTTTTATGCATAAATATAGAAGTTGTAATATATTTATAAAACCATGCACCACATTCTTCTGTTGTTTGTCACATAGTTTATGATATTTCAGCCAGAATATGTGACGAGTCTAGTTGAAGAGGAGATGACATGTCCAAATAGTCTCAACAAGTATGCGACAAGTACACATCATTGCAAGTCTGCAAATGTACGTACTTAACAAGTATATGCTGACAATTCTGATACAGCCTAAGTTTACACAGCCATCGCAATTGTAATTTCACCACTGTGTATGTGTATTTTCTCACTTACAAAAAATAAAATCGCAGATTTACTGTGGTTGTAATGACACCATTTCTGTACATTTTTCACATAACAGAGTTATAAGAAAGGAATCTCCAAAATATGGGTACTAATTTACTTCACACCACCGATATCTCGTATACCCCTGGAGGCCATGTTGCACGAGACCAGGAACCCAAGTTCCCATAACTCGTTTAGTGGGTTGGAACAGAAAAAGCAGTCCGACATACTAGGCACTGGACCGTATTTGTAGCGGTGTAACCATTGTTGTTATCTTAGTAAATTTACTGTAAATGTTATCAGCGAGTGAGTTAAGCTTCCCGGTGTGAACATCAATGCCGCTCCACAGGTAATCTGACTTCGTAGAAGCAACATCCATAACTTATGCCAGTCTTGCTCCAAGATCAACACATATATGCGGTTGCTCCCACTCCTCAGAACTCATCGGTAATGAGACTTCGAAGGGTGAACACCTATGCTGCTCCCCAAATGACAGAACCTAACCTCGCCAAACAGTACACGTCAGGGTACAGCCAATCACAACACACCTCATGGGATGGGAGGGGGAGTGGGAACATCTACTGTGGAGTGGGTTGGTGATGGGCCACGCATCTAGATTACATTACCTTATGGGCCACACATCCGGATTACATAACCTTAGGGGAAGGGAGCGGTGTGCCTGTAGCCTCGCCTGCGATACTCACGCGCTATACAACTGTACCCATCCCGATGTCATTCTAGGAGTGCTTCAATTTCCCCCCCCCCCCCCCCCCCCCCCTCCTCCCTACATGGTTTGCTACTGACGTCCTCATTTTCAGTGTGTAGGACAGCGAGTACACGAAACATTTAATTGCGGTTATAAATTATTGGATACAGTAAGTGGTGGCGGAAACTAGTGAGGTGTAGGCTTCCGCAATAAATTGTGAATTTCAAAAACAGGTTTTACTATTTTTAATTTATGCATGAATAGTTAAGAGTTATGGTTTCTCGCATAGAGAAGTATTTTTATGCGTGGAATGTAGAGAGAATTTTGATAATTAATTCACATGAGAAAACTGGCCAGCGAGAAAATAATTGATAATTGTCCCTGAGGCTCTATGTAGGTACTTGGAAAATATTTCTGTTGACTTACATTCTTATGAGTTTCACCAACGTACCCACTGCGCAGCCCGATGAGGACAGCGGTAGCTGCGTTTGTTGGGCTACGAATATAACTGCATGATACTTGGCATCTAGCCCTCTGCATGACCCTCAAGTCTTCACGACGTGTGACGTCATTTTATCGTCGATTATCGGTTTTTACAGAGTTTTTGGTAAATGCAGAAAGTTTTGACACTTATATAAACAATTTTTAGTTTATTTTTCCAAAAATTAAAGTGAAGTAAAAAATATTTTTTTAAATATTTAACATTACACTTGATTTTAATCTGTGAAACATTATTCAGTTTACTTTTTTAATATTGTGATTTTGCTTTTCATTTTGTAATCGTGTACGTAATTTTTGTGTATGGAAATTAAAGCGCTGTAGAGTATAACTTTGAAGTAAATATGTTTTGGAATTTTGGAAAAAAAATTCGTTAAGCTTTGTTGTAGCGAGTATTGTAAATGTAAGGGCTGTCTGATGTTTGTGGTGCTGTACATGTCTGTGCTGTAGAAACCCACTCCAGAGCAGTAGCTGGGAGCGCAGAGTTAACCTCGCACTTTTAACGCCACTGTGTTGATCCAGAAAGGTGTGTGTGTCGCCCTCGCTTCTAACGTTGTTTTTCTCTTCGTAGGTGTTGAGTAACATGCAGCGTGCACCCCTCTCCTAGTTTACCACGTGCTATACTCAGTGAGGTTCGCTCCGCTCCCCAGGTAACTTGTCGTATCTTGCTGCATGGCTTCCATAGTTCTTTAATGTTGTTTGTGTTTGCAGGTGCTCATATGTATCACCGCCCATCTCTCACTGTACACTTTAGCCTAACTTGCCCCATCATGCTGCATGAACTGGCTATGTCGTACTCACCGCAAGGTAAATCTTGGTGTACACTGCGCGTCACATATCTGCCATAAACTGTTCACGGTAAAGTGATCACTTTTGAAAGTCCTGCTTAAGATCTACGTATGCACGTTGTGTGTTATTCCTCCTTATGTAAAATTAACATTGCTTTGGGCCTCATCACTTTATTCATGCGTTGGTCAAGTAAAACTGTGAAAGAAATAATTTAAGTTGTCAAAAATGGTTACCTAACACTTTTAATCGACGTTAAGATATGGAACGGAACTACTTCCCATACATCGTTACCAACTTTACTGGGCTCATGTTACTCAGTGCGCCCGTCAGAATATATGCAGGGAGGGGCAGTAACTTTTTTCTAAGTTTGATTTCAAAAGTGCTCACTTTATTGTGAACAGTCTAGGAGGAGCGGGTAACTTCAGAACACAACGCGAAATTCTTCCTACTAACTGACAGGAAAATATTAACGCTTTCAATTAGTTTGGCGCTGCGGAGGGCAATTAGTTTTCAGTTCGACGTATCTATGAAATAATAGTAAATCTATACAGTATGTCAATGAATAAGTTTTACAAATTAATAGGGGTGTTAAATGAGATGAAAAGGAACACATTTTACTAAGGTACCCATGTCCGGAAATGCCTCCTCATACCAAACCACGGTGATACCAGCGAGCAGGCTTAGTCGGCAACCAGGTGGCAACCGAGCAGTATTATAGTACGTACCGGGAATTACATTTTTAGGTTGAAGGTTGTTTTGCACTGCCCCATTTTACGCACAGTAGGAGGTCCCATTGTCGGGCCACCTCGCTACCCCGACCTAAAGCCTTTGGATTTATACCTTTGGGGCCATGTAAAAGCACTGGTGTACGACACTCCTGTGAATACCAACGAAAAGAAAAACTTGCGGCCAGGTTTCGTGCAGCTTTCGAAACCATCTTCAATTATGTGCTCCGCAACATGCTGCAGCGCTTGCATCAAATGCGGAGGAAACAATTCTGAGCAGCTGCTGTACTCGCTCTGTGTGTAATAAACCTGTTTACGATACTGATTTACATGCATATTTCTTAATACCTGACGCCAACCTTGCACGCCATAATCGCCATTTTGGGTAGAAGCAGGCATTTCCGGACATGGGTACCTTAATAAAATATGTTCCATTTCATCTCATGTATCACCCCTATTAATTTGTAACACTTAATTCATTGGCAGCCTGTATAGTGTTAATAGCGAAAGCAGAGACGATAGTGGTGAACCCTCATCGATTGTGGTGGATGGCTTTGAAAATATGAAGTGGTATGAGCGAAGCAAAAAGTGGTCACCATGGACAGTGTTTTCTACTCTCCTTTCCATGATGTGGTAGGTTGTAACCTTCTCAGTTACATCCACATCCTCGTGCTCTGTCTAAAAGACGCTCAGAAATTTTCAGTGACTTATCCCTTCCTTGTGACGTTGCTGAAGTTCGCAGATATCTGGCGCCTAGTATAAATAAAACTTTAGTACTTTTGATTGGCGTTCTTTGGTCGTTGATGCCATATTGGCAAGAGAACAAGTGAACGTTAACGGACAAGAGAAGGAAGGAAAGACGCCAACTACATTAGCTTCTCGTCTCTTTCGGGATCACCAATCGAGACGCCAAAAGACGAGTACATTATTCAGTAGTGCTGTGTACATCTTGAAAAAAGAACGGCATCTGGAACGCCCGTTTAGTTTCCTGGTAACACGCATGCCTCTTGCATGGGATCCTGAGTGTTCTGTACATATTTAACACTGTCAAACTACTCCGTCAGCAAGTTATTTAATACAGCATGGCTTCTCTATTTTTATTTTTTTTCAATTCGCCTCTTTTATGGCCTGTTTTTATTTTTCTGATGCGTGATAAACGCCAACGCCAGGAAGGTCCAAGTTCGTTGCATTGCTTTGATAATTAGTTCTACTTAGTATGATGAGAACTACTTTAAACCCCATCTAAAGGCCATAGCTTTATAAAGCCCCACATAATATAAATCGTCGAGGGCTGTATACACGACTGTACTTGGAATGAAAATGTTGATACAGTTTGGATTTTTAGCCTACTTTATGCCTTCCCCTTATACCTTTTTATTTCCTAAACAGTTTGTGATAAATTTTTGTAGGAATATGTTCCTATAGGCTGTTCACGGGAAAATGAGCACTTTTGAAAACCCTGCTTAAGATCTACGTGTATAGAAGTTGTGTGTTCTTCCGCCTTATGTAAAATGAACATTGCCATGGGCTTCATCACTTTATTCGTGCGTCGGTCAAGTGATACAGTGAAATTGTTAGAAAAGGAAATATTTTACAAATCTGCTAATTTTTACACTTCGATGGATTATAAAATACGGAAAGTGTGACAAATAATTTAAGTTATCACAAATGGTTACCTAACACTTTTTGTTCGGCGTTAATATGTGGAACTACTTTCCCCTCCATCGTTACCAACTTCAATGGACACATGTCACTCAGGGCGCGTGTTAAAATATATGCAGGCAGGGGCAGTGACTTTTTTCTAAGGTTGATTTCAAAAGTGCTCACTTTATCGTGAACTGCCTTTACTAGCTACCATCACGACGCAACATCTTCTGTATTTTTAAAACTGTAAGTGCAAACTTCTGAATGTAAATATATCAATCCGCAACCTATGCATCCACGTTACGTGCTGGATCGATGTTTTGCAATCTAATATCTTCATGCTAGCGCATCTGTAGCCCGTCATGGACCTGTCAGTAGCTGAGCGATAACAGAATGGCCTGGCGCTCACGTGATAGCTGCCGTGCTGCGTGTGGTATACCCCCCTTTCCACCTCACTGTTTTGATCATTCGAACCTAAATCCGTGTGCATCCAAACAGATACACGCCACCCAACGTCGTTTGAGGCAAGGGGCAACGTAAAGTGCGGTAATTACCAACACATGATTAGATTGGTTTACACCAATTATGGTTTTATGCAGTTGTACTGCATGCACTGATTGTAACAATATTTCGCACGTACAAAATACATATTTAAAACATTTGCAGATCGCATTTATTTCGAAATAAACTAATTATCCATAACTGTTCTGAAATATAGTTATACACTAAAGACAAACAACGGGAATTTTGCGCTTTTCTGCGACAAATCCTGATGGCGTGGTTATGGCTTCCCAACTTCTTTTCATTAATACATTTAGTTGGGATAAAATTAAAGTTACCAACATAATACACTGTGGGAATTAACTTAGTTTCCTCTCCGATAATTTTTTTCTGGACGATCGCCAGCTAAAGATTGGTCATTATTCTATCAAATACAATTTTTATATGATCAACAGTGATCCTACTCTACTTTCACAATTTGTGACCATACTGATGGATCATGTTGAAAATTACATCTTTATAGTCCTAGTTTCCGAACGGTGGATAGACTTTCTTGTGTGTGCACTTTGGTGTGTGGGCGTGTGTCTTGGTGTATGGCTGTGTGTGGGCTATGTAAACCGTCCCTCTTAACTTTTTGACCCCTGAGTTAAATGTTACCAAACTCGGTTCACATTCATTACTTTGTAAGAACATCCGATTTTTATATTTTTTCGAGCAGTAAAAATACAATTGTGTTTAGCATCGACCTTTCGTAAACATGCATATTTTAGTGGGTAAAATAGCTAAGAATTTAAGAGCGAAATAAATGTTGATGTCATCAAAATAAATTTTTTCCGTTCCGTTAGTCACATTTAAATAATGTAATTGTGTAAACCAACTTTTGGTTAAATCCAGTTTTATGGCTGAAAATTAAATAACATGTTGACACACTAGAAGAATAAATTATATTCTGTACGTAAGCTCTAACACACTTACACATCGGAAGGCTACACAGTTATATATATATTTTACGAAAGTGATGATACCTCTTTTATTTACGCACAACACGGAGAAACTATGGTATATGCTGTTCACGGCAAAATGAGCACTTTTGAAAGCCCTGCTTAAGATCTACTTGTATGCACATTGTGTATTCTTCCACCGTATGTAAAACTAACATTGCCATGGGCCTCATCACTTTATTCATGCGTCGGTCGAGTGAAACTGTGAAATTATCAGAAAAGTAAATATGTTAAAAATCTGCTCATTTTTACACTTCGATGCGTTAGAAAAATAACAGTAAGCGAAAGAAATACTTTGAGTTTTCACAAACTATTTTTCCTCCGTCATAACCAACGTTATTGGGCGCATGTCGCTCAATGCGCTCGTTAAAATGTTTGCATTTAGGGGCAGTGACTTTATTCTGAGGTTGATTTCAAAAGAGCTCACTTTATCGCGAACAGCCTTTACACAAACAACACCTGTTGCACCAGATGGCGAATATTCTTTGTTTGCCTATTTATTGGCATTGAGATTCCCACCCTGAGTGGGATAAACCTAACCTTTATAACAGTCAAAAACTACAGCTGAGGAGCGATGGTAGCGGAGATAAATCACTACAATTGCTCGGAGGAAAAAGCAGTTCTATCACAGTTCCGTACCTTTCGACCGTCAGCTATGCTCATTCTTTTACAAAGACGAAGATGCAAAAAAAATAAAAGAAAAGTCTTGTTTCTTTTCGGATCAGTAGTGACAGCTCTGTCGGCGTACTGCATCTATCCCACAGAAACTTCAGTATAAAATAGAATATTCTGTCAGATAAGGTGGGAGTTATCGCTGCCATTGCGATATTGTCATTTCACACGGAATTAGTACATCTTGCATAAATCCATAGTGCGGAATTAAGTAAAAAGTGATGCATTATGTCTACCGGGCTTATCACAGTTCGTGTTTGATACTAGTTAAGGCAAAGCTCAAACAATATATGTCTTCCTTTTCGAAATACTGTAGAATCTGTAACGCCTTGTACGAAGCGGTTGCTTTGTCACATAATGTTTTATAATGAACTGTGTAGAATATTGTGGATATACATATTGAAATAAAATACGGAGGTAGTAGTTAGCTTATATTCAAATTGGTAAATGCCCCTACGTTGTGCGCCAAATGCAATAGAATAGTAGGTAGTGTTGAGAGCTGGCATATATGCAGATTGCCACACGTTGGGCGCCATTGCAATATTACAAAATTGTGCACTCGTGCATGTATGTAACTAAATGTGAGTAGGTATGTAAATCGCACCACATATGTAACCCTTGTGACACATAACACATATATGACCATTCACTTACCATTTAAGACTCACAAGAACTAGACGCCAATATAAAGGAGTGTCCCCTTGCTTAAAACAACATACCAACATAACACTGACACTTTAGAAAAATAGAAGAACCAAACTACCATCAACTCTACAAATAAGAGGCAGTCCATAGATGAAGCAAACTTTTAGTTGAAAAATGCTTAACTTGTTTCAAAATATTCAACTTACATATTACACCAAATTTTAAATTATTGCCTGGCTTTATGAAAAATGTTTGAGTTGGTAGAGAAAATTATCTTAAGCTGAAGTTCTTCGTAAATGGTAGGAAGGAGCCGTATAAATGTACAATGTCACTCACTCCTTAACTTCTTCTCAGGAGCATAAAATATTAATTAAAAACGATGGAATACCTTTACCGTATTTCAGCAGTTCGCACCTTATTTGCTCCATAGCCTGCTCTTTTGAACATTTACTCACTGCATCGGCTATAATTCACTTACTGAGCAATATATTTACAGTCGATGCCGTCTTTTTATTACTTAAATAGACTGATATCACACTAGGGATCAGCAACCCTGGCTGCCATTCATTATGCTATAGATTTCACTCCTTATCCAAATTCAAATCAGTACAGGCACATTAAAAAAAAGCTCTCTGAAGTATGACGTCACGCGTCACTGCCAACATTGGTGATCGGAAAATATTATCAATACTTAACAACACAATGAAAATAATTTAATATTAAAACGGCTGCATAAAACGTTATAAACCAAACAGCAAAATAATACAACAGAATAAATCACATTAATATCTCACAAAATAAATATTACGTTAAAACAAGCACGTTAATAAACAAATATATTAATTATGCGTGTATCAGTCTATGCCAATATGAATGTCAATAATATCCAAGATAGCGAGACGTCACAATATGTACCGACGTTAGTAAGAGGACCTTGACTTGCAAACTGGTTTATAACTGACTCAATCACCATGGTTTCCCTTTTCAAGGTTCTGCTGTCCTTTGTAGTATTCGTGCATCAGTAAGGTAGCGCACTGAAAATTTATCAACAATGTGGACAAGCGCACTTCCAAATATAGCTTGGTTCTCTGTGTAATGTGAAAGGTTTACACGGCTTGTGCTTGTCATACTATCGGAACACTGCGTACCCAACAGGCTGCCGGAAACCAGTGTCGTGATTCGTCATCTCTCTCGACGTGTGTTCAGAAACCTCGCCACTCTTCTCCGAGCGATAAGGGCAACACTGCTGCGCGTGTCAATTGCGCCATCGCCACAAAGCGCAAGGCTAAGAACTCGAATGCAGTGCGTTCGTCGTGCAGCGTGTACCTGCAGTATGTAAGCGGCGACCCTGTCACTCTCCATTACTTTTGTATGTATCTGACCCGGATAATTCTAACATACAGCACTTTGAGAAAGTTAATTTCATCTGTGATGGAGTTCGCTGAAATGATGTTACTGATGTGTGTTATGTTTTGAAAGTAATCGACTGGCATTGGGCACAGGGCACACGTTTAATAGTCCTTTTTTTTCGCCAGACACACTGGCAATTATTTTAGGCGCCAGGTAGCCGGGGCCTCTGGTTCATCTGTGGTGACAGCATCAATCGGAAAACGAAGAAAAAATTCTTCAGACTCGCTCCACTTAACCTTACACTTCTAAGGTTCATTTCTAAAGTGCTCACTTAGATTAATTAATTAATTTAAAGAAAAGTGAAAGAAATAATTTTAAACTATCACAAATGGTTATCTAACCCTGTATGCATTGTTTTAATGAGCGCACTGAGTGACATTCGCCCAGTAAAGTTGGTAACGATGGATGGAAAGTAATCAAACATTATCTAATTATTTAGTAATTTCAGTTCCATGATGGTGTGAAAGACAGTGCACACTGGAGCGTTAACACATTTCATAACATTACTTCGTAGGTTAGGTGTACACGACGTTCAGCACTTGGATGTAAACAACATATTTAAATTGACTTTGAAAAACACCGGCTCTGCGTTACACATGTAGCAAACAAAACACTTTAACATGCGTATATTTGAAACCCTACAAATTAAAAAAAAATTCGTTAGGTAGTCATCCATGTCATGTCTAGCTTTGATTTTTTATTTCTGGTCATACATTTTCATTACGAAGATTTGTAAGAAAATTCGAAGATGGATTGGATACTACCCCATGACGCTCATTGTGGAATACTTCAATTCAGGCGGTAATAGTTTTAGTTGAGGTGTAATGTAAGGGATGCAAGAAAAAAAATTGCAAGATAAAATCACTAGAGACTGTCCCTGCCATTCGGTTAATCTTGGCATTATCAGTAATGGGTTTAACCAGAAGACTGCACGACTTGAGTGCGGGCGGACCATACGCTGTGACGAGATGAGGATTATCCTAAAAGGAGTTGTAATCGCGTCGGAAATTGCATTCCAGGGCATGTGAAGACTGATCACCCCGCGGCCTATCTCGGTTGCATCGAGCTTATCGCTCGAGCCGTGCCCGATATCGTGATCCCTTCGAAGATATCTTCCCGATAGCGATAGTCGCGCGTTCTCGCCTTTGTTTTTCGTTGGCCGCCCAGATAGCGTGAGGCAAGAAATTTGTGATAGGGTTATTGGATGAGGACATTGTAACTTGGCATTGTCGCATTGTCACAGAGGTGAGATCAAGGAGAAATAATACGCGTGATCTTCTACGCATTCGTTTGTCTAGTGGGTGGTATTAGTTATTGCAGATGTTCACTGCAAGTGCTACAAGTTCTGGCGGCTTGCGTCTGTAGCGGCAGCCGATACTAGCGACGGCCCGGCTGTGTACTAATTGTTACAAAATCGGCGCACATCGGCAAACGCGCAACTGATTATACGGAGACTGATGTTTTCAGCACGGCATCAGGCTCCGGCAGTATGCGCGCGCAAGACCCCCTTCTCTCGGCGCCCGTATCCCGCTCATCGTAATTCACCAGCCAACCAGTGTTGCAAATGTGCGGATAGTTACCCGAATTTCGGGTATTTTACACACTTGAGATAAAAATTGATTGACCAGTTTCGGGTAAAATGAGGGTATTCTAAGACATAAAAGGTTTCTAAATCAGGGAAATATTTAAATTGACCATTACTTAACCTATTTAAATTTCTTAGTGTTTCTAAATTAAATGCATTGCATACCAGTGATTTGCAACAAATGCTGTATTTGATTCCAGCACAAAAAATACGTACATACATACTTCTCAAATTGACATACTTTCTTCGTGTTATCAGTGGCTGAGCTGGTGCATGTGTCGATTTTAAATATTATGTTGTCCTCACGAAGACAAATGTCACTGTAAATTGCTCTTTTCTCCATTTTATATGTACACTTTTTTATGCACACGTCTCCTACATACACAAAATTCACCTTAAACTGATCTTTATTTAGTATTTTTAAGGCATTTTCAATTCTTTGCCCGCCAAATTTTTTTTTACAGACTTGTGGGTAAAAGCGGATACTTTAGCGTGCACATGAGGGTAAAAATTAAAATCAGCATTGGCAACGCTGCCGCCAACAGTTGTGGCGCAAACAGTATATTGACTATATACTTGTTTCAGACATAATTAAGTTTCGTGCACTCTGAATCACTCTCTCCTGTTTCATTTTTGTCAGCGGAGTTGAGTCTGACCCAGTTGTTGGTCACTAGTGTAGTTTCGACCCCAGGTCCCGATGGGAAGTTTTTGTATGATGATTCCCAGATTGCTGGTGCAGTGTTACGCCATTCTCCTGCGCCCCTCGTGGTAGGCCTACTCCCTTTTCCACAGTATTCGATCTCCCGCTGTTCCATCCCGAATCTCATCACTCGTTATCAGTTTTTTCGGGTTCGCTGTAACGGTACGTTGGGCCTGTTTCATCAGGTGGGTTGTATTCACTCAGTGTCATTTTCTTTTCAATCGTGTTGACCCCGATGTGAGAACAAACTTGATACGCTCTATCAATGCATTTGATTATCATGCTCAAAATAGTACTAGGTGACCTCATACTAGCCAACACCACGTCGACTAGGATCGATGTTAACTTCTCATATTTTGATTTGCCATGGTGCTTCCTCTTTTGACTTTGTTTTGGCGTCTTTTCTTAGTTTATTTTTCGACCTTTGAGAACGTTCATTGATGCCTCCATAGTTGTAAAGTTATAAAAAATGTTTTTTTTTTTTATCGCTTTTCAGGGTAATTTTTGATGTGAGTTACATGTATGATGACGAAATTTTTCCGATTGGCCACTTCAGTTTATATTCAAGTACTTCTTCCTTTAAAAATAGGCCTACTTATTTTATAGACTGCTCTTGTGAATGAATAACTATCATATTACAGCGACTTTTCTTGCAGCCATATCAAATATGACAGTAAATAGGCAACACGCAGATTTTTTTTTATACGAACTACTGATAACTGATTTGATTTCGTAAACAATAAAGGCCAAACTGTGGGGAAGATAGGATGATGATAAAATGCTACTACACAAATGTGTAATAATAATTTTTTTACAGCACATTTATTCGTTCAGGTGGACATTTGCCCAAGGTAGTAGCAGTAAACAAAACAACTAGAGTAGCCTTACCTCCGTTCCCTACACCTACATCATTAGTTAGACCTATTTTATAGTACATTTTGTAAACAGAGGCAAATGCCATTACAGAAAATATGTTGAAAACCACTTTTTACTAGCGAAGCTTCCGGCAGTTTTTTGAAATAGCATCTCCCATGAACTTTTAATTACATTGTAATATAACGAGGATATTTCCATGATGTTAGTACAGCGTCATCTGAAGTAGGTCAGGCGATTAAGAACTGAAAGAAACTATAGAATTCGACCCATGTTTTCACACAAAACCGAGAATGAGTTGGTAAATATGGATTCCAAGGGGGGACATCCAACTGTTCGAGTGTCCAATTATTCAAGTGTCCAACTGTTCGAGTGACCAAATGTTTCCAAGGTTTGCCATGCAAAATGAGCTAAGTACCAATATTGTATGGGGATATAAGTTTTTAATAAAACATGTGGTGATCGATCGGGCAATAAACAAAATAAGAATAACATTTAAAGTGTGTTGTAAATTTAGTATCCCCATAAAATTACGAAATCTTTGAATCTTTATCAAATAATTTACTCGGTTGTATGGAAAAGGAGACGTGAAGACGAAATTTCCTTCCAATGCCCTATATCTTGTAAACTTGAACACCCGTTTAATTAATTATTTATTTTTTACCTTTCAGAAAGAGTAACAAAGAGTTTTTTTTGTAAGTGCCGCATAGTATTTTGCCACGTTCTATATGTGGATGTTTGATTATAGGCTGTTCACTGTAAATCGAGCACTTTTGAAATCCCTACTTAAGATCTACTTGTATGCTCATTATGTATTCTTTCGCCACACGTAAAATTAATATTGCAGTGGGCCTCATCACTTTATTCATGCGTCGCTCACGTGAAACTGCTAAATCATTATTCATGTAAACATTTCATAAATATGCCAACTCTTACACTTATACCCATAAAATAGAGCAAAAGAAATCATTTCAACATTCACAAATGTGTACCTGACACTTTAAATTCAAATGTTACGACATGGAACTTGTTTAACTCCATCGTTGCCAACTTTTCTGGGCGCATGTCCCTTAGTGTGCCCATTAAAATATATGCATGTATGGACAGTGGCATTTTTTAAAGGTTGATTTCAGAAGTGGTTAGATAATCGTGAACAACCTATACAATTCTTTCACCACTTCTCGAGGATGAAATTACAGCTGTCGCGGTGACTTTGGAGAATAACGTTTGGGAACATCTGGTACTAATGGGAGATTTGCGCTTCATTCCCATCGGTGTCGGACACTTGGAACATTAGGCACGCCCTTGCGTTCTGCGCCTCGGGCCACAGCAGAACTTTATAGGACGACGTTTTGAACAGTATATTGCTGGTTGTTACGAAGCAAATCACATCCTTCGCATCACGTATGCTATACAACACTTGGCCACTTACTTGCAGCTGAGCTTACAAGTGGTCAAGCCGCCTGTGTTTTCCCTCATTCTCCTTAAGTCATCTGATTCGACTAGTGTTAGCAAAATGATCGATGCGAGAATTAACTACGTCTGGAACATGTAACCAGTGCTCTAATAATATGGAACTCTGCGGAGTAGTTGATCCTATGTACTTAACATTATATTAAGGCTCTAAAAAATTATTGAAGAAACTGTTCTGCCTATTTATTGGGCTGTTTTTGAGAAATTTTATCCAGACAATGTTTTAAATATGATTTCCAAATGAATAAATAGACTTTTTACCATTAATCACGCAATGTGTACAACCTTATTAGTAAAGCTAACAACCACTGGGATAGAGTTACACAAAATAGGAAAAAGTTCGTAGGTAAATATATAAAAATTAGTACGAAGTTTCTCAGTACATGTTTATGTATGCGTATAAAATCAAGTTACACATGTTTTCGTACATAGGAACAAAGTAATTATTGTGATTTAATTGGCTCAGTGTTTGTTATGAATCATCCAAACAAGATAATTACGTAGACTTTGATAAGAAAAATATTTGTGTTAATGAATTAAGCCTTACAAGAACTAGATTGTAACGAAATTATTCATGTCGTGTACAACGTAGCCGTTTATTTCTGACAGTTGTGGTGGTTTCTGTAGCGTGTTTTGTATGAATTATTCAGTTACTGCACAGTTATTTTATTGGCTACAGTGATGTAAGGCAATGAACTCAATAACTATACTTCGAAAAATATATTTATGGGTGATTGGCGTTACTGTAGGTTGGTTCCCCCCCCCCCCCCCGAGTGTACTTTTGAGAACTTCCCCCCTAAGAAAACTACGTCGTTAATATAGTACGGCGACTATTTTCAAACAGTTTCTTTTTTGCCACAGTTTGAGCACGTCGCTGTATATTTTGTACCAGCCTTCACCTGTTAGTATGAAGAAATTCTTCGCTTTCGTGTCATAATTTCAGTTTCAGATGTATTACTGAAAATGTTTGAGTATAGAAAATTTACACATTACATATTGTGTCATACATTTTGTATCTAATTTTCACTGCGTGTTATTTCCTGCTTGCAAAAAGGCGAACACTTATTGATAAAATATGAATATAACCCTGAATTTTAACAACAATCAAATAACATACAATTAAAATTATGCACAAAAATATTAAACAACTCGGTAAGTGTAAATTTTCTACAACCGTATATTGTCAGTAATTACGATGAATTCGAAGTTATGATGCAAAAACAAAACATTTCTGCAAATGGAGTGACTCCGAGCCTTAATGTCGTAATTATTTAATCTATGTTGTAACCTGGCTATCACTAGTCGTGTTTCGTATTGTGGAAATAGGAGGAAGGGGTAGTTGATAAGTTAGGACACGGCAGCGCGTGTCAAAGAAGTATGCACGAAGCGAAAACAAGCGAGACCGTGTTTCTACGAGATGCAGTGCTTCCCCACTATATTACGCAACTTCAGAATACAGCGGCGTCGCTAAAGGATGGTCCTAGTAATTTCCAACCTGTATACCCAGTTGGCGACTGATAAATGCGATGCCTCCCCCGCAGCTGTTCGCCATTTGAGCACTACTCGTTCTGCCTGGGTACTCATCTAGGCTCAAGTAATAACAACTGAAAAATTGGGTTTTGCTGTGTTGGAGACACGGCCGTTTATTTTGCCTGAATACGTCTACGTTGACGTTCTCGGACGCCTTGATGTTTATTTTACGTTCACGGCACTGCTTCACTCGATCATATGGGGATTTCATGGGTATCGCAGGATAGCTTTTGAGACGCTCTTTCCAACCGTATACGATTTCTGTATTTCGACTCGGCTTTTTGACGAGTATAGGCCGACATTGTGTTAAGTTTTCTTAATTTTTAACGTTAAACGCATACAATTTTACCATACCACGCCACACAAATGTTTTTATACGCGCAATCGATTGATCTTGACGAGAGCTGTCGATTAAAACTCAAACGAGCGTCGTAGCTTTTCCTAGTCAAAAGTTATACTACGCGGAAGTTATGAGACGCGCCGAAACAAACTCAAGATTGCTCCCACTGCCACGCGCGATACTTCGCAGTCCTCACTAAACATAACATTATTTGATCCTTTGGCAATCGAGTGGTGTAATTAAATTTTGAACGTTGACGATAGAATCGGAGCTGCAATGCCAAACTTTATCTCCCGATTTTGTTATCATCTGATTTTCTGGATTGTCTCCCACAATGGTCGCAAATTTAAAGACGTATTTACGTCAAAATTCGATGCGGCTGTTGAGACCCAACGGAGAGGCGAAGTTAGGAGATCAATGTGAATGAAATCTTCATGCTCGTCAAGCTTCACAATCGTCTTGAGCGTTGTTTTCTCGTGATCCTAAAACAATCATGCTACGGGAGCTAGCAGGTTGAACGGATATTGGCATAGCGTCCCACTCTTTAGATTACAGTGCATTGTGAATGGCGCGCACTGTTGCAAGATTACTCCAGCTTTGCGACGCAACTGGCAGGCTGAGTAACAAATGGGTGACGAAGGAAATGTGGCCTGATTAAGGGTCCTATTTACTGAAACGTTTTCTGTGAAATCGTTGTTTGCGCGTAAGAGCGTATTTCGGTTGTGGAAATACGAAATTTTGCCAGAAAGGACAAAAAACAATTATCTACGTCCCTATTTTTTTTACTTTTGTCATATTAAATGTATTCTTGGAGGAAAAAATTCGTGAAAATGGTCAAATGTGGCATTTTTAAAGCTTGCCTATGCAGTTTCCTTAAATGGCAAGAGAAAAGTACAAAAACACGGGCGTAGTTTAATCTGTGGGCTTTCATCGCGTGTAATAAAACCCCACTGTTACACATCTAATTTGCACAGCACAGCGTCACGACGGAACACTGCACGCCTTGCGCGTAGGAGCGATGAGGCGCTAGGTGTGCGTGCTAGTGTCGCCCGTATCGCTCCCTCGCTTGACCTTGGACGCGCAGCTTACATAGTCCTCTTAAGAGAATTTTATCTGTTTACATCCTTGACAACTGTTAAGAGAACCCTATACTGCAACTTATCAGGCAACAGTGCACGCAGGAACCAGGAAAGAGAGTGAATGTCCATTGCACCTCAAACTGCAATCTAAGAGTGCGTCTCACTCTACAGCAGACCTGCACACGGCATTCCGCTGAATTTAAGCATAAAGATTTAAAAAATTAATTTTATGTATTTTCTCGCAAATACAGTTCACTAATAGGCCGGTTTACAATAAATGCTTGCAACTTATACATCAGTAATTTATGTCAGCATAGGAAGGAATTGGAAAAAGAGAAACCATAGCAATAATAATTATAAGAACACTGTATTTAACCTACTGAAATTTCAAACACAATTTTGTTATTCGAACTATTTCACAGATAGTTTTCCGTGATGTATCAATTATAAGCAAAAATGCATGGTCACTATGTCGCAACAGTGGACTTGGGTTTGCAATGATTGGATTTAAATTCTGGCGACGAGTTATTAAACAGTTTCTCGTGCTATATAAGTGAATTATTTCCTGTAAATAGCAGTACTATGAATGGGGATCTTAGGTCATTTTTGTGACGTGTGAAATGCCCATGGTTAGGTGTAAGTTGCATTCATTTATTCAGGAGATATTTAGTTTTCTTTTGTTGCGAACTGGAGCAGTTTGCTACTTTCCATATCCAGCCAGCAAGAACATTAAGATATTCGATTAAGCGCTGCATTCTCTTTAAAATATAAGCAAATCGATGGCAAACATTGTTACACGAGATGTCTGTAAATCACTATGAACCGGAGATTTCGTCATTTTTAATATTTCTGTCTGCATGTGACGTAAATGTTTAACTTAAGTATACTTTAATGGTGTAGTTCATCAACGGATACTTCCAAATTTTTGAAGCCCTGCTAAAGTTCTATTCTTAGGATATTCCTTCGCCTTATGCAAACAAAGCTTAAGTCTAAAAAATAAACCGGAGGGACAACGCACTGCATTCGTGCGCACTCAGGATAATAATTTACATAAGAACTATTTCTTACTAGGCATAACCAAAACGGCTATTCTCGCTGTTTTTATTCACTTTAACTAGGAATGAATATTGTAATTTATAAATAGAATATCAGTAAATAGTTACGTTTAACAAAACAAATGGAAATTTTATGTTAACGCAAGTATTAAACGTTTGTAAGGGCTGTTCACGATAAAGTGAGCACTTTTGAAATCAACCTTAGAAAAAACTCACTGCTCCTACCTGCATATATTTTAAAGGGCGCACTGAGTGACACGCGCCCAGTTAAGTTGGTAACGATGGTTGGGAAGTAGTTCCATATCTTAACGTCAAATAAAAAGTGTTAGGTAACCACTTGTGATAACTAAAATTATTCCTTTCGCTTTCTGTTTTTTGTTATTCATCGAAGTATAAAAATGGCCAGATTTGTAAAGTATTTTCTTTCCCAATAATTCCAGTTTCATATGCCTGACGCATGCATAAAGTGATGTGGCCCATGGCAATGTAAATTTTACATAAAGCGAAAAAATACACTACGTGCATACAAGTAGGTCTTAAGAAGGGCTTTCAAAAGTGCTCATTTTACCGTGAACAGCCTACAACACATAGCACATTTAGGAAACAACCAAATGCATCTTACTTGATGTGATTTTCAAAGGTTTGATTCAAAAAGTGTGAAGGAACAGTTAACAGACAATACCACGTATAGGCTGTTCGCGGTAAAGTGAGCACTTTTGAGGCCCTACTTACTGTTCCCTTTTAACCTTTTCTTATCCTTCAACCACCTTTTTAAAAGAAATATTGCCATGTAAGTAAGAAACGCAGTGAGTATAGTCCACCGCACTCGAAAGTTAATGTCTAAGGCTAAAATAAAATATATTTATTGACTATTATTTATTATTCCAAGCGAGAGGGCTTTCAAAAGAGCTCACCTTACCGTGAATAGCCTATAGTTATGTGTACCTTGGCTGTGCGAGTGGTAACACTCGCACTGATATAATCAAATGATCGAAGTTGATGTGGACTTGAAGTGTCCTGGCAGATCTCGACTCAAACCATCTGAACATTCAATTGTGATCAAAGGTTAGTCCCGTTATTTCCTTATTTTTATCGGTAATAATGGCTGGAAGTATTTTGGAGCTTCATACGGTTCTCAACTCCTTTGGAGCTGCTCTCATTTATTACTATAGTTTCAGCAAACCGATCGCGCTCAATTCTCACGTTCCTTCACAACGATTAGGTAACGTAAACAAACTTCAGTATGTCACTATGACAGTTCATTGCTCATAATTTCTACAAATGTTACTTTATCTCACCATCGCCATATAAAATAAAGCTACGCTATCGAATAATACACTAAGTATGGGAAAAAGCAGTCAAATCTGTTATATGCCATAAAACCTACGTTATTAGCATTGAACATAAATTTACGTTAGAACTGATCAAATGAATTCCTTTTCACTAGTTTTTAAAAAAAAATTTTTCGATATAATGATAAGAATGCCTGTTTTCTTTAGTACTTATATACAGAATGTAGGTATCTTAAATTAAATCGACAAACTTCGGCTGCAAGTCATTTATGAACAAAGAAGGTGAAAACATACATACGACGTATGGTGTAAAGTGAATCGGGCGGTAAATATATTTGAAGTAGACCCGAATCACTAGTTTATTACAAATATTGGAGAAAATATTTGAGATGGAACACTCGAGCGTCTGGATAATGCGTAAAGTTAATTGTGGCATACGGTTTAATAACCTTCATTTAAATCCCAAGTATGCTAAAACGTCAAGGAGATTAAGTCGAAATAAGGGTAGTAACTGAGATTATTTACATGAAATAATTTGATGTCTTTGGAACACCAGTGCACATTGTGGCGGAAATTTTTCGTTTCCCAAACTCTCCCATGAGAAATTTCGTTTTTTTCCCCAACCTTAAGCGAAGGCTGTTCACGATAAAGTGAGCACTTTTGAAATCAACCTGCGTATATTTCAACGGGCGCACTGAGTGACATGCGGCCTGTGAAGTTGCTAACGATGGATGGAAAGTAGTTCCATATTTAACGTCGAATTAAAAGTGTAAGGTAGCCTAACAATTTGTGACAAATTAAATTATTTTTTCCGCTTTCTGATTTTTTAATGCATCGGAAGTGTAAAAATAACCAGATTTGTAAAATATTTAAAATATTTTCTTTTCTAATAGTTCACAGTTTAACTTGACCGACACATGAATAAAGTGATGAAGTCCATGTCATTGTTAATTTTACATAAGGTTGAAGAATACACAATGTACATATAAGTAGATTTCAATCAGGGCTTTCAAAAGTGCTCATTTTACCGTGAACAGTCTTTACCACGTAGGAATTTTATAACATGTATTACATTTAAAAAAAAATCATATAACTCACAGTCATGACTAACAACACAAGATGTCGTTTTTACTAAAACCAAATTTTAATTTAACCAATTTGCATGTCAGATGTATACTTATACTTACATACAGTACTGCCATACGCATGTATGTAGAGACGTGTCGAATGTACGTTCTCGAATGAAGTCTTCCGAGCCGGTTAGTTGTTAAATTCTTGCAGGCCAGGTTGTAACGAGCCTTCCATTGAAAGTGAGGTATTCGGATCTTTCACTACACGGAAATTTCGATTATTTTCGTGCAGTGTTGCATTCATCTTCGTCGTATAAATTTAAAAAAAAAATACTTACAGGTTGTTCACGGTTACTTACAACTTTTCTGAAGCCCTGCCAAAATTCTACGTCCAGCATATTCGTCCGCCTCGTGCAAATAAAGTCTAATCGAGTCTAGCAAAGTACACCAAAGGGACACTCTAGTAAGGTACACCGAAGGGACAACGCACTCAACGTAATATTATTTCCCATAAGAACTATTTCACTATTTCTTACTAGGCGTTTACAAAGCACCTTTTTCTCTCCCTATTTATATTCTCATTAATTATAAACGAATTGCTAGAATTAGAGACGTATGTCTACACTAAGTTTAATTGAAATAAAAATAAGCTATTTTTATGTTACCACAAGTATAAAACGCTTGTATAGGCTGTTCACTGTTAAGTGCCCTAATAAATTTTTCCTCCCATCCAATTTCCATCTTCCTGCCGCTTTTTAATATAAACATTGCAATGTGACCAATAAACACAGTGTATACATTTCACCACCACCAAAATGTTATGCCTGAGTTTGCACTCATATTACATTTACTAGCAGTTAATGCTTGTTGGGAGGGCGTTAAAAAGTGCTCACTTTATCGTGAACAGGTTATAATACGAGATATGTTTAGGAAAGAACCAAACACGTCATACGTACGATAAATTTTTCAAATGTTTGAGTAAAAAAAGTGTGAAGAAACAGCGAATAGACGATAACGCATATGTTCAACAGTAGTTAATTTTTTTTTTTTCCAGACCGTTACTGATACTAGAGTGAAGTTGGTGAAGTAACGGTACTCGCTTTATTCGGGTTGCGAATGCCTTCAGGACATGGACTTACACGTAAAGACGCCAATCGTCCGTCCCATGTCGTCGTCATTGGAAACTGGTCGGACAAGCAGTTGTATTGAGGCCAAGCGGTGAAAGCTGGCGCATCGTTAGTTCCCCTAACAGCCTCCTCCCCCCCCCCCCCTTTTACTCTTCAACTCCGCGTGCCTTATTCTAATATTTATTCCCTCCGCGCATTATTACAAGAGCAAACCCCTTTGATCGTGGTACGCTTCCAGTGATGTTCACTCTGCTAAACGACGTTATGTACGCACGTCATCAGAGTGTCATTGGCTCGTTTTTTTATTAACATCCTGCAGATGCACGGCGGGATGTCTTTTCAAAGAGATCGGATGCCGGGAGAAAATGTACAATAACGGACCAGCAACTGCTGAACATCGCTTTTTGTTTCCGCAGTGATTGGAGAAACGGGTCGCTACGGTAATGCAGTTTACCCGTGTAGTTCATGATGAGAATTTTCTTTGTGCTATCTAGCTCAAGGGAAATGTCCCGATTGCTTTTAAACTATAATGGAAAATGCATCGTTAGATTTCTCGGGTGAATTGATTAACCAGCGAAATGTCTTTAATAATTGGAAATCGTTTAGATATTATAAATAACTATACATCCACTTATAGTGACGTTTCTTGGACTCGGTTTTAATTTAATTGGAATTTAAATTTTGTGTTAAAGTGTTTAAATTTATATATGGGAAGAGACCATATAGATCTTTATTAATTTATTTATTCATTCGTTTTTGGTTTATTGAATTGCAATACTTTAGTTTGTGCTACACTATTGTACGGGCTCTTTCGAGAGGACACGATTGCACTTCCAGGTGTGGTAGCACGAACCACGCTTAGAAATGAACGTCATGCAAATGTGTGTCCACTTCGTAATTGTTTCTGTAATGGAGATGAATAAAACGATGCAGACAATATACATTATTTCAATATTTCAAGGCTCCCAGTAACACCTTACAATGATCACAATAGCATCCCCGTTATTCACCATCAAGTATGGAATTCCCATCGTAGAAACCTTAAAACCACCCCATGCGTGCATATCGTCCAGCTGGAGTGGTCTTTGCGTATTGCTTGATGAGCCGTGCTGTAAAACCAAGATTTCCATCAGTAGGGGGAGCATGTATATTTTGAAACATAATTTATTTTAAATGGTGGCCATACCTCTCCTCACCGCTCCCCTCCACACGTTCCCACCCTATCCTTCCCTTCCTCATCCCTCCCCCTTACCCCCACCCCTGTGAGGTGTGCTGTGATTGGCTGATGGGTTCACCCTTCACCCTCCCCTTCTATCCCTTTGAGGTGTGTGGTGATTGGGTGATGTGGTATGCCTCCTCCCCCCTCCATCAACCTGTGGGACTTTGAATTTTCTTGAGGGTTTGTGGACAGTCCTTGGTTCAAGATTCATGCAAGGCATAATTGCATGTAATTGCATAATTAGTAATTGCATAATGGTCGTAAGTGCATATGTTCACCCTTTGGCTGCCGAACCACAAGTAAGGAGGTTGGAAGAGTAGGGTGTGATTATTGAATGTGGAGAGGGGTAAGGGGAGGTAGTCCCTGGTTCGACACCCAATGAGGGTAAATACTTGTAATTAGATTTTTTAATCGCATAATAAGTATTGAATGAGTACTGAGAGTGTTTGTGTAATGAGGCATAAATACACATAACGAGTAGTTAGCAATTGCATATTTCCTAACTATTCATAATTAGCAATTGCATATTGAGACTAAGTACATGTAATTACACACTACTTACATGTCCTGCTCCCTAGTACTGCCACTCGCGACTGAACTGAGATTGCTTATATCTTTAAATTTTACCCTGCTGCCATGTTAGAATGTAGCCCCAGCCAAGTGCCATGCCGTTGCACAACTCCGCTGCAGCGCACCTCCAACCAGCTTCGCTGTCAGGTGCACACCTTTCATGCCGCTCCCTGACGACGGAGTGCATGTAATTCTCAATATGCCTACGTGGGACACTAGAGGCTTCTAATGGGTTATTGCAGGGAAAATTCGAGAGGCTAACCACCATATTTGCTCGAATTAATATATAAGGCAGAAATTTAGTTAACAAATTCCTAGTATAATTTTGGAACTAATCAGCTTTGGTTGACATAATGTAGTCATAATGAGTAATTATGTGCAATAAATATGTACCAAAAGTAAGTACACATGTTTACCCATCAGCTGCGAAACCACAACTGAGGAGATTTGAAGGCAAGAAATAGTGGAAAAGGGGGGGGGGGTGTAGGGTTGGAGAATTAGTCGTTGGTTCCAGACCTATCGAGGGTAATTAGATTTTTAAATTGTGTAATTACTAATGGAAAATGTCTAAGAATGCATAATGAGTAATTACATAATTAAGTATAAGTATGTATAATTAGTAAGTACCAAAAGTAAGTACACGTGTTTACTACTGGCTGCCGAATCACAACGATGAGATTTGAAGGTGTGTGTAGGATATAGGATTGAAGATTTAGTTCTTGTTTCAAGACCCATCTAGGGTAAATATATGTGACAACTAATTACACATAATGAATAATCTAATGAGTATTTGCATAATGAATAAGTACAAAGAGAAATTACACATACTAAGTACATGTACCATGAGTAATTACACACTTAGTACACATCCTACCCAGGTCTTGATCACTACCGACTTACCTCTGATTTGCTAATATGTTTAATTGTATACACCTACCATGTTGTAATATCAAGTACACTGCAGATTGGGCAGGCAGATGATGATCCTTCCCAAAACCTATCTCAGTCTCTCATCATCTCTCGTGGTGTGGTGGTGTGAACATCGCTCCACGCACCCTCCTCCAGACACTTTTACCAGTGACCGCAACACCACATTTGTTGGTAGTTAATGCGATGACAGAGGGATAGCTAGCTATCTGCTTCCCCTTCTCCATCAGTTTGACCCCAGCAAAAAAAGCCAAAAGACACAGGTGCTCACGAGACCGGTTTGGCGGGGAGGATCATGCATTGTCAGAGAGTCCTTAGATCTCCAGCACCCATCTCAATGTATATATCACAAATAAACCTCCTTACATATATTTAATTAAAGTGTATCTATACATATAATTTTTTTTCCAAAATTAATGTTTTTCTAAATTGTTACCTAATAACATTAAGAATAAATTAAAATCCAAATGAAATGGTTGCTTAACTCAAAGCATGCTTTCCCAGATATGTTTGAATTATGAAAACCAAAATACCGATATTGTTCTATCTTATAAGTAAATATTCGCTGTTACCATAATTTTTTCCTACATATACCAAACAAGATTTCATTTCAGGAATCCCATCGAGGGCAAATATGTGTATATCGATTTAAACCTTGCTTCGACTCCCAACAAGGGTAAGTTTTACTTATACGTTTGTATTGAGTTAGTTTGTGGTTCGAATCCCACCAAAGTTAAAACATATTTACTGAGATATTCCTTACTCCGACCTCCATCGAGGATAATTACATTTATACTAACATATTTCTTGATTAAAATCCTATCGATAACAAATACTTAGACACATATAGAGAGGAAATACACATCCAATCAACTCACAACATGAATGCAGATGGAATCTAAAAACACCTAACCTTTATTTAAACCCCAATCATCTTAAACATTAAATAAGAGGGAAATATGATATCTATCATTGCATTAAAGAGAGGTGATGTTAATTTAATATCATGTATCAACAACCATGCCAACATCGTGTAGAATACTTTAACAGGAGGTACTAACTTGCATCTCTCGCAAACTTTAATTCCCTAGACAGGCGAGAGTTCTCATTTGTTCCCACCAGGAAGTGCTGCAGATTGCACTCTCTCCAGTCGAGCAGCAGACGCGAGGGCTGCCAGTCGCTCCGTGAAGAATGGGTAAGGGTGTGGTGAGAGGGGACAAGACTAGTTTCAGTAACCACCGATATGGCGCGTACTGGCAAGACGTCAGCCTTCCTCCACCAGCCGACCACGCCACACCACCCCCCGCATAGCGAGACAATGGCGAGGAGAGTGGTTCCCCGCATAACACAGCTCGCTTGCTACACTTACATTCTAGCAAGCTGTCATGCAATGACAGAGGCTAGTTAGATCTCCACCACACATCTCCGCATATAGTTTACTAAATGTTATCACTATCTTACACATATTTCATTTAAGTATATCAATATAAAAATATTTCAAAAATATTTTTTTTTTTAATTGCTACATATTAACATTTTAGAAAAATTAAAATCCATTCCATTACAAACATTGTTAACATGTGAACCACCATTTCTATGCTAAAAGTAAATATTTTGTTTTTACATACTTTTTCCTTCGTATATCAAACAGGATTTCATTTCAGAAAACAAAATTCCGTAACAGACCATTTTTGTAAAGTGCCATTGCTTTTAGATGTATAATCATTTGCATTGCATCATCCTATATTCTGCAATTGGTATACATATTCTGCTTCATACACTAATACATATTAATCCATCTTTGTTTAAATGGTTTTCTATCCCCAAACTTCAGAAGTCACCCCACGCTAACAACAACTCAATCATGGGATGGAGATTTTTGGACATTCGTCATTGCGATGCAGATTATTGGCATGTGAAAACAGGACTGAACATAGAAAAATACTTAAAGAAGAAAAGTAACCTATGGACAAGAAAATAAATCTATGTGTGTGTGTATATATATATATATATATATATATATATATATATATATATATATATAATATAAAATATATTTTGCTCTGGAAAAACTACTGTATTTGTACAAGTTTCTTCATTATGTTTGTTTTATTTGTTTATGCAGATAACTAGACTGTGTCATCTTCAGTGTGTTGTGTGTTGGTAGTACATAGTTTTTTCGTATACATCTGTAGTATATTAGTTTTCCACATTTAGCTTGCTGCGCTGTTTGTTTCACTCGATTCCTTCATGGAATTTTCTTACTTTGTGCATATATATTCTTGACTACAGCATACCTGGCTTGCATTCTGTCGTGTCTAGTAAAACTGCTGTGTTTGGATGTGTTTTCTTTGTATTGTCCTATTTTGTTCCTACTTATTTTGTCACTGTTGTCATAATTTTTTTAATCAAGTTTCTAGCTTATATACAGAAATAGTGAAAAACAAACACTACTGCGACAAATTTTGTTCGCATTTTACCAAATGTTTCAGTAATATAGACTTTCTTGTAAATACACACCACACACCAATAAAATATTCATGATTCTCTAAACAGTTACTCCTCATAAGTTGATACATATTATATAGTAAAGTAAATAATTTCAGACAAAAATTGCACTGATTTCCAGAAACCATCGCGTTTTCCACCTCAACATTATCTTCGCTTGTCAACAAAGTTTTTCAAGATTCATATGGGTGGTAAACACACAATCACATTTATCACATCAATATTTATTTTTACCAGTTTTTACCAAACAAATAATCTTTTGATGTCTTCTGAATTTGCAAAGTAAAGTAAATTTCCTATCGCAATATATATACATTGATGACAATTTTGTGTATTTCTCTTCTTAGTAATTAACATATCTAATGAAAAGCTCTATCCTGCATTACAGAATTAGTGATAGCTCGACATCTCTTGTGACGTGAGGTTGCCTCCATGCACCCTCCTCTGACTCTTCATCGGTAACTGCGACACCACATTTGGCAGCGGTTCATGTAACAACAGAGGGGTAGCTAGCTCTCCGCCACCCCTCACCTGACACTCTCTCTTGTGTAGCCCGATGTGTTACATTGCTCTCTGTGCTCCCGAAAGACACAGGTGTTCGCGAGACCAGTTTGGCAGGAGGGGCTATGCTTCAACAGAGGATACACCAAACCTCCGTCACCAGTCTCCACGATTAGTTTTGTATACGGTAATATGAATAAAAGTGCCCTACACATATTTAATTGAATTATATCAATAGAACTTTTTTTAAATTAATTTTTTTCAAAGTTGTTACATATTAACATAAAAAATTTAAATAAAACCCAACATCAGAGATGTACTTCATTTTCAAGCACATATTCTCATACACCCAATCTACTTTCTGAGGTCATACAACTATCTGTATATACGTATTCAGAACATCCACAAGTAACTAGGAGGAGATCAATTATTTTTATTTTTTAGTTGAATTCCAAGCATCTCACATTAATTAATATAGGTTTTCGTTCCATTATTCACAGATTAGGATACTCTTTACGTGAAAAAATAATTTTAACAAAATTCTCGTATTTCTTTTGTAATTAGCATTTAAATTTCCACAGAAATCCATGCCATTAGCTATACTAAGAATCTATATACATATATTTAAAGTTATTATATCTTCACAGCTTACAAATATTATATACATATATATATATCTCAAGACATTGTGCACGGCCTTCAGAAAAAAAAATGTATATTGGCGATAAAATGAATATCATCTTCAGTACACATTTAACTCAGATTATACTTAATCGTTTCTCCCGAACAACCTAGTATAACGAGGGATCGAGTAAACGAATAAAAACAGAAGTCTTTCATACACTTTAACTTTATTTCATACACTTGTCAAAAATACATATTATTAGCTACACACTCAAACATATTCTTCATTTAACAAAAATATTCATGATTTGGTCTGTTTTTATAGAACAAATCCTGTTGTGAGCAATCCAATTGCTCGATTCGTATACACACACCACAGTTAACACATGGATACGTCTTGAATGAGGTGCTGAATGTACAGTTACTAGCTTCATGTCGTCTGGTGTTAGAACTATTCGTGAATGTCTTGCCACAATATTTTCAGATGGTCGATACTCTTGCTATCTTCGACTCCCAGAGTTCGAGAGCTTCCGCATTACCATTGACGATGTCGACATATCCTCACCCGCACTTTCCTTATTCATATTACAACAGCTTACACACACACTCACTAGATGAATCTTCTCGTGACGATCTGCCTTCCGACACGTCCATCAAAGAAGTGAAAACCTTCTTACATGATGCATGCTTATATACTGTTTTCACTACTGGACAACCCGTTTATGTTATCCATCTTGATTGTCTCAGTATGTGTCTGCTTAGTATGAATATGTAAAAGCAACACTCGTGATGCAGCATTATACGAAACCTAATCAACCAATTCGGTATCTAACCTGCGAAGTCATCCATCAAACAACCAATCTTCTTTACACTTCTACATCTTTCAGTGTTGGAGGCGCTTTTTTGTTTTGCTTTCTCTGCAACACACTCCCGACGTGTATTACACCAACTCTTAGAATGTGCGTCTCTGACACTGCCACTTCCTTGGAAACCTTCTACTCACGGGAGACAGCCAATAAGCTCTTTATCCTATTACATATTTTGAAAGGATGCTTGTTGTTCAGTTATTGCTGGAGCATTTGAGCTTGCTCCACCATCTATTGTCTAGTTTCTCTAGCCTCGCTATCCTGCTGTTCTGTAATGGCAGCTAGTCTGGACTCTAACCTCTCGACTTTTTGTCTGGATTCTCTAGCTGGCAGTTCAATCAAGGCTGAAATTTACTGCAGCAACGTTTGTAATATTTGCATCTGACGTGCAGGGACAACATTTCGTTCTATTGTCTGTGTTAAGGGGACGGCGGTGTTTCCTTGCTGTGTTATATCTGAAACTTCAGTGGTAACTGACTGTACCAACTCATTGAGTTCGGCCATTTAATATACAGTGTATTCTAACTTTCTGTTGTTAATATGTGTAGTGCGACGTAGGTTATAGGATGTTCTGTTCTCTCGACTCATCCGTAGCTACTTTGATCACAAACCCATTCTCGGGTCCCACTTGACGCGTCAAAATTTTCTCTTATGTGAAATTTAAAATAATAATAATTCTACGTGATTATGTATGTGGTGTCAGTATTGGAAGGAATATTCCTGGATAATGTATATGTCAAACAGGAATAAATTGAAGACTGCCAGACTCCTTAATCTCTAGATGTACAGTAGTAGCTTTCCTAACCTTCTGTAGGTGTATCAGAAAAAAAAACTTTAGTAGCTTCTGCCATTGAAAAGCTGCATTTCGTTGCAAAAAAAAATGAAACTCTCTGTAGAGTAATGTAGTTCTGTAGAGTTCCTGTTTCACACAATTCCAAAAAAAAATGCGACAGTTCATCTGGAAATAATTCTTATTGCTGGTACATTTTTTTTTTTTTTAATGAAAATGTGTTTTGCAAATTAATATTTGAAATAGCTTGCTAACGTCATGTTTTACTCTCTTTTAAAAGAAAAAAAAAACTCTGCCGTCCTAGTTACCCCGCAAAATTCTACCAACTTTCCCTTATTCTAACAACTTTCCCTTATTCTAACATACTTTATAATACAAACTTTGCTAAATTACTCTTTATTTCATACTGCATTTAAAGACAGTACACGAAATAACTATGATTTAGACTCTAAATGAAAATTGGAATATGATAAAAAAACATTTTAGCATTCCTAATAATATAAACAATTACTCACACTTCCTGTTATACAATCAAAATGAAATAGGCTTAAATAAAACAGCTAGTGATCTGAACTGATCTGCAGAGATAAAGTAATAAAATTAATAGGCCTATGTCTATTATCTCAAACGTTACACTACGAATTCGGCAAGAGAAAAAGTGCGACGTGTAACTTTGTAATGAATGTTAATATCACACTGCCACAACCTTCCTAAAACATATTTGGGGTAGGAAGGTTCGAAAAGTATACCGCCTTTCCCCCTTCCCTGGCGAATAACACAAGTAGTCAGTTTTTTGTCGTACAATGTTCTCTTTCTTTGCAGTTTCAATTGTCCTTGTCCTTGAAACCGTTCATAATATTACATACGTTTACATAATGCCCCTCCGCCCAAATTTCCTCTTTCCTCTAATACTACGCCTTTAGCATGGCCTACGATATAACCTTTCAATTTAACAACGTTTTTCACCTTGAAAGATTTTGCATCACATTCAAGTTTTTGAGAAAACTAGGAAAATATATTCCAGTCATATTCAAAACGTGGGGAAGTAATGTCGTACAATGAAACTGTGATATGCGTTGCTAAATACCAAATAGCAATATTGCATGCCACTTCACTAGTTAGTGCTTTGGTGGTTTCTTTTTTTTTTTCTTTAGTCAAGCAGTTGCTATGCTTCTAATGGCTAAATTAAACCAGCACACTCAGGTTTCAGAATGATAAACATGTAATATATGTTAAACATACTAATAAAATACACTATATTCAATATTCCTCTCAATAAAAATAGAATATTAACCTTCCCCCTCCCCCAAATTTAGCGTTTATTTTAAATTTTTAACATGTAGCACATTATTTTTAGAGAACATCGATTAACTCTGTTCACATATAGGGGCCGTGGTGGTTGGGCGGTTAACCTGCTCGCCTCCCACCATGGCGAACCGGGTTCAATTCCCGGCCCGGCCGCCGCTGGTCGGCTGGTTTTCACGGGGATCTCCTGTTTCCACCGCCCTTTCATTTCGGCGCTGCTCCATACTCACCTCAATCACCCTCATCGGCTCTCAAGATCTCGCTGCTATGAGTCGCCCAAATCTCTTCACTCTATTTACATATAATTTGCTCACGGCGGAGAAAATTCTTTTCTGTGAAATATGTGGACAGGATGTTTTATGTTGTAGTAGGGTTTACTATATTATTTTCTGGATTATGTGCTAGCAATGGCTATGCCTGACTGTGCTGTGCCGTGGATAGCGAAAAACGTTAAGACTGCAATCGGATGTAGAGATTTTTGGTTACATTGTATGAACTGAGAAGAATCATATTGAGTCTTCCTTCTGATATTTCCATATCTAAAATCTAAAACGTGATGACAAACGTTAGCCTCAGTTTAATTTAAGCTTTGTAACGACATATATTTGCGATTCAGTTCGTTCCTCCTCGATAATTGCGACAGTCACTACATGAAATATGAGAAGATTCCTTATAAATGTATCTTATTGAATCATTTTGACATCTTTCACATTGGGCATAAATTAATTTCATTTTAATCTGCTTCAAGAGAATTATGTTTTAATTAGGTTTCATACCGAGAATGGAAATGTCTCTGTGAGACATTACAGTTCAGCTTATTTTTACGATACAACCGAGGGTAGTTGCCACTGAAATCCTTTGCACAGTAGCTGTTGTTTTAAGCCATTATACTAACATGCTACACTCTTACAATTCCTTGCATAGTTTCCTGTTACTTTACGAGACTTGTTATTCCATTTGCTGAGTGCTTGCTGAATGCAAGAAGTCACGAAAATAAGCTTTTTATTAAGACTATTAAGACTTATACAACGTAAAAATAAATGCTAATAAAATGAGAGAAATACTGGTTTACAGCTGTAAAGTAGAAAACCTTCTTTTAATCGGATGGTTTGTTTTATTTTTGTATAACATTTGTAATTATTTTAAATATTTTTATTAAATCAGTTTTAAGTTTATGAAGAATTTGACATTGAGTCAGTCATTTAATAACGGTTTATTGTAAAAATGTATGATAAAGAAAAAACGTAATTTTGAACGATTTTGGAAAATGTTACAGCTAATCCTGAATTAACTCAAAGACAATTAGACGAGAGATTTATCAGTAGGTGATTTATTCCAGACGAAAAAAAGCACTTTATCATTAAAAGAGGACGTATGTAAAAAAAATAGTGGTTGTGACATTGCTAGTGAACTGCATTCATTTTTAAAATAAAAACTAGTGTGATGTGACATTTTTTTATTTAGATTTTATTCATTAAAATACAGACATAATTATTTATTTGGAGAATGATAGTTATTAATTTGGTATTATTATAATTATATAGTAAACACACAAACAATATTCCAGAACATATATATATATATATAATTTCATTCTACTAAAGACAGTATGAATAACAGTGTTTTTCGTAGTGGCGCTTGTTGGCAAAAATTATTCTTTCCCTTGATGTCTGCGTTTTCCCTAACTACACTTTAATTTGAGTTTCCTAGCGACATTTCGCCCACAAGTATTTTGACCAAGTGTATTTTTCTCTGAGCTGGCAAAGAAATTAGTTTTGTACTTACGAGTTGTCCAACTATATGAAAGTACGTGAAAAGTTTTGGTTTACATTGCAATGTAGATAACGTCGCAGGATGTTAATTTTTTTAAAAAGAATATTTACTTATTTCTATTAAAACATGTTTCAAATGTTAGTTTACTGCGCGACATAAAAATTGCGAAAAAAGGTTTGTTACAAGTGAAAACTGCCAGAAAAAAAAAGCTGAAGTGCGAATCGTAAGAGATCTTGTGACGCATGAGTTTCGTCAGGTTGCAGTTGTTATCACACACACAGCTGCACCAGAGGCCATCGTAAAGCTACTTTAGTATGTAATTAAGACAAGTACAATGTTATCGCGTCATTACATAACATGTAAAGGTTTAGTTTCAGTAGCGCAACGAGTTAACATTCCTGGTTTTTAAAAGCAGTGCCCAACTCACAAACTTGAACTTGATGTAACCTCACGTGTGTGTGTCACACTGTCAGATCTTCTCCTTTAATTACACTTTATATTTGGCGATAATATTTGAAGACAAAGTACGGCCAACGAATATGACATCAAAGTTGGTCGAATAATCTTGATTGTGTTTGAAGATCTGCCACGCTGTCAGATGTTCATTTGACGCGCCTAGTCTGACTTCTATTTAAAAATAATTATGAAAACGGAGAAATGGTCTTGTGCTATCATGTAGCAACAAAAATTTAGTTAAGACGTTAAATCACAAAATTCTTTGTCGTCCTTCCTTTAATAGGTTGCGCTGAAACATATTACATTACCCTGCTTTGAAAATGTTATGCTAAAAATTAAAATCAGAGGAAGTCTGTCAAATAAAAGACTTTAACAGTATGACACATTTCCAAACGCATTCAAGATTGATCTATATATTATGTTATATATATATATTACCATAATTTTATTTCTAGTTAGTCGCCATTTTCAAGTTTAGTGTGATCGGGATTGGCCGTATTTTACGTGCACGATATTGATAAGCTGAATAAGTCAGACTCAAGAAATTGTAAAAAAAAGGTCAACTGGAGGCATCCAACTTTTTCGGACAAATATGGCAGTGTTTGTGACGTTCCAGTAGTGTCAACCTTCGAACTTTTATTGACCAACTACAACGTGATTCCGAACAACTCCGACAAACTCCGGCAGGTTCTGTCTGACGAAAAAATAAGACGAAAATGTCTGTACCACTTTCTCCATAAAGTGATTAATAAAGGAGCTACTCCCCTCCCCCCCCCCCAAAAAAAACAGTTTTAAATGTAATTGAGTTAAAAATATCACGAACTATTCACGATTAAGCAACAAATCGGTGAATAGTGTTTTGTATAACAGAGATCTTACACCTGTGAAAATGCAGTTGGTAATATCATCCCCCCCCCCCCATCATCATGAAATTAGGGGTTGTCATCCTGAACAGTAAGCTGTAAACGATTTGTTGAGACGACTTAAGAATCAGCACATATTAACCAACAAAATTGGTCTTCATGCCGGAATACAATCAGATGAACCGTTTTCGCGAAATTTTTTCGGAAAGTACGTATGCGAAACATAAGGGTGCGTGACCTGCGAGGTTGGCAACACGCAAAAAACACTGGGCAGTGCAACACCACACGTGGCATTTGACTTCACGATGCGCTGATTCTTAAGTCATGTCAACAAATCGCTAACAGCCTACAGTTACCATTTGTCGTGCAAAAACTCAATTACATTTAAAATCGTGGTTTTTAGGGGCGTGTAGCTCCCTTAATAATCTGGCAAGGGAAAAAGTAGTACTGACAATTTCGTCAGGAAAAACCTGCCGGATTCTGTCGTTGTTCGGAATCACGTTGTACATTAAAAGCAGATTGACAGCGGCTTTGCCAGTGCATTTTTTTGTGGTGTCAGTCAGAGGTATCTGACGCGCCTGGCCGACCTACGGCTCTCTCAGAGATGACTCATCGTCGTGTTTTTTTTTTTTTTTTTGCTCGTTGTTGGGGAGGGGATCAACATTCCTTTGTGGCGACCCGTGGTGTGTTCATGCCCGTATTTATTAGCCGAAGCGTCGTGATTTTCCCGTCTTATCCCGTCTCGCTCGCTCTTCCCCGCTGACGCTCAGCGGCGAGTTACGTGGCCCGCGCGCGCGTCGCGCCATTGGTCGCCCGTGTTCCCTCCCCTCTCCAGTTACTACCTCCCCTACTCGATTCACCAGCTGTTCGCGCCCCACCTGGCCAGTCGTGTTTTGTCCGCGTGCGTGAGCTGTTACCGCGCTGGCGTTTGTTTTGTCTCGTGTGCTCGTGGTGGTGTGCGCTCGTGCTGCAGTCAAAGCGGGGCTTCGTAAAGGTCTGCTGTGCAAGGTAAGCTTTTCTCTGGTTACTCTCTGCACGTACATTCGTGTTTATTGCCTCTTCCCTGTAACGAACGTGTATTTTAGTTTTATGGCCAGGCTTCACCATGCATGGGCGTATAGGGAATCAAAGGCTAAATTTGGACAAAGATCTAAGTCGTTTTTTGTGGTAGTCTCAACTAAAATTTTTTTTTTAGAGATTGAACTCGTCTAGATTTGTGAACCTTCCAAATTCTAATTTTTTAAGTTTCTAATGTAAGTTATTTATAAATTGACATTTTATAAATAATTGAAGTGCATTTAAAATTTAAAAATTAGAATGGTTTACAAATTTAGATGCGTTCAATCAACAAAAAAACCTTAGTTGAAAATACTACTAGTTTATCCGAATTTAGCCTTTGATTTCCTATACGCACATGCATGGTGAAACCTGGCTTTAACTAGCCGAGTGATATATACGTACATGCATGGTGAAACCTGGCTTTAACTAGCCGAGTGATATATATGTACATGCATGGTGAAACCTGGCTTTAACTAGCAGAGTGATATATACGTACATGCATGGTGAAACCTGGCTTTAACTAGCCGAGTGATATATATGTACATGCATGGTGAAACCTGGCTTTAACTAGCAGAGTGATATATACGTACATGCATGGTGAAACCTGGCCTTAACTAGCCCAGTGATACATTTCTTTAATAGTTAACAAAACTGATAAGGGGCCTTCTTAGTTTGCACATGGGTCTCATTGCAATCTTTTGTACGTTTTCTAATTTAAAAAAAAAAGCTACGTAATATTTTTATATGAATCTTACTACCAGGGCAAATGAAATTTGATATTTTGTTATAATTTTTCTTTATTTATTGAAACACAGATATAGGTGAAAATTATCTGCAGAAATCGCTGCAAGTGGCCCCATGTTCAGAATTTTTTTAAATTGCAGAATAGTTTCGAACTATAGTGGCAATGTTGTATCTTATCTATATTGAGATTGTACAAACCGAACATACGCGAAGTTTATGTATGCTATTCCCAGTGCTTCCTACTCGGACGCGACGTTGAGGCGTTGGAAAAATTTTTGCTCGCGGGGCTGCAATTTTTGCAACGTGTTTTCCAAATCATAGTCCATTCACGGTTACTTAACACTTTTCTGAAGCCCTGCTAAAGTTCTGCTTCCAGGATACTCCCCCGCCTCGTGCAAACTTAAGATTAACGTAATATAGAAAATTACACCGAAGGGCAACGCACCGAAATCGTACGCACTCAATTATAATATTTTCAGTCGGCGCTACCAACACACTTTTTTCCTCACTGTTTGTGTTCATATTTATCACAGATGTGTGATATTATAGTTTATAAATAAAATACAGACGAAACTTCGATTTAACGAAAAATAAGATATTTTTATGTTAACAGAGGTATGAAACTGACACACAGCGTATTTATGAAATAACTAAATACGTGGGGGGGGGGGGTTGATTTTTCTCAAATGTTTGATTCAAAAAGTGTTAAGAAACCGCGAATAGACTATAAAGTAGTTTTTTCTGCTATCAGCGACAATGTTACGTTTAATTGCGTGGTCATGTCTCCTTTTATGGTGTCCCATACATTTAAACTGTCGAGTGATATCGACCTCCCTGAGTGATTGTCGGGACAGATTTTACTATTGGAATTCCAACCGAAGGCAGAAGGTATACGGGTAGAGTTACAATTACGCGGTTTCCAGTTAAAACAAGCAGGCGCTAGAGAGGAAGACGCAACTATCGATGCCTCTGGGTTATTACAAATGTTTACCAACACTTTTATTAGTAGACGTTAAGATGTGGAGCTACTTTCCACCAACGTTACCAACTTTACTGGGCGCATGTCGCTCAGGGCGCCCGTTAAAATATATGCAAGCAGGGGCAATGATTTTTTCCCAAGGTTGATTTCAAAAGTGTGTTCTTGATCTTGAACAGCCTTTAATAATAGGGCGGTGTATGGCACGTGGTAGTCCCTTGTTTTGAACAGGCATCCGCCGGTGTGCTTCTTTTTGCTGTGGCACTGGTTTCAAAGTACGGCGTGTACGCTATTTAGCACAGATGATGATTGATGTCCATAGCATTTTGGTTCGCGTACGGAAGGTAGACTTAGATTCCGACTGTAGACCTAGTTAATTGTGTTCGCTGGGAAGGGAGGAGAATTTTTCTTTTGAAAATGGTAATTTGAGGTGTCCAGGTAATTTTCTGCAACTACACGCAACATGTAAAATAAATGCAAGTGTAAGGCTGCGCGTTATCGCAAAGAATTAACTGAATTACGAAATTACCATCCCGTAATTTTTAAACGTAGTTTTGACGGTTTTTATGTTAAATTACATTAAGTCCTGCAGTGTGAAAGGAACAAAAAGAGTAAGTGCGTCTCACTTTTAGATTGCAATGAGTCGCTAATCAAACAATAATATATTTTACACCGCCATTTGATGTAACATTTATTTGTTTCGTATTTTTCACGTACTTTTTCTTTCGGCACAGGGTAACTTTTTGGCCGTTGATATAGGTTATTTGCTAACAGAACGTGCTATCTACTCTAGTGCAATCCGTAATTGAGACGCGCAGTAGTCTAAGAACTATAGCTTGGGCATAAGTTGCATTCATACATAAAAGTAAGAATTTTCAGTAGTTCGAACGTGACTGCTCGTTGACAGTTATGTAGTGTTTTTTCTATAATTTTTAGCATTTGACTTATTAGCGCATGTAAATGTACTTTTTATTTGCGTGTGTGTGTATACACACACAAGTTTCATACATTTTTACGTCTGAAGTTTTTCATTATGTGCGGTAGTTGGACTAACACCACAGATTAGCTTGGTTGTAAGAGTGGCTTTCGTCTGAAGGTGCATGAAGTTTATTGCTTCTTTGTTAAATTACGTGGAAGCATTCTCATCTACAGGCCGTAAACGATAAGGTGAGTACTTCGAAAGCCGTCTAATTTTGAATAGTAGTAAATAAATAAATAAATTAACTTCCGAGTGCGGTGGAATATACACACTGTTTATTACTTACATGTCAATATTTAAAAAGTTCGTTTAAGGATTAAAAAATGCTTAAAATAAAAAGTAACTACGGCTTCAAAAGTGCTCACTTTACCGTGAACAGTCCGGCGCTTAACACGTCCCTCTTAAATACAGCGCCGACCAAAATCTCTCCGCGCCACTTTTATACTGAAATACCCAAAAAACGCCGATATACAAAGGGATTACAATTCGTCTTGGTTTAACATGTGTTGTGTTGAACTGTGTAACATAACGCTCAGAAGGCACTGTATCTTGTACCTTAATACAGAAGTCTTAGGAGTGTATGCAGTGTGAGGTCACGTCGCTGTTTGCTTGCATGCCCGGAGTACACGCACGTACGAACGCCTAGACGCCGCTAAGTCACGCCCGCTGGCGGAGTGAACGGTACCACGTTGAGTCTAACCGGTATGCCCACAGCGCCTCGGGCAAGTAGACCGTGCCCTAATGCCGGGATCACATAGTCCCGATCAACACAGAACGACAAGGCCAAAAACGCACCCACGACACATTTTAATGTGACTGCTAGTATTTGCAGCACGACCGACACGACGCTCATCGTTTAACTTAACTATTTAGAAGGCGCTGATCAGCTACGTTAGTTTCAAAGGCGGTGAACAAGAGGGAAATTTGTATCGCTAATGTATGCGAAGGTAGAATTATTATTTTGACCAGTTAGATACAACAATTTTCGATTTTTCTTTTAATCTGCGTATCAACCATTGTAGGGAAAACTTGCAATACAATTTTGTTTTGCAATGTTGTACATTCTGTGCGTCGTGCCGCAGGACATTTCTAATCATAAATTGCTGGTCGTGACAGAATCGGCCGGGCTTAAGACGATCTATTTTGTATTTCATTGGCTGTTGGCCGTCGTGCGCGTCGGGGCTAGACGATTGCGGCATAAGACACCAGACGACGGCCAGCGGCTCATTGTACCTTCCATATAACCAGGGCCGTATAAATCTTCATTTATATTAACAAATTACGCCAAACACACAGAGCGGACAGACCGTATGGTTCACTTGTAAGATTTTCTGTTTGCTTACACAGTTTGATACCCTATTTCGTCAGTTATTTTTAACGGGCCTACTTCACCACGATTCGAAAATAAGTAATGGACAACCAACTCTTTGCTGTATTGTTCTTACTATATTAACTCAGCTGCAGTACTAATTTGTATTAAATGACTTTCAGGAATCTTATTTTATACTTCCAAAAATACTTTAAATTTAATGCTACGTATCGGTTTATTTCCAAACTGCACACACATTTTATATTTTTGTAAGTGCTAAGCAAATTTTACGTTTATATTTTCAAAGGGGCCGCGGTGGTTCAGTGGTAAGACACTAGTCTCCCAAGGTAAACTGGGTTCGATTCCCGGTTGGGTCCCTCCCGGATTTTCGCAATGGACGTGCCCTATCTGTAGTTAGAATATCATTTACTGTTTGCTTAGGCGTGTGTGACTTCACCCGGAAACTTAAGTCTATTCCTACCTCGCAGTCCTCACACTCTTCTCTTGATTTTAAGGTAGGTTAGAAAATAAAATTAATATGTATCGGGACAGTGTATGGATCGGCGGAAGGGGCCAGAACGCATGGCTGATAAGAAAATTATTTGGGGATACGGGCATGCAATGTATTAATGTCGACATTCATGCGTGTGAATACGTGTAATTTTAATTGTTTCAGAACGAAACGTAATGCCGTCAGGCAAGCTAAGGTGGGTTTCGACCCCAATCAGCCCGTCCCTCACAACCCTTGATATATCAACTTGTATTTATTTTACTAGCGCACTTGCACGCAACATGAAAAGGGGACGACACTCTTTATTCTTTACAAAACAAATCCGAGATTACACCCTTACTGTTTCTGAAGTCTTTAGTACAGGAAAAAAAAAAAAAACTGTTCAGTGGTCGTGTTAAGTAATGGGGTAATTGTTACACACGTGAATAACCACATGCACAAACATAAAACGCACAGCCCGAGGAAACAGTGATTTTAATTAACATGGGTCCTGCCGGCACACAGTTCGAGATCCCCGCCTTTTACGCTACTCTGGAAACAAGTCGGCGTCTATAGGCTGTTCACGATAGTGAGCACTTTTTAAGGCCCTCCCAACTGGCATTAACCACTAATGTTTTATTGCAGCCTCAGTCATTAACTTTTAGAGTGGGGAAAGTATACGCCGTATTTATTAGTCACGGGGCAATGCTGATATTAAAAAATGGCCTAAATATAAAAACTGGTCTAAAAGAAAAATTTGGAAGAGCCTTAAAAAGTGCTCACTTTACCGTGAACGGCCTTTGTGTGATGGTCTGCTTTGGACATTTTTCCGAATTTCTACAGTGCAGATAAAAGCTATTTGCTGTGCAGCGTCCCGAATATAGGGCACTGGGACTGTAAGAGTTGACGTAAAAATTTCTGCTTCTCCAGAACAAGAATGTAGTGAAGGAAATTTAACTTCACGGTCGTTAAATTTCTGTAGCTTCAATCCATTCGTGGCCACATCCAAATTTTCTTAACACTTGCTAAAGTTAAACTTTCAGAATTTCCCTACGCCTCGTGCAAACAAAGCTCAACAAGTATATACAATTACATCGTGAGTACTGCTTCTTACTGGACATGCCAACACGCCTGTTTTCTCTTATATATGCTCATATTAATAATAAGTTAAATATAACTTATACATATAAAATAAGATACTCTTTTTATTAACAGAAGTACAAAACTCTGATGACGTATATAAAAACAATCTTGGACGTTATACATGAGGTGATGTTTTATAAGTTTTATTCAGAAAGAGTGAGGGTACACTGAATAGGCTTCATTTAATTAGAAACACGTTATCATTGAACGTTTTTCTCAAGCTTCCTCCACACCGTAACATTTATTTTTTTCGGTGAAAGTTAGGATGGACGACGACGGGAGATAGCGAGACGACGGCGGGCGAGGTGTTCGTGGCGTGAATGGACGAGAGCGCGTGAAACCCGACGAGTGAAGCCTGCTGTGCGTGAGGGCGCTCTTAGAACTCTAAAACATCGCGGACTTGTGAAATCTGAGCTAAACTGAGGTGGGATTGTTCTATGAACATGCGATCCGGACTGGAACTGTCAAATATGGCAATATAATTTATAAAATGTTTTGATACGTTGTTATTTAGGACTGATTTTTAAAATGAAATTACATTAATTTCTTTGTGGTAACTGCAAGTTGTATGGATTGCAGTCATTAGTTTTAAACAGCAAGTATCATCAATTTACTGTGAGCATTTGGGCCAAGAGAGTTTTGTATATAGTTTATTTAATTCAGCCCTCCATCACTTAACGAACCTGGTTCAGCAAACTGACTTTTTATTTTAACCATAGACGTTAATTTCAGTGTGTGGATGGTATACACAGCGTTTATTACTGACATGGCGATATTTATTTAAATGGCTGAAAGGAAAAAGTGGCTAGGGCCTCAAGTGCTCACTTTACTGTGAACTTCGGGAACAGCCTATACTCTGTAGTAAAGACGCAAGTGTAATTATGAACCAGATAGTGTGTTGCTTTGGCATGTAGACTTCGTATCAGTGGCGCAGTATGCGTACATAGTTTGTCGCGTTGCAAGTTGCAGCGCCTCTCCTATCTGCTGTTATCGCGCCTACACCCGCGATAGCGATATGGCTCGTTTGCTGGCTGGCGGGGAAGAAATCACAGGAACCGCCCCTTCCTCTTAGTGCCACTTATCACCGCCCGGCGATAGTCCTCCAGCGCCTGGTGACCAGCTGTAACAGCTGTGTCATGCAGACGTTATACAATCCCCTGGGGCCACGGTGGCTGAGCGGTTAGCCTGCTCGTCTCCCAAGGCGTTCCGGGTTCAATCCTCGGGCGGGTCACTTCGGATTTTCGCTTGTGGGAATCGTGCCGGACGATGCCGTTGGTCGGCTGGTTTTCTCGGGGCTCACCCGTTTCCCCTCGTCCTTTCATTCCGGCGCTGCTCCATTCTCACTTAAATTACCCTCATCGGCTCAATACCTTGATGTTAAGAGCCGTCCAAATCTCTTCACTCACGTTATAATCTCTGCTAACAAGTGACGTAGACACTGGGACATGTTTAAGAGCAGTACGTGGGTTAAGGGAGCCTGTTTCTACAGGCTATTCACGGTAAAGTGAGCACTTTCGATAGCACTCTCATTTGCAATAATAGTCAATAAATATACTTTATTCTAGCCGTAGACTTTAACTTCAGAGAGCGGTTCAATACACACTACGTTTATTATTTACATGGTAATAGTTGTTTAACAAGGTGGTTAAAAGATATAAAATGGCTGAAAGGAAAAAGTAACTAGGGCTTCCAAAATTGTCACTTTACTGTGAACAGCATATAACTAATCTTAAACTTTGGAATGGTACTTTCAAGATAACATGCTTGTCATGAATATTCTGGAGCCTTCAAACGCCGCTAAAATATTCTTTTAGACTAATTTAACTTAAAACATACATCTATACGTCGGATATGAAGCGAAACTGCGATGAGCCTGTCTTGATCTTTGATGCAGACTTATCAATAAAATGTCACCGCTTAGTACTATAGGTTATAGGTGCACGCAGCATTACGAGAATACTGCACGCCATTTGAAACTTTCGTATAGTGGCGGTGGGGCACTTAATATGCTTGGCAATGTCGCCCTTGCCTCTCCCGCTTTTGTAAACCTCCATCGCAAATAATTCTATAACTGCCTGGGTGTCGCCAAATTTGTAAGGGATGGATACTCATCTTATTCCCGGATGTATTTGCATTAGTTTAAAAAAATTCTACTTATTACATTACAGAATTAAGTGCAAAGGAAATTATCACAATAAGCCATTATAGGCTGTTCACGGATTAAATGAGCACTTTTGAAAGCCCTACTTAAGATCTACTTGTATGCACGTTGCGTATTTTTCTGCCTTATGTAAAATTAGCATTACCACGGACCTCATCTCTTTATTCATGCTTCGGTCAAGTGAAACTGTAGTTATTAGAAAATCTACTAGTTTTTACACTTAAATACATCTAAGAAACAAAACAAAAGAAACATAAGAAATTATTCTCAAATTGTTACGTAGCACTTTTTATTTGACGTTAAGATACGGAACTACTTTCCATCCATAGTTAAAATTTTACTGGGTGCATGCAGGCATGGCCAGTGACTTTTCTAAGGTTGATTTCAAAAGTGCTCACTTTATCGTGAACAGCCTTTATCGACAACACCTCACATTAGTCATGTAAATAATTAAATCAGATCAATTAACAAAAATTGTCAAGTTATATCAAATTGCACACTTATGAATTTCAACGTTTGCTCCGTAGATGTGGATCACACATAAGGACTTGTCAGAGGACACTTGATTACTACCAGCAGTAGCTTCTGTCGCAGACCTCGGTCTCCGCCGTAGCTCTTACTCACCACACTGTTATAAAAAAATTTCCTTCATTTTGCGGAAAAGTGCTGGTAAAGACTTATCCAGAAATGCCCGTAAACTCTCCGTAAAGTTACGGACACATTGATTTTCAGAAACTGACATTCCGTAAATTTCACGGAACCTCTCCGTTAATTTTACAGTTAGTTTTCGGTATTTTCCTTATAAAATAAAAAGAGATGATGAAGATGTCTTTAATTTTCGTTATGTTGGTTTTCTACTGCGAATAAAAAATGTTTAAAAAATTAAAATATTTTGTACTTAGCGAGGTTTGAATCCGAGACAAAAAATTACTAGACCACAACTCTAACCATTCACCTAAAACTCTCACTTGAAAATTGTGATATAAATTTTATTTTTACATTCAAAAGATAAAAACACAAATTCAGTTTCCGTTAAATTCTGTATATTTTTAGTATTGCCAATTGTTACACACACTCCGTTTTTACTCATTTCGGATTGCCTTTCCGTATATACACTGTACATTTCCGTAAAACATTCATTAAATATACGGAAATTTTTAACAGTGCAGGATCACTCGACAAATACTGCAGTTAACACACCCACCAGAAACGTCTTCGCCGGCGTAAAGAAGTGTACTTACATCTGCGATGATCCTTTATAAATTAACAATTACATACGTCCACAAAATACCTTATTTATATTCGGTACGTTTCTCAATCGTGAAGGCAGCCCCAGACAATCTCAAAGATGTTATAAATCACAAGTTATGAGCCGAGTCAAGCAGTCACATGTCAATAAAGCACATTTCTCCCTCTCTGCAGTATAAAAGTTACTTTGTGTGCTCGTCTCCTTCGTTGGCATGACAACAGAGATGCTGGCAGGCAGCAGTTGCCGAAGAGAATGGGGCAACCGACCGCCGTATCGCGAAAATACACCCACTAGAAGGTATTTCATTTAACTTGGCCCGCGTCCAGAAGCATGGCGGGCGTCAGTCATTACATGTCTTTTCAAGGTATTGCAGAGGCGTGCATTCCGTCCGTCCATCAACGGTGGTTGTCATTTTATGGTGTAATAACTTTATGTACTTCCCTGGACTACTTAGAGTAGTCCAGTAGTGTACAAGAGTGATCGTACTTAAAAATATTCTTGAAGACGTCATTGTTTTGACCTTCTGTAGCACAAACTCAAAACCTGCAATATTATATTGCCATTTTTAATAAGACCAAACATGAATGGACGAACTCCTATATTATGAAATGCCGCGAGCTGGTAGATATGACTTAAGAAGCAATAAATAAGGTAACACAGGCCGCAATGAATAAATAAGCATCGCAACTCCGCTGATGGCTGATAGGCGGGGACTGGAGCCATATATCGTTTAATAGTTAACGAAAAGCTTCAGATTTTCTCAATCGCATTTTCCATTAGTTAAGCCTGACCGTTACAGTGGCGTCTATGTGATGAAGTGCTATGTTAGTACAGGTGATTTACTGAGCTACCTGCTTTAGATCGTGATATGATTTGGTGCTTATGTTGGTCTTATTGTGAACAATTGGAAGTGATGCCCATGCCAGCTCTTGGTGTAAGAACTAGGCTAACGGCAGCCTGTGTTTATAATTTAAAACATAACTCATCTATAGTCCATTCCCGATTGGAAGCGGCTTATGAAAATCAACCTTTGAAAAAACACTCCAGGCATAACATGTCAATCTGTTTTTTTTTCAAAAACATGTATTCCACAAATATATACCACTGTGGTTAACTTTAGAGTACTGTATTATTGAATGAATGAAACTTTACCTTAATATCTTCTATAACTTCTAGTATTTATTTCTTTTTGATTGTGAATTAACACCAGCGAGAGCAGCGACATCTTGGCAATGGCCGGTAAGAAATAGTTCAGTTAATTTAATTTTAACCTAGTTTTTTGGTATACTATTTGTAAATTAAACGGTGGCTATTGAAATATTTAGGTAGCCCCGATTGCAACATCTCATTTTTACAGTTTAAAATAACAGCGGAAAATATCGTGAGTAGACCGTAATGGTAAGGTGTTGTTTTATCGAGCGAAAGCAATTTTGAAGCATCTGTCTGCTGAGCGAGGTTTGTCGCACTCTCTCTTTCACACTCGGGAAGTTTATCTTCGATAGAACGCTAATATTGTACACGTTTTCAACTGTAGCATATTTCATACTTTTACAGCAAAATTATTTTTGAATTTGTAATTTACAACTGAAAAGACATTTTAATGTTTAAATACTTATTTTAATATATTTAGATATGATGGCAGGGCAGAAACAAGATTAAGTTGGCAGACGTGGCGAGCCATTACATGGCGTGTTGCTGTTTTACCAAACGAAGCATGAATTATACTTATTCCTATAAATACTTCAAATTACAGCATCACGTTTATAGACGTTGTGTTTTTTAAACCTACCTAGGCAAGTTACGATGTTGTGATAAATCTGTGTTTCCACGGCAGTAATAAATATACTGTTACGGTGTGTTTCGTTAACTGCTGCGTGTGAAGTATCGTGGTGTGGCTGTTTGGTGATAGTTACCCTGAAATCTGTGTGTGCGCGATTTCAAATATTTTATGTGAACTATTTATACGTTGTAAATGTGAACTGGTTTTATGACGAAGTTATTTATTTACACACACGTATGCTTTTTATCATAACGTTGTACCTTTGCCCTGGGAGTTTGAAACACAGTCGTGTAGCGTGATTTACCACCAATCCCAACAAAATAAACAAGCCCAGTCCCAATAAATTTCAATAAACCTAATACACAGTAAGTATTAATACTTATAAATACGAGTGGAATAAAAGTTACGGGCTTATTTGAGTGCATGTTCACCGCTATATTTTAAGTTTCTATAACAAAAAATGAGCGACACGAGTTGCGTGCTTCATTTTAATGTCCCTTTTTCGTTGGACTGATTACTCCTTTGTTATTCCAACTGAGGCCGTCCTTTTAAAGAAATAACCCAACACATATCAATAACAAAAAGTTAAATACTACAGTTCATTACCCCACAGTTGCAACAGTGTTACACTCACGACAAATATTAACGTGCATTACGTGTAATGTCGTGGAAAACAAATACGTTAATGTAACGTAACCATAAGAACTATCGTTAATTCAGGCATTTTTAAAACGTCATAAAGCTGCCCTAAATAATGCTATAGGCCTAAACTGTGAATATTCGTACGAAATGGTTTTTGAAATAGACCTAAGACGGGATTCTTTGAAAAGCTGTAAACAGTAAACACATTTGACAGGTATAAAAGTAGAAGTCGCATTTCAGTGTTTATTTTTAGGTATAGCGAAAGTATACGAACACATGTACACACACAATGGCATGTAAATATAGATTTTGACAGATGCTACATGGCACTCACATGGCAATGTTTGTTTACATTTGGCGGAAGGATATGAAACGGACCTGCAAGTAGATATTTAGCAGGGCTCCGATAAAGTTGCTTCCAATGGGGACTGGACTATAGTGTGATACGAGATAGTTGATTTGTGTTATTAGATAATGTAAGGTATGAATTTCTGAACAGCCTGCACAATGAGAGATGCTGGTACATGTCTAATGAAGCGTTCCACGCCATTACGTGGCCAGGGGGACCAGCTTGTTGACCGCAGTTGCAGAGCAGTTTCTGTGACCATTACCCAGTGAGATCTATACAAATGTTACAAAGTAATTACTTTCTGAGAAATTTCTTTGGGCGTCTTAACTCTACGTCACCGACTGATAAAATTTTGCTGGAAAGAAAAATCAGAATGGGGAGTTCTGGCATTTGTGCAACTCCCCATCTGAAGCGCCATTAGATTCCCAATGATTTCAGCAGACGAATTGCAGGGAAACTTGATATTTGACGAACGATTTTTTTTTTGTTGAAGTTCTCCCCTCGCGTTCTCGAAATGGGCTATGAGAGATCCAGAGCTCGGCGAACACAGACGGCCCGGAACCAATTTCGTTTACAACTGAGTTATGAGCTGACAGATTGAAGAGTTTGCGTAGGGGCTGGCGTACAGCGTCTGTGCCTGGGAATTGATGGCAGAGGCGCGGTACAGTTCCAGTAATCACCGCGAAATGAAAAAGTTGCTTATTGCTAAACTGCTGTAAATAGATCCCCCCCCCCCCATATTAGAAAGTTCGTTACCGGTCCTGTTTAATATTTAACATTTGCGTACCTAACCTTATAAGTAGGCTGCAGGCTATAAAGTGCTTTGAAAGTTCACAATCGAAATGAACACACAGAAATTACGATTTATTAAAAAGTTGACTTTATATAAAATTCCCGTAATTTTTTTTTAACTCGTTAAGAGTTTCTGGACCCAAAAAATTTAACAAATCTTAAATGATTGGTTAAGACGAAACAAGCTACGCAAAAACTATGAACTTTGTCATTACATGCAAAAAAAATGAAATACAAATATGGCTGTAGGCTGTCGGAAAAGGAATGTTTAGGAAAAGTGCCGCCTTAAACATAGTTACTGTTAAGTCTCCTTCAAAATGATCTTCGAAATACTCGTCTGGTAAGCCACTGCATGTGAAAATGTTGCTCTTAGTGGTAAACGTGGTCTGCATTGGCAGTTACGGGTATTCCAGTATTAATTTTAAGAACAACAATCAGAAACTGAGAACTGCGCTAACATGCCATGTCTGCCAATGGAAACGAGGTACCCGTCAATTTCATACCCTAGTTAGTCTAGATTTGTCTGGCGACTAGCGACAGAAAAAGTAATCAGCTACTTCCACACGAGACACAGACATCGCCAGTCAGAAAGGCATATGTGAATAAATGAAAAACCGACGTGAAATTAATAAAGGTCGAAAGTAATTTCAAGTTTGTAGCATAAAAAACCCGGGAGTTCGCTTTTAAAAGTTGACGAAATATGGGCGTGTTCGTAAGAACTCGTTGATTGTAACAGTTCACGTGTTTGTAGAAGTCAGATGTAAACCTTTATGATGAGATTGTAATGGTGCATTCTTATCTGAATGTTTCCTGCCGCTGAACCCACAAATTTGTCCCGGCCTGAACGTTTTGCTGGGAGCATGTGTTGCAGTATGCTTTGCGGATGGACCTGTTCACATTTCTTCCCCGCTGTATAAACGAATTGAAAAACGCGACTCAGAATCATGTTTGCGCGAGAAGTTCTTTGCAAGTTTGGTGTCTCACAGGCTAAATGACCCGGCGGCTCTTTCCGTATCGATTCTTTGGTTGCGCGAGGCTCTGGAAACGGGCTTTTACACTGTTACATGTGAGGATACCTGCGGGGCGTATCCGAGCTCGTAAGGGACGGAGGTCTGAACAGAATTAAATAAATAAAATAAACAATTTATTTTCTAATTTATTCACTCTTATCACCTAAAACATTAATTAGCTGTACCTACTTTTACTCTTTCTATTTAAGAGTGAGGGCCATATTTAATGTCTATTAACGTCTATAATGCCTCTCCTTATTAGTCAATTAACCCATACCCATTATAAGCAATTATAATGTCTTCCACACTCGCATTTAGTCCAATAGTCCAGACTGCCAGCCGCGTCCTTCAAAACATCGACACACGTAACACTACCTATAGTCCATTCACGGTTACTCAAATTTTTCTGAAGCCATGCCAAATATTTATTTCCTGGATATTCCTCCGCTTCATGCAAACAAAGCTTAGTTTAGAAAATTACACAAAGGGCAATGCACCGCATTCGTGCGCGCTCATTGTAATATTTTGCATGCGGACAGTTTATTAAAAGGCATCACCTACAAGCCTATTCTCTCCCTTTTAGTACTCATATCAGAAATGAGATTTAATTTACAGATAAAATGTACGTGAAAGTTCAATTTAACCTAAAATAAGGTATTTTTATGCTGAAACAACTAAATCACACTTTTAGTACATAGCGTATTTAGGAAAAAGCCGAACAAGACGTACGTAGGGTTGTTTCAAAGGTTTGATTCACATAGTGTGAAGAAACTGCGAGTAGACCAGAACTGGATGAAAGCCATTTGGACGGGCTGCTGTCAGGCGGTTAGGTTAGCTAACGGCTGTTAACGGTCAAATGAGCGCTTTTGAAAGCCCTGCTTAAGATCTACTTGTATACACATTGCGTATTCTTCTGCCTTGTGTAAAATTAACATTGCCATGGGCCTCGTCACTTTATTCATGCGTCGGTGAAGTGCAACTGTGAAATTATTACAATATTAAATTTTTTCAAATCTGCTCATTTTTACACTTCGATGCTTTAAAAGAAACAGAAAGTGAAAGAAATAATTTATCACATATGGTTACCTGACACTTTTTATTCGACGTTAAGATATGGAAGTACTTTCTATTCACAGTTACCAACTTACTGGGCGCATGTCCCTCAGTGCGCCCGTCAAAATATATGCAGGTAGGGATAGTGACTTTTTCTAACGTGGGTTTCAAAAGGACTCACTATATCGTGAACAGCCTTTACGAAACGCTGATTGGCCAACGGTGTTCCGACGTGTTGGTCAGTGACGTTGTTTTGCCACCGTTTGCGGCTGGAGCTCACAGAACAAGCGGCTAATCTACCTCTACTCAAGTGTAGGCTATTCATGGTAAAGTGAGCGCTTTTGAGGCGTTAGCTACTTTTTTCTGTCAGTCATTTTTTATTCTTTAACCATTTTTTCAAACAGTCATGTAAGTAATAAACAGTGTATATATTCCACCGCGCTCGGAAGTTAACGTCTAAGGCTAAAATAAAATCTATTTATTGACCATTACAAATGAAATGCTTTCAAAGCCCTGTTTTTAATGTTCGCCGAAGCCCATTATAACTGGTCACACAAATAGGCCTAATTGTTCTTGATGGTTAATTGTTAATATTCCCTCACTCGAGCTTATCGTCTCGCATTTTTTACGCAGATGTTAAGTCAGGTAAGTATTTTCTTGAATGGAAATATGTCACTGCTTTAGTTGTACGGCAGATAATTAAGTTGCATTTGGATAAGTTCTCACGCAAGAAAGTTGAAGTTCCCCAATTCGCTACGCGTCTGTAGGCTAGACGCGGTTTTTTTTCACACTTTTTCAATCAAACCTGTTAATAAATTTACCAGTGTATGACACATTCGGTTGTTTCCTAAATGTTTTGTATCAGAAACGTTTTATACTTCTGTTAACCTGAAAGTGCCTTTTTTTTTTTTTTGGTTGAATTGAACTCTTACGTAATCGGAAAATATTTAATTTGTAGTTTATATAAATAAAAACAGATGAAAAAAAAAGTGTTTGCATGAAAACCACTCCTGGCTACGTATTACAAACTATTGTTCCACTGAGTACTCACAAACGCGGTGTTTTTTCTCTTTGGTGTAATTATCTAGACTTAATTAAGCTATGTTTATACGAAGGATGCAGTGGCGATAGTTGTTGCTGTTGTCTTTCCCCCTCCCCCCCCCTTCCAAATTGATGCACGGCCTTCAAACCAGCGCGTGGGGCCCCAAGTTGCGTTAGGCGTGGTCACGTGGGCAGTTTCGCTGGGTGAATTCGTTATAAAGGTTGTGTGTACCGCACCCAGCCCAGAATACCTTACTGCATTGCAGTGCAACTTTCCTCGCCGGCGTGCTGGCATCTCATTCTTACCTCAAGCCCGTTACTGGAGTTACGACCAAAGGAGTGCTGAAGTTCATGTATGTACTGTACTGCAAAGTGAATAATGGTGCTCCCTAACAAAATCGCTCGCATCTCGTGACAATGTGGGGTGGATACTAATTTCTCCGCAGGAGAATCTGGACTAGTTGCAAAAGCAGCTGCAGCGTCAACTATACTAGGCTTTACTAACCTAAAGGCTGTTCATTATAGTGAGCACTTCTGAAATGAACCTTAGAAAACAGTAACTGCCTCTGCCTGCATATATTTTAATAGGCGCATTGAGTGGCATTCTCCCAGTAAAGTTGGTAACAATGGAGAAGTAGTTCCATATCTCAACACTGAATAAGAAGTTAGGTGACCATTTGCGATAACTCAAATTATTTATTTCGCCCTCTGTTATTTTAATGCTTCAAAGTGTAAAAATGAGCAGATATATAAAATACACTATCGACCAAAAAGTAATTGGGCACCTCTCCACAATGTTTGCTTGGTTGTTGTCACCCCGGTAGAATCTCGTAGGGCCACCTCTTGCGGCTATAATAGCAGCCACCCTGTCTGGCATGCTCTCTACGAGTGTTTGCAGGACATCCATGGGGATTCGTCGCCATTCCTCTGGCAATCATTCCATGAGCTGAGCAATGTATTTTGGCCGCGCCTGACGAGCCCTCACCCGGTGATCCAATTCGTCCCAAAGATGTTCTATATGGTTTAGGTCGGCTCTGGGCGGGCCAGTCCAATCGGCGAATATTGTTGTCGGCGTACCACTGCAAAGTAGCCCTTGAAACCTGGCATTGTCACCCTAGAAGTAACACGGGTCCATTCCTTAAAAATGCCATAATGTTGGGAGCATTTCATTATCCAGAATGTTACAATAGGCCTCTGTGTTCATGATACCACGGACAAACACCAGCGGTCCTGCGCCGAAGACCGTGAAACAGCCCCACACCATCACTCCAACCACCACCGAATTTCCTAGTTGGCACTATACACTCCGGCAAAAGCCGTTCCCCGGGTAGACGCCACACCCATGCACGTCCATCTGACCGGAATAATGTAAACCTCGACTCATCACTCCACAGAACCGATTTCCACTGTTCGTGTCCAGTTGTGACGGTCCAAACACCACCTGAGTCGCAGAGCTTTATTGCTTGTGATATGGGGCTTATTTGCAGCTGTTCTTCCGAAATATTCAAGTCGGTGGGCCTCTACGCAATGTTCCAATGGAAATCGATACTCCTGTTGCTGCATGAAACTCCTGTCAGATGGTAGCCATGGGTTATGCCCAATTTTGATAATTTCACGTTTCAGTGTTCTGCGATTTCTGTCGGTCAAGGTTGAAGGTCGCCCAGAATGTGCGGCATTGGCACAATGCCCATCGACCTTCCACTTACGCAGGACGAATCAGATCGTTTATATGGGTATGTTTACCTTCCGTGCAATCGCCCGACTAGACAGCCCACTGAGATGGCAGCCCACAATCACATTCTTATCGAAGTCCGATAGCTCTGTACCTTGTGCCATCTCCTTGTCAACTGGTTTTTTGTCGATAGTGTATTTACTTTCCTAATAATTTCGCAGTTTTAACTTGACCGGCGAATGAATAAAGTGGTGAGGCCCATGACAATGCTAATTTTACACAAGGTGGAAGAATACAAAACGTGCATAAAAGTAGATCATAATCAGGGCTTTCGAAAGTGCTTATTTCACAGTGAACTATCTATAACTAGGCTACACTATACTAACCTGCGGTGACTGCAGATAGAGCGTGTTTATAAATTGGCATGCTAATGTGATTTCCGGTTGGGGACAGGAGGAATTTCAAGGCGATTATTGAGACACCTATCGTGGGCCTGTTAGATTGAAGAATAACGATAGTTAGTTGATCAACGATATTGTAGTGTGTGAATGATGTTGCGCCGTACACTGCTAGTGAATTAGGTATTCGGCCTCTTCAGTTGCATTTTTTTTAGTCAAGTGGTTGTGTTCTGCGAGAGCCACAGATTGTAAGGCCACGAGACACCAATATTTTTGATAGGCCTACTGCTTTGTCTTTAGCTCGATCGAAGAACCTCGACGCTTACTAAACTTAGTGAATGCTCCAACACACATTCTTATACTGTGATTTTCTTGCACTTACCAATGTATGGTATTTCATTGTTGTTGTTGCAATATGACATAGTATTTTCCGTTTTTCAATCGCAGAAAGTCTACTTGGCTTGTGTAAAATGTTCGGAGTGTCAGCAATTCTGATGCAAGAAGAAAGGATATTTAAATTTTACGTCTCGTCTTAATGTTAATTTATGCTGTAGTGGCTCGATTTTTCACACATTATTCACGCGCACCAGGAATTATCTTGATATATAAATCCTGATACAATATTGAATAATTATTGGTCTATCTTACATAATTTCTTGATTTGAGGTGGTTCATAATATTTGCCTTAAGTTATTTTGTCCTTTATAATTAATTTATTTATTACTGTTTCTATTGTGTAACACATATTTATGTAATGTTGCCGAGATGTTGGAAGTTATGCGCTGGTTGCCAAGGGCCACGAAGCGCTGTAAATTTATCGAAGTAGCCGGCCCGTGATTGGTCGCCAACTTAAGCGTCACTTTAAGATTTAACAAGGATTTTGACGCCATGCTGTCTTTTACAATTAGGCGGGTCGTGACGTGTGTCACTGGCTCGGTAGGAATTTTGATTTAAGTATAGGGACAATACCTCTAGTGCAGTTTATGATAGCAGACTGCCGAGAAGAGAACTCGGGACCGCTTGAAGAAGATTCTGTTCGGGAAGCATACACGAGATCTAGATTAAGTATAGTTCGCCTCCCGCAGTCCATCGTGTACTTTGGACTGTAAAAAGTTAGGCCTGTGAGCCAAATTAGGGAAGGCTTCAAGATATCTCGAGAGTCCCACAGTGCAGAGGTTCTACTTCCTATTACATTCGAGAATTAAGTGTGTAAACGAGTCTCGGTTACATCGAGGGAATATTTCAGTAAAATGGGTAACGATTATTTTTGCTTAACCTACTGGCTACGCCCCCTTGGACAGACGCCAAGTTAATTGTTTAGCAATATGACCTATTATCCCTGATGATTTTGAGTTCATGCTCCTATTCAGATTTGTTGTGAGCATTAATAAATATGATGCAATATTCATCTTAAAATTACATTTAATTCTAAAGGTGTCAATCACAGTACTGACCTACTTCCGTTATGGCCTTTTTCATGCACCTTAAACTCTTTAATAAAATATATTATAATTGCTAATTATTTGAAATCTAAAATAATGGCAAACTAGTACAACGTTAAGAGTTTTTGGGTTCAGTGAGGGTCTTATACTAGTAGTGTAGAAATGCCGTTTCGAGCGCAACCGCAAAAAAAGTGACTCAAAAAACTGCGTTTGGATGCATCTGCAAATATACGCGTAAAAAGTTGCGTTTGGGTGCAGTTGCAAAAACAAGTGGCTCAAAAAATTTGAACATGTAAAAAATAAAATATTGTATATAATATATGGACGCAAATAAAAATAAACTGATTTCTAATATGATGACCATGGCATTGAAAAAGGCTAACACAACTGGTAATGTTTGGAAAAAATTTAAATTTCAGAGAGATGTTTTTGCGAAAAGAAGAGAAATCGAGGGAAGTATGCAAAGTGTGAAACTTGTAATCACTTTTACAAACCATCTCTCATAAGAAGTCATCTTAAAAGTAGATCGCACAAAGGTCTTGTACCAATACATTATAAATCGCATGAACCAACAAATGCATGGGAAATTTTTAAAATATCGCAACATTTAATATCAAAACAGAAGTTTCCACGAGAGAAACAAGTGAAATGTAACCTTGTAATCACTATTACAAATCGTCTCTCATAAGAAGTACACACCCATATCCAGTGTAGAAGAAATCGAAATAGCATTTCAAAGTGGGATCAAGACTAACGTTGTAAAGAATGTGAATACATACATAGACCCAAATCATTTTCTAAACGATATAAAAGAAACGGTCACAGGACTAATTAATAAACATTTAAAATCACTCAAAGTGAACGTGAAACTCTTCACTGAGCACAAAAGGGGAATTGTGAGTATTGAATATGTAGAAAGCTCCTTTAATAAAAAGAACAAAATGATACTGAAATCGACATCTGGAAAAATATGATGCCAACAGCATTTCGAAAATCATAACTGAGATGGAGGCTTTCAAAGATAAGGAATCTCAGTGGGAACACAAGAGAATATTTAAACTAGAAGTGCGAATAAATAAATATGTACCATTCAAGGGCAGTTCTTATGTTGATCTCCCAGAAAATATCACAGCTAAGCAGGCGGTAATTAATGTTAATAATAATGATCAAAAATGTTTTTTGTGGTCTGTTCTGTCTGCATTGCATCAAGTACTAAGAGAACCCCAAAGAGTGAATAAATACATAGCTTGTGGGCATGAGTTTGATGATGCATTTAAGGGTTTGGAATTTCCAATGAAATTGGATAGCATGCCAACCTTTGAGAAAAGTGGAATTTCTCTTAATGTATATGCATGCGAAGAAGATGGCAGTAAGAAATATATAATCTGTCCATTAACAATAACAAAAAATATGACGGATAAGCACATAAACCTACTCTATATCAGACGAAAAGAACGACCACTACTGTTGGGTAAAAAGTCTTTCGAGACTTGTCGCATCACAAGTAACGAAAAATAGTCACAAAATATTTGTATGTGATGTTTGCAACATTTATACTCTGTAAATAGGCTAAAGGATCACGAACAAGTCTGTCGAGATCATGATGGTGTTAGAGTTGAACTACCATCTAAAGGAAAATGACATATTAAGATTTAAAAACAAAGATCATTCTTTGAGAGTTCCGTTTGTAATATATGCAGATTTTGAATGTTTGTTATCTAAAATCGAAACTTGCCAACCAAACCCCGACAAATGTTACACGAAACCATACCAAAAACATGAGCGTATTAGCTTCTGTTACTATGTAAAATAAGAACATGGATACTATAAACCACTGGTATCTTATGAAGGATCTGATGCATTTACTGCATTTGTTAAAATGCTAATCGAAGAAGTAAAGTCTATTGGTGATATATACACAAATGAAAAGCCAATGCTTCCACTACCTCAGAAAGAACATATTGTTTATGATACAGCTACCCATTGTCATATATGTGGAGTACACAGAACTCTATAACAAATCTGATACATTGATATTGTCCGATATAATGGAAAATTTTTAGAGATGTATGTCTCAAAACCTATAAGCTAAATCCAGCATGGTATTACACAGCCCCAGGGTTAGCGTGGGATGCTATGCTCAAACATACTAAAATAGAACTAGAATTATTAACATATTACGACATGATTTTGATTAGAAAAAGGTGTTTGTGGTGGAATTTTACAATGTTGTAAGCTATATGCTAACGCAAATACAGATATGAATGCTTATGGTAGTTCAATGGAAATCTTTTGTCTTACATATATGGATGGGCTATGAGCCAGCCTATGGTGGGTTTAAGTGGAGAAATACAAATATAGATGTAGCAAAAATACAAGATGATTCTAGAAAAGGTTATGATTTGGAATACCCACATGAACTACACGATCTCCACAAAGATCTGCCATTGGCACTGGAGAATAAAATACCAGAAGGTTAAAAAAATCCCAAACTCTTGCCTACTCTGTATGATAAAGAAAAATATGTATTACACTATGTAAATCTTAAGCAATATCTATCTCTCGGAATTAAGTTGAAATAGATCCATAGAGTTCTGGAGTTCGATCAATCAGATTGGCTCAAGTCCTATATTGATCTAAACACAAATATGTGAACAAAGTCTACAAATGACTTTGAGAAACATTTCTACAAATTAATCAGCAATTCTGTTTTTGGAAAAACGATGAAAAATATTAGAAACAGAGTGAATATACGGTTGTGCACAAATTCTAAGCAAATGGATAAACTTGTGGCTAAATTAAACTTTAAAGATATAACTATATTTACTAGCTCTTTGGTTGCAGTTCATATGATTAAAACAAAACTGTGCGTTAACAAACCCATTTATGTTGGAATGAGTATACTTTATCTCTAGAAAGTTTTAATGTAAGATTTTCACTATAATATAATGAAGGCAAAGTATGGGGAAAACATTGAACTGTGCTACTAAGATACTTATTCGTGCATCTATTATATAAAAATACCAGACTTCTACAGTGGCATGAAAGAAATGGTCAACCATTTTGATACTTCTGACTATAGAAAAGATAACCCATATGGTATACCATTAGTTAACAAAAAGGTTATTGGCAAAATGAAAGATGAATGCAATGGAAAAATAATGGAAGAATTTAATGGATTGAAATCGAAAATGTATGCAATAAATGTGGAAGGTGGTGTACAGAAAAGAGCAAAGGTGTGAAAAAACACTGTAGTCAGAAATGGTGACTACAAAAAGTGTTTGTTTGGTAAAAAAGTGTTGTATGGATCTTATTAAAAGTAAGAAACATGAACTCTATATGATTGAGATGAGAAAAAAAGCATTAAGTCACGAAGATTATAAAAGATTTATTCTTATAGATGGCATTAATACACTACCATGGGGACACTACAAAATTGAAAAAGAGTGATACTATGAAATATTATATAAATGTAAATGTTTTTAATTGATAACCATCTGTAAAAAACTAATAACCATACATGTTTGTGCACACTATTGGACTTCGGTGATTCTTTCACTTTTAACATCATACATTAGGTTTATTTGGCTTACTAGTACCACATTACAAATAGTTGTAGTCGATATTGGTTTATTAAAAACAACAGTAAGTTTTAGATTAGTTCGATCTTTTACAATAGTGGTTTTTCTGTAAGAACAATCAATAACATAAAATAGTCTTCTCCCAATAAATGACCCAGAGTTAAAGTACAGTTCATTATTACGATAAGTGGTATCTAGTTAGTCTTTGAATTTCTGAAATCAGTGTAAGCAATATACATCTTATCGAAAATTTTATTATCAATGTTTAAATTCGAATTCCCTTTGAGTCCAGGAATATTAGTCAAATGAGTATCATTCGAGGTCAACCTGTAGTCCCGATTAAAAACACGCCGTATAAAGTTTATAAATTATTGATAAATATATAATTCTAAATAATTTGCATTTTTTATTAACTATAATTAATAATTTTTTCAATAATTCAGTATCTATTCATTTAATAATACCTACCTACTCGTGTACTTATAAAGTTATTAAGGGAAATACTTTAATTACATTTTAAGTAGAAAATAATTAAGTACATCTATATTGAAATCCGTAAACTTATAGATTCTTTTAAAACGTTAAAAATTATACCTGGGACAACGGACCTCTATTGTATAGTACGAACCTTTCTATTTATATCCAGAAAGGACAGATGTTCAATTGCTTACTCACGACCGGTTTCTTTTTCAAGGAACCACTGTTATTCGTTAGTTTTGAATCGTATCTTGGTAACTACGGACGTACAATTTTAAGAGTGATGGATAATTTGTTTTTTATATGTAAAAAGTCAGATTCGGAAGGTGAATCATTAGTGAATCTAGTGCGTGGTATAAAAACTGAGAACTGCAAGTATCGAACGAAACGACGGTCTTATTGATTATTTAAAAACCGTAACCTCTGTACAAGTGCATGAAAAGTGCCGAACTGTTTACATTAGCAAAAATTGTATATTAGCAGCAAAACGGCGACTAGAACAAGATGAAACTACAGCTTCTCCAACTGTACCGCATAAAAGACTAAGTGAAGTGTTCGATTTCAAGAAGTAGTGTTTATTTTGTGGTGAAATAGCTGACGAAGCCGCAGAGACAAAGAAAAAAGAAAAGTATAGACGCAAGATAAGTGCAGTGAGTACTCTTGAGTTTAAAGACAATGTTATGAAAAAAGCAGAAGAACGTGGTGATACTTTCGGAGAATTGGTGAAAAATCGTATATTTTTTCAATACGATTTAGTTGCTGCTGAAGCTAAATACCATGCTGTTTGTTATACGAATTTCTTCACAATTAAAGTACCATCGTCTCAGCCGAAACTTCAAGATAATCAAGTTTCAGAAGCTATGATAGAGATTTTCAATTACATAGAAAATAATAACGATTCACAATTTACACTAAGAGCTTAAAGATGTCTTGACAGGGTATGTACCAGATGATAAAACTATTATTTCAAGGCTACAACAAAAGTACTTAACCAATATAATAATTACGAAAAAAGTAGGAGCTTTTACGATCATTTCTTTTCGTGATTCACACGCTAATATTTTATCAAAAGCTTGGTACGATAATAAAAACTTAAATCCTCAAGCAGAAAGACTAAGAACTGTAGAAGAGAACACGGAGGAATTTGAAATTTTACAGCGACTGGAAGACGATGATGAAGAAGAAGAAAATTGAAATTAGAACTTGTAGTTCTTATTATTATTCAATTTTTTTTAATTTCAACGTTCATAAATGTATGAAATGGTATTTTCCAATAAAAACATTAATTAAAACTTTAATTCTTTTCTTTTTATTTAGTTAGGAAGTAATTAGTATAAATAAGATTTGAATTAAAAAATAATTAAAGTATTTCCCTTAATAACTTTATAAGTACACGAGTAGGTAAGTAATATTAAATGAATAGATACTGCATTATTGAAAAAAATTATTAATTATAACGTAATAGTTAATAAAAAATGCAAATTATTTAGAATTATATATTTATCAGTAATTTATAAACTTTATACGGCGTGTTTTTAATCGGGACTACAGGTTGACCTCGAATGATACTCTAAATAGTTACACTGCGCGCGCTCTGCCCTCTCTCGAAAATGGTTCAAGATATAAAAAAAAAAAATGTTTAAACAAAAGTTGTAGAGAATTTAATCCTCTGCAATATTTATAATAAATATATATATAGCATAAAACCCATAGGAAACGAGATATTTGCAATAAATGTGTAAAAAAACCGATTTTTTGACCTTTGACCTTGAAATATCTGTGGTCGCGGACACCCTACGATAGGTAGGTTTTGAGACAAGTTTTAGGGTGTCAAAATAAAGGTTTATACAAGTTTATAGCTGACTATCTCTCATTCCGAGGTGAAACCCCTAATATTCCTGGACCATTGCCCCTGCTTGGCGCCGAACATAACCTGCAGCCATTCTCAAGATTCCGTAGCCAGCAGTAAAGCGGATAAAGGACGAAGAAAAGGATAGCTTCTTACTTCTCATTTTACCTGTGTTCTTGAATTTCCATTCGCGACAACATTCCCTTTGGCGCTTGGGGTGCATTTCGTAAGTTCGTTGACTCTTAGACGACCTCTGAATTGGAATTCGTCGTTTTACAGTAGTGGGACCGTGTGCAGGAAAGTCTAATTTAGGAATGTAACTTGAGATTCGCTACCCAGATACATATATTGCCAGGACACTAACTTATCAAATAAGAAATGGTAGTACGCTGTTGACGGTCAAGCACAGTTTGTTTAGAGAACATTACTTGAACCTCAAAGCTTTCCTCTTACATATATATATATATATATATATATATATATATATATATATATATATATGTGTGTGTGTGCGTGTGCAATAGCGGCCGGTATTAAAGAGCACATGTGCACGTGCTCACCCGGTTTCCTGCCAAATATTTTTTCCGTGAAATTTTATGTAATTTTTGGATATTTTGTGGCCCTAGCACAGTTATCAGAGTTCGTTGCATCGATCACGAACGTCTGGTATTTTTAGCGTGTTATCTGCGATGTTGCAACGCTGTGGTGTGCACAGCGGATTTGTGCTCCGATCTTCACTATCTGCGCATGCGCCCGTCGAAGTGACGTTATCCCTTATGGGAGTTTTAACCTTGGACAAGTGCACAACGCTGTCTGTGCTCTGTCCTTCGTATCTGTAACATACGGAGGCGGTTCCTACATTTCCTACTTGGTAGCAGCACTCACTGAGGAAACGAGGTTTCACCACCGCAACTCACCGCTAGATGCCAGTGGTTGAAAGTGCGGCTAGATGCCAGTGGTTGAAAGTGCGGCTAGATGCCAGTGGTTGAAAGTGCGGCATTAACATGAAACAAAATTATCGTAGCAAAAGTAAACAAGCCCTTGTTTGTGCTGAGTGGACGAGGAATTTTCAATATTAATTTGTGTAATTTATCATGTGGAAGTGCAACAATTTTCGATAAATTAGTATGCGTGCGTGTACGTTTTTCTGTTACGTTGGACACTGTACTCTGATCAACACATGCTTTTACTGAGGTATGTTGTATGTTAATTTACTAACCAACCCAGACGGCTTGCCATATTTCTTAGGTTTCAAAAACGGTAACAGGTAGGATGTATTTATTTTATTTTTGTTTAATTTTTGTTCGCTTCATATTCTCAGATTTGTTTTTACAATAAATACTCTTTTACGTGTCGTATGCTGTTCACACATATATTTTTACATATTTGACGAGCTAAAACAATTATGTAGTGAATGTCTCGTGCAATTACTAGCATTTGTTTGTAGTCATTACCTCAGCAGAAATTACACATATGTTTTTCATGTAATTAACATGCACTTTATTTGTTTGTACATATAAACGAACATTGCATAACTTCAAAATAATACTGATTTTTTTATGCAAGCGGTTTAATCTTACTCAGATGTGTAGAGATTCTGAAATGGTTTTCTTTAAGAATTGCATCAACATATGCCTGGAGTTAGACTTTTTGTCTGATTATTTTCTGTCCTATCATTTTCGTTGCTGTCGGTCGAGCTCGAACCTATGACCACGTGGAGACGATTCCCACCTGTGAAATTGTGGAGTGATCCCACCGAAAATTGAACCCTGTTCGTCGTAGTGAGAGGCGAGCTCTCTAGCCGCTACACTATCATGTTGGTGCAAGGAAGGGGGGGGGGGGGGGAGGAGAGAGTGTGTGTGTGTGTGAACACCCATTGACATCACCGGCCGCTACTGCATATAGGATATTTACAGTAAAGTGACAGTGAGCAAGTTTGAAAGCCCTCGCATTTGTAATAACATACAATAATTATGCTTTATTGTAGCATTACGCGTTAACTTCAGAGTTCGGTGGAATATAAACACTGTGTTTGTTTCTTACATGGCAATATTTATTTTAAAACGTTACTAAAATGTAAAAAATTACTGAAAGGGCAAAGTAACATGGACCTCAAAAGTACTCACTTTGCCGTCGACAGTCTATAGTTACGTATTGGAATTCCGCGATGAATACGTTTTAGGAGTACAGTTTAGTGAACACACTATAAAACCTAACGGCGTGAGCAAGGGCAGGAAAGCGAAACATTTGAGTTTTAAAGAGTTTCTTGAGGCGCAACCTGCTCTAAGTTTTTCTCTTGGCTCTGTTTAGATTTGTATAAAACAATAAAGGATGTTTTTCTAGCTTGAAATAGGAAGAAGTAAATGTTTGTTTCTTTTCTAAACCTACCCTCGGTAGGACAGGAGCTAAATGCGTCGCAGAGTCGCGCCCCGTATTCCTAAATGGATGGGAAATCATGCAAGCAGGCATGCATTCTCGGCAAGAGGGATTGGCAGCCATGGCCAGGAATTAAGGCCACGACTACCTCCCTAAGTGTCCCTATAGCTAGAACTGTATTCTAGAAGGGGTATTAAAACCCGCACAGACACGGTAAAACCCATACCGACAGAAAAGACAAACTGTAGGAGCATTAATGGAAATGCAACGGGAAATAGTAGGTGTGGTATCAATTGGTTTAGTATGACTGTGAAGAATTTGAAGAGAGGGGGCGGGGCTTGTGGGAGCATGCTTAGGGGTACATGCGCGCCATCGAGGTGAAAACGATGGACCCTTCGGTCGTGGGTGAGCTGCGCTCTGCGAGGCTTCCCAGGACCCACTAGTGATGGAGGTGATTCCGCTGGCCCAGCCGCGAAGGCTGACGTCGGGTTGCTTCCAAGGTCTGATGCTCTTATATTCCAATCCTCACACATCCGCAGTCGACAGCCCGCAGAATCCAGCAGAAGGGAGGTTCGTCACACTTCGCATTGTTTCAGCACCTAGGGATTCTCCCCCCCCCCCCCCCGCAACGATAATTTGGGTGCCTCCAGCCTACGTGTTGCTGCTATCTTCAACTGACCCACCCAGGTTCCCGACACCCACGACGACGGTGCTGAGCTGGTCTCTTGGTCCACGGGCTGGTATTAGAATATTCCCAGCCATCTCAGAACCTATGAACCCTCGATCCCCCACCTGAGGACGCGGCTAGTTACGGATAGGCGCCGCATCTGAGGTTCTACAGTCCCTCCACACCCGCAGACACACCTCGCCTTCGCTGGTCTCAAGGGGCGGGTAGATCCCAGAGAGTTTGCGACTACGAGCGTGATGTTCATTCCACGGCAGCTTAGCTAGTGTAAATATTTCTCTAATGGCTGCATCTTCTATCCCGACAGCATAAATATTTCGTGCAAATTAGCCTTAAGAGAATAGGTAAATAAGACACCTGAAGCCCTATTTTCTGGCTGTCACTTTGATAGGAATTGTAACTATCTGAGCAAGAGAACATATTTCAGTATGTTCTTGAAAACTAGGGACATTTTAATATCTAGTACAAAGCATACACACACACACACAGCAAGTGTATTTGTTAAAACTTGATATATTTTTTAATTTCTTGTGTTCAGCGTTTTCTCGCATTTTCGATGTGCCATGATTAATTTGGGTTCCCTTTGTTGGCAAGTCAGTTGCACTTTGCGCGCAGTAAGACGCTATTTTGGGTATAGAAGAGGCGTTGTGTCACCCCTGTTGGCCCGAAAGGGCGGCTGTTTAGTTCTGGCCTCAAGCCGCAGTTTTTTGGCTCGCGAGTATTTTCGAGCATGACGGCACAGCCGGGTCCAGCGGCTATTAGTTGTGCCGGACAATAAGTGCAGCTCTCGTCTTGGTGCAAGGCCAGGCTGCCGCCTCTACCTGTAGGCGTGCCCGGGCGGGACAAGGTGCGAGGATGACGTCACCGGACCCCTTCCGCAGGTGACTCAGCCTGGCCGGTCCGGTCCACCAGCTCTCCGCGCTTCCCAGTTGCAGCCTAGGTAGGTGAAGTATATAGCTATAGGCTGTTCACATTAAAGTGAATACTTTTGGGGCCCTAGTTACTTTTTCCTTGTGACCATCTATCATCCTTAACCACCTTTTAAAATAAATATTGCCATGTAAGGAATACACAGTGTGTACTTTCCGCCGCACTCGGAAGTTAACGTCTAATGCTAAAATAGAATACATTTATTGACTATTATTCCAAATGAGAGGGCTTTCAAAAGTGCTCACTTTACCGTGAATAGCCTATAGCATGGCCACTCTGCAATCTTCGTTGATCTCGAAAGACTTGGCAACAAATTTGTCAGTCTGCTCAGTGTATATACTGCACATTTCAAAGGGGACGCATCACTTCGAGTTTGGGTTTTTGTTTCGCAGTAGTAGTTTTTTTTTTTTTTTTTTTTTTTTTTTTTTTTTTTTTTTTTTTTTTTTTTTTCAGATAAAATATTTGAGAACTAGTGTTGTCACGTCATAGGGCATAGGTATACCAAAACATATTTTAAGACCAAAATATTTTGTCCATGTGTTTGTTGTATCTGCTACAGTAATAAAGATTCTGATTTGTAACCTCTCTCGTGAGAAAAGACAGATATCAGGAATTCTGGGAAATAAATCTGTTTGTAGTGAAGTTTGAATTTTATCGTTAAATCTGCACAGTAATTTACAAACAGGTATGTATAAACTAAGTGGCAAGATGATCACCACTTTAACACAAATAACTGAAAAGTCAAATGCATAGGTGTATTAAGAGGTACGTTGTTTCACAAACTTAATGTAAATACCTAGCAACTGAGCGCTGTAGTCCTGCCTAAGAGTGCCACGCGAGTTGCTTGGCCGTCGGCCGGGAGGGAGCATTGGAGAGTTTAACAGTGTAGTAAATTCGGTCCAACCGTTTATAAATCAAGCAGTGTAAAGTGTATCATACACGCTTCGTCACTCGATGTAAGAGATGGACACCCATGAGGCCCACGCCGACGAACAATTGAACCAATAGTAAATGAATTTGTGCATTACTGTATCTGCTACTTAAACATGTCTGCATTAATGAACACTCGGTATGATAAATGGTTATTGTTAACTTGGGCTGGTCTGTTATCAGTTTAACAAACATCAGAATGTTGACTTGTGCAGTTTTAATAAATTGCAGTTAGTACTAGTGCTATGTTCACCTATTCACCTGATATTTTTATCTATTCTTATTTTGTGATTTTCATTTGTCTTGACAAACCCATTGTGAATGACATAAGATGATTCATAAGCTTTTGTGGTAGTTAGATTCTTGCAGTTGGTTTTGGAAAATCTGGCTCTTAGAATGAGAATTTTCTTACCTTAGTTAATGCTTGAATTGGAGTTTTATTCTGAATATAGATTGAATTTCACAATATCTTCATTGCAGGTAAAGTGTACGTAAGTTTTGCAACACCTTCAAACTTGGGTAAATTTATCAGCTTTTTTCCAGAATTTGATCATAGTTCGGCGAGTTAGTTTACAGTTGACAATTTTCAGCATCTCATACGACTGAATGAAACGTCAATTTACTCTCAAATGTTAATTTTCTTTTCAGTGCTTTAGTAAGAGAGGTCGCTAAGCGTCTCTAAAGTAGAATCATCCAGGGTGAGACATGGATGCACGCGTATTTAAAGTCCTGATTTGTATTTGTAAGTCGCCACGAACATCCTCCCTTGGCTTTCCTATCTAAATCTGGGGCGCTAAAGTGGCAGGATATTTCGTTGGCAGTGCAACAAAATTTTCAGATTTATTTTGTAACTAATATTGGGAAAACAAATCCGGTATATTGTCTGGACATAACGTGACCAAATTCATTGCAGCGTGTTTGTTGTTTGCCATACCGAATTGGATCTGCGAATTGCAACTCATTCGCCGTATAGGGTATCCAATCACAGGGGTATCGATTTACGGGAACTTCATCTTGCCCGGGAATGCATATTTACAGCCTTGGAAGAATTCGCCGCCGTAAGCCAGACGTGGCCTCGAGTGAGTGAAGAGATTTGGCCGGCTCTTTAACATCAGGGTGTTGAGTCGATGAAGGTGAAGCGAGGTAAGTATGGAGAAGTGCCGGAAGGGTGGAATAAATGGGAGAACCCCGAGAAAACCCGCAGACCAGTGGCGTCGTCTGGCACGACTCCCGCATGTGGAGATCCGGGAGGTGATCCCGCCGGGAATCGAATCTGTGTGTGAGGCGAGTAGTCTAACCACGACACCACCGCGGCCCCACGTGACATCAAAATATTTCGCTAGGAATTTGCTTAAAACAGAGTGCAGCACGAAGCGTACAGCAGGTAAAACGTAAGGTTATGAACCGCTTTCATTCTGTAAAGAAACGGGGAGTTGATTTTAAATAGGCTAAGTGCAATGGCGTTTACGTGGAGTTGTACCAGTATTGTTGGCACATCTGTAATTTTTTTATATTTTGGTTGCTATTAATTTAATACGTTCATTAATTACTTTTTCACCAAAAATGATTAGTTTCATTAAAACGTGCTCCAATTATATTTATTTGGTTTGTTTATTCGATTCAAAATCTACAACATTGAGAATCTGTTTAAATTATTGTACTGTTGCCCTGGTCTTGTTAACTTGGTGAGGCAAATTATTTGACGTCAATTTATAGAATTTTGCTGCGAGATATATGGCTTATGTTGTGTCCATAACTAATTTTTCCTTAATCTGATGAATATTTAGTATTTGCATGACCAAATATAATAACCTAATGAAATAATTGTTCGTTATCTCTGTTTTATACATCTTTCTAAATATTGCATTACGTATCGATTAGTCACACCAGACTAGAGTTATGAGCACGATCGACTTCATATATATTCCTGCTCTCGAGGTTATTGCTTCCTTGTTGAACTTAACCATACAGCATGTAGTTGGTCTAAAGATATTTATCTACTTGGTTCTACCTTCTTCATTCCATATAATTGGTAATTTCACCCGCCGATAAGGGTAAGCCTAACTATTAGATTTTTTTTGCCGTTTCGTGTAATTTTTGTGTGTGCCGAGCCACATTATTTTTTTTCTTTGGTATATAATTTAGTGGTGCACGCGCAGTAGATCGTGGCCAACTTCGCTCCTGGGATGATTTCTTCACAGCCTTTCTTGGTTTCTTCTTAATGCTGCTTCTTGGCCTACGCAGCAGACGAAATTTTTATTTTCTCCATCACCAAATAAAACCTAACCATTTTGTTGGCATGCCACGTGCTCCGAGCTTACAGTTCTCATTAACACGAACTGTTCATAGGCTGGTTGAACAAAATTTACTTAACATTGGCAACTAATTAACATGATTGCTTTTTGGACGGTATAAACACGTGACCTACAAATTTAGAAGATCATGTGTCCTTATGGCTAATACTGGAAAACGGGTACCCGAAAGTGACTTCGCTTGCTGACTTGCTGAAAATAGCATGTTGTTTTATAGTAATTTAATTTTAAAAGAGGACTTAGTCGTGAAAGGTATCGAGTACCCAAGATACTTATATATTTGCAATAATTGTTAAAATATTTATTTTACTTATATAAAATGCTCAATATATGCTTATGTTGTATGCCAGACGATTATATATATATACACACATATATTTATTTACTGAGATTTGGTCATCGTACTGTTTGAAATTTTTCCTCCTAAAATATATGTACACTGGTGTGGTTAATATGAATTTTATTGATAAAATAATATTTTTCTACAAACCAGTTTTTTGTTAACACCGGAGCATGTCTTTAACTAAAGTTCTGCAAACATTACCACAACAGGAAACTGCATCCACCCTTCTACATGTATCATCCTTGTGTCGTGATGAGAGTACCCGTCGGTGCTCGAATCGACTACACGAGGGTGTTACATGAGAGTGGAGATGCAAAATTCTATATACCCCATAGCGGTTTTCAAAATCGAATCAACTATCTCCTGCAGCTGTTGCACTGCTCTGGTGGTTGCCGGGCTGCGTCCTGTCACGCGGCGCGTAACCGCAAGTCAAGGTCGGAGGGGCGTCGACTGCGGCCAACCGACGGACATCCACGTCGGCCGGCGGTCTGTTCTACTCGCCGCGTCTTCCTTCCAGATCTTTGTATTTGAGTGCTCACCTTCCGGACGATAATACGACGTCCCTTGTATCGTGTTAAGTTGATAACGATGGATGGAAAGAAGTTCCATATCCTAACGTCGAATAAAAAGTGTTATGTTACCATTTGTGATAACTTGTATTATTTTCGCTTTTTACTTTTAAATGCCCCGAAGTGTAAATTGAGCAGATTCGTAAATTATTATTTTTCCTAATTGCAAAGTTTTTCTTGGCCGATGCACGAGTGACCGTGCCTAAGTCAATGGTAATTTTATACAGGATGAGTCCTTTAAAATAGGCCCCGTGGGACATGTGTGTAACGAGCGAGGGAATGAAGGAATACAATCCACGGGGCCTCTTAAAGGACTCGCCCCCTGTATGTGGTTAAAGAAGGTACAATGTGCACACAAGTATGGGCTATATGATTTTGTAAGCTTCCTCATTTGAAATAGTAGCCAATAAATATATTTAATTTATCCTTAGACGTAAAGCTCAGAGTGGTGGAATATACACGCTGTGGTTATTACTTACGTTGCAATATTTATTTGAAAAAGTATGTTAAAGGATAAAAAATGGCTGAAAGGAAAATGTAATCAGGGCCTCAAAAGTGATCACTACAATGAACAGCCTACAGATCTTAAACAGGACTTTCAAAGCTGCTCAAGTTTACCGTGAACAGCGTATACATTCCTTTCGAAGTGCGCCTGGCTGGCGTACAAAGTGCCGTGCAAAGTTTTGTTCGAGAACGTACCAATAAAGAACGAATTATTTCGAAGTAGTGTCTAAAAACGTGCCCGAAGACAAGTTTCAACTCCAAGAAAGACTCTATTTTCGGAATCGGTTTTAGTGGCTAAATTTTCTTTGCGAGTTGTATTTAGCCACGCATCATGCATATATTTTTTAGCATGCGATAAAATACAGGCGGGTCGCCGCCGAAAGACCACTGAGCGTCTTACACGTAGAGGTGAGGCAAGTGGGGAGTGAGCAAAAGTAGGCCATAGTGGCAGGATTTCCAAACCTCCCTCCTTTCCAGAGACTATTGAAAATATTCGCAATATGTTTACGTGAAGAACTCAAAAAATGAATGAAACTCGCAAGAAACTAAGTGTTCCCAATATAAACCAAAATACGGGCCATCTATAGGGACGTTATATTAAATCTGTTGATTTTCTACACAGACCTTCCGTCCATGAATGTTTGTCGTCATTTAGTCCCTTTATTTCCCATTATTGAACTCTGCACTTAATAGCATACCACTCAAATGGCTTGCATGTAGAGATATTCAGTTGACGATTATAACACCCCCCCCCCCACCCCCGACAGCGTTCCATTAAATCTGTGCTTACTCAAGAGTACGAATGTATCATAAATATGGTCATTTATTCGTATATACCTAGATTAGATTGCATACTATTGCCTTACTGCAATAGCGTGGTCACGGCACTGACACTAGGTAAAACGTATTTCCAATAGGTCTTACGCTGAATCACACCAGTAGATAAATGAGCACGATGTCTATGCGAATTTTACGTTATTACTTGTCTATGTCGAGTCTTGCCAGGAAACGCCCTACTGATGGCCCCCGGAGTGTTGTCCGCAGTCCTTCACTTTATCGTGAACATCTTTACACTGAACACTTTTGAAACTAACCTTAGAACAATCACTGCCACTGCCTGCTTAAATTTCAATGGACGCACCGAGTCACATTCGTTCTGTAGTGTTTGTCTGGTGAGTGGTAGCAAGTGGTGTGGGCGCGCGGGTTGCACACAGGTGCTGGCGTGGGAGTGTCTCTGCCAGTGGGCGGACAGGCCGTTGAAAAACTCGCCATCAATCACGCAAGAAAGACACGCAAGTGGCAGGTGCCAGGGCGACTACCAGCACTTGACCCAAGGACGCCTCCCCTGTGACTAAGGGAGCCTTGTGCACGCAATTCTCTCGTGCAGAACTTAAGGCTCTGGCCTAAGTAGCGCGTTATCGAGGCAGGGAAACGCGGAGGCGGTAAGGGTGAAACTGTCACCGTATCAAGTGCGCCATCGCCGCTAAGCGCGAGGCTCTCAACTGGCGCGATGTTTTCGTCGCATTGCGGTGACCCATTATTTTATTGGTGGAAAGTCTATGAGGTCAAATTGCTTAAGGCCCTTGTTTTGAGTGTATCTGACGCTTATATGATAAATCACTTTGAAATATGCGTTTTTAGCTATTTTGGATTGCTCTAAAATAGTGTTTCTAATGTGCATGACATCTTGAAACCACTCAGTAGTCCTCGTCTGATGTGTTCTTTTCACAGATCAGCACATTAGACGCACTTTTAATATCGTCGTAGAAAAAAGAACTATTTAAGACACAGCAAATTATATTAAACTGAGTGCGCATGAATGCGGTGTGTTGTCCCTTTGGTGTAATTTTGATAGACTCCTTTGACTCGCCACTAACACGCACTTCTGGCGCCTCATCGCTCCTACGCGCAAGGCGTGCAGTGTTTACATCGTGACGCTGCACTGTGGAAATTAGATCTCTAACAGTGGCACTTTATTACACGCGATGGAAGACCACATATTAAACTACGCCCGTATCTTTGTACTTTTCTCTTGTCGATTAAGGAAACTGCATAGGCCAGCTTTAAAAATGCGATATTTGACCATTTGCTCGAATTATTTTCCTCTAATAATACTGAATATGACAAAAGTAAAAAACTAGGTCATAGATAATAGTTTTATTTTTTCTTATTAAAAGTCGTATTTGCAGAACATTTATTTACCGAGTACGCGTATTCGCGCATATAACTATTTCAAAAGAAACGCAGTGGTCTTTCCCACTCTTCAGTGAAAACTGTGCCGTTATTATTGCACGCAGTCGGGAGAGTTTGGTTGTACATCGATGTGGAAGGCAGAGGGACGGTTTGGAAATTGACACTCAAGTATATTTTTTGAAAGTGTGGGGGAGCGGGGAAACGTTCTCATACAGTTCCAGTTCTTCTTGCAGTCATTTGTGTAAACTCATTCCGTGTGCCTTATGATCCGAAAAACTTCTCCCTAATTCCAGATTAGAGCGTGTAGTTTTACGGAAAGGTTTGTTACAAACAACTCCGATATAAAAGTATGATTCGCTGACTGTACTATTTTATAAAATTACTCTTCTTTCAAAGTTCTGATGTGGTTTGTTTAAATATTTCGGTCAGACTTCTACGCTATTGGTATTTATTTTTCCACATTGTTTTTCCCTCCCGCCTCTCAACTCTAAGACCATTTATCGTTGTGAAGGAGTTGGCTTAACATTTTCCTTGATTTATTACCGTTTTCTTTTCTTTGCGAGAATACTCTCCGTTGGCGATTTGCGCCATTTGCTTTGTGAATTGTTGACCAAGTTCGTATTAGTTAAACTGATGTAATTAAATTCCATCGTATATATTTAAGCACAGATCTATCTACATAACACAACTGTTTTATACGTTTTGGAAATCTCGTATGTGTGGGTGGATGCTTTGTAACGTTTCCTCTGCTAGTAGCTTGCAAATGCCGCCGACATAGCTCTTAGTGGCGTGGATGCTTCTGGAGAAGGGGAGCAGAGGTTTCGGTCGGGTAGCGGTGCATATTAGATTTCTGTTCGTACAATCGCAAGGGCGTGCGGCGAATCAAGCGGAATGTTAATGGGAGTAACAGCATTGCCGTGTTCCCGTATCCGGGCTTTCTGGTTTGGGAATAATGCGTCAGAGATCTCCCGGCGTTAAGTGAAGCGACAATGGCAACGTTTCAACGCGCCGTATTCACAGTTTCGATAACTTAACGCTGTGATCTGTGAACGAATAGTGCAATAGGGGTGAATGGCAAGATGTATCGCCATTACGATACATACCTGTGTCTTGTCGTGGGAAAGCTGGTCTGGGCACGAAAAATTACTTAGACAAGTAACCTGTGGACGAGAAGATATATGTATACAACACTGGAAAATTCCTAGATAGAATAGTCAAAAAACAGAACTACTAATTACGAAAAATATATGTATATATACATGACCAACAGATAACGCATAGAAACCAACACAAGCAAGAAACCTGCTGACAGTTAAAACAATGACAAAATAAGTAAGAACAAAATAGGACAACACAACAAAGAAACGCTGAAGTCAAGAATATGTAGGCGCAAAGCCAGACAATTCCACGAAGGAATAGTCAAATAAAACAGGACAGCAAGCTAAATACGAAAATCTTATTTAATATATCTGTACACGAAAAAAAGTTATATACGGCCAACAGACAACACGGGCGAGTTATCTACTTTCACAAATAAAACGCACAACGAGGAAACTTACACAAGAACAAACAGTAGTTTTCCTACGATTGACGGAATGCGACGTTTCGGGAACAGCGATCTGTTCCCGTCTTCAGGCAGCTGAATGTACGTAAATCAAAAATAAAGCGCGTAGAGCGACATTGGTCGGCCGGTATCGCATTAATGTGCAAAGTATTCAGTGCCGTTCATTCTTTACGTCGTTCTTTTCTTACTCTAGGAAGAACGTAATAGATTCGTATATTACGTACTTCAAATGTCCTGCAAAGGAGCTGATCAGCTAGGCGCGTGCCATTTGACGGATTGAAAGTTTTTAAATGTGTTCAATTGGCAGATGTTCTCTCAGTTGAGAATAGCAGAATTTGAACTACATAACGCAATACTGAATTTACATACAACCAAAGGGTTGGTGCGAAAAAAAATGGATTTTACTGTTTGATGCGATTGTCCTTTCGTAGTTAGTTATGATTTTCAGATTGATGAAGGGACCACGGTGACTGAGCGATTAGCATGCTCGCCTCCCACCAAGGTGAACCAGGTTCAATCCCCGTCCGGGTCACCGGATTTCTGCAAGTGGGAATCGTGCCAGTTGATGCCGTTGGTCGGTGGGTTTTCTCAGGGATCTCCTATTTACCACGCCCCTTCATTTCAGCGCCGCTCCATATTCACTTCAATCACCCTCATCGACTCTCAAGACCTCGCTGTTAAGAGCCGCGCAAATTTCTTCACCTCTCTTCAGATTGATGAAGCAATGTATATCGTAACAGGTTTTATGAAACCTCGTAGCTATGAACTTTTATCCAAATTAGTGGTGGTGGTATTCAGTTTTTTCAAAGCGATTAAATTTTTTTATTTTTTTTTTCAGCATTAAGTTTCGTGGATGCACAAATTTTCCTTTTGAATATACATTAGCAGCTCGGGTTGCATTTTTTCCACAGAGCTCTCCCTCCCTCCCTCCCTCCCTCCCTCCCTCCCTCCCTCCCTCCTGTGGCATTAGTAAGCACTTCAACCTGAACCTTCTTCTGAGAACTCAACTTTCGGAAAGGAGGTTTTGTTGAAATGTTCATACCAGAATAAAAAAATGTTTTGTTGAAATGTTCATACCAGAATAAAAAAATAAGTTTTGGGAAACGTTTCGTTTGTATTCGCCGGAAATACTTGCAAGCAAAATATGTGAATAGCAATTTTTTTTTGTATAAATGTTGACTGAGTTTACACGAAAACAATAACTACTATTAAATGATGATGGAAGTAGCATACATTCCTTCGTAAGCAAATTCGAAAAGTGGCAGTTCCTAAAAATTTTCATTAGGTATCCAGTAACAGTCTTAAATTTTGTTGTATGTAATTAAAGTGAACCATATAAATAACAGTTCACCTTAATTTGAATCAAAATAAGTTTGTTTTCTTTTTGTGCTACAACTGACAGTAGTTCTTTCCGAGCCAAATTCGTACTGTAACTACAGTTTAATCATGCAATCCAACACTCAACACGAAACTTCAGTTACATAGGTTTCAAGGAACCATGGAATTCCACTTTCACGTCGTTTACATCGCAAACGTAATGCATTTTTCGAAGCCCAGGTTACCGAAACGGGAGTCTCGGGGAACTATAAACGTACCCTCAAAGTAGGTAACCTAATTGAAGCCCATAAAATAGACACAGCCGTTTCCACAGCTGTTTTACCTGGACGTCTTTGGGCAGTGGGGCGTTGCAAAACGTTACTCGTAGTAAAGTAGAATGCAACAGCTGGGGAAGATAAGAGTAAACGTGGTTTTGGACAGAGCACGGTGTAAATTGCAAACTGTTTACGAATATAAACCAACCAAGGTAAATTCCGAAATACATTTATGCAGGTAGGGATAGGGACGATTTTGTAAGGTTGATTTGAAAAATGCTCATTTTATCGTGAACAGCCTTTACGATTACTTAATGTAGCATGGTGGGTTGACGACTCGGCGTGCGTCGGCGAAGTATGGAACGCGCTTCGCGTCCGGGGTCGCCTGCGCGTGGGACCTGCCTGCCTCGGTCGGTCTGGTTGCCGCCGGCCGGCGTGTCCGCTCTGGCGGCTGCAGGACGTCGTATCCCTGTCCGCCGTGACCTTGCGGGGGTTGTGGCACCCCGAGACACTCGCGGATACGGGGTAGGTGTCGCCCGAACGCAAAACAGCGGCTACTAGTTACTTTTCCTTTCAGCCTTTTTTTTTAAATCCTTTACACCTTTTTCAAATAAATATTTCCATGCAAGTAATACATGCACTGTGTATATTCCACCTCACTCGGAATTTGACGTCTAAGGTTCAAATAAAATATATTTGACTATTGTTCCTAATGAGGGAACTTTCAAATGGATCAATTTCCTTTGGATGCGGCTCTCACCATGCATCAAATCTCGACTGTCGAGTGAAGAGATTTTGGGCGGCTCTTAAGTTATATGGAACTGCACGTTTTTTGTGAAATAGTTGTTTGCGGAAATATGCGTATCTCGGTAAATAAATATTCTGAAAGCAAGACTTTTTTTTTTTTTTTCAGAAAAGATTAATAAACAATTATTTATGTCACTATTATTGTACTTTTGCCATATTTAGCGTAATATCGCAATTTTAAAACAAGCCTGTGCAGTTTCCTTAGTGTCCAAGAGAAAAGTAAGTACAAAGATACATTGTTTAATCTGTGGGCTTTTATCGCGTGTAATAAAACCCCACTGTTACGGATCTGAATAGAATTACACAGTACAGCGTCACGACGTACACTGCTCGTCTTGCGCGTAGGAGCGATGACACTAGGCGTGCGTGTTAGTGTCGCCCGTATTGCTCCCTCGCTTCTTGACCTTGGACGCGCAGCTCCAACTAACTCTTAACATCGAGGTCTAGAGAGCCGGCGAGGGTGAGGCGAGGGACGGGACCGTAGCAGTATGAATCAGTGCGAGAATGCAACTGGAGATCCCCGACAGAAACTCACCGGCCAGCGGCATTATTCGGCACGATTCCCACATGCGAAAATCTGTGAGCGACCCCGCTTGGAATTAAACCCGGTTCGCCTGGGTGGAAGGCGAGTAGTCTAACCACTACACCACCGCGGCCGCTCTCAATTGTTAAAAATGCATCCCAAATTGACGTAATAAAACATGTAAGCGTTTTGGTAGACTTAAATACTAAATGATAGCATCCAAGATGGCAGCCCTGGCGCCGCGACTCCGCCTTGCTAGAGTTCATTGCCCTGTCATGCTCCACGTTGTTAATAGCAAGGACGCCTATACCAATCACACGTTTGATGATTGTACATACAATAATCGCACTTGCTAATCACGCCCACGTCAGTCGCCCCGCCATCTTGCCTTCGTCCCCTCGCCATCTTGGAATCCCGCCACTAATCTTCTGGTCCCGTGTAGATTATTTTTTCCCCGTCTTTAGTAAGACAGCTAATTTTTTTATGTACGTGCGAGCTTTGATACCTATATTACAGATACAGGTAGGCAGTCATAGGCTTGTTTTTGTCAATAGTCAGACGTCCTCTGCCCCTTTTATTTCTCGTTCACTACTTGTGAAGTGTTTTTAACTGGTGGAATAATTGCTACTTGTAGTTAATTGTCACCAGTTGTACCCACCTCGTCTACAACTAACAATTTTAGTGTCAAAATCTTTCCTTAGTTTAAATATTAATAGATGCGCATTTTTACCATAGAACATTGACCTTCAGAAGTTGTATATTAGAATCCGCAAATTAACTATCAATTCGTCGAACAGCGTTTGGGACACATTCTTTCGGGACGCAAGCCTGTTCTATATCATCATAGTGCTGGAGTACATAAGGCAAGAAAATAATGCTGCGGGATAGTTTTTTGTCGTGTCTCAAAAGTGTCTAGTTGTAAAGATACCAATATTGTTTCGAAAAATTCATTGATTCCAGCGTGGGCGACGAGTTTTCAGGTGTGGAAAATTTAATAATGGAGTTAACTGGGTGTGGAACAGGCCTTATAAGTTATCATATAAGGAAGTGGAAACAACCTGAGAATCAATTTACCTTGATAACCTTGGAATCTCTGTGGCTTCAATCACGCGACTGGAGTCGAGATACTTGTGAATGATCTCAATGTGTGTCATTCGAGATCCAACTTGCCATGAATTATTGCGTATCAAGTTGTAGGAAGTCACCTTGATAATAGAAGGTAGAGTTAGCTCGGTAACAATCTTTCAAATTTATGGGAACTGAAATAAAACATGCCCGACTACTGTTCGTGGTTGATCGTAACGTCCCTGGAAGTAATTTGCTTTAGTTTGACAGCACCGGGCTTTAAACACGTAACCGAGGTTTGTACGTGACATCACATACCTCTGGCTTGAGAGCTGACTGGATGCCAGCCAGGATTGCTCCCATAATCATGTATTGTAATTACGTAGTACTACATAGTCAAAAAACGTAAGTGAACATGGGGTAAAATTACAATGCAATATTCTTCTTATCCACTGATGTAATGATTGGAGGAATCGAGAAGTCTTACCTTACGTAACAGAATAAACAGTTCTGTGGCATGGGGATAGAAAATTGTGAACGTCACTGCAGGTGGTTGGACTAAAAACCTACTATCCTTACATTGAGAGTTGCGAAAATTAGCATTAGGAAGAATTGTGTTTTTTGTACCTTTTCTGGGGACATGCTCTCAGAATATTTATTTGCCGATGCACGCATATGGGCACATACTGATTGCACATACAATATCTTACTAGGGAGTCTCCTCGAAGATTAGTGTGCGGGAGAAGCGCTATGCTGCAGTTCAAGCTAGTTTTATTTGCAGCGACACGTGGGCGTCTTAAGATGGCCGCCGAACGGTGTGCAGAGCTCCAGCAGACTAAACAAAACCGTCCAACGTGTCAGTCAGGTCTACTCATGAATATTACTTGAGAAATTTTACGCGTCTGTGTACGTTTTACGGTTCTTCCATTTCTCTCCCAAGCATGTTTTTGTGGTAGTGGAAATGGCTCAAACGCGTGTTTTCGTGGTCCTTTGTAGGCATGAACATTCCGGTACAAAACGTTAAAAAACGAATAGGGACGTGGTTCAAACCATACATTTCTTTGTTAGGTCATAAAAAGGTAGGGTCTCCGCTGAAAGTCTCTTGAGTTATCGACGCCAATTCAGTGCTGTGCACGTAGAGGCGATGAGAGTTAATGGGCGTGTCTCCGTCGCCCCTAGTGCTCCCACTCTTTTAGGCCCCAGACATGCAAAATTCCTTCAACCAGGTGGCCACCTTAATACTCTGGGGCTGCATTGTCGACATGCGTTGTGGATGTCGCTGCGTCGCGAGCGGTGAAACATTTCATGACCGCGTAAATATGTAGTGGGTCACTTTTTGAAACAAGGCACGTGAAGAGGCGGCTTACAACCATAGACTAACGATGAGGTAGACCGATCTCTCTGGCTGCTCACAACCAATCTCCGTGTCCCAACACTGGACTGCTTTTCTGCTTACACGTCTAGCAAAAATGGCGTGGATTGGGTTTGAAGTTGGTACACTGTTTAGTAAAAAAAAAGGTGCTTTTGAGATATTTTTATACTTACTCCGATCGATTTGTAATGCTTTTTTTTTAACATTCAAACTGGAAACAGTGTTTTATTAATATAATAGTGCTTGTCTTTTAAAAATTAAAATGTAAACAAACACGTTCATTGTTGATCACGTGACTTTGACAGTTGTGTAGGATTGGGATAGGTCAATGTCGGGTACATGCGCAGAAGACGAATAAGCGGTCTGTCTCATCTTAAGTCTGTGGTTGCACCCAGCGGCTAGTGGTATGTTACAGCCGTCACCTACTGCTACACGTGTATTGGGCGTGGTGGGTTACAACAACGGGAGAACACTAGCAGGCCTGTGAAGGTGGACACGTTTGCGTTTGACGGAGAACCAGAGCACGCCTACCTGTGTTCGCGGCTCCAGGAGCACTGCCCCGCTGCCGTGGGCGCCTGTACCCGCCCGTCCTTGCCGGGTGAGGGCGCTCTCCTCCTGCCTTTATTAGGCCCGCGTGGCTCCTGCCTGCAGTAGGCGGTCCTGCTTGCCTGCCTCCGTACCCAACAACCTCTCGCCGTCACGTCTGTTGCCTCTCGAGAGCTTCCTCCCCGTGTCTCAGCTGCGGCATGGACAGGCGGTAGGTGTACTGGACTGCAGCTGTACTCTCTCCTTTGAAGTACAGATGGGTATAAGCCGTTCACAGTATAATGTACACTTCTGAAAACCCTGCTAAAGATCTACTTGTATGCACGCCTTATGTAAGATTAATATTGCCATGGGGCTCATCACTTTATTCATGCGTCGGTCAAGTGAAACTGTGAAGTTATTAGAAAAGTAAATATTTAACATATTTGCTGATTTTTACAATTCGATGCATTAAATAAACAAAGGAAAGAAATTATTCTAGTTATCAGGAATTGTTACCTAACACTTATTATACGACGTTATTATACGTTATAAGATACGGAACTACTTTCCACCTAACCTTACTGGGTGCAGGTTGCGGCAGACTTTTTTCAAAGGTTGTTTTCAAAAGTGCTCACTTTATCTTGAACAACCACGGTCACGGCGACTTGTCAGTGCTTCAGGTAAGATTAATTCCACTCATGTTCGGAACACAGTGAGTCTTATTATGGGAGAGTTTGACATGGGGAAAATTCCATCCGCTAGGTGCACAGTGTTCCCAAGGGGTCACTTTAAAACATTTCAAAGTTACGTGAATAATATGAGATTTTAGTTACGTAGTTATTTTATACTTGATTGATAGTTATTGCAATTATTTTTTCTTTTAACGTACACAATAGAGAATTTGGTATACAGGTGACACTAGCCCTTACCTTGCGGCGAAAAATTTTAGTTGCCGAGCTAAAAGCATTGAGCTCCCCAACCTGAGTTGAAGAAACCTTACTCCAGAGTTGTCACTGTAACGTTTCGTGACCATAGACTGAAGATGTAGACCGCTTATTTGTCTTCTCTTCTGTGCATGTACCCAACATTGACATACCCCAATCATACACAACTGTCAGTCACATGGTCAGCAGTGATCAATGTGTGTTTTTATCTCAATTTTCAAATGACTAGCTCTATTGTATGAATAAAGTAATTTTAACAATTTGAATTTAATCAAACTGCATTGTAAACTTGTTCGAGGAGATATAAAAATTAAAACTATTCGTTTTCTAAACAATATTCTAATTTGAAAATCGATATCCACGCCATTTTTACTAGTAATGATAGAAAATAGCAGCAGTGTTGGGATACGGAGATTGGATGTGCGTAGCCAGCGAGATCGGTCTACCTCATATTTAGTCTATGGTCGTGACAGTGCCCGCGCCGACTTGTTCCCATGGGTCGGCAACCAGTGCTTGTCGCTGGATCTGTCACGGCCGTTCTGCTATAATCCATTCACTGTTACTCACACTTTTCTTAAGCCCTGCTAAAGTTCTATCTGCAGGATATCCCTCCGCCTTGTGCAAACTAATCTTATTTAAATTTAGAAAATTACGCCAAAAGACTACGCACCAGATTCGTGCACCCTCAGTTGTAATGATATTTTGCACGAGAACTATTTCTTATTAGGCGCTACCAACACACACGGTTTCTCAATGTTTTTTTCATATCTAATACAAACGAATTATTTTATTTATAAATAAAGTACAGGTAAAACTTCAATTTAATGAAAAATAAGGTAGTTTAATGTTAACAGAGGTATAAAACACTTGTAATACATGGTATTTATAGGAAATAACTAATCGTCATATGCGGGGTGTTGTTTCAAAGCTTTAATTCAGAAAGAGTGAAGAAACCGTTGATAGACCATGAATATGTACGGAAACCTTATTGCTGTCACAGACACTGGCAAATACACAGACATGATAAAAGTCATGGGATACCTGTCTATTAACGTGTAGAGCCCTCTCTCGCCAAAAGAAGTGCCGTAACTCTATGTGGCATGGACTCATGTGGTTAGAAGACCTCTGGAGAGATGTTAAGCCATGCTGTCTGAATAGCTCCAGGAAGTTCCCTGGTACAGCTAGGTGCAGGATCTTGGGTGGTTTAGGCCGTGCAACGTGGAAACCCTCAATATTTCTAGAACTCTATCAGATCACGAAATGCGGTTTTCTCTCGATTAAATTACGTACGGGAGCAAGTAATTTGTTGCAAAGTGACTATGCGTAACACGTGTATGGACAGAAATAATTAAACCACGTATGATTTTTCTCCTGTAAACATACATTTATTTAAACGGCATCTGAAAGTACGTGCAAAGAGGATTTCAGCGATATGGCATATGCAATGGAAATTAACACAAACGCCAAGAAATAAAGTGCAAATATGATATAATTAGTTGGGCCGGTAGCATGGGGCAGTGGACCTGTACTCGCAGCTGTAAGCAAGCAACACGTGCTGCGACTCAGCCTGGCGCGACCGCTTGCTAATAGCACCGCAGTACCAGTTTTCGTAATCTGTTACAGTTCATGTTATTGCAGTGTGTGGCTGCACGCACGCAATGAAGTTAACGGATGAGGAAAAATTGGCCGCTCTACTTATTTACGACGAGTGTGGCAGAAATGCCAAACAAGCCGTCAAAATTTATGGTGAAATGTGTCCTAATCGGACGCCCATCTCACGACGGACGATACGAAGTATTCGCACACGTATCTTGTCAAGAGGTGATTGGAATTCAACACGAGTGCGACGAAAAACTGCTAAGGGCGAGACAGATCATTACCACGTGTTGGCACGTGTCGATGGAAACAGCCGCAAGGGTACGGGAGAACCAGGTGGTGGATCCAAGAGGGAGGGGGGGGGGACTCTAGGCCCCCCCCCCTCCGTAATTACACATTTTAAAATCCTATTTTAAAAAATGTCAGTTATAGCTATATATTTATTATTACCCACATGACACATTTTTTACGCCCTATATTAAAATGGCAATCATATTTATTTATTGGTTATTAACCACACATATGCTTACATCTTATGCACCAAAACTTCGTTTTTTGAATAAACGGGGGTTGGTGGGGATAGTCAAGTAATAGCTCCTAAAAATGTGAGCGAGTTTGCATAAATAGTTTTATCCTCTTTTTCTATCCTTTCACTGTGACTTGTGAACGATGTACTACTAGTGACCAATACTAATACTCATCAGACCCCCTACCCCCCCCCCCTTTTTTCACCCGAAAAAAATTCTCGATACGACCCTTGGGCCTGGTGAGAACTTTCCTTATTCGTTGAAATAAATAAAACAAATGTGTAACGGATACGGATACTGCGCCAACGAACATCCATATCACGTGGTTCATCAGACATTACATGACGATGATTTCCAGCAGCGTGTTCTGATGTCTTGAAGGGTTGACAGCAATTTTCTGATGGATTCGTGCTACGCCTATAGGCGTTAATATGTAGGCAGAATTAAAAATGCCTCCTATCACTGTCGAGAATTAAGCTCCTTCTGTGTATTGACCTTCGAAAATCGGAGATTGTAGCTCTGACTTAACAGTGATGACATTAACAAGGGTTTTGTTTTGCCGAAATGACGTTTGGCGCTGCAACATAATATTTTGCAGCCAAATCGTTAACTGCGTGGCTACTGGAAAAACTGCAATCTGCTAACTAAGCACTGAGGGATGTTTGACATCAGTCCTGTAGTGTTTGTATTGCGTTCATGTTAAGGACACGGGAAACTTGTGTTTTAATTTTTTTAAAGTTTTAACACAGAATTAGTTTTGAAAAGCGTTCCTTGTAAATGTGACGGGGACGTCAGGTTTGTTGGTAAAAGTAGTGGGTTTTATCGCTGCGGCAGATGTGAAATGGATCTCGTGAGGCCATGGTCATGACCTAGAATCCTTGCCAAGGAGTGAGGAAATGGTCCGTTCCGGCATCCACAGCATGAACGATGTGACCACAGTGCAAGATACGGCTTTAATTTAACGTCAGTTTCTCGTTTCGTAACAAACATGAGATTACGGCGGTGGTTAATAACGTAAGCAGCTCGAAATTACAAGAGTAGTTTTGTTTTTAGTTAAATAACACGTGTATGGGTGGTTCACGGTTAAGCGAGCACTTTTGAGCCCCTAGTTCCTTTTTCCTTCCAGCTATTTCTTAATCTTTAACCATCTTTTTTAAAAATAAACATTGCTATGTAGGTAATAAACACAAGGCGTGTATTCCACCGCACTCGGAAGTTAACGCCTGACGCTAAAATTGGATATATTTCGACTACTATTCCAAATGAGATGGCGTTCAAAAGTGCTTACTTTACCGCGAATAGCCTATAGTAGTAGGATTTCTGCTTAATTGAAACAAACGAATTACATTGATCTTCAAGTATTACATGTCTTTCGCATATTTGGTTTCAGATTCGCATGGTTGTAATTAACGTTCGTATCGAGTTTAACCGACTGCGAACAATTTCCAGTAGATATCGTGTTGCGCAGCAGCCTCGCTATGCAAGCAATCAGCGTGGACGGGAACGAAGGCCAATAGATTGCTGTTTACTTACTATTAGATTTCTTTCTGCCCCTGTACAAAGTTACCGTTGGCAGCACAATGTTGCTTCTTTCCTACATTTCCATTTATGTCAAGTGTTTTAATAATGGCGGTAGCTAGTTTCCTTTTTATAAACATACGTTCGAGATAATGATTGTGTCGATCACAGTTATACATACCTATTAGGTTTAGAAACATCAAGGCGAGATTGTAACATCTATTGGAATGATTACGTAAGCTGTAACTTCTCACCAACAGTACACAGTAAAAAAAACTTAATGTTAAACTTCCTAAACACGGAGTTTTAACTTATACATTGTATAGGAATGTAAAATATAGCAGGCTGCAAATGTAAGAATGTGTTGCAGTGCTACTATACAAATTTGTAAAATTCTCTACGCATTTGGTTCTTTACTGGGCAAATGCAGAAACACTGCCATGGATGTACGGAGGAAAAAACTAATATTCGCTCTTTCTCGTTATACGTATGCATTGATGTGGTAAATTTACGAATAATTTCTTGGCGTTTAGGGCCTACTGGAAATGTTGCTGCGGCTAAGGTAGTGGCCAACGTTAATTAGATAACTGACAAGTCATTATTTAGATAACAGGTTAATCAGTTGTCTGATGTGGGTTCTGTGAAGTGTTTCAACGTGACTTTTTATCTCGGTGAAGTTTAAAGTGTTCGTCCAATTTACTATTTATTTCCTTAACTATACCATTCCTAACAAAATATTCCGAACCCGCTAATCGGAAGGTAGGGATGCCATTAGTCTTCCGTAGCATAACCGTGTTACATTAAGCTACAATTAACTAGCCTCAGTTTATTGTAGATGCTTTCAGCAATTTCTTTGCCGTGCATGAAATGTGTCCATAGGTCTTCGTACAGCAGTGCCGCCGTACTTTGAACACAATCTGGCCGAAGTGGTCGGATTTGCAGAGAGCACAATTACCTTCCAGAAATTAACAAATTCAAAATTGTATTTGTAACTCTTAAAGGCGGATAGTTAGTTACTTAGCCAAACTAGAAAGTGAAGAAAAAAATGTGTAGTTTACTTGCTGTTGGAAGCAGCTGCCCTATTGCTGGGTCAAGAAGTTGTGTGTAGGTAGGTATAGACCTAGGTACATGTGCCATAAAGTATTTAGTTTCTGATCTTTCGGTCTTATTTCCCTCTCTTCTTGTTTAGAGGATCGAGTTCATACTTAGTGTACATATTTTGAAGGGGACTGTGTTGTCGCCTACAGGCTATTCACAGAAAAGTGAGCACTTTTGAAAGTCATCTCGTTTACAATACTAGTCAATAAATGTATTTTATTTTAGGCTTAGACTTTAACTTTAGAGTGCAGCGGAATATACACAATGTGTTTGTTACGTACATGGCAATATTTATTTTAAAAGGCGGTAAAAGAATAAAAATTGGCTGAAAGGGAAAAGTAACTAGGGCCTCAAAAGTGCTCTTAACGTGAACGGCCTGTAGTTGAATAAATAGTTCAGTTATAGTTACCACAATCGTAAATTGAGCGCATCGTTGAGTCACGGAGCACTTGACCTCGTCAGTTAAGTAAGAATATGAAATGAATTTCCTGAGAACCGTGGTAGTTAAACCACAACGGACGAACACCAACAATGAAGTTGCAACGAGATTCCGTTAGAGCCCTGCCTCTTGTGTGCCAATGGATTGCTTGTTAGCACTTTGAAGCTAAATTAATAGATCTATGATCGCTGCTCTCGTGCACGACGGAACAGAATTGCATGCTCTGGAAATTTATTTTTTATGGTTGTACCCTTATGCTGTTTGAGGAGTGAGCTCGGAGATATTTCGACGTAAAATCGCTTTAGAAACATTGCCCGGTCGCTTCTGTGGCATTACGTTGTCAGCGTGGAAGAAAGATGTGAGAAGTTCAGTGTTTTTGGGTATTATTCTGCTTCATAGCTAGGGCTGTAATATTTAGTTTTCTAGTAAACCACCGTAAAGTATTTGTGTCTTTGTATGTTGCAATTAACTGTCATGTCGTTTCTATATCTAAATTGTTTTCGTTTCGCCAATTGTATGTGTAGTTTGTGGGTCATTAAAGAAGGGAAGGAGTTGTTCGTAGGGCTAAAGAGTTTTTTTCAGCGCACTGAATTCATTGGGTGTAAAAATGTAACGAATACAGTGTTGCGTGTGCATTAGCAATACCTTTGAACACAGTTGAATTGTGAATGTAGTGAGTTTATAAAGTTGTTTACGATAAAGTGAGCACTTTCGAAATCAGTCTTAGAAACAGGGTGCTGTCGCTACCTGCATATATTTTAATGGGCACAAGTGATCGGCATGCGTCCAGTAAAGTTGGAAACAACGAAATGAAAGTAGTTATAGGTTGTTCACGGTAAAATGAGCACTTGTGAAAGCTCTGCTTGTACAAACGTGTTGTGTATCCTTCCGCCTTACGTAAAATGACCATTTCCATGGACCTCATAACTTTATTCACGCGTCGGCCAAGTGAAACTGAAATTATTAGGAAAGTTAACATTTTATAAATCTGCTAATTTTTACACATCTGTTGCATTAAAAGATCAGAAACTGAAATAATTTAAATTATCATAAATTGTTACCTAATACTTTTTATTCGACGTTAAGATAAGGAACTAATATCAATCTATCGTTACTAACTTTACCGAGCGCATGTCACTCAGTGCGCCCGTTGAAGTATATGCAGCCATCGGCAGTAACTTTTTTCCAAGGTTGATTACAAAAGTGCTCACTTTATTAACAGCCTGACGTTGAATTAAGTGTTACGGAAATAATTAAGATTTTTTTTTTTTATGCATCTAAATGTAAGAATTGGAAAATATTTTTAAAAATATTTACTTTTTCAATAATGCCACAGTTTCACTTAACCGACGCATGAATAAAGTGGCCAGGTCCTTGGTAATGTTAGTTTTGTACACGGTGTATCCACAACACAGCGGCTCAGCGAGGTGTGGACGAGAGCCAAGTCGATCACGCTGTATAGCGCAGACCTCGACCACGGCGACATACGAAGACGGCATTGTGCCGTGTGCGATGGCCTAGAAACAATCGAACGTGTAGTATTCTAAACAGCGCTTGTCAGCGAATAAAATTTATTTCTATCACTCAAGGCCAGTGAAATAAGACAGCTTGCGTGTGCACATGTACATTACACTAAGATTTTTACATGACTGCTTTTTAAATAGTAACTCACGCTTAACTGTGTGTACGTTACTGTAGCCTATAAAAAATTAATGCTTATAAGCGATCAGAAATATGAATTACAGAAAGAAATACACTATAGAGTATTCACGGCAAAGTGAGCACTTAAGACCCTTCCAACAAGCATTAAACATTAATATACATATTTTTTTGAGCCACAGACTTTATTTGGGAGTGGTGAAATGTCATGGCAATGTATATATTAAAATGCGGCGGGAAGATAGAAATAGGCTGAAAGGAAATATTTAGCAGGGTTTTAAAAATTGCTCACTGTACGTTGAATAGCATATATAAAATATTTTGTCCAGTTCTGAGGCCACATACAGAATATTAAGTTAACTTAGACCAAGGTTTGGTAGCGTTACACATACTAAAAAGCGTAATAGTCGGTCATATATTAGGATAGTTAAGGTGATTGTTGTGAAACTCGCTTCTATGGCGGGGTAAAATAAGCATTATATTGCTGTTGACCGGTTAAACCAAGCTTCATAGCACTAGATCTAGTCCTTAAAACTCTGCTGAAATTGTTCAACTTAAGAAATATTTGCTTGCTTTTCGGTATTCTACTGTGTCCGCTATTGACAGAATAAAAAACATATTTAAACAAACACTTGGCTCTAAGAATATGAGAACCGGCACACGACGACTAAATTATGCTGAACTGCACATCAGCTTATATAAATTTTGGTTTCACAATATAGCTTAGAAAACTGTAACCAAAGGCCAGTTTGTGCATACTGCTTGTTAATAGCGACTGTATTAACAAAATAATACAGGATGTTAGAAGGAAACATCGTTTGGCAACAAGCACGTCCGATGTCACAATTATGACATAAGTCAAGCTCTAACGGAAGCGCAGTACCGCCAACCATGCCATCTAGTTTGTTGCCAACTGTCATGCTCACGAGTGGAGAGGGCGGGAGATTCAAAACCGAACCTGGTCACCAAATTAAGAATTTCGCACAAAACGTTATGTATGTCCACAAATCTATATATTTGAACACACCAAACCCCGTAGACGTATGTCTACAAATTCCCATATCTGAAATAATCTTTGAAGGGTCCACCACACACACTGAACGCCGTAAGTTTAGAAATATTAGAAAAAATAGTAAATGTCACTGTTATATTTCCCACGAAGATGTGCAGGTGGGTGATATTTCAGAAAGTCCCGAGGACTGTTGCAAACACCAATGGGACAGCATGGTAGTCAAGTCCTCCCATGACCCTCCCTCGCAAAACTCGCCCACCCCTGTTGATTAATTAATCGCCCTGAAGTTTCGGACGTCGCGGAATCGTGGAATCCGGAGGGACCGTAATAGTACCGGGGTGTTTCGCGACCTGGAAAATATCTGGGGCGGCAAACTTGGTGTCACGAGAACCCGACAGTGCGGTTTGCTCTAATGAAGATTGAAATACCAAGTTTTGAGAATCGGCGTTCTCTCTGGGGATTAGGCGGAGCGCTGTAGTTCGTTCGTAGGTTTTGCGACGGATTTGTTCTACACGCAGACCTACACTGTAAAAAGTTGTATGGTAAACTTCATAAACTGTAATGGAGGTTTTTAGCTGTATGGTATTATACTATAAGTCAAGCTGCAAATACAGGGATGTTTGGCGTCGCTACTAAAAAGTCGGTAATTTCCCTACACATTTGACTGGTTTCCTGAGCAAGTGCAAGAACGCTAAAGTGAGTCTATAGGGGGAAACATTGCCATTCCTGCTTTCTCACTATAGCGTGTTCTTGGTAAGAGGAGTACTTTTGAAAGCTCTGCTTCAGATTTACTTGTATGCACGTTGTGTATTTTTCCGCCTTGTGTAAAATTAACATTGCCACGGGCCTCGTCACTTTATTCACGTTTCGGTCAAGCGAAAATGTGAAATTGTTAAGACAGTAAATACTTTACAAATCTGCTAATTTTAACGATTCGATGCATTAAAAAAAAACAGGAAGCGAAAGAAATAATTTTAAGTTATCAGAAATGGTTACCTAACACTTTTTATTCGACGTTAAGGTATGGGACTACAGTACTTTTCACCCATCGTTACCAACTTTACGGGACGAATGTCACTCAGTGCGCCCATTAAAATCTATACATGCAGGAACAGTGCCTTTTCTAGGGTTAGTTTCTAAAGTTTTCACTGTATCGTGAACCTCCTTTAAACTTATACACCGGTAGGGTACATTTCCCAATAGTGTAGGTCCAGAAGGAAGCTGTGCTAATTTTAAGGCCCAAATCGTCCGCAGTCTTAACTTTTTCCCCTGTAGTATGAGAGATCCTTGCGATCAGCTTTGTTGGAACACCGTATAGTTTTTCTACTTAAATGAGCATTTTCGGTTAATCTATCAAACCTTTGCAAAATCACGTTGTGAATGAAGTGTTAGGTTGCTTTCTGCATATCACATTTCACAACCGTTCTATACCCCTGTAAATATAAGCGTATGTTATTATTCGTTAAATTGGACTTACATTTTATCTGTAATTTGTAATATTTCATACATGATATATATGCATATATATATATATATGGGAAAATGTTTGCTAGTAATTCCTCGTGAAAAGTAGTCGTGCAAATCATTAGTGCCCACAAATGCAGTGCTTGAACCTTCGGTTTAATTTCTTGGTTAAGCTTCCTTCGTGTGAGGCGGAGGAATGGCCTGGAAGTAGGCCTAACCATTAATGGACTATACTTACCAGCTTTCAGTTGCTTGGTGAAAACTCTTTTCGGCCCCCATCTGTAGATGTGCATAATTACTGCGTGGAGTATTTACTTATCTCTTTCCTGCCGTTGTATTCATGCTAAAGTGAACATTTTTCAAAGCCTTCTCATTTGGAATAAGTATATAATGTTTTATTTTAGTCGTTAACTTCCTATTGTTGTGAAATTAACACATTGTGTTTATTTCCTACATGGCGTTATTTGTTTAAAAAGGTTGTGTTGGTTAAATGGCTGAAAGGGAAAAGTAACTAGGGCCTAATAAGTGATCACTTTACCGTGAACAGCCTATAGCAGATTTGCAGTAAATCTGCGTAGGTAATTGTTCCTAAAGTGTAACTGAAAATATACCCTATAAAAGAGCGAAAAAATTCGACAAGTAAGATGATATTTTCTACGCTATGTGGGTTAATGAAATGACAAGTAATGAGAAAATGGATACCATGTACAGATGCCGTAAGGTGTTCTTGTAGTTGATACGTGAAAGGAATGTGTAGGAGCAAAGACCTGTTGAAATGTAATATTCCCAATTGCGTGTTTATAAAACGTCCCAAGTCATTGTGTCGGCGGAAGTTGGAAAGTAATTTACAAGTCTGAGATACATGTCCAGTAGCCATTAAAGTGAAAACTTGGTACGTTAAGGGGAATGGTGCACGCAAACCGTATACTTGTATAATTTTTGTCATAACTTGTTTTACAGAGGATTTTTTTAAAATGTTGGCACGACAAGACATAAATATCAATTTTGAGCACCTTCTTACATTGTTACAAATTCACTGTGTTCGTTATTCTCGGAGCACTGATTGAAGATAACGAACCAAAAATTCTTTCTTTTATTCCATCAGTGCTCCGAGAATAATGACGGCAGTAAATATCTAACAACGTAAAAAGGCGTTGAAAATAATTTGCGTCTTGTCGAGCCAAAGATTTCGACAAACCTTTTGGAAAACGACTTGAATCGAAAATCGGGTAAATATATTGGTTTGATGCACCATTCCCCTTAAGACTATATTGACTGGTTTGAAAGCAGTGAGAATTTGGTATGGAGAAATACATGTTGTTGAAAATCGGTTTTTTAAGCCAATTTTGAAAATATAAATTTAAAACAAAGCGTAGGTGTGAGAAATGATACTCATACTCTGTATCGACGCAAATTTAGCAATTTATTTTTCAGATATATTTTTATTTAATTCGATTTTCTGATCTCTCCAAGAAACAGGCTGTACAATGATGTTACAAAAGTCTTCGGTAACAAAGAAGCACGTATTTTTCTTCTCAAAACCGTTCCTGTAGGTATATACAGGGCGATTCGCAATCAGACCGGCAAACTTCGGGAGGTGATCCTTCATGAAAAAGTAAAAGGAAAACATGTGACACTTTACCTGAACCGAATATCAAAGGGAGGTACTAGCCCTTAAAAAACGAGGTTTTAAACCATAGTTCTGCAAAATGTTGGTAACGAAGTAAAATACAATGACAACCCTCGGAACATTGTATGTTACCGAGACCTTCAACGTAAGAACCTATATTTTGTACAAATACGGCTTAAAATCTCGTTTAAGGGCTCGTACCGCCCTTAATATTCGGTTCAGATAGTGTCACATGTTTTCCTTTTACTTTTTCATGAAGGATCACCTCCCGAAGTTTATCGGTCTAGTTAAGAATCAGCCTGTATATCTCTCTTTAAAAGGAACGCCAAAAAATACACTTTCATTAACATGATGGCAACAGCCTCGACGCCAATGTTTTTTTATGGGAACAGTTCCCAAACGCGGATATTGTCACTGCGCTATGCGTAAAATGGCTCATAATGGTACTCGTCTTTCTGGAATCTCCAATTCTGTCACGCGGCGTATAGAAAAAAAAAATTATCGCGCGTTTCCACTTCAGCTTCACAGCGTCCAAAGGAGAATTTCTTTTTGTCCCTCTCCCGTGGCTTTTGGAAGTGTTGTTTCGTCCCTTTCAAATCATGCGCTCCGCCAGCGAACCACGCTCTGATTTCCTGCGTAGCGTTAAAGGAGTAGAACAATGGCATCCCTGATTTTCAGCAGCTGAAACCCTCCTTCCAGTTGTTACTGTGCTTTCAGCGCAGAGATGTAAATTGCTGCTTTTTGTCTTCTTTGAGATGACTCAGATGAGACTTACTAGTGCTTCACACCCCTCATTCTAATCGCGTGTGCGTTCATTATTATGTGCTGAGGTACAAAATTCGAATAAGTAATATTTTTGGGCGGAAAATTCATGTAAAGGCTGTTCATGATAAAGTAAAAACTTTAAAAATCAACCTTGCGAAAAGTCACTGCCGCTGCCCGCATGTATTTAAACACACCCTGAGTGGCATACGCCCAGTAAAATTGGTAAAAATGTATGGAAAGTAGTTCCATATCTTAACGTCGATTAAAAAGTGTTACGGTAATCATTTATGATAACTCAAACTATTTTTGCTTCCTGCATCGAAGTGTGAAAATTAGCAGATCTGTAAAATATTTACTTTTCTAATATTATTACAGTTTTGCTTGCCCGACGCACGAATAAAATTATGAGGTCTTTAGCAATGTTAAGTTTAAATAAGGTGGAAGAACACAGCGTCCATTCATGACCGGAACAGACTTATGAAAATCAACCTTTGAAAAAAATACCCAAGTCATTAGCTTCATGCATATCTGGTAAAAAAAAAAAAAGTGGCGGGAGCGAGTACGGCACCCGCTCCCGCCACTTATTTTACTAGCCATGCATGCGGAGCTAATGGCTACGTTTTTTTTTAAAGGTTGATTTTTATAAGTCTGTTCCAGTCGTAAATGGACTACAGATCTTAAGGGGGCGTGGGACAAAAATCAACACCAAATACGTAAATTGATGTTTACTGGTTTTTGAAAACCAACATAGAAAAAAGTAAAAATGGCGATCTTAGATAATAGGTTTTGCCAACTCAACGACCAAGTAATTTGCAGTATTACTGTATCAATTTTGCATAATGTCTTGCGCCACGAAAACACACACAAATTGACGACGTCGGAAATATCTCGACAGAATGTCACTCGGGTAAAATATTTGCTCTCGTAGTTAGTAAAAACTATTCTGTTTGGTTGACCTTTCTTTGGGTTCTCTATCGGCTTCCATAACATTTGTAAAATACGATAAACCTCAGTAGCATTAATTTATGTCCCGTGCCCTCTTAAGCAGGGCTTTCGAAAGTGCTCATTTTACCGAGAACAACTTGTGGCTGAATAAAAACCCCGCCCTCTTCCCTGTTACCTGTAAAATATGAGACCCTATTTATTAGTTACAGTGCTAAAAATTTTAATAAGCAATATATTAGACGTAAAAAATGACTTGTGGAGTGATTTACTGCTTGATTGTGACAGTAAAGTAAGCAGACGACGTTTTGCATGATATAATTTCGGTACTGTCATAAAAATGAGGAAAAAAACACGTCCAGGAAATTAAGAGTATACAGCTAAAATTATATTTCGCGATTATTTTTCTTCGTAGCTGTCATATTTTCTTTCAACCATTCCCTCTTCTAAACAATTTTGGCAGTCTAATTAGATCTAATGAAGGAAATGTATTATTTATTAATGTTTGATCCCAGAGAGCAATGATTAATTCAAAAAACAGTACTCGTATCGGGTACAGTAACGAGCGCAATATACAAAGTAAAAACGTAGGACGAATAATATAACATAATAAACGAGCCAACACACAGCGCTGCAAGTCGACATACAATTAGGACAGCTAGACAAATATTCGTCAATATTATAAAAAATATTTAGACTAACCGATTAAAAACTGCTATTTTACATGTACTCATATGCACAGAGCTTTGCAGCCCAACTTATTAAGCAATACAAGACATACATTAAATATTATTTTGCGGTTCTTTTACGCTACATGTTGTCTACATAATTTGAGTTACGTCTTCAGAATAATACATTCACCAGTATGCCTTAGTGGTTTCTGCATTCGCACATTTATGCCAGTAATAGGAATGGCGTAGTACGAAGAATTTTCACCAATACAACACACTTGTAATTATGTGAAGATCTTTGTTTTCTTATGAAAACAATATATAGCTTATGGTGCAACTTGTAGATTGGCACTCTCTCTACCAACTCGCACAGTAGTGTCACTTTCCTTTATCCGCCGCTGAATTATTCCATAAATTCCGTGAACAATCTTTCAGTACTGGCAAAACTAAGGCCTCGCAGATCTCGTTATATACAGAAATTCGCATAAATATTTCTCACGGAAATATTTCCCTCGAGAGGTTGTCATTGAGAGCTGTGTGAAACAGCCTTCAACCCCCCCCCCCCCCCTTAATCTGAGGCCCCTTTTACAATTATTTTTCTCTTCAGCTGGGGACGTTTGTAAGTTACCGGGTAATTGAAGTTTCATGTTGAAGCTCTAGTCATCCAGGGAACGAGTCCCAGAGAGCAGTTTGTTTTCAGAGTGCTACACAGTGGGTTTTCACTTTGAAGTTCCCCGCTGCGTTTTTTTCCTTTCGGAAGTTACAGGTGCGTTACTGTAAGCACTTTCGAAATCAGCCCTTCGAAAAAAATCCCCGGCCCGTAAGTACTTTGCATAGGCAGTGGCTTATACAGTGCTGTCTTGATGCCGTATCAAGTTTTCTATGCACAGTAGAATAAGAATTTGCCGTAATAGCAGCTTCATTCGTTACACGCATGTTATTAGTCCACGGAAATGTTTCGTATACTGTTGTGATGGAAGACTATACAAAAGATTAAAAGGATTTAACCGAGACTCAAAAGTATCGAACTAACCGATCCAACTAAAGCAAAAAATCCTATTATCGTGCGTCAATTTCCGTGCAAATGGCGGCACTCTAGCATGCGGGTGATGAGTAGAAGACTTCGCCCGAACCTTGCGTGCATGGATGTTGCGGGAGCGTTCAAACTTCATTCGGCTTCTGTGACGATAATTGTAGACATAGTGTAACTATAGGCGATTCTCAAGCATAATTGTTATTGTTGCAGTCAGATTAGCAAAGAAAAATTGCAGACGCGGGTGTCTCGCTTGGTACGTTGCAACCCAGCTACCATGATATTTTCATGAATGTCACCACAACCATATTGAATCTCTTAAGAAGGGCCTCTACGACGGATGTAAAACTGCTATAGGCTATTTTCAGTAAAATGAGCACTTTTGAAAGCCCTGCTTGATCTACTTGTATGCACATGTCTTTTTGCAAGATTAACATTGTCATGGACCGCGTAACTTTACTCATGCGTGGGTTAAGTGAAACTGTGAAATCATTGTAAAATTAAATATTTAACAAATTTGTTCATTTTTGCACTTAGATGCATAAAAAAAACAGTAAGCGATAGAAATAATTTAAGTTTTCACAAATGGTTGCCTATCACTTTTTTTCGACTTTAAGATACGGAACTACTTTCCCTCCATCGTTACCAACTTTAATGGGTGTATGCCACTCTAGGCGCCCATTCTTATAATTGCAGGTAGGGGCAGTGACTTTTTTTAACGTTGATTTCAAAAGTGCTCAGTTTATCATGAACAGCCTTTACGTGGCAGTACTGAGTGTGTAGAATCTTCCATAGTAAAAACGTTATTATTGGCACTCCTGATGGTAATTGGCGGTCTTGATTTCAGCTTTAAGTATAAAATGTGTGCGGCGTAATATTAACTTGTGTGTGCGACTATAGTTAATGACAATTGACATAAACTACAGTAACAAACGGGACTGAAAGTTGTTCCTGGCTTCACTCGCGGTGTCGCGTTTACCCCAGTTCAGGGGAATAGTGGTTTTCTGCTGCTGGTTTCGCCTGGGCTAGAACGTTCCTTTGTGCGCTTTGTAGAGTCGATCGTTGCGCTGCCACCAGCAGAGTCGTGCACTAAATATAACACACAGGGCCCCGCGTCTGTGTTCTTCACGTATCTGCTTCGTTCAAGGACTTGAAGGGAGCGCGTCGTTGATATCGGACCACCAGGCCTCTTCGGCGAAGCTTCGGAACAGATGTGCCGGTTCTATTTCTGGACGAACTGAATCTTCGCCACGGAATGGCTTACCTTCAGATATTACATTGTACCGAAAAATCTACGAGGGAAAAAATGTCAACGGGAATGTATAATTTAATGCGTTTACATTGGGTAGAGTTTTTTTTCTTAAACAGTTACTATTTCTAAGTCGCATGAACAGAAATTTTCGTTCGATAAACTCATCCGACTTGTATGAGGCCGATTTTTGATCAATGTTTGAAACCAGTCTCGTGATTTTCTTAAATTCTAGACCGAACGATTCACTTTTGATTTCTGTTCTACAATGGTAGACTCGTATACATTTAAAGAGTTTGTTTTATGAATGAAGATTTACATTATTTTCCCAGTTGTGAAGAATGTGCATATCCATGAAGTATTCTCGGAAGTTCTTTAATATAATTCCTTGTACGAAAAACACAATTGTATTATCTGCAGAGGCTATAAGCTATTCATAATACGGTAGCTCGTAATCACTTCAAGAATATTTTCATCCACCAATGTGTTACGCTGAACATTTTGGTTGATGCGGAGTCGCATAATTACCGCAGCGTGTTCTCTCACCTAGATGCGTTTATTTGTTTGCAACATATTGTTTACGTGCTACAGCTGGCGCAGACTCAGCTGCCCCGTGCCGTAATCGGAGACCCACCTCACCCTCCCCTCTACCTGGAACAATGCGCCGCTCGCGGCCTCCTGAACTCCCCTTCTGGGAAATCCCGTGAATGCCGACAGCGGCGAGACTTGCTGGCGTCCCAGACATCTCTCCTGCTAGTTTCCATACTGCAGCGATCTGCGAAAGTGCGTCGGCGAGCTTGTGTGCAGCGAAGAGTGGGATTGATTTGCGGGACTGTGGACTAGAAGCGTGAGTGAAGACATTTGGGAGAATGGAAATACAAACGTGTGTAAATAATTGGAGCAATTTAATGGACATTAGCAAGAGTAAAGACTAATAGACTTTAATTGAAATGGAGATACTGTTCTTACTGAACGCAGTATTTAATTACCAAGAGTTAGTAGAACGCTCAGACTGGTAAATAAGATGTTTGACTGTAGCATTGAGAATAAAAGTATTAATTGAATTTAGTTTTTATTTTTATTAAGACCTCTATCCCTCACGAACTCAGATACGCCCCACAGGCGTCCATGTAACAATATATTGTGGGCATATTTTTAACCAGTATAGCCATGGTTGCTTTTACAAGCGACCAGTTATTTGTATCAGACCTCGCTAAACAGCCATCACTGTTCGGATAAGTAAAGAAATTCAGTAAACTTACGATGCTTTAGAATGAATGTTCCTACAGTCCACCGCGGATAATTACAATAAAAAAATATTCCGAGTAACGATACTTTAAGGTACTGGCAATCAACTGTGGCGAACTTAAGTTTGTCTGATTTGTCTAAATGTGATCATACTAAATGTATTGAAAATATAAATAAGACCCACAGTCACTTAAACTTCCTGCTTCAAAATTTATGTCGGTATATGTCTTCATCGACAGGGCTATAAGGAAAGAGAGAATTCTTGCGATACCGGTCGAATATTTTATGATTTTTGCAAACTAAAAAATGTGACCTGTAGAAGGCTGAAAACACACAGTTGGTCATTCTGCTGTTTTAAGGAAACTGATACCTTATAAGTGAGCTTCTCATTTAATAATTGCCATTCGTTGGTCCAGCCCGCTTATGTGTGTTGGATTTCTTTTTTTGTTTTCAATAAGAACAATTTTCATAATACGTCACAAAGTTTTTACCTGTTTAACTTACTCTGCGGTAGACATCAAAAGTTTCGTAAAATTTTAAATACTGAAGTACGTAATCACCTGTCTGCGCGCGCCAAATAGAACGCAGCAAATTTATGAAGGGAAATGTGTAACGTATTTAAGGCGCCCATCTACTTTATGCATGAACTACTATGCAATGAGTTTGAAATGAACGTTACCATTCGCAAACATGTTCTACGTGTCCGCAGAATGTTTTCATACGCATAGTACTATCAACTTATGAAGTATTGTGAAAATTTTTAAACTGTTCAACATTGTCGGCAACTATTCTCAGACGTTCTTAGAACTGTACGTAAAATCTGCATTCGAAACTTGCATACGGCCGCGTACTGGACTTTGCTACAAACTTTCCACCAAGCAGCATGGGAGGATAATACCTGCAGTTTTCTTGGTGGTTTACCCATCGCTGAGGTTCCCGGTTCGAATTTGCGAATTTTCGAACTGGTATCTGGGGAGTGTGGCAGACATTGTGGTGTGGAGGTTTTCTCTGTGCGCTCCCGATTCTTTCTAAATCTTAATTCTACCGCTGGTACACCCCCATCTCGCCTAAATTCTTCTGGCTGGCTGGGACAACAGGCCTGTGCCTTGGCAAGTACAGCGTGTTCCATGTTTTTTTGTTTGATAAATTTAATAGAAACACTGACAACTGTGGGAACATAAACTGGAAGCATGTGGAAAAAAGGTACGACAAACGGGAGATAAATGAGGAGGAAGCTATAAAAATCCCACTCCAGGGAAGAACTTAAACCTAAGGAAGCCGCCGGGAAGTGTTCCATGCACCACCTGCCTAATTGACGGTGGACAGGCCTGTTTCGGGAACATCAGGGCGGTTTTCGACGAGGGAGGATCGTCTCCCCGTACGTATACGTACAGCACGAATGCAGTGCACACAACTGCTCGCCAGTTCAAGGCATTGCGCGTAGTGGCGAGGGGGACACCAGGTTCACCTGCGAGCGTCGTCCTTACAGCGTCGTCCGCACGCGGGTAGCGGGCGGGAGGCAACTGCCGGAAGCCGCTGCGGCGTGGTCCAGTTTCCCTCCGGCGTGACGCAACAGCAGACGACGCGTCTCTCCATTTCCGTCACGCTTTTCCCAGCTTCCCACCTTCGTGCAGATCCGATCACGCAGCTTTCTTGTTCTGCCTCGGCACGCTGAAACACAGCTCTTCACACCCCATCATTTTACCCTCGCATTTTCGCAACAATTTTATCCTATCCGCACCCCATCTTTAAACGCAGTATTATATAAAATGACTCTTTAACACTACCCTAGTCCATTAAGTTACTTCCAACTTTTCTGAAGCTTCTCCAAGTCTAAAAAATTACACCAAATGGAGAACCCACAGCATTCGTTCACACTGTTTAATAATATTTTGCACAAGAACTATTACTTACTAGGCATTAACAACACACCTTTTTTTATGTTTTTTCTTACAATAATTCTAAATGAAATGTTACAATTTATAAATGAAATATAAATATCAGTTCAGTTTAACAAGAAATCTTTTTTTATGTTAACACAAAATAATAAAACGTTTGCAATACATAGTACAACCAAATACTTAATACAGATGGTGATTTTTCAAATATTTGATTCAAAAAGTTTTAAGAAGCTGCAAATAGACTGTCTCTTCTCTAGCTGATATTTTTTCTGGCAGTCACGGGTATTATGTTGAAAGTTTAGTTTTCTAATGAATTAATATTAAAATCATGGGCTTGCCTTCCGCGGGTGAGGCAGAGAAGCGAAGGAGCTACAAGTGTGCTACTGTGTACCATCGCCGCTATGCACAAGGCTTTGTACTGGCGTGGGGATTCTCGTCGGGAGGCGTGTATTTGTGCCTTTAAGCGGTGACCTGTTTAATAGTGTAACTGTAGCAAGGTCCAATGCAAGTCCGTGGAGCAATTCTGTTTATATCTGACCTGAATATATTTGAAGTACAGTGCTTTGGGGAAAAATTCTTTACTTTGTTGGAGTGCTCCGAAATTTTTTTTGCGTAACACTGATCGGTATATTTTCTGTAATGTCTGCAACGAAAATGGCGAAATAAAGTAATATGCAACATTTTGTCAGTATTGAAATTGTGGTAGTTGAATTGTTTTCTTTTAAATATCATATATAAACTGACATGTGACATGACAAATCGTGGGATAGCACTATGTAACTGAATGACTCGTGGCGCTACCGCTGCAGAATGACGTTGCACGGCCAAAACTGGTCTCAGTTGTGAACAGGTGGTCGTGTCATTCGGATTGACTGTTTACATGCTCATGACAAGGCCACGTGAGTTATCAGAGTTAGAACGGGGCATGGTTGTGGGTGCCAGAAGGATGGGACATTCAATTTCAGAAGTTGTGGAGACCTTCAATATGCCTCGATCCACGGTGTCACGTGTGTACAGGAATATCAAAATAAAAGGCATTACGATCCTCCGTGGACAATTCAGTAGCCGTTCAAAGTTACTTGATGATCGTGGCCGGCGGATATTGGGTAAAATTGTCCGTGCTAACAGAGCAGAAACACTTTAACTGAAACCACAGCCACATTCAGTGAAGAAGGTGTCAGACTGGTATCTAGCAGATCTGTGCAACGTTCATTAGCTTCCATGGGATATGGAAGCAAAAGACCCACGCACGACACCAGGTACAACGCGTCACTTGGGCTCATGATGTTGCTGATTGGACCCTGGAGGACTGGAAGCATGTGGCCTGGTCCGATGAGTCGCATTACAGGTTGTTTCGGGCTGATGGCAGGGTTCGGTTATGGCGCAAACCCAATGAGGCATGGATTCCGGTTGTCAAGGAACCGTGCAGGCTGGTGGTGGTTTCGTAATGGTGTGGGGTGTGTTCACAATGCATGGGTTGGGTCCACTTGTCCATTTACCATCAAAACTCGCGGTAACCACTACAAAACACTTCTTGGTGACCATTTGCAGCAGTTCATGGACTTTAGTTAGCCTGACAACGATGGGATGCTTCAACAGGATAATGCGCCGTCTCATTGGGCTAGTATGTCCAGGACTGGTTCGAAGAGCATTCTGGAGAGTTCCATAGAATGGATTGGCCAGTATGTTCCCCCGACATGAACCCCGTCGGGCATTTATGGGACGTGGTGGAGAGCAATTCGCACCCAAGATCTTGCACCTAGAAATACCTGGGAATTTGGGCAGCTATTCAGACAGCATGGCTTACATCTCTCCAGAAGTCTTCCGTCCACTTGTGGAGTCCACGCTACGTAGTTACGCCACTTCTAGTTACAGGGGGCCCTATACGTTATTAAGACTGGTATCCTATGACATTTGTCATGCCAGTGTATTGTTATAAGACGCCTTAGGGGCGTGTCTGAGTTCGTGAGGGATGGAGGTCTTAATAAAAATAGAAACCTAATTTGATGTTCTATTTATTCACACAGCTATTACTTACATTACATTTACCCATTATTACTATTTTTATTTCTCAGTGTGCACAATATTTTTTCTATTTCAACTCTTAATGTCTGTCTGGCTAGTCAATTAACTCATACTCATCATTAACTCTCTTTCAGTCTGTCTGTTGCCATAATTTGTGATGTCTCACTCATTGAGTCTTATAGTCGTACTCTTCACGGCTCTGATGTTCGCAGTCGCAGATTTTCCTTTCGCTGGTTACTTCCGTCATTCGTCGTTCTTCGACGCACAATCGCCCAGACTCTCGTAAACTCTCCACTTCATTCCACTGCCGGCTCGGAGGTCCAACGCGCTTTTATAGTCGCTGGCCTTGACCTGGAAAGTTCGCCTCACCCCGAGTCTCGCAAGAGTAACTAGGGGCAGTAAACCACTAGCAAATTCTTCAGATAAATTCAGAAATTCAAACAGCTGAACGTCATGAGCGCGTGCTGCAAAGGGAGTATCGTGGCGGTACGCTTTTCGTAACAAGATATGCGTGCTGTAAATCGGAATCAGTTATTTTTTACTGATTGTCAGTTGAAACTGCTCCATCCGAAATCGATAGAAAAAGAAAACTATTAAGCTATTCAGTTAAATGAAATCCACTCGTAAAACAATAGAAAATAAGTTATTTATAGTCGATTAATAAAAAGCACAAGGATTAAAAACCGTGCATTACGGTTTGAAATAAATTAAGTACAATAATTTTGTCGCAAAACAAAATTATTATATGTGCAAGGAAATTTTGGAGTGGTTGGTATCGAACCGCCACCCCAAAACGCAACAGATTTTCTTGTTTATTTTGGCTGACGTTCTACCAACTCTGCTACTTTGGCAATTAGATAAACGGTCTCGCATTTGCGTAGTAACATATACTTTCAATGACGAACGGATGTAAGTTTCGTAATCTAAAAGTACTTTAGGTTGTCTAAATATAAACGTATGCGTACGTAGGTACACTTCTTTGTAAGGTTCGAAAATCATTCTAAGTTAAGTTTAGTTCAGATTATGTGCTTTAAAAGAGAAATATAGTGGTTTTAACGGTGTTGTCGGTGTTTTCCATGTATCTGCCATTTTACAATGCGACGAGATTTTACAGAATGAAAGTGTTATTTTGAAGAGACAGATTGATTAGTAATAATTGTGCTAATTAGACAGTGGAACGTTAGAAACAATGCAATCTTTTATAAGATTTGTCGTTTCCTCATTATTTTATGTTAACTTGCAGACCACAAAACTTTTGTTGGTGTAAATCCACCTTTCTTACTGAATCACCGCACTGATCTATCAGTCACCAAAAATAATAGTTTAAATCTGTAGTGTCTCGTTGCATTTTAAAATGGAGGATACTAGTGGACGTCGATAACCTCGTGCATTGAAACCGCTAAATTCATCTCTTAAAGCACAGTGTCCGAACTAAACTTAACTTGGAATGAGTTTCGAACTTTGCAAAGACATGTATTTGCGCAGAAAATCTATATATTTCGACAACAAGAAATATTTTCACTTCACGCAACTTACAGCAACATTTAACATTACATGTTGTGGTTCAGTACACATAATACGAGCACACATTTGGCAGTGGTAAAGTAGGGCAGTGGATATGGCCGATCATGAAAGCTTCAGTATGCTTTGCTTTATTGGCGGAGGTTCGATCCCAACCGCGTCCAAAAACGTGTTTTTGTAGACAATATCTGTGTTCTGCGACAATATAAATCGTACCTAACTGAACTCGCATAAGAATGATCTGTGCTTATTTATTTTCCAACTATAGATAACTAGTTTTCTACTACTTGAATTAGTAGATTTATTTTAACTGATGAATAAGTGATATTTTTTCTACAGATTCCGGATTTTTACTGACAATCAGTAAAAAACAACTTATTCCGATTTAGAGTGCGCGTCTTGGGTTATCGCTAAGCTGTCAGTCGCCCACTATCATAAAACAACCCTGTCATCTTCCGCTCGCTCGCGCGGGACAAATCAGCGATTGCGTAACACTATAAGTTGATATAGGGTTAATGTTAACATTCGTTGATATAAATTTGACGAATGTGTAGTTACCAAGTCACCGGTAGGGTTTTTAAGTTTACATGTTACCCTGGGAAGATGCCTACCGGGCCGCGAGGAGGAGGTAAGCATTTCTTATCCAATTATGATTGACTAGGGGCACCTGGAAGATGACAGCTGCTCCTTCGTAACTTGCGACTTCCCACTGCAGCCGAAGTTTTTCCTTCGTCTCGCGTCAAGTTGGCGGCCCGACAAGACTGCCGCCGGGCAGCGACTGGGTTCCGCAAACCAGTCCACAAGATTTCTCCCGTGTCGGCCGACGGGGATCTGGCCGGGAGCTGTTTACAACGCTTCGCTACTGCGAGATTGCATGTTGCGCGCACCCGCATTTCTTTTTTCCTGTTCCGCGACACAGCGTGTTGAAATTCGCGCGCCTCGTATGTCCTTGGTTTTTGCGCGTCTTTACGCCGAGATGCGTTTAAGCTCTTTTAATGTTAACGCTGTAAGGTTGAGTTGTCTCCACACTGCCGCAGCATATTGTGAGGTTTTCTTCCTAATTCTTGAAGTGCATAATACCTATTTTAAAAAATGTTCAATCGTCTCTACCAGCAATGTAGTTTTTGCTTGTTGTATGGACGAGTGGCCTGAAACGAAGGCGCTTGAACTTGTGCATATGATAAATTCATCAAGTAGCTTTTCATAAGTAACACATGTTCCATGTAAACTGTTTTATTGTGTAAACCCTAGTATTCGTACACACGAAGTCACGAGCTTTCGTTACGGACTTCGTCATGCCTAGGACATCGATAGAACTACAGTTTAGCTTCCCTGTAAATGCATCTCACCAGCCCAGGTGGGGCTTAAAATTTTTTCGTGGCTTCAGGAACAGGAAAAAGTGCTGCCAGAACCAGCAGAGAGACAATGCGTGGAAACCCCAAGAGGCGATGTTGCCAAACAAGTCTTGCACCTCGCCTGTAAATACTTAGTATGCATTACAGTACTAAAGTGCTGAGTTTAATGTTAATGTTACAGTCGTGAATGCCGTTATCACAGTGCTTCACACCATGCCATTTTTTTCGGCGGTTGAAGTAACAGATTTATGTGGTTAATTTAGCACTCCAAACGAAAGGCAAAATTGATCGCCTCCAAAAACTGACAGTTTTCTCTAAAGTTTGTTTTGAATTTACAGCGAGAAGCATTTGTCGTGATATTACGTAAAATTTATAAAGAATTATTTTTGTGAAATAATACTGTTATTGTTTTCTATGGTTCATGGTCACTTAACATTTGTGCTAACTGAGTCGTAGGTAGTAAATTCAGCATATTGATTAGTTTTATACAAATATAGTGAGCCAACCGTAATTAAAATAAAATAAATAGGCAACTTCGTGGTCTATTCGCTGTTGACTACCCCCCCCCCCCCCCCAATTTATACCTAATAAATTTTATTTTCGGATTTCATAGCTATTTTCAGCAACAAGTGCACGTGCCATGTGCCACTGAATGCAAGGTAAAATTTTACGTTAAACATGTAGTTGTAGTGAATCGAAACATGTAATGCATTAACTAGTATAGGCTGTTCACGGTAAAATGAGCACTTTTAAAAGCCCTGCTTAAGATCTGCTTGTATGCACGCGGTGTCTTCTTCTGCCTTATGTGAAATTGCCACTGGCCTCAGCACCATTATTCATGCGTCGGTCAAGCGAAACTGTAAAATTATTAGGAAAGTAAATATTAAAAAAATCGGCTAATTTTTACATTTATATGCACAAAAAAAAAGCAAGAGAAATTAATAATTTAAATTATCAGAAAATGGTTACCCGGCACTTTTTATTCGAAGTTAAGATATGGAGCAACTTTTCATCCTTAAATCAACCTTAGAAAAGTCACTGCTCCTACGTGCGTATGTTTTAACGGGCGCCCTGAGTGACATGCGCCCCGTTAAGTTGGTAACGATGGATGGGAAAGTAGTTCCGTATCTTACGTCTAATAAAAAGTGTTAGGTACCCTTTTCTGCTATCTTAAATAATTGAAGTGTAAAAATGAGCAAATTTGTTAAATATTTACTTTTATAATTATTTCACAGTTTCACTTGACCGACGCATGAATAAAGTAATAAAGGCCGTGGCAATGTTAATCTTTCATATGGTGGAAAAATAGACAACGTGCATACAAGTAGATACTAAGCAGGGCTTTAAAAAGTGCTCATTTTTAGTGAATAGCCTATATCAGTAGTGTGACGTCGTCTTCACTGGCGTGGCCTGGCTGGTGCATTCACAGCTCTGACAGAGAACCTTTTGAACCTTGTAAAAGTTCTTAGAGGAGTGCTCCATGGAGGGGCCGCTTGGCTACTTAACGGCAGCTTAATAAACAGTCGGTGTTCTGTTGTCAGCCGACTTGAGAGGTTCCAATTAACACCTTCGCTCGCTGCCGACTTGAACATCCTCGAATACGGAGTGTTTTATGACGTCTTTCTGTCGAGTACACACTGTTAAAAAAAATCCCTTCATTTTACGGAATTGTGTTGGTAAAAATTTAACCAGAGGTGTCCGTAGACACTCCGTTAAATTACGGACATATTGATTTTCAAAATCGGACTTCCCGTAAAATTCGCGGAACCTCTCCGTTAATTTCCTAGTTAGTTTTCTGTACTTGTAGTTTAAATAATTTTTAATATTCATTTAATTTTCATTGTGTGGGTGTTCTACTGTGTATGAAAAAGATATTTAGAAAGTTAATATTTTTTATGCCTACCTAAGCAAGATTTGATCGCGAGTCAAAAAGTTGTATGTTCACGACCCCAACCACTTACCTTCAATGCTCACATGATGAATATGGTATAACTTTTGAATGTCTATATTCGTCACAAAAGCAACTTTTTAGTTAGTGTATTGCAAGTATTGCTTAGTGTTACAGACGCCTGTTGCTAATTGTTAATGTTTGAAAGAACAGATCTTAGTGTCATGGATAGCCTTAACTGCCGGAGAAACGATAATTATCTCGTTACAGTGGCGAAGAAAGCTTCGTGTATACTCGTCATTGTTCGTGCCCGAAACTCGAAGTTATAAAAATTACGGAGATTTCCCGTATTTTGCATTTACGAACATAACTCCGTTTTTCGTCACTACGGATTGCGTTTCCGTATATTTACTGTGCATCTTCGTAAAAATTCCCGTAAATATAAGGAAATTTTTTTAACAGTGCGGGAGTTCTGCAAGTGGCTGGGTGCTAGGCTAAGCTCCCGAAGTTCCACAAAAAAATCAGTTTGTTTTCCCCCTACGAGGTAGTTACGTGCCGTACTTTGACATTCCAGTGTAAGCAGAACAGTGAACCAGAGTTCTTAGTCTTAAAAGTAACTTTTTTATTTTGTTTCGCGATTTTCACGTGAGTAAATACACAGGCGCAGAATGTGTCGCGGGCTGTATGGACAGAAATAAGCAATTTATAGACGCGTGCTTCGAAAGAAAATATTAGCTGTAACGCATTAACTAGTGTAGGCTGTTCATGGTAGTGAGCACATTTTAAAGCCCTGCTTAAAATCTACTTGCATGCACGTCGTGTATTATTCCGCCTTATGTAAAATTTAAATTGTCATGGGCTTGGTAACTTCATTCATGCGTAGGTCAAGTGAAACTGTAGAATTGTTAAAAAAAAACTAAATATTTTACAATTCTGCTCATTTTTACGCTTCGGTGTATTAAAAAACACAGAAAGCGAAAGAAATAATTTTAATTTATCAGAAATGGTTGCCTAAAACTTTTTATTCGACGTTAAGGTACGGAACTACTTCCCAGCCATCGTTTCCAACTTTACTGGGCATATGGCACTCAGCGAGGCTGTTAAAACATACGCAGGTAGGGGCAGTGACATTTTTCTAAGGTTGCTTTCAAGAGTGCTCACTTTATCGTGAACAGCCTTTACACTTGGTGTTATTTTAGATAATTTCGTCGCAGGCAGTGCTCTTGGGTGCACGCCCTCTCGAGGTTTGGTTCTCAAGGGCGTTGACCATAGGACCGGCAGAATGCCCTCATGCGGTACTGAACAACCTTACTCCGAAATCCCTGTCATTCAGAATACTCGTGGTACAGCCGGGGCGCTACCACGCCCCTCTTTTACGTTTAGGACTCTGCTTGAGCAGTGAAAATTTTTTTTTCACTTTTACAAAAAAAAAAAAAAAAAAATTGGGTGCTAGTTGTATTAAAAAAAAAAAAATTCTCGGCAACTCTACAAACAAATCTTCGTAAACTTTGCAAGAAATTGCTTGAAAAGTGTACGGGATGTAAATGATGATTAGGAGAAGTATTGTAACCTAACTACGGATATCCGGTAGAATTATATGTGCAGTAATTGTAAAGTAATTTTCCTGCAAAATCACAAGCTACTATTAGGATTTGAAGTTTGCTTGGCGATACTCTGTAGTTATAATGGTATAAAGATTATAGTTCAGCTACGAGATTCGACAAAATTTTGTAAATATACAAGAATTCGTCAGTTCCGGTTACAATTTTTTTCACACTGTAGTGAAAGACAGGTCGAACGAAAGGATAAGGTTGTACATCCATGTTACACGATTTTAGGAGTATCGCGGCCATCTTTACGTTATTGCTTTTAAACACATGTGCTCTTTGAAAAGTAGAACCATACTACATAAGGAAGTAGGAGTACATTAATAAGTTATTTTCACAAAAAAAACCGTTCTGTATAAATTTGATACAGATAAAGATGAATAGTTTTTTTTTATATCTGTAATCTGAAAAAATATCCTGAAAGGTTGTAGAGACGCATGAACTCATTAAAATGTAAAACCCTATCATTTCATGCAGCTCTCGTTCAAAAACATTTTTGGTTTGTCTTGTGTGTGTGTTTTTTTTTTACAGTGAAACGGGCTAGTGGGCGTTTCACATCATTTTTAGGCATGAAACTTCGGTACAGGCTTCTGGGTCAGAACTCCCATTTTTATACTACTTCTAATAATTATAATTGAAATATAATTTGATAAGCTACCTTAAGGAAAAGTTCAATTTAACCATAATATACTTGTATATGCTAATAGCAGTATAAAAACGATTTTGATGACATTTCGGAAATAACCAAACATTACATACATGAGTGATTTTTAAAATGTTTGAATCAGAAAGTGTAAAGATATAACCAATAGGCTATATAAATGATTGTAAGGCCTCCGTTCGCATTGTGCAAGCGGGAGTCTTGCTCTATTCCCGATGGCGGCTGGGGGCCGATGATTTGACGCCCTCTGAAGAATTCACTTCGGAGCAGTTTCGTTAACTGGATTTCCCCCTTCCTCGTTCTTACCTCATCTGCCGCAGTTTCGGTCTGGAGAGTATCTTGGCTGCTAGTCGCGGGCCAAAAAGTATTCGTTGTCGCGAGATGGGCGATAGGGAAACAACCTCGGGATGAATATCGTGCTACTTGTCCTGTAGGCTGGCGCATCCTTACAGGTCCTCGAATAGCGAAGCGGTCTTTCGAAGAAGCGGAATTAATTTCGGCGAACTGTTATTTATTCCTATCTGAGGTCTCGGAAAAATAAGAACTTGAGGTCTGAAATAGCGCTTCTTGCGTTTCGATTAAATCGAAGTAATTATTCAGTGTTATAATTTTCTATACCCAGTGTGGGGTCACGATAGCTTCAATCTTGTGAATATTATGAATGACCTAATTCACAGTTCGAAGTGGGAAAATTTTTTTTTTCCTTACGAGATATATCAAATTTAAATCCATAGTTGTCACCCAAAAATATTTAATTTTCAGTGAATGTTGTACTGTAACTTAAGCGTTGTTTTCGCCTGACTTTAAGCACACAGTGTATTCATATTAAATGTATAAAATTCACATATACTCGTACTTTCTGAAGTTCACAGTGGCAGCGGTTGATAATATTCCCCAGGCTGCAAAATCTTAACTCTCTAGAAATTATTTAATACGAATCATTTTAAGCCTACAGAGTAACTTACCTAAGTATTAAGACTTCTTTAAGGGGTCCAGAGTTCCAAAGACACACAATCGCTCCGTTGTAAGTTGATGGCAAATTGTAAAACTTACAGATGACTAAAAATAAAAAGTGCACCAAAAATCACGTGGAAGAACATTAAAAATGTAATAATTGTAACTAGTGTTTCACAAAATTTATTTGATTTTCGATAACCTCCATACAATAGTTTGAAATTCATCGAGGTTCTCCCAATAAAGTTTTTAATAAGTAGAAATTTGAAACATGTGTATTTCGTGCAAATTTCTTATTTAGCTAACGTTCTATTGAATAATATATTGGAGCTTGCCAAACTGTTATTTTTAAAAGGTGACAGTTGATTGTAATTGTGCCAGTTAAAAATTAAAAACATGTAATTTTAAAAGTGTTTGTAGATTTCCTGGTCAATTTTTAGCTTACTTTCCGACGGAAAGATTGGCTAATACGATCACCCGAATGTCTGGAATGTATTTCCCCCCCCTAATAACTTTTGAGCCCGAATTTCATCTAACTACGTCCACATATAGTACTTCGTAATGCCATCAGACTTTTATAGTTTTCAATCACGCCAGGAACTTATTTTCAAAATGGCGGCAATTTTAATATTTAGGGCACTATGATATACCTCTAACTAAAGAGTTCAGCCAAATTTTATGCACTGATGGTGCATGACATATGCATTTAAATTATAATCTATATTCTTATCGGTTCGCCAGTTTGAAAGATAGTGCTAATTGAACAAATTAAACTTTTCCATATCTCTGGAATCACTTAACCAATTTAAATAGAATTTGGTACGTTGACAGAGCACGAATTAAGCATTTAATTTAGAAACCGCTAATGTAATTGGTTTACCATAGTGCAAATAGAAAAATAAAGGTTTTACATTTTGTCTCGGTGACTACATTAGATTCGTGCCATATTTGGCATATAAGCACTACTAGTAGGCCATGTTCACATATGCAATTTAAATGAATGACACTTGTTTTAAAAATGGTGGCAATATAGATAATTTTTATAATGGAAATATATTTTTACAAGCATCAAATGTGCCCAAACAACTTTTTTCCGTCATTTTTTGAGATAGCATTTCGTGAAAAATAGTTTTAATGTCACGTCTGGAAACAATCAATAGATTCCTACTACATTTGACACACGCGTAATACTACAGTACGTCATGTAAACTGACATGTTTTAGTGGGTCAGATAATTATTTTCAATATGACTAAGACATAAACATTATAGATTACTATGCGATATCTGTGAAATCATGTAACCAATTCAAACTAACATTGTATGCTGGCGGTATCTATATGCAAGCATCAAATATGCTAATATATAAACTAATTTGTATGCCCTTTTGGACAATAGCACTACATGAAAGATAAGCTTGCGTGTCCTATCCGGGAAAAAAAATTAACCGATATCTGCCAAATTCAGGCTAAAAGTTAAACTTTAGTAGTTAAACTAAATTGATGAATTAAGGAGGTAGTGTCCGAATGTTTTCATATTAAGAAATGTAAATATGTCAGGTTAGTAAGTCATATGTCCCAAACAATTTCAACCGACTTTAATATGTAGCAGTATCTATGACAAACATAGAATGTGCCAATACTGTAATGAAAATAGCACCACTTGGGAAACTGGATCTTTTATGTCATGTCTGGGAACAACACACACATTTCCACCATAACTTTGCACTGAAGTACTACAGTTGGCCATGTTTTAAGTGTGTACGGCGTTATTTAAAGCATGACAGTCGTATAAATAATTTAGATAACTTTGTCATATACATTTAACAATCTAACAGCTTTTAATTACACTTAGTATTCAGAGTGTAGGTATTAGAAACATCGAATGTGCTAGAGATAAACTTTTACCTATTTTTTTTAGGATAGTACCAGGTGACGAAATGCAACAGTTATGCTATATCTCGGGAACCAATAATCGAATTCCGCCAAATTTTGCACACAAAGTATTACACTGGACCATGTAAAGTTACATAATTTAAGTGGGTCGGACATTTTTTCAAAATGGCGCAATATAAATTTAGATAACTTAATCATATCTATTAAATAATTTGACATATTCCAACCAAACTTTTTGTATTGAAATCTATTAGACGAATCAAATATACCAGTAAAGGGCTTGTTTTAGGATTTTCTTTTGTAAGATAGCGCCAAATGAGAAACTAAATCTTTTATGCCAAGTCTCAACCAGTCAACCTATTTCCACCAAATTCTGCATACAAGTATTTGCTAGTGTAGGCTATTTAAACTTAGGTTGCCTACGCACACCTTTTCAAGATGCTGCCTCTGTAGATATTTGAAGCCGCTGAACCCAGTCTATCAAAACTTCACTGATTACTACCGAAGTTAGATGCTCGGAATCCTGCCACTGTAATGTAGTTGACTACACGCTGGTGTGTACTGTACTATGCGTTTTGCGTTAGTCCCAGGTAAGGCATGTGTGTGTTTGTATTTGGCCCACTAGTATTGTATTTGTTTCGGTTGCAACTCTTACCGCTATCGGTATGGCAAGACACAGTTACTATCTAACTTTAAAAAACTTCAAAATTATTTGTATCCATGTAGAGGACAGTAGGCCACGAGTTGTATCGACAACTTCTTGTAATAATTACACATACTACATAGTAAATGTATATTGCAATATGTTGTAATTAAAATGTTTGTCTATCAATACCTAAAATGGCAGCTATTGAAAAACATTTTCCATAGACGTAGGGTCTAATAATTTCTTAGAATGCAGCTGTCAGTCACTGCTATGAACCCGTGTTATGACTTGTATGCAAATATATGTGAAGTGAGCACTTTTGAGGCCGTAGTTTTTTTCTTAGTCATTTTTATCTTTTAAACGCCTTATATTGCCATGTACGTAATAGCCACGGTTTACATATTCCACCGTACTCGGGAGTTAACGCAAAAGGCCAAAATAAAATATATTTTTGAGTATTATTCCAAATGAGAGGGCTTTCAAAAGTGCACACTTTACCGTGAATAGCCTATAACATGTAATCATGCATGTGATAATGTAAAATTACCAACATTCTGCAAATGATCCAAGTGATAAATGAGAGGACATCATGGATCGTAACAAAAGGAAGTGGTTTCTTTTTCATTAATGTACATAGCTCCCGCCGCATGCAAATTGCAGTTGCCAGAGACAAAAGAACAACTCTAACCTATTTGTACAGCATGACAAAGCACACTGTGGCCAGTGTAAACGGTTATGCTATTTCCTCGCGCCACGTCAGCCGCCACTGGGGCAAGGTGGCCCCCAGGACTAGTCGAGAAGTGGGCCAATGCCGTGAAGGTGAGTGTGGTCGAAGACTCTGTAACGAAGCGGTCGGCGCGCTTTGAACCGCGACAGTCAAGGTTGTGTGCGAGGTGCAAGTATTCACTTTCTTCAATCAAACCACCACTGACCGACCCGCATACTTGCTGTTCAGTGGCGTGTGGTGAATTGTTGCAAGGTAAGCTGGCGTTGTCTCTGTGCTGCACCGTGTCGCTTGCTTTTAGAGCGTCCCGCTCTTGCAGGCTGTTCACGATAAAGTGAGCAATTTTGAAATCAACCTTTGAAAAATGTCACTGGCCATAGCTAGTGGCATGCGCCCGGTAAAGTTGGCAACGATGGGGGCAAGTAGTTTCATGTTGTAACGTTGAATTAAAAGTGTTGGGTGTAACGTTTCTGAAAACTGATATTATTTCTCTTGTTTCCGTTTTCTTTTTCCTTTTTCATGCATCAAAATTTAAGAATGTGCAGATATGTAATATATTTACTTTAATTCTAATTTCACCGTTTCACTTGACCGCATGAATAAAGTGACGAGGCCCACGACGGTGTTAATTTTGCATATGGCGGAAGAATACACGATGTTCATACAAGTAGATCTTTAGGGTCCTATGCACTGAAAAGTTTTCTGTGGACAAATTGTTTGCGCGTGAACGCGTGTCTCGGTAAATAAATGTTCTAGAAATACGAAGTTTTGTCAGGGGGAAAAAAAAAAAAAAAAAAAAACCTGTATGTAACCATCTTTACACTTTTATCATGTTAAGTGTATTCTTGGATGAAAAAAAATCGTAAAATGGTCAAATATCGCATTTGTAAAGCTTGTGTATGCAGTGGGCTTTAATGGCGTGTAATAAAGTCCCACTGTTACACTTCTAATTTGCACAGTACAGCGTCACAACGGAAACACTGCACGCCTTGCGCGTAGGAGCGATGATGGGCTAGAAGTGCGTGTTCGTGTCGCCCGTATCGGTTTCTTTCTTCTTGACCCTGGACGCAGCTCCACCCCACTCTTGACAGAAATCATTTATTGGAAATGTAGTGAATGTCCATTACACCGCACGCTGCAATCAGCGAGGCGCTCTAGTTTACACTTCCACCACTGGAACGTAGCTTGGCAGCGGATGCCACAGGATGCGTGTAATGGGCCCCCTTGCTGCTTGCTTGCGAGTGGTCGGAATCAGGTATGTGAACCCCGAAAGTTAAAAGTAAAAGTATGTGAAAATTATAGTATTTAGTACCAAATTATAGTACGTTAACGAAACTGCTTTTGGCAGATATTTCAGGTTTACTGTGTGATGTATTTTTGACAAATAACTTCAGCTCTCTAATTTTAAAATGTTCAGCCTATAAATACATTATATAGTACAAATGCTATGATTATAATACAGTTTATATCCCTGTTTGGAATGCATTGTTTCTCTAGGCTGCACGGTGGCTACTGGCTCCTGCTGCGTGTACAGAGAATGTGCAGCGGTTAGCAAACACTTGCTCCTGCTCGCGGTGAGGCAATCATAACAACGTGTGTACTATGAGAGAATTCGGACACACGGCCTTGTATTGGATACGCCAGTTCTGTAACTAACGTCGATGAATTGGGACGCGAGGTTGCAGGGCGGGGTGCTGCTTGTTGATACAGCTCCGTATTGTGTTTGCGCTCTCCGTGTGCTACACACACACACACACACTGTTGATTCAGGTGGCGCCGAAGGTCGGAGCTTGCCCTGCGGGCAAACACGACCCTCCGAGGCAGGTGCGAAGGCTTGTGTACGTGTGTAGACACGCGCAGAACTAATCTGTTCTGCGGTAGTGGTACTACGCCGATAGCGGGCGAGTTTGAACTTGCGTAACTCTTGTTATCGTCCGCTTTACGGTAATCTGGATTTTGTACGGTGTTTAAAAACACTTTGCGCGAGCCACGTACTGGATGCGTTTTATTCATGTGTGTGTGTGCTATGACCGATAGCTACAGATTTGTCTCGTACGTCTCCTACGTATACTGTACGTATTCAGGATTGCTGAGCATTATTCTGATGGGCATTTAAATTAATTACCAAACTTAGGTTTTCTCCTTGTTTCGAAATTCCTCTTCATTATTTTAATGACTGCTGTATCTCTGATACGCGGGTGTTATAAAAAGCCTTTATGCTTTGTTTTTTTCGCCCATGCGTATTAGCCACCTGCTTAAAATTGTCGATTATATAATCTCTTTTTTTTTTTGTGTAAAAATGGAAGTAGTTTCTCTGGTAAAATTCTTAATATAGTATGTTCAAGGTTTAGTCACACTTTCTCAACCTTCGAAAGATCTCACCATACACGACATGAATAGTTTTCTAAATATTTCTTGGATCACAACCGTTTTATAGTTGTGTTTACACAGAATCATCTTATTTTTGGTTAAATTTTACTGTTATTTATATTTCAAGGATGAATTACAATATTTCATTTATAATTCACTTGAATTAAACTATAGAGAAAATGTGTTCGCAATGCTTAGCAAGAAAATAGTCCGTACGCAAAATGTAAATAAACCAAGTGAGCACGAATGAGATGCGGGGTCCATTTAGTGTAATTTTATAGACTTGGTTAAGCTTCCATTTGAACGAGGCGGAGGAATATCCTGAAAGTAGAACTTTAGCAGGGCTGCAAAAAAGTGTGAAGTATCCGTACACGGACTATACCATATTCCTTTTATCGTTTTCGATGTGGCCACATTTGCGTATGGCTGATAAGTTAAATTAGTAGAATTTTGGATATTGGGAATTTGCGTCCTTTAACGGGTCTAAAAATTTCGCCCACTTAAAACTTAACATTTTTTTTTGTTGAATTGCAGCTTTGGGAAAGTGGAAAAAACAGGAGTCCAGCTCTGGGTTACCTAGTTACGATCTAACTGATAGTTCTGTTCTGTTATTTGAGGTGTTTCTATGTTCTAGTTTTCAGGGCTTAGTAAATCTGTCTCTTTCTTTGCTACTGCTTCATGTAGGATGTTCGCTCAGTGTCTGGCATAGTCTCTGCGGAACACGTATTGAAGACAGCTCTTAATTGTGAGCAATTAACATTTCCCCCCGTAAATCCGAAGCGGAGAATAAGTCTTTTTTTGTCGCCTACTCCAACATGGCTTCAGAAAATCGCGTTTCGAAGTATTCTTATGGACGTATTGACATTATTGGGTAACAACTTCATGATAGCATATTTTGCTATATACAGGATTCGAACCATGTATGATTTCAGACTTATTATAAAAATATAATACTAAAGAACCATTATTAAAATCTGTTTACGGTAAAATGAGCACTTTTGAAAGCCCTGCTTAAAATCTACTTGGATGCATCTTGTATATTCTTCCGCATTATGTAAAATTAACATTGTCATGGGTCTAATCACTTAATTCGCGCGTCGATCAAGTGAAACTGTAAAATTATTAGAAAACTGAATATTTCACATCTGGTCTTTTGCGCTTAGATACATAAAAAAAAAAAAAAAAAAAAAAAAAAAAAACACAGTGAAAGAAATAATTTATGTTATAGCAAATGGTTACCTAACACTTTTTTTATTCGGCGTTAAGGTATGCAACTATTTTCGATCCATAGTTATCAACTTTACTGGGCGTATGTCACACAGTGCGCCCATTATAATGTATGCAAACAAGGGCAGTGATATTTTTTCTAAGGTTAATATTAAAAGTGCTCATTTTATCGTGAACAGCCTTTAGTAGGTTATCTATTGTATTACACTTTGAAGACGCGGGTTTCAGGTGTTGCCTTGAGAGGTTTACGGGAGATGTGCTGCATGGGAGCTGCTGCGGGCCTTGCGGCTTGCGACATGAGCAAGATGTAAACTTGGCGCGCCGGAGAAGTTGTGTCTCGCGCACTCGCTGCTGACTGCTTTGCAACGGCTTTTATCTCTCGTTCTCCTGACAGCGAGAGCTCCTGGTCGGGAAACAGGAAACACGAGACTGGCGGTATCTTCGTCTAAAGGCTGTCCACGATAAAGTGAGCACTTTTGAAATGAACCTTGTAGAAATATCACTGCGCCTGCATGGCATATATTTTAACGGGCGCACTGAGTGACATGGGCGTAGTAAATTTGGTGCCGATGGAGGGAAAGTATTCCATACCTTAACGTCGAATAAAAAGTGCTATGTAAACATTTGTGATAACTGAAATTATTTATTTTATCTTTATGTTATTTTAATGCATCAAAGTGTAAAAATGAGCAGTTTGTTAAATATATACTTTTCTAATAATTGCACTGTTTCACTTGACTAAAGTGATGAGGCTCATGACAATATTAATTTTACATAAGGCGGAAGAAGACACAACGTGCGTATACAGATAGCTCTTAAGCAGGACTTTCAAAAGTGCTAAGTTTACCGTGAACAGCGTATAGCTTGCCCGTTCAGTATAAGGTTTGTTCGCGTGGTATACTTTTTTCTATCTGTGAGCAAGTGATATTTTTCACGAGCTGAAAAGTAGCAAAAACAGCAATTACTTTCGGCAGGACGACACGAACGACTAACAGCAGTAAATTAACACGTCAAAAATAAACTAAATTTCATTTTAAAAAGTGTTAATAATGATTATAGTCTTTGTGTAATTTATGTGTATTAAGTGTTGGCCACTCAAGATAACTTACTTTTGAGGATAATGTCTCTTATTTTTATTTCCCTGGGGGAAGGAGGTTATTTTAATATTACTCTTTGAGTCTGTACCAGAAATGTGAGAAGTTTATTTTCAAGTAGCTGTCACTATATTCGTTTAACCATTTTCGATAAAGGATTTCTCGTGTATTTTATTTAAAACTCTCATTCGCCAAAGTTTCTTTACGTTACTTTGCCTGGCTCCCACATAACATGAACGGAATGTTAGGATGTCTATAAAACAAGGGAGAACTGAGCCATACATTATTCAAATGAAAGCTTGTATAGACTGTTAACAGTAAAATTAGCATTTTTGTAGCCCTAGTTTTTCCTATGACTTTTTTTACCCTCCCACTTTTTTTTAGATAAATATTGTCATGCAAGTAGTGAACACAATGTATATATTTCACCAAACTCTAAAGTTAACGTCTAAGACTACGATAAAATATATTTGACTATTACTTCATATGACAGAGTTTCAAAAAGTGCTTCCTTTACCATGAATAGTCTGCATCACTTATCTGCACTGTACCTATTTCATAGAGCTTGATATTGGTGTGAAGGTATACTTTTAAGTAATATATCTTTGCAAAGCGGCCGTTGACATCGTGTTTTTCTTCCTCTGCTAGAGGAATGGCTGTGGTAGAAATGTTAAACTGTTAGGTAGGTTCAAACATGTATGCGTTGGCTAAAGGTCCAAGGTCATTGGGTTCGAGAACGTGAGTAATGTCTTATTTAGACTCAGTGCAGAGAATCAATTTATGACCTGTTCATGGTTAGTTTCTAAATCGCGCCAAATTCAAACAGGGCGCGCATCGTTTGACGCCTGTGATTCGGAAAGGAGGAGTTTCCGGTCCCGATTTCGTTATTGTTAAGACGCCATAGGGACGTATGAGTTCGTGAGGGATGGAGGTCTTAGTAAAAAATAATATAACTAAATTTGATTTTTTTTTTTTAAGTTATTCACTTGGCTATTATTTACAGCGTTTATCTATCGTCACCAGTAGACCTACTATTTCTTTTTCAGTGAGCTGTCTATCTTAACTCGAATTAAATTCCTTCTCGATGTATATTATTATTGTATGTTAACTTTAACGCGTCATTAACACATGTTCAGTCTGTCTGTTGCAATCATTTGAAATGTCTACACTTCTGGCTAGTCTATCGTTTGTCGCACACTCGTCCAAACTTTCGGCTCGGATGCCCCTCGCAGCCCGCGTGCAGACCAGACAGTGTTCCCATTCAACTATATGCATGGACAGTGACATTTTTGAATGGCTGATTTTAAAAGTGCCCACTTTACCGCGAACAGGCTTTACCAAAATGTTTGCCTCGGCATGCCCAACAATTTCCGAACAGCCATTACATATGAGCGTCTGGTGGGTTTAACCCCCGCCGGTGTCCAACCTCACGTCTGGGGAAACATAGCAGACGATGCCGTCGTCCTGCGTTTTGTAGCTGTATATCGTCACGCCCGCAGTTGCATCACTCCATCGTCATTGCGCGGAAGAATACCGCCGTTGCATGCCACCCTGCGCCCAATGTTTGAAACTATCGGAATTCTTGTAGAGGAATAACGTCATTCCGCTATCGGAATGCTTAAACCCAATTTTTGAACACACTAGCTGAATTTTATACTGGAATCGAACGTTGATATGTCGATATGAATCGGACTGTAAAGCAGCTTCCGGAACGTGCATTCCTTTCGAGGTTAGTCGTTTAATACCATTGTGGAATGTGGGAAACTTGAAGATGATCTCCCTTGCGGTTTAATATAAATATATTTAGTGGAGAGCGAAAACTAATTGTTTTCATACTTCAAATTATAACGGCGTTGTAAACAATCCGTAAAGAAAAGTGTAAACAATGTTAAGGCAAAGTTGTGTTGGTACATAGAATCTGATAGAATTGCTACAAACATACATTTTAACGCGAAACGGATAACAAATGATAAAATCAATTTCCCAAGAAACGTTTTTAGCTGTAAAATGTAGTTAGCACTAAAATTTTAACTTAGTAATTTGCTTTGGATAAACTGGTATTTTTCGTGAAATATGTTTATAGTTTGCTGGAATGTTAGCAAAAGGTTTTTTAGTTGTAAATTCACACCAGCAATATATACATTATAGTGATATTTGACCTGCATTTTATTATTTACTATAGTAAGGTAACACGTGTCTGCTCTTTTTTAAATGTAGTTACGGTATCCTAATTAAAATGTAAAATCATGCTGGATATTTTTTAAATTTAGTTAACACTAGCGGCAATATGTGTGAACTCGCAAATAGTTGTTCAACACGTTATTTTCTTTAGCAATAATTGGCTTGATTACGTCAATTACGAATTATTTTAAGGGGAAAAACTGAATGATAAATATAATTCCCTAGTGAGACGCATGCAAACAATAACTTCAATTACAAACCTTTTCGCCAATGAAGATAGTTTAGTGTTTTTTTTTTTTTTACGGAAATTGCATTTGCTTATCCCGGGTTATCTACTAATAAATAAAATATATATTTGCGTACTTTAAAACAAATTTTATTTCCACCCACAGCAGATTTACCGTGATTCGTTCAGCTTCGGTGACGACAGACGAAATGCAACGATACCAACCTAAGTATATTTAAAAACAATAAATATTGGAAAGAGCATGGAGTTGTAAAAGAAAAACATGGTCACTAAAGCATAATGTGTACTGCCAAAACTGCAGTAATATGCATGAGGTTAAAAACTCCACTGCTGATTGAACGATGATAATTGTCATGGTAATTTTTAATATTTCAATTTTTTTTCTCTTTTGTTTGGACAAACATTACACAGATCTCAATATGGTCAGAACATCATTTAATTTTACAAATCTTTAAGCAAACGAGTATCTTACAGTAATATTTTCAAATATATGTATAAAAAATATTCGTTCCCACACGGATTCTTTAAATATATAAATGTAGTTTCAGTTTTTCTCACCATAATCAGTTAAAAACATGTACAAAGGTTACCCAATATTATAACCAAAGTGTTGAGTCAAAAGTATTTCAAACTCTAAATTCCCATAAAATAGTAAAAAGTAAAATATATAATTCCTTGCGTGACTTTCCCACTTAAAATTTCTCTTTGGCTTAGTACAACAAAAGCCAAAATTCCATCTCCCCAAAACCTGGCCACCTAAGTTTTTCCATGGCCATTAACAGGTAGTTCTAGGGTTTATTTCTTATTCGACACAATTCAGTATTTCAAATGTAAAGCTACCACTATTTCAAAATTAATGCAGAATAAAAATTCTCTGGCTATACAAGCCCTTGTCAGAAGCCAATTAATTTTCCCAAACCGCCCGTTTCCAAAACGGTGGGTGAAACAAGACTAAGAATGTAGCTATTCGATCTGCCCAAAAATAGCGGAGAACTGACGACATACAAAGTATCATTTTTTTGGGAGAATCTAAATTATTTTTGACTATGAAAAGGTTCCTCCTCGCATTGTTTACTAATAGATTTTATTAGAAAAGATGGAAGCGATTCCTATTATGTTGTGCAGCAAGACTTGGCCTACTCATATTAATCACAATTGATCCTGACTGAAAAATTAAAGAGCATCAAAGTGACGTTCCTGAATATCCTTAAAACTTTGCATTGTTATAGTAACTGAAATACCTGACCTGTTATCTGGGGAGACTTCCCTCGAAACGAAGCGTCTGACACAGATAACAGGTTTTAGTAACGCTTGTATACAAATTTCGAGCATTTCCTCACTATGAGGGTAGGTACAATCATCCGCCAATAGCGAGCGAAACATCCTCACAATTACCCCCTAGCGCGGTGCTCTGAAGTCGCTAATATTAAAGAACAGTCCAGAGCATTAAGCTGAGACTTCAATTCCGCATATTTGAAATCAGCCATTCAAACTAGCGTGGGTCAGGCACGTGGCTTCCGCCACACCACGAAGAAGGAACACTGCGCTGACATATGGGGGCGCCTGCGTCAACTCCCGCCAGCACCCAGCTCTGCGACAGTTTATACGGGGACATCGACGTGATTAGGTGCATGTCCGACAAAACATTTATTTATGCGGCGATTATGCTGCTACGAGCCGAAACTCTTAACAACGTGGACACCCTTTATCAAAAATGTAAGTGTTCCGAAGTATAAAAATAAGTTCTGTCGCAATTATGTCCCTATTTCCTGTAATTTGTTTTCAACGCACGTCGCACTATCAATGTTCCGTTTTTGCGTAAAGAAACGGGCCGAGGCGGAGAGACACTGTACGTGTAATTATTAACGCACGTGTTTTAACATTTCATTAAAACAGTCACTGCTGTCGTCTCAAAAATAAGCATTTTGGCATTGGTACTCACTACCAGAATGTAGGTATCGGATCAATTCGCTAGCGAATTAATTCCGGTAGTTTCGAAAAATCGGGTCCCTGATGTGTGAGTTGCGGAGGGGTTGTTGGTGTGCGTGCCCCTGGAGGCGGCAGGCCGTGTCGGGCGGCCGCGGGCTGGCAGAAGTAATTGTGCGGGCCGAGCGGGTTAGCGAGCCGCGAGGTTCACCCCAGCACGACGACGGCCGGCCACCATTACCCGCCCTCAGCAGTGCGCTCTGCTGCCGACGCCGCTCTTCCCCTCTCCTCGCTTTAATTGGCCCCGCGCTTACCTGGCGCTAGCGCCATACTTTCTTCCCACCATCGTGGTTCGAAACTCGATCCGAGATGGGATTCAAGGTCGACACAGTAAACTGTTGCACCATTCGAGTTCAGAGATGGACTGGAGATCGAGATGAAGTTCATTTCGAACTGCTGGAATTAGCGGTTCGAAATCTCGATCCGAGATCAGCAGCCATTGTCGACCAGTTTAGTTTGAAAATACGCCAACAGATGCGATTGTTTTCTTGGGAAATTAAAACATTATACGCACTTTAATATTATTCAGTAAAATTCGTACAACAATAATTCACTTAAAACAGGTAAAACATCGCACATCTAGTTCTATATATAGTGAAAAATGCGCCTACTTTCATGACGTCATATATTACGAACCAGTAGCAAAATTTGTTTCCTACTTGATATCGATCTCACTTTCTCACTTTGGAACCATGATCGACGAATCGAAGAACCAGAATCATGCAATTACCTTGGTGCAATACTTCTACATTGGAACCAAGATCAAACTGAATCCTGGTTGTGAACTAGCATCATTCAATCTCGGATCAGGAAAGATGTTGGTGCAACTGGGCATTAGAGGTGCATGGGACGCCTGAGGGGCGTATCCGAGTTCACGACGGATGGAAGTCTTAATGAAAATATAAGAACTAACTTTGATTTCTAATTTATTCACACAGCTATTATTTACAGCACTAAATTATGTTTCCACTTTTACTCTTTTTATTTAACAGTGAGCGCAATATTCAATGTCTATTTCAACTCTAATTAACGCCTTTCTTTATCATTTCTGTTTGTATAGGCTGTTTACGCACAAATTTGCAATTTTGAAAGCCCTGCTTAAGATATAATTGCATGCACGTTTTGTATTGTCATGGGTTTCATCACTATACATGCGTCGGTCAAATGAAACTGTGAAATTATTAAAGTAAGTATTTAACATATCTGCTCATTTGTACACTTTGATGCAATAAAATAACCCAGAAAGGGAAAGAAATAATTGAGGCGTTAGCTATAATAAAGGCATGTGGGCTTATGTGCCTTTATTGCGGAGAATGCTTTAAATGATCCGCCATGATGTTAGGAACACACCCTGAAAATTTGAAACTGATCTAATTCCCAAGGTTGGTAGAATTTTTTATGTTTGTTTGCATCTCCAGTTTGAGGTTGGCTAGCTTAGAAGGTGTTATGTTTCGTATTCGGGCGCAGTGTCGTTTGGTGAAATAAAATAAGTGAATCCCCAGTGTTAACGAACAAAAAAGCAATGCAGGCAGGAGGAAAAAAGTCAGTAAACAAAGGTGAGTGAAAGCAGAAATCTAAAGAAAAAATAAGCCAGAAATTCAGGCAGAAGTTACGTATCATCAGGTATATAAATTGATGCCAAGACGTTTGCGTTTGTGGACACATGTTGCGTGAAAAAGTGTAACAACGCGATACGGCACACGAAACAGAAGGACCTTTTCGATAACTTTTGGCACAGCTGCAGCAAGGAAGGTTCAAGATGTGTTTTCTGTCCAGGTGTATGACACAGGCAACAGTTAAAACTGTAGCTGCATATAAATTGAACGTAGATGGGGACGATACGACAGTATGTCAGAAAGTGCTTATGGATCTGTTCCAAATTAATAAAAATGAATAAGGATGAGAGTGATTCAAGAAATGGCGTTTAAAATTAGTACGTTTGAAGAGAAGAGAGGAACACATGAAAACAGGCCTGCAAAATTGGATGGATCAGTTTTGGATGTGATGCTTGAACACTTAAAAACCATACAACACAAGAACAGTCATTACTGCGAAGGCAAATCACAGTTATTGTACTTTGCTGATCCCACCCTGGACATTGACTCTATAGGCTGTTCATGTTAAAGTGTGCACTTTTTAAGGCCCTCCCAACAGGCATTAACCTCAAGTGAATATATCTTATTGCAGCCTGAGGCATTAAATTTTGATGGTGGTGAAATGTATACACTGTATATATTGGCCGCATTGCAATGTTTATATTAAAGCAGCAGGAATATGGAAATTGTATGTAAGTTGCAGTATATGTAACATCTCGCAAAGGTGAAAAGGTACAATTAAATGAAGCAGTTAGTGGAACAATCAAAAACTGACAACAGTTTGTCATTGAGTTTGATTATGCCCAAAATTTGCCTGTGCTAAAATTAAATGTGACTAGTCAGTTTTATAAGAGATATATATGGCTTGATACATTCAATGTTCACATCCGTAATGACACATCCTTTCTGTACAGTTTTATGGAAACTGAATCCAAAAAAGATGGGAATACAGTAGCTTCATTTATCTACGACTGTTTGCAGAGAAAAATAAATGAATATCCAGACATTAAAGAGATTATATTCTTATTAGATGCAGCAATGGAGCAAATTAAGAACAAGGCAATGTTGGCATTCTCGTCATGGTTCGCAGAGACAGTTGGTGTAAATATCACACGTGTGTTCCCAGTACGTGGCCATTCCTTTCACAGTGCGACCGTAACTTAGGTTTGTACAAATCACTGGTGAAAAAGAAAGCAGTGGTCACTACTGCTAAACCATACCTGGAGGCAATGGTTCTATGCAGAAAAGACTTTCCGTCTATTGTGACCTATGACAAAAGTTTGTTGAAAGATTGGAATAAGACACTATAACCATTTGTCATATTACCACCGGTTTCTGGGCGTGACAAATTTAAGATTCAATCATATGTGCAACTGAGGTATAAGCCAGACTGTGTTCTAGTTTCGACAACATACACACGAACATTTCAGCCATTCAAAATATTAAGAAGCAGCATCGTTACTAGCATTTTGCGCAACGTACAACAGGACCTTGTTCCTGCAGCACCTCACTTAACAGACCGAAGGTGAAAGATGTCCGATCATTATACAGATTCATTGATGAAGAGGGCGTAGACTGGATTGAAAGACTTTTCCAGTACCACTCGTCATCTTCAGTCAGCGTTGATATGAATGGTGATGAAGTTAGTGAGGACGAAGTAGGTGACTACTAATGTCACATAAAGGACAGTGAATACTGATAGAATACATCTTGTATTTTTGAAACAAAACTAATGTTCTTCTTTTTGTAAAATAGAACAATAGTTATTACTTTTCATAATATTCTTGTGTTCAGTGTTATACATTATCTACAAAGCTACATCATATCAGTTCTAATAATTGACAGTGAATACCGATGCAGTTTATTATTGATTTATAAAAGAAACTTATGTTTTGATGTACATAAAATGTTAAATTACACAACTTTCCATCTGTGTTCAGTGGTCAACTTATTCAATATGCAAGTGATTATGTACAGGATACATCAAATCAGTTAAGTGCAAGAAGGGCACATAACATGTGTTTTATAAAATACTTAGAAATAAACAACTAATAATTATTTATACATTACGCTAGTTAAGTGTAACCAAATGTTGTACTATCAATCCTTCATATTTATGAATGTCATGAGACACACTAGAAGTTTCCACGTAACATTGAAATATTTAGTCACATTTTGTGTAAAATTTCATTTTTGTTTGTGTGTTTATTATAGCTAATGCCTCAACTTAAGTTACCAGAAATGGTTCCCTAACACTTTTTATTCGACGTTAAGTTACGGAACTACTTACTATCCATCGTTACCAACTTTACTGGGCGCATGTCACTCAGGGCTCCCATTAAAACATATGCAGTTGGAGGCAGTGACTTTTTTTCTAAGGTTTATCGCGAATAGCCTTTAATGTCTTTCACTCACGCATCTAGTCCAATAGTCCAGTCTGCCATCCGCACCCTTTATAGCTTGATACTCGCAGTCGAAGAATTTCCTTCCGCTGGTTACTTCTACTGCTGCTATTCTATCGCTCGAAACTCAGCCACTCGGCTTGAAGACCTGTCACACTTATATAGCGTTTCGCCCTGACCATCTGGAAGGTTCAAAGCATCCCGAGCTACGCTGAGAGAGAGAGAGAGAGAGGTCGGTAATCCATAGCATGCTTCATACAAACGCAGAAATCAATACAGATACGCGGTTTGCTCGCCTGCCATTCAATACGTTACACTGACGTGCCGTCGCCACTATCATATAACTGCTGTCCATCACTAACGCTCGCTCGCGTGGGATGCGAGGCACCGTACGCGTAACATTACCGTTCACGGTTACTTAACACTTTTCTGAAGCCCTACGTAATTTCTAGTTCCAGGATATCCCCCTGCCTCGTGCAAATGGCAAGCTTAAGTAAGTCCAGGAAATTACATCAAACGGACCACGCACCGCGTTAGTACGCACTCACTTTAATTATATTTTGCATTATAACTATTTCTTGCTATGCATTGCCAATACTTATTCACATCAGTTATAAATGAAATATAATTTCCGGTAAAATATAAGTAAAAGTTCAATTTAACAAAAAATAAGACATTTATGTTAGCAGAAGTAAAAACTCTTGCAATACAAGAGATATATAGGAAACAACCAAACATGTTATGCAAAGGGTGATTTTTCAAAAGTTGAATTTAAAATGTGCGAAGAATCGGTGGATGGATTATACAGTCCTTTCGCAGTTTCTTCGCACATAAAACAAAACCATGACGACGTGTTTGGTTGCCTCCTGAATGTCGTGCATCACAAGCATTTTATACTTAACTAAAAATACTGTACTTTCATTTTAATATAAGTTTAACTATTACTCATATTTTATCAGTAGATCATATTTCATTTGTAACTAATTTGAATGACAGAGAAAATGTGTGTTTGTATCACCTAGTAAGTAGTAGTTCTTGCAAAATATTATCACACTGTGCATGAATGCGGTACATTGGCCCCCGGGTGTAATTCTCTATAGGCTATTTACAATAAAGTGAGCACTTTTGAATGCCGTCTAATTTGGAGTTAATAATTAATAAATATATTTTATTTAAGCCTTAAACGTTAACTTCTGAGTGTGGTGGAATATACACTCTGTATTTATTACTTGCATGGCAATATTTATGTAAAATGGCGGTTAAAGGATTAAAATGGCTGAAAATAAATGGTAACTAGGGCCTCAGAAGTGCTCACTTTACCATGAACAGCTTGTGTTTTGTTTGCAAGAGGCGGACGAATACACTGGAAGTAGACCTTCAGGCAGGGTATCACAAAAGTTGGAAGTAAACGTGAAAAAAATTACACCCCGTCTTCTAACCGTTATAAAGAATCTCATGCTTTTTTCAGTATCGCATGAGGAAATGGGTCCATTTTGGTTTCATACATTTTGTAATGTAGTTCTGGATATATTTTTTTAATTTCCATGCAAAATTTTGACAGTAAATTACTAACGGAGATAAATCACACGAGGAACAGCGCCTCAGTGAGTGAAGAGATTTGGGCGGTTCTTAAACAGTGGAGGTCTCGAGAGCCGATGAGAGAGTGATTGAGGTGAGTATAGAGTAACGCCGGAGTGAAAGGGCGGAGGAAACGGGAGATACCCGAGAAAACCCGCCCACCAGTGACATCGTCCGGCACGATTCCCACATGAAAAAAATCCGAGTATGACCCGGCCGGGATTGAACCCGGTTCGTCTTGGTGGGTGGTGAGCAGGCTAACCGCCAAGCCACCGCAGTTCCAGCGCTTCAGGTTCTATAGTAGATGTAGCTGTAATTTATAAACGGTTAAATGGTTATGAGCAGAATTCGCTTACGAATTGCATTTAAGAAATTTTCCTTGTCAGAATGCTAATTATCATTGCTAATGTGTTATTTTACAGTGAAAACGGGTTAAAACTGGCATATTACAGTTTTTAGCTATGAAAGTTCCGGTACAGCCGATTTATACTGAACGTATAATAGGGAAATTCAGCACACCTTTATTTTTACACGATAAATGAAGACACTGAAAGTTTTGAGGTAAGTTGACGAAATGAACTGCACGTTAGTCACGGACTGCGCGTAAAGGCGACCACATACAAATTCCCTGCGCGGTGTTATTAGCGCGCCCACACTGTAAAAAAAGTGTAATTTTACACTAAATGTCATCTGGCAGCAGTGTCTCCACTGAAACCGGTGAAATTTTTCACCTACAAGTCAACTTTTTTTTTACTCTGCGTGGAAGTAAATTTATCCTACAAATTAGTAAAATAACCTACTTCTTACAACAAACTTTATAAAGAACTAGCGACCCGCCCCGGCTTCGCACGGGTGCAATTAATATAAAAAAAAACTGCTTAATCTGGCGTTAATTAGGTTGGGTAAACTCTCCTAAAGCATTAAAAAAAGAGCACATTATAATGTAATAATTAATTAAATAATTTATAATTTAAAGTTTTTTTGCTATTTTTATTTGACTTTTTTTTACTTTTTTATAATTTTTCTTATTAATATATACATATTATTACAATGCAATTTATCTGAGATAGAAGTATTTAATATGTTAATGGCTAAGACATTCTCTGTAGACAATGTTTGACGTCCTGTAATTGTTTGGTAGCAAAATGTACTGTTTCTCGGGATTTCCAACTCGTGATAAACCAACATATAAGTTGGCCCTGGGAAAAACACTCTTTTTGTAGGTCGATTCCAAACAGAGAAAGTTTAACCCTGGGACTTATTATAATAGTAATCGCGAACGATGTTTTTTACGGGAAATTGCAGTCGTTTGAAAGATATTGGCAAATCCGTGGGAATCATGGGAATCCTCGGGATGTTTGCCAGCTGGCCGGCTGCTGGACCGGTGAGGATGGTCGCGACAATCAAATTTTCTTTCAAGTCTTTAATGAGCAATTTTGTGCCATTACACATGTTAGGAGGGCTTATAATCCTTAAAAGCATGATAGGAGTACCGACTTTTAATGATAGTTCGTGAGGTGGCAAGCCAGAAGGATTAAGCGAATTTAGAAAATCTTGAAAGTGGACGACATCGTCAACATTGGTGACTGTGTCAATCGACTTGTAGGTTTTGACTTCGCCGAGAACTCTTTGTATAGTGAGATTTTGATTTCATTGGCAGTGTCGTTCCTAGGCGATACTATTGCCCTGGAACATAGCCAGTGAAAGTCTCTTTCTAGTAAATTTTCGAGGCCCGGATATACTGCTTCTATAAGATGATGCAGACTGTGGACTATCTGACCTAATGTCTCATTTAAAATGATTTCAGCAGAATTAGTGCCCAAATTTAGAGAAGGAACAACTCCTTCTCCAAGTCTGAGCAATTGTTGTGGGAAATCTTTATGCGTGTCTCCACCAAGATAGGCTCTCATATTCGTTCGCAAATTTAGGTGTTGAATAGAACTCCATAAGGGAGATGATTTAAGACATGCTTTGATGATATCTGCACGCGTCCCTTTTGTAACTACAGGGAGTGTCTGCCGAAAATCCCCAGCAAACACAAAAGTAACTCCCCCCATAATGGCAGTAGAGCTTCTAAGGTTGGCGCCGTACGCAGCACACAGCACGTTTTATTTTCCGAATTTGTCCGTCCTGCAAAGCCGTAGTACATTATTTTTTTCTATCATCAATAGTTTTCGCAGCGCACGCAATGTAAGGAATTTTATAGGTCATTTATTTACACTTTGGGTTACATTATTGGAGTTTTAGTAGGGGTCCCTATTGATTTTTAAAATAAAATATAGCCTATGACACTCAGTGATAACGTAGAATTCTACTGGTGAAAGAATTTTTAAATCGGATGAGTAGTTTCGAAGATTACCTCCTACATCCAAACACACAAACACTACCTCTTTATATATTAGTATAGATGGTGTGAAATTACTATTACTATGTAGCCGAAAATAAGCTGCAACTTTCTTGTTTTTTCTCTCCACGGCAACTAAATTTACACAGACATAATTGTATTTCACCATTATGTATGTGTATTTTCTCACTAGCAAAAAAGTAAAACCTCAGATTCACTGTAATTGTAATTACATATTATCTGTACATTTTTCGCTGTTTTACTATGCTATTTTACCGTCAGCATACTATGTAGTACTCTGGATTATTAGGAACCGTTTTTAAATTACATGTACTATAGTGGTTTTTACAAATTACACATACAAAATTTAAAATTACCAACACTTGTTTATGTAAATTTAAACTTATTTTTACTGTGCACGCTTATAGGCCTTGCACACGCACGGTATCTCCAGCCAGGCAGTGCTATTTAAGGGGCATCCTTAGTTAAGATTTCTTATGCCTCAGTCACGTAAGTTCGTAAGGAATCATTGCGACGGTGGAAAGTAGTATAAACAAACGTATTATTGCATTGCATTATAAAACATATTAATCTCTTCTGGCATTTAGCGACGCTGGAGTATGTACGGAGGGAATGTTTTCAGCCACGTGGTATTCGACAGGGCTACAAAATAATATCGATCGTAAATGTTAGATACGTCCTGGACTTTTTTCTTTTCTTATTTAATTGTTGAATGTTCGGTTAACTCGAATTGGGAGTGCTAATTATGTGCTGTCATGCGTATCCATTGTTACTGAACTGTGTTCAGTAATCTCTCCTCTCCCCCCCCCCCCCCCGACACCACCTTGGCTAGCAACGAATTGTATTGCCAGCGAAAATTTCCGGAGCGAAAGAGAAATCTTGTTTTGATTCTGAAAATACGCTGGCTGGAAGCTAAGTTTCTCGTTTAGTTAGGTGTACCGGGAACTCATGGTTAACGTGTTTGTGTTAATTCCGAAGAACCCCGTTTGTAAAGCACGGATTTTAACATGAGAATTTCCGACGAGTTTGACGAATAACTTAACGCCAACCAAACTAAATTCTTCATAGTAAATCGCGTGGCAAGATCAGTAATTACAAACGCGGTCCAACACTTTCAGGCTTGGTCATTCGCTTAGGAAACATACCGCATTTTTCGCCAATAATTGAGCAGGTATTAAGAATATCCAAACGCGTAATTTTTTTTCTCGCGTGGTTTTAGTACGATTAACTAGGTTACAGTACGAGAAATATTCGAAATAAGCTCTTTGTATTAAGGCCACTGAAACTAAAATAAGATCGTTAAAACGTAACCTCTGCTTCCGTAAGGCGGCGTCTCGAAAAGTTAAAGATCGAAGCGCGTGAAGTCTGATAAAGGCTGTCCACGATAAAGTGAGCACTTTTGAAATCAACCGTAGAAAAAAGTTATTGCCCCCGCCTGGATACATTTTAACGGGCGCCCTGAGTGACATGCGCCCAGTAAAGTTGGTAACGATGGATGGGAAGTAGTTCCGTATCTTAACGTCGAAAGAAAAGTGTTAGCTAACTATTTGTCATAACTTTAATAAATAACAAAGCGAAAGAAATAATTTATGCATCAAAGTGTATAAATGAGCATGTGTGTTAAATATTTACTTTTCTAATAATTTCACATTTTCGCTTGACCGACGCATGAATTAAGTGATGATGCCCATGACAGTCAATCTTTCATAAGGCGGAAGAATACACAACGTGCATACAAGTAGATCTTCAGCAGGGCATTCAAAAGTGCTCATTTTACAGCGAACAGCCTATAATAACTGACCAGCTCATCCGGCAATTGTTTATAATCCAGGATCCCCATTGGCCTTGTAAGTACCACCCCGCCCCCTCCTCCTGCTAGACTAATTACGATCACATGGGACCTCCGGATCAGATATATACTAGTTTCTTGTTTACTGTAACTTTCGCATCGTATCTAAAATTGAATGTTTAGTTCAGATTTTTTTCTTTTTCAATATGGATCATATTCTACGATATGAATTCGGGACGAGGTGAGCATCAGGAGACACTGCAAGTCAGGAAAATATTATATCGTAAATTAATGAATAAATCTGAAATGAAAGGCTATCCGCGTAGAAAGGCAAATATTAAATTAGCTTACCCAGTATATCCTAAATTAAAGATCTTCGCTCTGAACTAAACTTATTTCGTTAAATAAAAAGCATGCGTGTACGCACGCCATACGTAGATATTATGGCTGCTTCCAGGTACTAACTTAAAATAAAGCTTTGGACACGCCTAATTAGGTAAATCGGGAGCTCTTTCCTTCCTTAACGAGCTTGAACGCCAGCCATCTCAGAGCGCAGTCAAGTAAGAACCACAGGAAAACTACTTTCCATGAAAGTATCTCGTGTAGTGCCACGTGTAAGTTTCCGTAGTTCAGTGATTTCAGGAAGATATATTTGCGTGTAAAGTGAAATACGACTCTTTGAAAAAGTGCCCGGTATCTGCCTTGATCGACACTGCTTACTGACATATTTATAACACAAGCTAGTGTAAATGTGTTCAGAAAAGCGCGACATTGGTATCTCTTTGTGACTGGGATTTCCCTAGTCCACGAAGTATTTCCCATTACGAAACGCCTGAGGGACGTACGTATGATTTAGTGAGGGATGGAAATCTATATAGAATGAACTAAATTTGGTTTTAATTTATTCACGCAGCTATTATTTACATCGCTCTCTCCGCCATTGCGCTTTATTTCTCAGTGAGCGCAATATTTGTCTATCTCCACTCTAATTATAGGCTGTTTACGGTAAAGTGAGCACTTTTGAGGTCCTAGTTAATTTTTTATTCCGGCCATTTTTTATTCCTTGACTACTCTTTTTGAAACAATTATTGCAATGTAAGTATTAAACACAGTGTGTGTGTGTATTCCTCCGCACTCGTAAGTTACTGTCTAAGGCTTAGACAAACATATCTTTTGACTCTTACTCCAAATGAGAGGGCTTTTAAAGTGCTCACTTTACCGTGAATAGCCTATAAAGTCCTTATCACATTGTCTGTCTTTCGCAATCATTTGAAATGTGTATCACTCACGTATCCAGTCAAATAATCCAGCCTGCCAATCGTACTCCTCGCCGCACTGATAGCCGCAGTCGCAGATTTCCCTCCCGCTGGCCTTTTCTCTCGCAGCTCGTTCTCCTCGCTTGCCTATCACTCAAGGCCGCGCAATCGCCCAATCTCCACACACTACACTCCCATCTGGGAGGCTCAGCGCACTTTTATAGCATTGGCAACCGATATCTGGAATATTCTCCGCACCCAGTCACGCCGAGAGAGGCAAGGACGAACAATACCCTAACATTCTTCAGGTGAATGCGGAAATGCAATCAGATGAAGGCAAGGAGTGCGCGAGCCGCGAAAGATTCATCCCGGGGGAATGCTTTTCGTAATGAGAGTCTTGGATTATCGCTTGCGTGTCATTGGAACATCCCTCGCGTTCGGCGCCCGCTATCGTATCACCTCCGTCTTTCTCTTACGCTCGCTCACGCGGGACAAAACGGCGAGCGTGTTATGCTATGAAACAGTAGCTTCGCTAGTGTCAATAATCCATTCACGGTTACTTCACACACTTCTGAGGCCCTGCTAAAATTCTGCTTCTAGATTATTCCTCCGCCAAAATGAAATAAGTCTAGAAAAATACACCGAAGGACAACGCACCGAATTCGTTCGCACTCTGTTGTGATATTTTGCACGAACTATTTCTTACTCGGAGTTACGAACACATGTTTTCTAACTTTCATTTTTAATAAATAAATATACAAACATAATTTACAAATAAAATATTGGCCAGGCTTCAATTTAACGAAAAATAATATAATTTTATGTTATGAGATATAAAACTCTTGTGATACATAGCATATTCAAAAACTGTGAAGAAACAGCTTATAGACTATAGGGTTTAAATTATGGGTATTCGAACTTTGAATTTTCTCGTAAAATAGGGCGGCGAACCAGGTAAGTGATGTCCAGAAAATTACTTGCACATTACAAAATTTGTTAATACATGCATTAAAGATTTACCCAAGTATACATAATTTACGTCTGACTTTGCGTTTTCACTAAGACCTTATAAAAAAATGTTAAATATGACGAAAACACTGGAAATAATTTGGACCCTTGAACGCCTTTAAAAATCTTCTATGAAAAGAGTATGTTCAACGGAAAGACAGTGTAGATGTTTTTGTAAGGACGGCTCGCTGAAAACATATGATGGCCTGTAAAGCACCTATGTTGTTGGAAATAACTCGTGGTTTGTACTGTGACCACTCGGCAGCCTTCCACTTCTAAGTATGGGTTCGACATCAAGATCTCCGCGGACTGTAAAGTAATTAAGAAAGGAATCTGTTCACGATTGCCTCGTGGAAGACATTTCGCGTACGCTCAGAAAATGTCACTGGTAGGACAGTAGCTACGCTTTGTATCCCGCACCTTTGGACCGTGCTACAGGCAAGAGTAAAAATGTGTGTATCTTTATAAAGGCTGTTGTAAAATGCACTTCTGAAAGCCCTGCTTAAGTTCTACTTGTTTGCACATTGTTTATTCTTCCACCTTGTGTAAAATTAGCATTGCCATGGGCCTCATCACTTTATTCATGCGTCGGTCAAGTGCAACTCTGTGAAATTATTACAAAAGAAAATGTTTTGCTAATTTTTACATTTCGATGTACAAAAAAAAAAAACAAAGCAAAAGAAATAATTTATCACCCATGGTTACCTGAAACTTTTTATTGGACGTTAAGATATGGAACTACTTTCCATTCATCCTTGCCAACTTACTGGATGCATGTCACTCAGTGCGCCCGTTAGAATATATGCAGGTAGGTCTAATGACTTTTTCTAAGATTGATTTCAAAAGGACTCGCTTTATCGTGAACAACCTATATGCAATATCGTCACGCCTTTTATTAACCTTATCACGACATTTCCGCAGTAGTTAAATGTCTTATTTTTATGTCTAATTTTTATATAATAAATCATGATAGCATGCTCGGGCATTTTCTTTATTTTACTGTTATCGAGCGAGGTGGCGCTGTGGTACGCCTTTGTACTCGCATCCTGGAGGGCCTAGGTTCGACTCCCTGCCCGGCCATCCTCAATTCGGTTTTTCCATGATTTCCCGGTCACCCCAGTTCGAATGCGTGATGTGGTTCCTTACTACAGGCAATGACAGATTCCTTTCCCGTTCCTTTTTTCTCCGTTCCTGCTAGTCTCGTCGACTTACTCCTTCTCTAATGATCTCCGTCGACGATGACTAACGTCAGCCCTACCAACTTCCCTTTATTTCACTGTTTGGGGTATATATATATTTTTAAGACCGTGTTTGAGGACGCACTATAAGCTCGGACGAGGACAGCTACATATGGGCCTGCTCAGTTATTGCTGGCGACCTCTCATCTTATCGTGTTCCTTTGTCTTGCGTCGTCGTATCTTTGGAACTCGGGGTCATGTTCGTGTCCCATACAACGTGATCTCTCACGCAGCCGCTGAAAGTTACTGTATGTGCTATTTGAACGGGTCTTCCGCGTTAGATGGATGGGCCAGGGAGTCTCTTTCTAGAAAGGGAATTTGTCCCGGCTTTCCTTTTATCTTTGGCGGATGTGTTTGTCAACTTCGTGAAATTTTTATCGTCGTGAGACCAGCGAGTTTCCCTCAAGGAAACACTTCCACTCCACTCAACTTAGAATTAATTGGTGGGAGGAAGAATTTCAAAAGCGGGAACAAATTTATTAAGAAGGATCAGTTCTATTCATATTCTGGAATATGCACTGCACAAAAGTATCAAATGTTCATAATTGCTTGTGAAAATTGTTGTGAGGGTACACTTTCTCTGACGTATGTTTTTGGAATATAAATAGTTTATAGGAAATCACTTAGGCAGCCACATTTTGCAGTATAAATTACAAATGAATTTAAAGTATATTGAAAAATAAAAACCAAATATAATATGGGCAAAAATTAAGACATACAAAATAGTGCACATTCAATGGTATTGCAGGAGAAGACAGTGTTTGCTAATAGATGGCGTGTATTGAGTATATGTGGTTCTTCGGAGCGGCATAGTCAAGCGACCGCAAGTATAAACCGAGGGAAAAATCGAATTCCAGTCTCAAAATAGTGCGTAGCCACTTCTTGCAGGTTACATATTTTAAAGGTGTACAGTAATTTTTAGTAGTTCAGCGATTCGGATTGTGTGAGCGCTTGGTTGGTGTCGACGTAAAATAACTAGGATGAGGAGCGTAGGTGAATTGGGCGATTTCGGTTGTCTCGAAGACTGCATGCTATCGCGACTGCAGGATGTCTTAGTCCCTGGATTTCTTTTCGTGCCTTCAAACCAGTGAAATGCCTCGTAGTTGCGGGTTGTGATTCTTGCTATGTATACGGAGATAGCAGAGTAGCATCTCCGGCGTGTGAAGTCGGCATTCTAACCTCGAACATTAATCACTCCTCCCTGACGTCATTTTGCAAGTATCTTAACGATCTGATAGGCGCAGTGACACATGTGGCTTGCCACTCGATTCTCCCGTTTGCGGAACAAAGGCAGTTGAGTCATTCGACAAAGTATCTTGGAGAACAGTTGCTGTCGGTGGTGTGATACTAGCCTTCGCAATAACATTTCGACGTGTGGGGTGCATGGATGGAAGGTAAGTTGGCAAATAAATAAAATGCCGATTTGCCGTCCGTCGATACTTGTCCGGCAAAATTTCAACGCGTCAACTTAACATCGAGATCTTTCTTTCGTAGAAGGTTGTTGGAAATACATTTTCAAGAGACAGTTTGGGGAAATAATGTTTTTACGTGATAAAATTTATACTGAATTGCTATTTACGTTTTAAATTCCTGAATTTACCACAATTTTATTTCAAAGTGCGTATTCGCGTCTACGGAATGTCGTGCGAGGGCGGTTGCCCAATCCGTGGGTCCGTCGAAGTTATAGTTTGAGATGCATTTGACGGATATAAAGAAAGTTGCTCTGCGATTGGTTAAGATCACTGCTCGCCTGACGGACATGCGACGGATGGTTGCGAGTCCACCTTAATCTAGTCGCATAGGCTCGTCGCGTTTGCCCGGGTCACGTGACCGTAGCGCGGAAGCGTCAGGTGACGTAATCCCGCCGGCAATTAGCGGCAATTCCTCGACGAGATGGCGACGACCCAGTTGAGAGGGTACGAGGGCTGGTTCGGCTCTGCGGGAGACACGCAAGTCCGAGGCTGCCTTCGGGAGAAGTTCGCTCCAGCAAGTAAAGGCTGTTCACTATAAAGTGAGCACTTAAGAAATGAACCGTAAAAAAATGTAACTGCCTCTGCCTGCATATGTGTTAGCGGGCGCACTCAGTGACATGCGCCCAGTATAGTTGGAAACGATGGAGGGGAAGTAGTTCCATATTTTAACTTCGAATTAAAAGTGTTAGATAACCATTGTGATAACTTAAAATTATTTCGCTTCTGAAGTGTAAAATAAGAAGTTTTGTAAAATATTTACTTTCTTAATAATTTCACAGTTTCACTTGGCCAACGCATGACTAGTGATGAGGCCAATGGCAATGTTAATTTTACATAAGGCGGAGGAATACACAACGTGCATACGTAGATCTTAAGCAGGACTTTCAAAAGTGCTCATTTTACCGTGAACTTGGCGATCCGCTTAAAATGACCAAGCGTGTTAAGTCCGCTTATAATAAATATTTGTGTGCCCTCCTTAGATTACGTCTTGGAAATGAAACATGATTGTAATTAAAACGAATATATCTTCACTTTGAGTAGTCGTCGAATATCTGTAACTAAGTTAAATTTTGATTTATTGTTCGTGACATTAGTAGTTCTGTGTGTGTATTCAGAAAGTTGCGGGTTCGCTCCCGAACTGCTGCACTGGGAGAATTTATGCTCATTCCATGCAAACATAATTAGTTCCTGAACGTTGTAGGAAGTTTGTATTCGCGCCTCGTTAACAAGAGTTGTGCATAAAAGGTAAATACAACCAAATTACATGTATTGGTAGAACCATAATGTAGTTGGTAGAGTACTACCTACCGCCTGGCAGCTGTGAAATTTAATTAGGAGATACCATGTTAAGTAAATTTCCCTTCAGTGCGTTAATTTTAAAGACAGGAGTTTCAAAGAAAATGTATTCTTCACGAATTTTTTTTGGAGGTGTTCTCTACGAACGTATATATTCAATACAGGTAGGCAGTATGTACTTTTTTTTTTTTGTAAAATATAAATTTACAAAATTATTTGCGAACAGGTTATACAAGTTAATATTAACATCTGTGCTGTAAGGAACTTCTACTAAAAATTTCGTGGAGAAAGCATTTTTTTTTTTAAATGCCGATCTTCAAAATTGATACATTGAGTCGAAATTTCCTTAACACAAGATTTCCTATTAAAATTTCGCAGCTGAGGGCTGGTGGGCAAGTTTCTTTAAATACTGAACTCCAGATGTCTGGCAGCAGTCACCGTAGGTAATGATCGCCACGGACAAGTATTTTGAAACTGAATTTCACTTCACGGGTGCTGTCTGCCTGTGCCACCACAGACCATAGCTTCAGTAGTATAGTACTTTTTTACCCCTAATATTGCTAGTATTTTTCTTTCGTCTCAAATGCGTCTTTTTTTAAAGCGAATTACGATTAACACGGGGTTTTTTTCCCCCATAATTTTTAGGTGTGAAACTTCGGTACAGGCTTCGTGTACTAGAATAGTTTTTTTTTTCAATGCCTTGCGCGTAAAGACTTCCAAATAAAGGTGCATACACCTAGGTGGTCTGTAGCGCTCCTATCGTAGGCTGGTATAGGCTATTCACGTTACAGTGAGCACTTTAGAAAGTTTTGTCTATGGAATAATAGCCAATAAGTATAATTTATTTTAGCTTTAGATGTTAACTTTCGACTGCAGTGGTATATACACAGTGTGTTTATTACTTACATGGCAATATTCACTTTAAAATGTGGTTTAAGGATAAAACATGACTAAAGGAAAAAGTTAAAAGGACGTCAAAGTGCTCACTTTACCGTGAACAGCCTATACACGTTGAATACCTACAACCAGGCGGCCAAAGTAGTCGTAGATGTATCGCGTAAGAGCAGATTCGTGTAATTAGGTTGTTTTATCGCTACTTCATACCGGAATAATGATAGAGGTCGGTTGACGTGCTTGGCTAAACTGACAATGAACTCATGATGCACTCACGCTCATGCCTTATCAAAGTGATAAGCTGACACACACGCGGTAGGCTGGTGTTGCGTTAAAGGCGTCCTCCTTGGCAGCGGCGCAACTTGCAGAAGTTGCGTCTGTAGGGGAGGCAGGGACGTGGGCTGCTCGAAAGGCGGTGCCTAGAACTAGTGGTTGGCTTCCCCTCCAAGTATGCGACAACACAGGAAGCACCGGGCGACAAGGCGCTCTGGCACGCCGGCCTACTTGGGAAGGCAGCGCCGACGAGATAGGCAGGCAGGGCGCCCGCCTACAAATATAGCAGGCTGGAGGTGGTCGCCGCAGATAGCGCGTGTCGGCGACCCCACATCCTCTGCGACGCTCCTCCCCCTACGCACGGTCATCATGGGCACAGCTTAGATCATTCCTAAGATTGAAGTAAAGCAACTGCATGTGGAGCACTGCACCTGACTGTACAACGCGAAGAACTCGTAAAATAAAGTAGTACAGACGTCAAAAAAATTTGTCAAAAGTGCGATTTATGCTGCACGTGAAAGAAGAATGTATATATTTTGCAACATTATAAAATATTTTCCTAAAATATCGTTTTTAAATATAAAAAAATAACCGAATAAAATAGCCTGTATTTTAAAACAAAATCTGAGCATATTTGATGCTTCAGAAAACAACTTGCTACAAAATCGTAGTCCTAATTGATCTATGTACGTCAGTTTAGCCATAAATGTTTGTGACAAAAAGATGCACATAAAATCAATTATAAACTTATTTCCTACATTATTATTAAAATTTTCTTGTACACAATCATAATAAACATTATGACGACGATTAGCAAATTCTGCTTACTGAAGTATCCAGGAAATAAGTATGCTTAATTAAATTTCGTTAAAAATCCAGACCATTTCATTCGGTTATTTTTGTTGTATTTAAAATACATTTTTAAATAAATTATTTTATAATATCGAAAAAAAAATACATTTTTCTTTCATATACAGTATAAATAGCCCTTTTCTGACAATTTTCATGTCTGTACTACTCTTTCATGAGTTATTAACGTTGTATATTCGGGTGCAGTGCGTCATAAACAGTTGCTTTATTTCAAGGGCGCCGCCTACTTGTAGTTTTTTATGCGCGTTTGAGGCAGGGAAGCGCTCGAGCGATAAGGGCCATACTGACACGCAGTACATAGTGCCACACCACCACTATGCACAAGGCGCTGAACTGACTTGCAGTTTTTCCGCCGTGCTGCGTGTTCCTATGGGACTTTAAGCAGTGACCCTATAATTTTATTGGTGGTAAATCTGAAGCGAAGTTGAGTGCAGGTCCCTGCAATAGTTTCGCGTGTTTCCGATCAGTACATTGCGAGATACACTAGTGTGGGAACAAGCCGTTTTTAACTATGTTGGAAGGCTCTGGAATAGCATATGTGATTGGAATGATGTATTGAGAAAATTATACGTATATCGTCTGAAGTGTTTTATTTTTGTACATTGATCTAATAGGGGCACGTTTAATGGTTTCATAAAAAAACTCGAATTTCAAACACACTGCAACGCTTTTCATTCGCCAGCTAGGCGGCGCCCTTAAGATACTCTATCACCCCTTATAAAAAAAATTATTCGTTTTAGTGTCATAACAGAAGAGCCAAGGTTACTACTGAAAACCTTTCATTACAGAAGCAGTAAATTTCATAGTTCTATGCAAATTTTTGTTCCTGATTGATAGGCGATCCCTGGTTGTCGCCAACAGGTGAAATGAATTGAAACATAACATTTTGTATTAACAGTCGCTTGAATATACGTTAGTTCATATATTATGTCCGTAATTATGGATAAAGCTTCTATTGTCGCATTTTTCAGTTAAATCATCCTAAATTTGAATCGGGGGAGAAAAGTGAGTAAATCCTTCAAAATGGCGGCTGACACGAGCTCTTAAGGTCGGTTTACGATGAAAAACCTCTATATGCTATTCACTCTTACTTCCAACTTTTCTGAAGCCCTGAAAAAGTGCTACTTCCAGGATATTCCTCCGCCTCATTCAAACAAAGCTCAAGAGAGTAGAAAATTACACCAAAGGGACAGCGCACTTAATTCGTGCGCACTGTGTTGTAATAGTTTGCATAGGAACTATTTCTTGTTAGGCATTACTAACATACATATTTTCTCTTAAATATTATTTATTAAGAGTATAATTAAACTAAATGTTAAAACAAGTACAAACTGCTTGCGATATGTAGCGTATTTAAGAAACAACCTAACACGTCGTACATGAGGTGGTTTTTCAAAAGGTTTGTTTAAAAAATTGTGAAGAAATTGTGAGTGCACTATAGCAGACATTTTAAATGTTATTTTAAGTCTTAATGATTGCAAAAGCTATGTAACAAGCAAACTCTTAGTCATTGACAGTTTTCAACACATTTCTATACTAAATCTGTTCTCGTAGTCCGCTGTATGTTGGCTGGCACAACTGAGTTATAGATTCATAAGTTATAGTAGAGAAAAACCTGAAAACTACACGAATGTTACCTGCCTTGTAAGAATTTGTATTTTACAGTAACATTAAACTAAACTATCTAGCAATGAGTAGTTCCCGACCCAGTCTATAGGAAGGTTCGCACACGACGTTGACGTCGGGGCAGGTAAGTAGTGAGGCTCATCTTGCATTTCATTTACGGTGTTCAGTAATCGGTCGATATGCATACATGTTTGGCTCGCTCGTCATTCTGCGTGGATACATCTCCAGAAGCGATTGCCTTGCAGCTCTAGTCGCAAAATCCATCATGTGATAAGTAATGTTTGCACTACTCGTTAGCCGCTATTACCTCGTGCGTCTAAACTCGATAATTTAACACCGTTTGCTGTATTGCTTTCAGCAGCGGTTGTCACTTGGCTAGAGCATATTGGTTCAAGTGAAAACTTAAACTGCCAAGGGAATTAATTTCCATTGTCCTCTCCTACAAAGGAAAATGCATTAAAAAAAAAAAGCACTAATTGAATCGGTAGGCCTATTTTGTTTTAATTTAACCCTTTGATTACACACGTGACATTTTGTTTTTAATCATACTGTGTATAATCTGCGATACAAATGTGAGAATTATTAAAAAAGAAAAATTAGATACTATATTAGTTGTAGTAAATGCAGTAATGTGTATAACTCAACTTAGATTTTCAAAGTGAGATATAATTTTCAGGCATAAACAAAGAAATATCGTTAGTGATTCGAGAAACATAGGCTAGATCGCGTGACGGTTAAAGAATATCTGCAAATATTAGCTCTTTACGTGTCTCAAATACCAACACGTAGGCAGGCGTTCAAAGACACATCACCTCTAGCTATGTGTTTATTGATTTGGTTTATTTTATGCAAAATATACTTTTACAAAGCTGTGACATAGGACAAATAAGGTTTACGAACTATGATAATATAAGATGCTCATATTTATGAATTGGGGTAGTTTTAATAACGGAAAAAAATCCGTATAAAATTCGTAGTGCGAATTCGTACCGGTTATCAAATACACTATGAAGTTTTCAAAAGTAATAAGAATTATTGTGCATTTTACTTAGGGTGCATATGCTTATATTTTCGTAGCGGTTTCTTGTGGCTGAACAGAATTAGAAATTGACTTGGTACTGTAAAAATAAAAACTTCCTTGGCAGCTTTTAGTTCGGTGTGTTAAGAAACGGCGTCGAGTGAGTGTGGACGGCGACCTTCGATCGATGTTCGGAACTGTTATCAATATTGACAGTGTACGTAAACATTCAAAGTTGACTTAACGCGTAGCGTCTTGCGACGGCCTCTTACATGTGTTAATGACATGGCTTGAAGGTTATCGGGCATAGCTGGTGCCACTTTATTTGGTTGTCCAACGATTTGCGTTTCTTTTTTTTGTGCTTTGAAAATATGAAATTAATTTATGTAGTCTATTCGCGACTTCTTCACACTTTTTTAATCAAACCTTTGAAAAATTACCCCATATATGGCGAGTTACTTCCTAAATATGCCATATATCGCAAGCGTTTTATATCCCTGTTAGCATGAAAGTAGTTTATTTTAAATAAGTTTTACTTGTATTTTATTTATAGATTATAATAATTCATGTAAAATAAATATTAAGAAAAAACTATGAGAATATGTGTGTTGGTAACACCTTAAATAGTTATCATGCAACTGAGTGCCTAAGAATTCGGTGTCTTGTCCTTTGGTGTAATTTTCTAGAATTAAATAAGCTTAGTTTGCAGGAGGCGGAGGAACATACTGGAAGTAGACCTTTAGCGGACTTCAGAAAAGTGTGAAGTAACCTACCCATTATAGTAAGTCCGAGCAACAAAAGCCTACGACCATAGTAATTAAGGATTTTGCAGGTAGATACATACGAGACTGTGATCTATCACTGGGCTTACCATACATCCGGGATTAGCCCGGACAGTCCGGGGAAGTCTCCGGGATTAACGAATGTCCGGGATTTTCGGATATCTGAGTGAAAGACCGGATTGCCGGGAAATTTCGCTCTGTTTTAGTTTAGCGGTTGGCAACCCTGCATGCAGCAATGCTCAAACCGTCAAAACAAAGCAGAAGACGGTAACAGTCGACATTGGCAGCGCTCGTTGACTAGCCGTTGTTTACTTCGTTTGAAGATTGAAACTTTAATTGTATCTATTACATGGTGAATTGTCAGTTAGTTGCTGGAAATGGGCCCGAAAAGAAAGTGCTCGTTTAGTTAAAAACTTCAAAGTGAGTATAAATTTCTCAAATTATGTGAAAACAGCAGTGCTCGAGTACGGTGACTGGCATGTAGCTCAGAATTTTCTGTAGAATACAGAGGGCGATTTGACATTGAAGATCACGCGAAAAGTGATAAACATAAAATATTACCCTTCCAACTACAGGGCAAAAGCAAGAACCCGACGGTACAGATGTAATCGCAGGACCCAGTTATAAGTAAATTTTGGACGTTTTTGTGTCTACTTTTAGTTGACATTTTTATTCTGAAAATAATTACGTTACTTGTAAACCAATGTATTTTGATTAAGTGAAAAAAAAAGAATAGCGATTGATGTTGAAATAGATCCAGCTTGGTAAATTACAGTGACAGTTTCTTTCTATCTAATTTCAAAATTTTAAGTGAGTAGTTTGATTGGAAACTGACAGAATTCTTCCTCTCAAACTTTTTAATACTATGTCGATCGGTGGAATAGCAATTTTTAGTGTGTAACTAAATTGCTTCAATGAAGTTGGATTTGTTAAATCATGCCCCGAAATGAGTTTGTCCAGTTAAATCGCAAGAAACAAAGCTTCATATCTGTGCATCGGATGTAAAGGGCATTTTCACAAATAAGAAAATGCACAGGAGTGCTTTGAAACCCGAAAACAGCGCGAAAAATATGACGATGAAAAAACCTCTGTTTTACAAAACATGCACATAGTCTTTACCTCCAATGTACGTATATGTGACACAGTTGATGCTTAAACATTTGAGACGTCAGAATAATCGCCAAGACGTTGTGCGGCCTAAAGTATCACTAGTCCAGACTTTATACTTTTTATAAGCTGTTCACAGTAAACTGAACTTTTGAAAGCCCTGCTTAATATCTATTTGTACGCACATTGTGGATTCATCCCCCGTATGTAAAACTAACATTGCTTCGGGCCCGATCACCTTATTCATGCGCCGGCCAAAAGACTAAAATTATTATGAAAATAAAAGTTTTAAAATTGTTTTTTAATTATTAAGCATAAATTAAGATAAATAGAGATAAAGAAGTGATTTTAGTATTCACTACATAACACTTTTAATTCACCGTTAAGACATGGAACTACTTTTCGTCCGTCGTTAGCAACTTCACTGGACGCACAGCAGGCAGTGACATTTTCCAAAAGTTGATTTTAAAAGTACGTACTTAAACGTGAACAGCCTGTACCTGACTGGTTAAGTACAGGTAAAGAACAAATATAGTTAGTGGTGCCTAGCGGCGCGGTCGCTAGGTGTGGGCGCTGCCTAGCGGGGCGGTCGCTGGCGGTAGCCAAGTGTTGGAAGAGCGTGGTGCGCTGCAAGCCAGCTCGCAGATTGTAAAGGTCACCCAGGTGGTCCCGAGGACGTTAGTGCGGGGCGAGGGCCTGGGCCTGCAGGTGGGACGTGCAACAGGTTCTTTGCCTTTGCTGTATAGGCGGCAAGCGGCGTGGGGCGGGAGTAATGCTTGTCGCTCCTTCTTCGGCAGAGGCTCGTAGCAAGTGCCTCGTTTGCCCCCACCCCCTCCCCCCTGACTCTGGTATCTGCCAGTGGCGTGTAGTGAGATTTTTTTTTACAGTGAATGAAGACTGGAGGACGCAAACAGAACGACTGCTTACCCTGCCGAGAGAAGGCGGCAGGGTAACTCGCTTGCGAGTTCGATTCATCGCTAGTCGCTGCCGTTTGTGGAAATCATTACTAAGATAGCACTCTGCATGTACAGTACGGTTGTTACGAAAACTCTATTTCTCGAATCGGAAAAGGGGAAACTCGGAATTAAATGTGTTTGACCATTTATAGTTTTCGCCTGAACTTTAAATTTAAACATTTGCAATATCTATAGGGCAAGCATTGCTTACCTTGCGTCTATGGAATAAACGCCCTCTTCTCTCAGCGTAGTATAACTTACCACACTCTCTCGTGCCTCCAGTCGAACTAGATAGGTTTTCACACAGTGAATAACAATCAGTTGTTGACATCTTCATTAATCTTTCACGTCCGTTATGGTAGTGTAGTAGCCGAAGTGGTGTCGCTTGAGTTAATTAGGTGTCCAACTATCTGCTGCACGAACTGCAGTACATAATAATCGAAAACCACCTTTTCGAGTAAATTTTTAAAAATTGTCCGCAATTTTTTGTTTGTAGTAAACGGTTTTTTCAAGTAGGACATAAAAGTGTAATTAAAATATGCTCCCACATATGTGAGAAGAAATCAGAGAGTGGGTAGTACACCCCTAAACAACACACTGTCTCTGAATATGTCCGAAACTAGATAGTTTCATAGTTGGAGACCTTCCAATGTTGTACTTGATGTATTCGCAAGTCGTCTTCACACATCCCAGTTAGAGTAGATGTTTCCATGTTAAGAGTACCAGCAGTGATAAGTCACTCTACAATAAGTGCTCAGTGTCCAGCTTGTGCCTGAATGCAAGCCGGAACACGCCAGGAATGACACGTATCTGCTGGTAACCTTGTCCCACTCGCTGGCGAAGCACTCTCATGACAGGAACTGGAGGTGTATAAACAATGGCCTTGAGATTCCCCCCACAGACTATAGTTGAGTTGACACGATGAAGTGAGCACTTTAAAAATGAACCTTAGAAAAAAGTCACGGCCCCTGCCTTCACATACTTTAACGGCTGCACTGAGTGACATTCGACCAGTAAAGTTGGTAACGTTGGCTGGAAAATATAGTTCCATATTTTAACGTCGAATAAAAAAAATTAAGTAACCATTTTTGATAAATTAAATTTGTTTCCTTCACTTAGTTTAATTGCATCGAAGTGTAAAAATAAGCAAATTTGTAAGGCAATTACTTCCCTAATAATTTCAGTTTAACTTGACTGGCGCATGAATAAAGCGATGAGGTCCATGGCAATGTTGATTTTACATGAGGCGGAGGAATACACAAGTGAATACAAGTAGATCATAATTAGGGCTTTCAAAATTGCTCATTTTACCGTGAACAGCCTATACCAATAAGTACGTGTATACAATTTTGGAAGGTTTGCAGCTGGAAAACTATCTACTTTTGTACTTTTTCATAGCGAAATTTTGTGTTTGGGGTGTAGTATCCACTTCCTGATTACTTCACACATCTGAGAACATATTATATATTTCGTCTAGCTTAAGTTTATAGCAGTGTAGCTCTACTTGTTCGGCACCATCACTAACATGTGCCAGATTTCTACGGTCATTGATCTGGCAAAAAGCAATTGGACATCCTTTGGGGTATTCTTTATCAAAATGATGACCCAGTAATTCACAGGGCGTGGTTCTCCATTCTCTGGTCTGTTTTGCGATATGGAATGGTAAAAATTCCAAACACTTAGCTCTTTAATGTACAAACTTTTTTTTTTATATTAAGTTCCCATTCCAGTCTTCTAATTTGGCACGGCTATAAAGTAAATTCCAGTGTAGCCATTATAAATACATATCTATTTTGAATGAGTGCGGGATTAGCGATCCCGGCAGTCCATAACAGCTGTTTGTCGGGCCGTCGGTCGAAGTATTTACGATAACGGTCGTTTGCTGGTGGTTGCGAAGCCAGTCGGCGATGAAACCGGGCGCCGTTAAGACCAGTTTCAGCTGCAGCCCGCTCCCAGAAGTGCTCTGAAAAACAGCCCCACGTTGCGTCACCCTGCGAAGATTCTCCAATCGCTACCGGCAGGGTTCTGGGAACCGGTCGTCAGCCTCTTACTATAGGCTGTTCATGGCAAAGTGAGCACTTAAGGCCCGTCTGAATTCTTCCTTTCATCCTATTTCCATTATCCTGCTGCTTTTTTTTTTTTTTTTTTTTAAATAAACATTGCAATGTGACGAATAAACACAGTGTACATTTCTCCGCCCCAAAATTTAATGCCGGAGGCTGAAATAATAAATATTCGTAAGTGCTTAATGACTTTTGCGAGGGCATTAAAAAGTGCTCTCTTTACCGTGAACAGCCTATAATCTTTCATCTCTACTAATAAAGCACGAGTTCCAACCTCTTGTCTCCCGTAGCATTTCTTTTAATGCATGAATAAATTTGAATTCTTTCCTGTCGACTGGGTTTTTACGTTGTCTTTAACTAAGAGGAAACTGGGGAAAACCGTCAGTCTTAACTACAGGTACACTCAGGGAAGTAGTCATGGCCTAAATCTTGGCCATGGCTGCCCAATCCCTCTCTTTCGCGATGCATGTCTCCTTGCACGATTTCCTTGTAGGCGCAATAAAGTCCCGCCCATACCACCGGGCTTTCACTTAACACTTAGTAATAGGATAGTTAGAACTGAAAATAGTCATTCTGACTGTATCGGGGAATTGTGCCGGTTCTCGACTCGTGCCCTTTTGCTTTGTGTTTGTGTGATAACACCGACGATGGATAGCCTCCTTAAACGTTTTAGAAGTTTTTACATTCTCGTCTGGAAAACGGGTAAATGGTAGGGAATTCTGTGATGAGCAAACTATTTATAGGTGTTACATTATGAATCGCGCCTCTCTGAAAACTGTGGTTTTTGTATATGAACGTATAAAATTTTAATGATTTTTTTTTGGTAGTATGGCTATACGCCATTCACGGTTACTACACACTTTTCTGAAGCCCTGCTAAAGTTCTAATTTTGGTTACCTATTACGTATCCTTCCGCTACAAGCAAACACATATCCTGCCATGCGACTAAGTTTTAAGTGTCAAGTGCTTTTACCGTTTTCAGCTGTTAAAAGAATTCTGTCATATTTCAAATACCATTTCGTACGAATGTTCACAATGTAGGCCTATAACCATATTTAGGTCAGCTGTATGACTTTTTAACAATGTTTGTATTGACGATTGTTCTTACGTTTATTATTTTACATCGTATACATATTTGTTATACACGACATAGCACATTACACGTAATACACGTAAATATTTTGTCGCAACTGTATTTAACCCTGTTACAATTGCGGGTGAAAAAACTATAGTGGTCAAAATCTTGTTAATATATGTTGGGTTATTTCTTTAAAAATACGACCTCAGTTGGAATAAATATTAAAACTAAGGAAAAATCATTCCATTGTAAAAACCCAGTAAATTCAAGCACACAACTCGTGTCGCTGATATTTTCACGTAGCAGCGAAAATTGAACATGCATACAAATACTTCCTACCGTTACTTTTATTCCGCTCGTATTTCTATGCAATGGTACTTCTGTTTAGTAGGTTTATTTCATTATTTATTAAAATTTATCGGTCTGGGCTTAGTACTTTGTTGGGATTGTGGCAAACATTCAAATCCCATAAACATAAGCACGTTACAAAATTGTGTTTCAAACGCCTAAGGCCAAGTTACGTCGTGATAAATAAAGACTTAAATTAAAAAAAAAAATTAATTTCCTCAAACAGTTTCCGGTTAAAACTTATAAATTTCGCACATCTAATATTTGCAATCTCCCTCATGCACGCGCGCTCACACAGGTCCAATGTAACGTAAATATATTTTTTCACACACAGCGGTTACGACCACCGTTAAAGTATATTTAATTCTGCTCTAAAAAAAAAAAAAATTATCACAACATTGTAACTTGTCTTCCTTGGTAAATTTAACAATCATATGGTGTACAAACGTGATGTGGTATGTTTCAGTATTTTTCACAAAAAGGGAAATTAACGCTTCGTTCAGTCTTTTTTTCTATGAGCACATCCTGTGTTGCCTGTTGCCACTTCCGCCAACCTCAGGTTTGTAACTGTCCCGCCATCACATCTAAATATATTATAATAATTTCCAAACAATAAAATCCCATTTCAGTTCCTAATTACAAATTTGAAAATAATAATTTTTGCTATAATTATTATTAAATACTCCAAAATTGAAAACGTGTAGAACTTTCCTGCTGCTATTAGCGGTGCGAAACTGCCGAGAGAAATAAAAAGAGCGACAAGCTCCGCTCCGGGTATTTGTTTCTTCCTCGAGTGAACCCCCCCCCCCCCCCCCTCACTAGTGCGTACGCACCGTAATTTGCGGTGATATTTTAAACTGTAACAATGAAATAGGTTTCCTTCAGTGCTTCCTAAAATGTAAATATATCAATAGGCAACGTTTACTTCACAAATAACTTGTCAAAATAACGAGGTTTTAACAATATTTTATCCATGAACTATTTCTTGCTAGCCGTTACCAACACATGGCAGCTTTGTGTTTTTAATTAGTATTTAATACGAAATATTAAAAGTTTCATTTATTCAAGAATAAAATACTTTAAAGTTAATCGCAGTGTTATATTACATTTGTTACGTGTTATTTAAAACACGCGTTATCTTACCCCAGGGTGATTTTTCGAAGGTTCGTTTCAAAACATCCGAAGAAACTGTGAATGGCCTATATAGGCTGTTCACGGTAAAATGAGCACTTTTCAAAGTCCTGCTGAATATCTATTTCTAAAGATGTTGTTTATTCCTCCACCAGTTAACATTGCCATGGACCTCATGTGTCGGTAAAACGAAATTGTGAAACTATTAAGGAAGGAAATACTTTACAAATCTGTTAATTTTTACACTCGGTGTATTAAAAAAAGAACAGAAAGCGAAATAAATGATTTTAAGTTGTCACAAATGTTTACCCAACACATTTAATTCTACTTTAACATATGGAACTACTTCAATATATTGTTACCAAATTTACTGGGTGAATGTCACTCAGTTCGCTCATGAAAATATATGCCATGCGGGGCAGTGACTTTTTTTTCTAAGGTTCGTTTCTAAAGTGCTCACTTTATCGTGAACAGCCTTTACCTGGCTATTGCACGCATGGTTGGCTTTTGTCTATTTGCAATCCGTTCAGGGCGCAGTTACAAAAAGGTGTTAGTTATCTACTTACACTTCGTCAGGGTGAAAACATAAGTGGTATTGTTAGCGATTTTACAAAATGAAGTTTGTTTCTGAAGCATCCGGATTGGTTAAAAATATTTTTTATTAATTTTTTTTTAAAAAGAAAAAATATGTTGACTGTAAGAAAATATTTTTTATGTTAACAGTTTATGCTGTCTATATGCAACCTACTCCGTACTTCTACATTCCGGTGCTGCTCCATACTAACCTCAGTCACCCTCATCGGCTCTGAAAACCCCGCTGTTAGGAGCCGCCCAATTCTCCTCACTCGCTCACTTCTCTGACAATTTTGGTAGTGTGCAAGTTCGACTGGAAATATCAACAAAGTGAAGGATGGCCAAGCCTCACATGGATGGTAAACTTCCCGAACTGCAATGGAAGATTTTAACCTACACAGTGTATGGAAATAGTACTATGTGTCAGGCTGAAAATATGGGAATGTTTACCATCACTACTGTACAAAACTTAGAACTTCTACGCATTTGAAACTTGAATGAATGCATGGGAAAACAATTTATCAATCGCGCATTGTTATTGTACGTATACACTGATACGGTAAATTTACAAATAATTCCTTAAGAGTGTGGATTCTGGAGATGGTGTGATTATCACGCGGGCCTCCTATCGTAGCGATCTGGAATCATTGCCGGCTGTTCTGCGCCCGGGTTTTCGCATGTGGGCAACACAGTGGGAGTTGTGGTTGGCCGGTAGCTTTTCTCGCTCTTTTTCTCTCTCTTCTCTCTCGTTCTCTCATTAATTATTGTTTACAAAAATGCTCTTTTCATGCTGCCAGGCGTGACTGTACAACTTCACAAAGACCCCGCAAAGTACCTAGTATTAAAAATTATTTAATTGATAAGTGTACTTGATGAATTGGTAATTTGATGCACTACTATCTTTAGGTTCGTTAATGATAATACCAGAGTGGGAATGATAGATTTTGGAACCAATTTCGGAAGTGATGTTGTATCTACAGAATTTAGTAGGAACTCGAATTGTGAAATACGCTTTACGGAAACTAGCTACCAAAACAAATTTAGATTAAATGTTTTCTGAGAGGGTTTTTTGTGTATAATATACATAGCAGCTTTGAACCATATGCTTGATATTATAATAAAACAAACTTATTATTCATAACTGCTTCGGTGTTAATAAATAAAATTCAACAGACCAACTCATAAGTGACCACATATATTCCAACTTTTGGCACACATTAAGAATAATTAAAAAACCAAAAAACTCGCAGGCAGGCCATGTTCATCGAATATCGTTTCCCGGCGAGGACACAAGATATCGCCCCGCGCACAGGGCTGCACGAGACGACCCAGTTAACAGTATCAGAAATGTCTGTGTGTCACACAGGAATAACCAACGTCTTCAATAACGATAAAAATTTCCACTAAAACTTTAGTATATGCCATTCATGATTAAGTGAGCACTTTTGAAAGCCCTCTCATTCGAAAAAAATAGTCTATATATATATATATATATATAATTTCATTTTATCCTAACATGTTAACTTCCGATCGCGATGTTATATACACACTGTTTATTACTTCCATGAACATATTCATTTCAATGATGAAAAGATAAACAATTACTGAATGGAAAAAGTAACTACGGCCTCGAAAGTGCTCGCTTTACCATGAACCGCCTATAATACAAGATTTCATAATTTGCTTAGGTCGTCTGGGGAGAGTATTGTCAACCGGAATTTTCTTTGAAACGTTTTCATAAGGAGAAAAGTCATATGTATGCCACTATTCGTGTTATAATACTGCAGAGATGCGATTTGTGAAAACAGTTATGTACTCAAAAATCACAGTAAGCACGGATGCTGTAAGAATGGTATTTCGAACGTGTAGATCGTGCCTTGTAACACTCGCACGTGTAGTGAAGCATTTTCTAACACTCCTCAAGGTTACAGTTGCATACAACACCTCTGTGCTGACCAAAGAACAATGAGAGTGCTCTACCAATAAGATACGGAGCGGCGTCTTTATGCTTGGCTGGTACGTTTGTTTTTGTTTTAGTATTGACAGATTGATGTTATTGTGTAAACACCTCCAGCGTTCACGTAACTCGGCGTTATTTTTAAAGGCTTTTCACGATAAAGTGAGCACTTTTGAAATGAACCGTAGAAAAAAGTCACTGCCCCTACCTGCATATATTTTAACGGACGTAGCGAGTGACGTGCGTCCAGTAAAGTTGGTAACTGTGGAGCTGAAAGTAGTTACACATATTAACGGCGGAAAAAAATGTGTTAGGTAACCAGTTGTGATAACTTAACTATTTGTCGCTTTTGTGTTTTTTTTTAAATGTATTCGAAGTGTGAAAATGATCGGATTTGTAAAATATTTATTTTTCTAATTTCGCAGTTTCACTTGGACGACGCATCAATGAAGTGATGCGGCCCTAAGAAATGTTAATTTTACATAAAACGGAAGAACACACAACGTGTTTACAAGTAGATCGTAAGCAAGGCTTTCAAAAGTGCTCATTTTACTGTGAACAGCTTATAATTCTTCACACGTACTTGCGATATTACTTTCTCTGGCTTAATTTGTACGTTAGTCTGCATTCTACATTCAAAACTAGCCCTATGGAAACAGCATTGCTTCTGCTAGGTATACATGCATAAGACCATATCTTCGTAAAATCACAGCTTTAATAATAGCTACACGTCGGCGCTTATCTATTTTCACTACAATTAGCTACTTTTTAAGGGGTTAGTCTGATGACTGCTAAAATTCTTACCAATTGACTTCCTCGTGAACTATTACGTGTAGTTTTGCAAATGTTTTAATATGTGTGACGACGCGACTTACTTTATTTTTTGTCTCTCGCCTTGAAATCTTAAGATTGCGCTGCCCATTTGAGAATACCGAACTGCTCAATTTAATAGAGCAGTAAAAAAATATTTAGGACGTAAGAATACACTATGTTCAAGGCCTGAAACACTTCATAAACTGTGGATTAAATTATATCAATTGGCATATGTAAAAGAAGTAGACTGTAATAAATTTTTTACAAATTTACCACACCAGTGTAGACATTTAGCGAGAGCGCGGATTGCGAAGATTTTACCATACATTTATGTGCTCAAGAAAGAGTCAAATGATGTAGGGAAATTCGTAACTTTCTATAGTGTGTGTCATTCCTATATCCGCTTCCTGGTGTATCGTAATTTTCTCATACAAGGTATGGGTTAAAAACTTACATTGCAGTTTAGGAAGCTTACCAGAATATTTTTTTTTACATTGTAGTCATTCTTGTAACTTTTCCACGCACAGAATACGTAACAAAAATAATTCGGTAATTTAAGTGCTAAATATTAATCTGGATTGAAATATCGGATACACAACACACATGTAGCACAACTGGTATGACGTTATCTGGAATGGGCAAGTTCTCTACAGTTCGCGAGGTGTGTGTGTGTATTCACTACAGATTATTTTTAGTGTATGAATTTCTGTTATTTTATCTTCCGCGCCCACCTTCAGTAAACGTCCCGTGTTTCGGAAACCATTGCGCATAGACAGAATGAACTTAACACGGGAAATACAGTGAAACTAAACGGGAACATGAAATGGAAAATACCACGGAACTTGACGAACTTGGCGCCACGAATAAGGTAGTGGAAATCGGCTGTAAAAGGATCTGAAATGTAGGCGGTGTTCTGTGGCGAAAGATATTTGTTTGCCAAAGGTAGAGAGGAATTGGTAAGATAAGGTAGTCATGTCCCCGCTAGTACTCTGTGCTGCGAATTTGACACATTGCAAAAAGTGGCAAGTTATGATAACGGTCGTAATGTAGATAAACAAAATAAACACTGTAAAAAATGTGCGATTTTACACTAAATGAACGTGGCGGCAGGGTTTCCACTGATGTCTGTGTCGTTTTACACCTAAATGGTTTTTTTTACTACAAAGTAAATTCATTCTACAGAATAGTAAAATTTTATATATATATATATATATTACTACTAATTTGACGTAGAATGTGGCAAAACTAAAATTACCATGTAGGCCTGACAGGAAATAAACTGCAACATTAATTTTTTTTCCTCCATGGCAAGTAAATTTACGTAGACTCCGCAACTGTAATTTCACCACTGTGTCTTTTTTCACTTTAAAGGAAGTAAAATCACAGATATACTGCAATTGTAATTGCACAATTTGTGTAAATTTTCCACGGTTTTAGTTAGCAGTTTTACAGTAGATATGTTTTTTTTTACAATTGCCTCATGTTAATTAATACTTTGTATGTGTATTTTACAGTTTTCACGTTATTCCACCTAGTTTTGTAACGTGGTAGTTTAACAGTTACGAAATGTTATTTCCAAAATGTGGATAACAATAGACTTCAGATATAGAATACGTAGTTGTATGCAAAAGCTAGTATATCCCATCAATGGCAGTTAATTATTCCTTTTGATCATACAAAAGGCGTTGAAGTAGTTCTACCCCCTATCGCTAGATTGCATGTTTCATACAAATACCTGTAATTATATTTGAATTGCTGGGAACATAGTGTGAAATTACAAATACTGTAATCGTTGTTCTAGCAAATTACCCATAAAAATGTAAAATTACCGAGGTGTATATAAATATACGCTCACAGATATTCCAGAAGCTAATGAAAGTTTACACACACGCGTACACACACACACGTACACAATGGAATATAAACTACACTGACATGGAGTGTTTATACGACAATGTAGCAGTAAAAATACGCAATTTAAGGTTTTAATACAGCGAGTTGTTGTGGTTTTACGCATACTTAGAAGTACGTAAATTAACACCATTATGATGTTAAGTCATATATTTATATTTTCACCAAATATTTGTAATTTTACACAAAGGTTCTAAAGAATCCAGTGACTATTACACGTACTGTAGCAGTTTTTTTTTTTTTTTTTTTTTTTTTCAAAATGCACATCCAAAATAAATTAGCAAGAATTTGTATGTGTAAATTTACATTTATTTATGCAGTGCAGTTTATTTACCTGTTTTATAGTTGTAAGAATACTGGAAAAGTGAAAATTTCATGTTAGCACGTAGACATTTAGTTCTCAATTGACGGGTTTTCATGTAATAATTCATTAATTTAAATTAAGACTAGTCTATAATGTGTGGTTATCATAAGTGTTGGCAACCTTTATTTTGTAGAGTATTGACACCAATAGCAACTGCGTACGGGCGTATTAGTATTTAAAGACTGCAAATGCAAAAATGACGTAGTTAGTAACTGAAGTAAGCTATCTACATGCGAATTATATAAGATATATTTATACAAAAACAAAATCCAGCACTACTACCTGCTAGCAGAGTATCGTGTAGGTCTACATTAATTACAATTACCTTCACTTTCATGATACATAACACATGCGGGACAACAAATACAGTGAGATTCAAAACATAATCAGTAATTATTTTTATATTCAGTTAAGAAATCACATAAAAATATAAGCAGGCAGACCTGTGTATAAATAATGCATAGCTCGTGACGCTAATAAGTATTACTAGTAAGTCAATAACATAAATAATTGTATACTTTGAACAGCTTATTGGTACATTCTATTCGCGTATTAGAAAGCAGCCTCCTGATGGCTGTTCTAAAATGTCAGCAAAATTTTTCTGTACTTTATTCTGAAAAGCCATCGAATTGGTGCATTTAGGAGCAGATAATTCGCTTTTGACGACTGGTCAGATATCCGAGTGATCTCTCAGATGTTACACGGGTGTCTACAACAGCTAAAAATGTTACTGTGAGTGGGTTTATAGGCTGTTCACGGTAAAATGAGCACTTTTGAAAGCCCTGCTTAAGATCTATGTGTGTGCACATTGTAAATTCATCCGTCTTACCTAAATTTAACATTGTCATGGATTTCGTTACTTTATTCATGCGTCGGCCAAGTGAAATTGTGAAATTATTATAAAAGTAAATATTTAAATCTGCTAATTTTGACACTTCGATGCATGAAAAAAAAAACAGAGCGGAAGAAATAATTTAAATTATTACAAGTGGTTAACTAACATATTTTGTTCTACGTTAAGATATGAAACTACTTTCTCATCCATCGTTACCATCTTCACTGGGCGCATGCCACTCAGCTCGCCCGTCAAAATATATGCAGGTAGAAGCAATGACTTTTTTCTGGGGTTGATTTCAAAAGTGCTCAGTTTATCGTGAACAGCCTTTTATCAATAATAGCTAAGCTGTCGGCGTGGTTGGCGCATCTTCCACCAGATCGCCATGTAAACACGTTTGTCTAGCGCTCAGCACCATTGGCAGACCAGTGTTCTCAGACTTCGCACATGGGCGTGGACGCGGCTGCTTTGTTCTCGTTCCCGGTATGTCTTTCCCTCGTGGGCGCACCTGTAATTTTAGCAGCAGTATACCTCCAAAGGCGTGGTTCGTGTTTTAGGCGAGGAGGTGATGACGACTATGCGCTTGGCAGGCGGCGGTGTGTGCGTGATCGCATTAAGTTGCTCCCAGCTGGCAAAGACCTCCCAGTATGCTGCCCCAAGGAAAAAAAGTGGAGGTAGACTATCTTGCCACAGTATTCTCTTGGTCCATCGTCTCCTTCGTTCGTACGGGATTTTTTTAAATTGGAAACCAGGTCACCCGTGTTAATTCGTTCTCTTATTTCCTCCATTCATCTTCGCCGGATGATCAGAGCAAAATATATACGGGAAGTATTTTCGTGGAATATAATAAACGACCCCACGACCCCCCAGTCCCCAGAAAGTCAGAATCGAATGTGTAACTTTTGAATTCAATTTATTTAACTAAAACATTATTTCATTTGCCTTTCAATTAATTACGTTCAGTAAGCTTCCGTGTCTCCAAATGAGAATTGGTCACAAACTCTTTAAAAAATTTACTTTTGATATTTTTTTAAACCGGTTTCATTAAAGTATCTTAAGTCATATGACGCGAAAATGATTGGTTAAACCCTAACAAATTTTTATTTTATTGCAAGTTTCATTTTTGTAAAATATGCGTCCTTATGTTGTAAAAACTTTAAATGCGTGCACACAAATGTAGTATATCGTCAGCAAAGCAGTGATCATGAAATCTTAATGAAAATCATGAAATAAAATGAAAATCTTAAGGAAGACATTGTTGAATTAAATTCCCTAAAAATGGAAGGTAATTTGAAGAACAATTCGATCGTGTAAAAGGGCCTTCCGATCCCTTTTGCATGCTTAATTTTCACGTGCTGATTAGTTCAGCAGTGACTTTCGTTGGCACCCAATTTTTTTCCTAACGTACCCTATTTCTAAGTGTTAGATGTGTCCGAGCTAGGAAAGGGGTATAATAGTGTCTCAGGGCGGACCCCTTACGCCTACAAGGGAAGGAAGTCATGCAAGGAGACATGCATCGCGGCAGAGAGGGATTGGGCATCCATGACCGGTAATTGGGGCAATGACTACCTCCCTGAGTGTACCTATATATAGTTCACCTATAAGAAGAGATTGGGAAAAACCGGGGCAGACCGTAAAAACCTAGTCAACAGGAAAGAATTAAAAATGGTTGCATGCATTAATCATAAATGCTACAGGCGACATTGTGTGTGAAACATGCTCTTGTCAGTAGAGGGGACAGGAACTTTATTTATCCATTTGCATTGGTTTAGTGGGAGGGAACTCTGGCCTTAACCAGAGTAGTACTTGTATGCCACTCTGGTGAGGTGACGCTATTGCGCTCCTTTCCCCCGATTCTCCAGTAGAACCTGTAAACTAAAAAGAAAGTGAGCTGCCAGTAAGTGTCAGCAGGGCCAACACGTAGGCCTACTGGTTTTTAGATGGCCGGGAAGACACTGTACAAGCCTGAGAGGAGAAAACATGAAATTAAATTAACCTAAATGGCTCATTACCAACGAATGCCTTCAGGGACATCTTAACCTAATGCTGTGCTAACATGTAGCGGCCAATATCTGTAGCCAATGGCCGTAACAGAGCATATCTAGGCCATATGCTACGAGTGCACGGAGCTACACAAGGGGCAGGTTTCCCCCCCCCCCCCCGTAATACGTCGCGTACATATTTTCCAAGGAAATCATTTGGCCACATGCTCCCATTCCTACATGCCAGATGTTCTCGACAGCCCGCGCTTGTCACGATGTGCCATTGTTTATGGGTACCCCCCCCCCCCCCCCGGACTGTGCGAGCTTTGGCGCTGTATCCTGGCGCCTCCCTGGTTCCAGGAAGCTCGTGGGCATTTGCGTCACCGGCTATTTTCGAGCTGCGGTTCGACTCTCGCCCGTGGCTCTGCCCTCTTGCTCCTGTCGCCAGGCGCGCTTGCGAAACACGCACATCCCAACGTAATGTAAGGACGGTCGCCTGCTCGTTAGAGGCTCACAAGCGAGGGAAATATTAGGGCGACAATGCCACACGCGTCAAGTGCACCATCGCCGCTACGCGCATGGTTGTGAACTGGCTTTCAACGTTTTTGTTGTGATGCGTGAACTTGCGGGACTTAAGGGGTCTACCTAGTTTTCATATGGATCGCATTGCAAGCAGTTGTGCGTGTTCTAATTTATAAAAAAAAAAAAAAAACTAAGTAATATAACAATCTAAATATATTTCAGGACAGAAATGAAAGATAATTTTTTACCAATTTATATATTTGGTTATTGAAATGCAAATCGTGTCGTCGAAATGCCAGTCGGCAAACATCGTAAGTCGCTCTCTGTATGCGATATTTATTCTCCAGTAAAAAAAAAAAAATATATAGTAAACTATAGCGACAGTGCTGTATAAATTTTGAACATATTTGCTGTATTAAAACCGCAGTCACCGCTTAAATCCCGAAGTGGGTGGGTGGGGTGAGTAAGACACTTAACATATAGGTCTTGAGCCGATGAGGATGAAGTGAGGCGGTCATGATGCAGTGCCGGAATGCAAGGGCGGGGGAAAACAGGAGATCCCGAGAAAACCCAACTGCTGATCCTGCTGTTTTGTAAGTGTTTTACTGTGCTAGTCTCTACGCTTTAGGTATTGTTTATTTACAGAAAAAACCATAGAGATGTTAACTCAAAATGACAAAACCCGTGTATACTTTCTAGTAGTTCGTGTTATTTACGCCAGGTTGTGTGACATGTAAAGTACAGCCAGAAAAAAAAAAACACGTCCAAATAGTCAGAGTAAGTACACACAATGTCAAATACGAATATGTATATACTTGAAAAGTATGTGCTAACTATTGAAAAACAGCCTAAGTTTCATTTGTTCAAGAATACAATACTTGAAAAGTTAATCAGTGTTATATATTTATGGTACAAAAGTTGACGAAACGGGTTCGTTTCAAAACATCCGAAGATACCGTGAATGGACAATACAATCTTAGCACTCAACTTGTTGTACGTTTGTTGGATGTGTAAAGCAATTTATTTCTCCCTGTTATACGGTTCCTCTGTGCAAAATTGAAGATTCGTCTATGCTCTTAGATTGTAAGATCACTCGGACGCCCAGATCTACGCTTATTTTCTGTGGCACCAGAGTACTTGTATTTGTTGATTGCATTTACTGTCGGTGTAACTGACAGAATGTTAAGTCTCCAATTTTGTGATGTTTTTTTCGTTGTGAATGGAGCTATACTGCTCTCACGTGGATACGGATTGTTCCTTCATTTAGAACTCGTGGTGACGACTGCCACATAATACTGAATGAGACGACCGGTGAAATGAACTCTCTTGAAAGCTCTGCTTAAAATATAGCCCTCTCTAGTATCCACATCGTGTAATATTTCACCTTCTGTAAAATTAACGTTGCCATCGGTCTGATCACTTCATTCATGCATTGATCAAGTGAAAGGGTGAAATTATTATACTAAACGTTTTACAAATATGCTTATTGTTACTTACATCCACGAGACCAAAATGAAAACAAAAAATGTTAGTATTCAAAAATGTATAACACATTAATTTCAACTTTAAGAGAATGGTAAACGCGCTGCGGCTGGCGCCGGGAGTCTGTCCTTTGGAGGGGGGGGGGGGGGTGACGCCTCTACCCTCCCCTCTTCCTGGGAAATCCGTGGATAACTGACAGCGGCGAGACTTGTTTGCGTCACAGTCCTCCCCCACCCCGTTGCAGAAGCCAACAGGAGGAGCGAGACTATTCTGGTGAAACTGGTTGGCGTCACAGCTCCTCCTCCCCCCCTGCTGAAGCACACCTGTAGGAGGTGTATGAATACTCTGGGAATTAAGACGCTCGACGTACCGCACGAGTTAGAGAAAATTCTCGGTGACAACCTAAGACACTATAAACTGCCACGGTCCAGCGGTCAGCAGTTTTTGACGGCCGTCTAGCTGAGTGCGGACGCGAAGTGAGGTGCGATACGACTGCGGACGAGTTCTTGGTGTGAATGGACGAGAGGGCGTAGGACTCGGCGAGTGAAGCCTACTGTGCGTGAGGGCGCTTGGATGACTCTTAGAACATTGCGTACTGGTGGGACACGGGCTGAACTGAAGTGGGACTAAATGGACATTTAATACGGATTTTATTTTAAATATTGAAACTTTCAAATAGGGATGCATAATTTATTAAATAATTGAATATGTTGTTACACTGTCTATTGGGACTGATTTTTAATTATTTAATTTAGTTGTTTTCTTTGTGGTAATTATAAATTTTCTTGTTCTGAAAAGTGGCTTTTTTTTCGGTGTTCATTTGATATGATTGGGAAATATTTACAGCAATATCTTATATAGAGCAAGTTGGCAATTACAAGTTTTGTTCAGTGACACATACGACTTTCTTCATAACTTGCCACTAGAATGTGGGTTTGCAAATACTTTTTGGGGCGACTGCATTTCCTTCGTAGTTGCTTCTCCGACGGACAAGACGACATATACATCAGTAACTACGTTGTAAAAATAATTGGAAAATTACCTGAAAAGTGTCAGGCAATATTCGTAAACTTGTGTGGGAAAGAGTTTTCCTTACGTGTAAGGTAAAATTACCGTGCTGTAGAGTATAATTCACGTACTTAGTATTGGAAAATTTCATAAATGGATGGGTAAATTACCTTACGACGCGTGCTTCTCTTTAGCATTGTCTCAGCAGCTAAGTGGGAGGACAGGCGGAAGAAACAATACTTAGCACGCTAATATTCACTGTTTTGTCATGTTGTCGTGGTGTAACGGATAGCGCATCGAATGTTGTGATAAAGGACCACGGTTCGCGCCCGTCCACCAGCAAATGTCGAGGATTTTAGAATTGAGGTTTGTGTAAAAGTTTTCATAGAATATGGGTTATACAAAAATGAGTAGCACTAATACTCCGTGGTTATTTTTAAATATCATTTCGTTATACAATATAGTTAATATTCCCTTACTTGTAAGGGATTTTTCCTTACTTGTATGGGATTTTCCCCCACTTTTGTCTGGTACTTTTTTCGTGCGGTTAGGGAATAGCACTTGTGTAAATTTACTCCACATTTAAGAGGTAATTTTACCTTACATGTAGAGGCAATACGCTTCCCTTACATGTAAGGGAATTCTACCTCAAATATTTTACAGTGTAGGCACCCGATAACATAGTTGGCTATTAGTTGGCAGTTAAACTTTAATATTAAATACCTTGTATGGCTACACTTCATGTTCAGCGGCTCCGCTCGGCGTCTCTGCTGTCAAGGATTTCCCAAGTGTTTCCATGTTGGACGTGTGGCTATCTTACACTTGCTACTTATCGGCCTGTTTAATCTCTCCGTAACTTAAAACTGGAATAAGCTAGAATCTAGGACGGTATAGATTTATCAGCGTTTGCTGGGAAGTTGAAATGGGGTCATCTTGCAAGTGACCGAACCTGGAAAATATTTGGATAGACTGTCCCGAATATATGTGAAGGTTAATTTCTACGTTAAACAGTAGTGATTTTGCCTAAAAGTAAATTTTCGTTGCATTAAGTAGACAAGTCTACGTGACGGCGTAAACTCAAATTTGCAAAGTACCTCTCAAGCAGGTCAGAAAAACACTGCAGTAGGCGATGAATTACATCGTTTAGTTGGTATATATGCGTTTTTTAGTCAAATTTGTTCGCCGCATGCTGCTCATTATACCATAGCAACGGAAATTCAAAAACTGTTAAATATTGTATAATCTGACGTCTACGGTAGTAGTGCATACATTTTTCAGAAGTTTGTTTGGCCTTCTTTGGACTTGTTCAATATTATAATAATGTTGTAGTCGCAGCAAAACGTGTATTTATTTATTCTTTGCCAGTGAAAACCAAAATAACATCAGTAACACTGTAAAAAAAATATTGGGTAGATTACCTGACAATTCAAGGTAATATTCGCGCAGTTGTCGGGAAACATATTTTTCCTTACATGCAAGATATAATTATCTCACTCTGGAGTAAAATTAACTTGCATGGCAGTGGAAAATCCCATACACGGAGGGGAAAATTACGCGTGCATCTCCTCAGCATTGTCTCGCCAGCTCGAGGGGGGACGAGAGAAAGAAAGAATGAGGCGCCATTTTGGACAGCTTGTAAGACATATATTCGTTGGGCAGTTGAATTTTTTCATCCCTTTTGTCGAATGGCTTCAAGTACCAAGGTTTCCTTAAGCATTAAAGCTTTTTTAAATCGAATATTTATTTGCTTAATATTCTTAGGTTCATGATTCTTTTCTGACTTACGTGCAAGTGTATTCGGCTTGTTTGAATAATTGTCTGGATTGTACGTCACAGGTTAACTATAGTCACTTCACGGTTACTTCGAACTTTTCTGAAGCCCTGCTAAAGTTATATTTCCAGGATATTCCTCCGCTCATGCAAACAAAGCGTAACAGAGTTTAGTAAGCTACACCAAACAGACAACGCACCGCATTCGTGCGCACTTAGTGTAATATTTTGCACAATAACTATTTCTTACTAGCCATTACCAACATACCTGTATTCTGTTTTTAATCATATTAAATGTAAGTGAAATATTATACTTTATATATTCGGTATAAGTAAAAGTTGAATTTGACCAAAAAATGAGGTATTTTATGGTAACAAAGATACAAAACGCATTTGGTAAGACATATTCAGTAAACAATCAGATTTGATTGTAAAAATGTGCGGGAAACTGTGAAGAGACTTTGTAATGTTTAATTCTAGTCGGGGCCGCGATGTTGAAGTCGGACTGCTCGCCTCCCATGGCGAACCGGGTTCTATTCCCGGCTGAGGTAAGCGAAATTTTGCATGCAGAGATACATGGCGAACGTTTCCGTTGGCCAGCGGGTTTTCTCGGTGTACTCCCGTTTCCTCCGCACTTTCATTCTGCCACTGCTCATTTTCACTTTTTTAATTTCACCCTCACCGACGCTAAAAATCGAACCACTTCAACTCAATATTCATTCCAGCCCTGTTTGTCTGGACCGGTGCTTTTGATCCGACTGAAATCCCTCTCCAGACAGGGTGTGTATGTACTGATATAGGCTGTTAATGTAAACTGAGCAATTTTGAAAAACCTGCTTAAGATATGCATTCGGATTACATTGTATCCCTCAACGATATGTAAATTTAACATTGCAATGGGTCTGATCACGTGATTCATGTGTCGGTCACGTGAGACTGTGAAATTATTTTAAACGTAAATGTTTTACCAATTTGCTAAGTCTTACATTTAAAAGCACAGGAAAAAAAAACGGAAAGAAAATAATTTTGGTATGAACACATATTTACTTATAGGCTGTTCACGGTAAAATGAGCTTTTTTAAAAGCCCCGCTTAAGATCTATTTGCATGCACTTTGTAGAATTAACATTGCCACTAGCTTCAGCACTTTATTCAAGCGTCGATCAAGCGAAACTGTAAAATTATCATGAAAGTAAATATTTAAAAAATCTTTTTTTTTACACTGCTATGCATTAAAAAATCATAAATGGAAAGAAATTATTTATCTCAAATGGTTACCCAACACTTTTTATTAGATGTTATTAAATGGAACTACTTTCCATCCTTCGTTACTAACTTCACTGGGCGCATCACGACACTCGTTGCGCCTGTTAAAATATATAAAGGTAGGGGCAGTGATATTTTTCAAAGGTTGATCTCAAAAGTCCTCACATTACCGTGAACTGCCTTCAGATACTGTGTGGGTGGGCTGTGTTGTGACTGTGGTTGTGTTGCGTGTTGCAGGCAGGTGGGAGCCAGGGGCAGGTGAAGGAGGCGGGATATGTGCTGTGCCAGGGAGCCACCAGGACATGAGGTGAGTCAGTCCCGCCCATTTTCCACGCCTCGTGGTTCTGATGCTCCAATTCGCTCGGCCACGGCTTGTGGTGTTGCGAGTGGCTGGCGTATTCTGATTGGCAGTGACCTGGCCAGTGATAAAGTGCATGTGGGGGTTCCCAAACATTGGTCAGTGTCGGGTGTAATTTCGGGTGGACGGTTACAAAAAAAAATTAATACTGTTTGTCGTGGTAAATTAGTAGGTATTGTGACATGTTTGTCAGAGGTCATCGATATTTGAAGTTAGTATAGTTGTTTTGAATCGAATACGCCTAAAATTGTTTGCAAAACTATCCTACTGCTTCGCCAACTACCACGACTACCAGCAGGCGGTGAAATCGCAGATAAACACCCAATCGGAGCTCACCAGCCAACTGCACTACAATCAGCATTTTCAATTCTGCCAGAACACTTGCTCTGTACCTGTTAAGGTGATGGCCTCTTTGCCACCTTGTGTTTATTTGTCTCTCTGGATAACTTACTGTTATGATGTAATATTAGTATTCAAACTATATATATATACATACACACACACACACACACACACAACTACATTAAAGAACTCCTGAAACCAGAGTGGGCCGATTTGTCAGTATTTTCTCATGTGAAATTGAGAAATAGAAAGTTAATATTTATTTTGGTAACATATGCATCAAAAGCAGCGTGGACAACATATTGTTACATGCGGACGCCTGAAGGACGTATCTGAGTTCGTGAGGGATGGACGTCCTAATAAAAATATAAGAACTAAATTTTATTTCTACTTTATTCACACATCTATTATTTTCAGCATTAAATTATGTAGCCACTTTTATCCTTGTTATTTAACTGTGTGCGCAATGTTGATCTCTATTTCAACTCTTAATTAACGTCCTTCTTAATTGTCTCCGTTGGTTCATAGACTGGACACGTGTTAATAATTAATATCTGCTATCTATTATGTCTTTCACTCACGCATCTAGTCCTATAGTGTAGCCTGCCAGCTACACACTTCACTGCTTGATATCTGCAGTCGCAGACTTATCTTTCGCTGGTCACTTCTCCCGCTCGGAACTTGGCCACTCATTCATCAACTCCTACTCAACTCTCTGCCCGGAGGCCTGCCGCAGTATTTATAATGTTGGCCATACAATCTGGAATGTTCACCGCACCCCGAGTCGCGCTGAGAGAAAGAGGCCAGTAATCCAGAGCATTCTTCATACACACAGTAATCAATACAACCAGGGTCAGCCGAATGCGCCGCTACTGAGATTTGTGTCGGCTCGCCCTCTGTAACTGATACGCTGCCACAATCGATCTCGCTGCCGCCATCATATTAACTGTCCTCCTCGCTCGTGCGGGATGAGAAGCCAACGGCAGCGGACTAGCGACACGTAACAGTATTGTGGACATTTAATCTAGCTGTTAAGCCTTATGCTCTGAAACCCCTCATTTTCAAATATTTGATCTAAAAATTGAGCTGCGGAAAAAAATTCGGAATGGGAGCGATATTAACCCACTCACTCTTGTTTTGCAAAGGTTGTTTCTTAACGTTTGAAATTCTTCAGTGGTCTGTTTCCGCGAAACCAATACTCGTATGCTTTCCCGGAAAGTGCTTTCCGATCCAAGGGAAGAGTCGTAACTGAACAGTATCCTTTTTATTATACTTTAGTTTGCTGAAGTGAATTCTGCGGTATGGCATAACCAGCCTGTATTTTTTACGACTAGCTCACGTTTTCTGGGCGATATTATTGATTGCGTTGTTTATCTGCAGTTAGGTCATACCACAAATGTCGGAATAAAATTATGTAATAAAGCATACGTCTCCACATCATCCTAAGAGAGGAACTACATGATAGTTTGTGTATATCCGTAATGCGCGTGATATAAATATTCTGGTTTAAAATGAAACAATTTGTTTCAATGCAGGAGTTGAACGTAGAACCTCGACTTCGGACATCTTCCGTAAGGATTCGTTATCCCTATTAGAGTTCAGAGGGCTCGCAAGTCTGAGAGTCGCTGCAAGTGCCAGTGTTTGTATGTGTATATGTGTGCGTTATGTATGTGTGAGTATATGTAGGTATGTGAATGTTTGTGTTTATTTGCTTGTTTGTATGTGTGTATGTGCTTGTATGTTTGTGTATGTTTGTGTGTGTACGGGCGGTCGTCGGGCGGGAGAGGCTTTTATCAACTACCGCTCACATTTCGGAGTGTGAAGGAGCGTGGAGCTAGTGTCGGACGAGTGGCGGTTCGTGCTGTGTTGCTTTGTTCTGGCGACGATGGGATGTTGCGCGAGTGGCGCAGGGAGAAGTTGGAGAGCAGGGCATGGGGGAACCGAATGACGGAACCACTTCGAGGGATAAAACATCCGTCATTCCGCGATGTCGCTGACTAGGCGTCTCGTCTGTCTCGACTCCGCCTCCTGCACTACCCCCCCCCCCCCTCTGTGCCTCTTTCTCTCCAGCCACTCCAAGACGTGTTCATCGCATCTGAGACGATGCCAACCATTCAACCGGTACAATGGGGCCGCGGTGGGTTAGCGGTCAGACCCCTCGCCTCAAACCTATGCGAACCGGGTTAGATTCCCTGCGGGGTCGCTCCCGGATTTTTTCTCGTGGGAATCATGCCCGACGATGCCGCTGGTCTGCGATTTTTCTCGATCTCTCGTTCCCCCCGCTCTTGCATTCCGGCACTGCACCATACGTCACCCTCATCGGCTCTCAAGACCTCGATGTTAATAGATGCCCAACCGCTCCAAGTGAATTTCTCCGCGACGTCTGTTTCTTTCCGGAATCGCGTCTCTGAACGTAAGTGAAAAAATGCTAGTTCGTAAATTCACTTACAGCAGCGATTACAAGCATTACCCTAATATTATAGGCTGTTCATGGTAATGTGAACACTTTTTAAGGCCCTTCTAAATTTCGCCTTTCACTAAGTTTCTCTCTGTCTGCTACTTTTTAATATAAACATTGCAATGTGTCCAATAAACGCGGAGTATAAATTTCACTGTTTTCAAATTTTAACGCCTGACGCTGCAATAATGTATATTAATGGTTAATGCTTGTTGGAAGGGCCTTCTTAGTGCTAGCTTTACCGTGAATAGCCTATACCTTACTGTAATGACAGCTAGCTTCCACACTTAGGACACTTCTGTGGCTTATCCAGAATATGGAACGCAACTCATTCAATCGTCTCGGTTTCTTGATTAGAAACTCATGAAAATGGCAACGTTGTATTTCTCAGTCTTGACGTAATTCGTGATTGAGTAGAAAGCTAAGATCCGTCAGATATCAGAAACGTCATTACTCTAGTGCGTTATTTGCTTGAGAATTGCATGTCGTATGATACGTTGGCTGGGCTGGTATAAAGTCCAATATGGCCATCCTTACCAGATATTTTTTCGCACTTGCCGAGTGGTGCGTTACATACATTAGATTAAGCGTTACCGAGTGCTTGGATTTTATATAAATTATTGAAACTGTATTTCTAAGAGAGCTTTTGACCACTGCTGATTTTTAACATGTGTGTAATGAAAAAAGTAAAACTAAGCGAGAATTCTATTCACAATTGTAATTACAAAAATATTGATATAAAATATTCTTTCAAACATGTCAATGGTGTCATGTAAATTATTTGGGTACATTTCATTCAAAATAGTCCCAAGGATTCTATAAAGAAATTCCTTGGATTGATAATGTAATGTCTATAAATTCATTTCAAGCTTGACGATAAATTTGGAACACACACAAAAGCCAGTATTTAAATCCCAACACTGAGCGAACCAAGTGTTGCACTTCAAAGAAATTACTTTGTGGCATTCTTCAGGTTCCAACCAACATTTTAGCTTAGTAAGATAGTAGTTTCATTATTTTTAATGAAACTATTTCGAAGTATTATTTATAGAAATCTTCATAGTTAAGTAAAATGTGACATTCATAAATTCATTGTTCATGTTAATTAAATTATTGTTGTAAAACTCCTCGGAAAAAGGAAAAGCACTTAAATGCCCTTAACGTAGGTGTACTTCCCTCAAACTACTTATTTTCCGCGCGTTGCCTACATGCCATGTATTGGAGAACTCTGTATTGAAATGGAAACAAGAACTCTTCAGAAACTGTGGGACTTAGAGTAGAACGACGGGACTTTCACGTTAATGTAGACTTGCGACTTAATAACCATGTTATAAAACCACTTTCTTCAGTCTCAAAAAAATTTTATTATGGGTGGGAACCAGGCTTATTTTCCATAAGCAGTTAGTCGACGCTCATGCTACGAATCTACTCGGTATTTAATCTTAAATATACGCGTTCAATAACTTAGTTTCAGGTCTAACTTCAAAGTCGTGAATCCCTTTCGGAATGACTTTAATGCACAAGACAAAATATTTTCAAAATCTTCTTCCCTTCCCCTCCCCGTGATGTATCAGCAGTCGGAATTTGTCAGTTGAACTCGTACTCCGCCCTAGTAAGCTGTGGAAAGCTATTGAAAATCCTCGACGGTTGAATAAATACATATTGGGCTCCTGAGAAGCTTTTGGGCACAAGTATAGTAGTGGATTTTGAATGGCAGCAGGTCTGGTTTCAGTAGCGTATGTTTGTAAGCGGGAATTCCATGTTATCATTGTTCGGCATTGTCGGTGGATTGCAAATGCATCACAATTAAAGGTAGGACAATCGGAATAAATTTAGATGAACAGTGAGTGCTACCATCGGTCCAATGACGGCAAAAGTGTTGAAGGTACAGATTGAAAGAGTGCGATGAAAGTGCAGTGAAGTGTAAAACTGTAACAATACTTTGAAAATTAACATGGCCTATAATCAGTCTGTGGACATACAGGTTCTTTAAGGGTCGAAGGTCTTAAATAATTTAATTTCCTGACTTAGCCATTTACTGTAGAGAGATTAATCTACGTTTTATTGTTATCACTTGATATTTACAATTAATATTTACATAATCATCCATCACCGCAATTAAATTAGCACAGTAAAACACTTGAAACCAGTCTTTCTAAAACAGTTTTGTAACACGTATTTAATTGCTCTTAAATTTGTGTGTTTTATATGAGATCAGTTTCTCACTCGTCCATTCAGTTCCACCTAGTTTCGGTCCAGATATAACAAGTCTTCCCTGTCTGGAATCTTAGAGCTCTCAGAGCGTTCCCGTACACATCCGCATTCTACTTAGATTCGTCTCTGTTACGTCGTAAAATATTCACCGAAACACATAGTAAGGCTGCATTCCATTTTTTTCGTGGTGCGATCTAATCCTACTGGGAGAATTGCTGTATACCTCTTTTGTGGAAATACACGTCACTTATTATTTATAAGAGTTCTAACTTGACTATTCTCTTATCGTTATTACGTACAGAGGATCATACTAAGTACGGTTTCTTTACGCAAGGCACAGTGGATATTCCGAATATCCAGCATACCTATTTGTAAATAATTATTTTGGTCTCCTTTCATGGCTTTACTGGAGGGAGGTTAATTCTAAGAGTACACGTGGTCCAGCCTAAAATTAAGCTGAAATAATTTTAGACTGAACGATTTTGAACTGAGTCGAAATGTTTGACAGTCGTCAGTTACGTATCAGTAGACTGGTGTAAGAATATCAATATAAATTATTCGTCCGGAGTAGTGGAGAGTTGGTGGTTTCTCATCTGCTCTTCGTGTATACAAGGCGATTTTGCTTCCGTTTGATGGAAGCTACTTGTCATCCAAATGTTTTTTTTTTAATTTCCGTTAATTCAGTAATCTAAAACATAGCTACGCTTCTCTAGGGACCGAGAGATTCTAAATATTTTCCCCTGGGAAGCGGGGAAAAAAAATTCCACGCCACTTTTGTTAGGCCATTAAGTCGCCTTGTAAATCTGTAATGTGAAGGAGTATTTTACTCTCCCTCCCCCCTCTAGGCACTGCAGCAATCACTTCAGCCATATATTTAGTTGGTCCTGTGTCGGCGTCCTTTTACCCTCTTCCACGTCGCCGGTTCTTCTGTAAATATTTCCAGTGCGTGGGGCGATAACGAGCCAGGCACGAACTGGGTCTTTTTCGTCGGATGTGTTTACCGCTCGCTCTTAATCAGTGATGCTGTGTACACTGTCCTGCCTGGCGACCTCAAGAAGTTGGTGCTCGGTAATGGTTCCAGTTCCTTGCGAGTGGCTTAAAAAGTTTCGGGTAGCAAGTTAAGAAAAATAATTGCTGCGAAGAACGTTTCTCTCCGCCAGCTCCCATAAATTTGAACTATGCTTGCCAAAAGAAAAAGACTTGAGATAATCTTTGTCGTCTGTATTATACTATCGCAGGAGTTTGATTAGGTCCCACTTGTAACGAGAATTATCCAGGTAAAATGTATCTAGATAGACAAAATAGAGCTTACTGTACAGACTTTATATGCCAGGAACATAGAACGTTAGACGATAGTCACTTAGACTTCATTCTCTCAGTTAAAACTATTTATATTACTGCTATTTTGGAGGTAGCAGTTGTTCACGAACCATCAGGAGTTAACTGCAGAGAAGTAAAGTCTAAACGAATTTGATATGACATTTACATAATTTCATACATTGATCTGAAATTGTTTTAGTCAAAGTAACAGAGGTGTGCATTAAATATGATGCCATCTAATGTTCATGTAGAGAAAAACCAAATAAAATATAAATACTAGGAGCTAATGTTCATTTTCTTTAAAAAAAAATCTGGTTTTAATACTCTGAATTTCGAAGGATGCTTGAGGTTAATCTTTGTTACGACATGTAGGAATGTTTGGTGTGTATTATTCAATGTATTTAAATAGTAATATCTCTTATTTCAGATGCAGAAAATCTTGTTACCTAACATGTTATATTGTGGACATTACGTATCCTCGGGGCTACGGTGGTTGAGCAGTTAGCCTGCTCGCCTTCCACCAAGGCAAACCGCGTTCAACCACCGGCTGGGTCACTCCAGGATTTACGCAAGTGGAAATCTTGCCGGACGATGCCGCTCGTCGGCGAGTTTTCTCGGTGATCGGCTCTAGACCTCGTTAAGAGCCGCCCAAATCTCTCGACTCAACAAACGTATTAGCTTAGAAAAATCATTTGGTAGGTACCTTAATTTTATGAAGACATGTTTTAAAAATTGTAACAGTTTGCATTTTCGATGTGTGGGAAAAAATGTATCTTTAAAATATTTTATTTTGCGGACCATCAGATTTTCGCTCCGTGCACGCGGCAATGTCTTCTCTGATATCGCCAAGTCGACCTCACATTTCTGCTTCTTCATAAAAGGCGATTTTCTCAGGCTGCGTGACGCTGTTTTGACACGTTATTGTAAAGTGTAAATAACTTGTCCGGAGGACAGTTTTTGTGAAGTTTTAGTTAGATGTTCATCAACTGGGATGCATCATTCGCTATGAATTACTAGTTTCGGTCTTTCAGCCAGTGGGAAATATTATATGGATGAGAAACCCAGCAAGGTATGTGAAGCGTGGTTTATGGAATTTAGTACTCACTTGTGCTCTACTTAATATCAACCTTACGAAATGTGCAGGCATTTGCAGGAATTAGAACTGTGGTTATTATTTAGAGTATCTGTATGAATTATGTTACACAAAAGTAGATGCCCATACTTACCCCTTTACAAATGATTCGCTCTTTTCCAAGGTAGGCTGCAATGCAGTCAGTTATTGCATTAGAATGTACACCATGAATGGCTGAATGTAGAACATTTGATCAAGACAAAGGTGTATGATCATCGTATTGTTTACTGGCAAGCAAAATTACGTGTTAGTGAAAGTATAGCAAAAAAATAAGTCATTTTGTAAACAAGGTAGAACCCTTGAGTAAAGATATACATTAGAGTGACCATGGAATGGGAAAAGTCTGACCAGTTTTGTGTGTTTGTTCCGCTAATGTTCCAAAAGAGCGCTAGTGTACTCGACGACGTCATTCGCCCGGTGTTGCCAGTTCGACAGCCGGTAAAAGTATGCCTTAACCCTGGCCACGTCTCACGCACGTGTTCGTTAAAGTTCTTTCAAAGGCGAGCCTATCACACGCGAGTTACCAGCATTCGTTGCAGATGTGATTACCCAACTCATGATTTACTAGTGGCGACCTTGTCATGCGTTTCGTTTGTCGTAGAAATGTGTGTTAGTAGTAGGATTATGTAGGGTCTGGGACAAGGACTAGGGGCTCGCGCCGCCATCTTGGCGGCCATCAGTGACCGCAAGCTGTTGCGAAGCTGCCAGATTGTCATATTTGTACGCGTGCGCAATAACGTACGAAAAAATAAACCACAAGCCCCATGCAGAAAAGAGATTTCTCTGTACCTCATTTAGCGGTAATCTCATTCCTCTTAACCCCCCCCCCCAAATAACTTTAATGTAGACTCGTTAAATATTCAGTTAGTGTACGGAGACGAACTTAATGTAAAAAGTAATCGCAAAGTAGTTTTTAATATGGTCGAAGTTGCAGTTAAAACGTAAGTTCTGGACAAGTTAAACTTAGTCACCATTAATGTCTCGAAAATTATCAAGTGGTTATTGAAACTCTGGATGCCACAGATGCAATTTGTATTCGAAACTTCTGTAGCAGAATTTTTGTTTTCAGGGCTACGGGGGAAAGTTTACTTTAATAAAACTCTATCAAAATCGATTTCACATGTTCAGAATACATTTCATTCTCTCAGTTTTTTATGAAGATGTACAAGGGAATGAAATGTTTTATATTTTTCTCGGATAGCGCGAAGTCATCGAATGTGTATGTGTAGTACAAAGTTTTACAGATGGGGAGAAATTCGTTTCGAAGATAAGTTTCAGCGAAAGCAGTCTTGCGCGACTTTACGTTTTGCGTTGTATACAGCGTCCCCTTATACTTATTTTTGGTGTAAACTAGACGGCTGATTTAGCGAGCTCTTCTTTGCGGGAAATCACGAATTTCGCAACGTAGCACGGCGAAGAAACAATACGTTATGTTGTACTCGTGAAAGAAATAAAAAAAGCTTGCTGCTCAATAACGAACACGAGGTTGGCCGTGTGTGTAGTAGCGAATCACGTTTCGCATTACACTGAAGCCTATACGCCATTGTTCTGGAGTGTCTGAAGTCCCTTAGCGAATTGGAACGTGTCGGGAATAAATTACTTGTCGATACTGTGTTCAGTTGACCATGAATACCTCATTGAATCCAGCTTTGTGTGGGATGACGTACGTTTGCGGAGCTGTTGGTACAAAGAATCCAGCTTCATGCCAACAGAAAGATAAAGAATCGCCGGAACATGGAAACCTATCCACGACCACCTTCTACCGAAGAGCCTCTTGTTTGTGCTTTACTAAGCTCGGGCCCATTGCCCGCGAATCGGTAAGTTTCTTGGCTTTGGCCATCGATATTTCTGGACCGTCTAGCCTCTTTCAGACATAACACTTTTGTACATACAAATATTAAAATTCTAGGCCTTGCAACTAACAATTTATTTCAAGTAGCATGCCTGTGTGTATCGGTTTAACGCTTGTGACATGGCGGGGCCAATTAAATGTGTTTGTACTTCATGTTATTGGCAGCGCGTTTTTATGGCACAAAAGAATACATAGTCTATTCACGGTTTCACCACACTTTTTTTAAACTAACCTTCGAAAAATTACCCCATGTGTGACGCGTTTGGTTGTTTTTATAAATGTCTTGTATTATGAGCGTTTTATACTTTTTAACATAAAAGTACTACCTTATTTTTGGGTTAAATTTAATTTTTGCTGATATCTTAAAAATAAATTATATTTCATTCATAATAAATACGAATAGAGAATATAGGTTTGTTGGTAACGCCTAGTAAGAAATAATTATTACGGAAAATATTATAACTGAGCGCGCAACGAATGCGGTGCGTTGTCCATTTGGTGTGATTTTGTAGACTTCGTTAAGCTTTGTTCGTGGAAGTATAACTTTGGCAGGACTTCAGAAAAGTCTGAAGTAACCATGAATGGACTACATGCAACATACTAGATGTCGCTGACTGAAAGGCTTAAAATTTCAAATGACTCTCTGCGTCGAACTGAAATAAATGCAGAACTCGTTAAAAAGTAGAATACACGCTACAATAATTGCCAGAAAAGCAATATTGATGTTGCATATGAAAGAATAATGTATTTATTTGGTAACGCTGTAAAAAAAAATTTCGTTGAATTTACTGATTTAAATATTTAAATAATCAGTAGGTTTATTTTTGATTAAAGTTTAAGCTTATTATATCAAGGTAAATCATAATTTCTTTGGTTGTATGCAATAAATATTGACAAATTTTTAAAAGTATTTTTAATTGATTCATTTCAGCGACGAAAGCTTAAAATTTCTCCAACTGTAATGTAGATAAATCATTTATTAGAAATGATTTTTCATTAGTTCAAATGATATTTTACATTCAAATTCTGTAACAGAACTTGGTATTTTTGGTCGAGTTTTCTCTTAAATTAGATTCGACGATCGTTTTGAGCTTCCCGCCTGAAATATTTCACAGCGCTTATGCAGTTAAGTATTCATGTTGGCTGTACCATCGTAAAGTTAGTTTGGTAGATGCACGGATTCACCATCGTCCTATTAAATATTTTGGGTAAACACAGTTCATAAACTACGTAGTTTGTCTTGCAGCCATAACTGCTCATAGACTCGTTACCCTAAACTCTAGGGTTAAGTAGACGTAACGGCGAGAGGATACGTAAACTTTAGACGAGGTAAACTAGCTTCTGTAAGTAATTATTTTACGTACTGTGTTGCACTACTTTACTCATAAAGCCTGCTTTATGTAGGAGATCACACATGTGTAAGGGCGTTAGTTTTATAGTTATAGGCTGTTAACGGTAATGAGCACTTCTGAAAGGCCTGCTTAGGATCTATTTGTATGCACATTGTTTCTCCGCCTTGTGTAAAATTGCCATTGCCATGGGCCTCATTGCTTTCTTCATGCGTTGGTCAAGTGAAACTGTAAAATTATTAGAAAAGTAAGTGTAAAAAAAATCTGGTAATTTTTACACTTAGACGCATAAAAAAAACAAAGCGGTAGAAATAATTAACCATGAATGGTTATCTGACACTTTTTATTCGACGTTAAGGTATGGAACTTCTTTCCCCTCCATCGTTACCAACTTTACTGGGCGCATGTTAATCGGTGCGCGCGTTAAAATATATGCAGGTAGGAGCAGTGACTTTCCTAACTTTAATTTTAAAAGTGCTTACTTTATCGTGAACAGCGTTTAGTTGAATAACTGTCAAGAACTAATTCTCATTGTGTGTGGTTTGGGTGTACCAATGTTCATCAGCCGATTACTGGCATACCTTAGCATGATTTGCAACAAATTATACGCAGCCTTGTGTATTTAACAATAATATAAGAGGCTGCTAGGATTGTCAGATTTAATTCTGCGCTTTTCCAACTAAACAAATAATTTTCAAAAGTTAGTAAAAAAAAGTAGTCTTAGGATTACTCTTGCTTGGTTTATCGGCATTTACTTCCATGATTTTGTGGAATACGATTAACGTTTAGAGCAGTGATTTGTCCCACGTGCCCTACTTCTACCCGCGGTGCTGTATTCTTGCTTTTCACAACTTGTTTTTAAAAATGAAAATTCCTAAAGTACCTCCATAACCAACTGGCTATTGGTCTTACATTGCAGTACAGACAATACAAGAGAAATACGAACTCGTACATCACAACATTAATTATAACAAAATTGGGTAATATCAGTAATGTGACCTGAATAAGAGTTCGTAGTTCAGTAATGGTGTCTGTACTGCTGTGTATGGGCTATTCACGGTAAAGTGAGCACTTTTGTAAGCCCTCTCATTTGTAATAGCCAATAAATATATGTACTTTCTTTTAGCTTTAGACGCTAACTCCAGTGTGCTGTGGAATATAAACTCTGTTTTTACTTACATGACCATATTTATTTTAAAATGAGGTTAAAAAGTTAAATATCGCTGAAAGTAAAAAGTAACCAGGGCCTCAAAAGTGCTCACTTTACTGTGGACAGCGTATGTCGGTAACAAATTGATTATAATGTTACTTAAAAATGTTTAAGTTGGGTATAGGGCTATTTTTTAAAATTTACTTTCAAACAATCACAAAGGAGCTAGAAAACCCAGCAGTTGACCTACTATGTAGCGGGCATGTTGATGAGGACATGAGAGGACGAGGTGGCTGACGTCTTGTTGGGGTCGCGGTGTTGCAGTGAGCAGCGCGCGAGCCTGCCCGTGCGCTCGTCGGCGGAGGTCGCCGAGCGCATGGCGCGCTACAAGGAGGAGCGACGGCGGCAGCTGGCCGAGCAGTTCGGCGTGCGGGCCGAGGAGGCGGCGACGTCGGCGTCCACCCCCAGCAGGCGCTACATCACACGGGGCGGCGAGCCCGACGTGCGCACCACCAAGACGTCCCGGCTGCGGGCGGCCGGGGCCAGCGCCAACACAGTCGCCACCACAACTACTACCTCGGGTAAGTAAGTGCCTCGCGGCATGTCTAACACTTCTTCCAGCCTATTCTGCGTCATTTAAGGGCCCCGCCTGCTCGAAGCTTGAAATCCGTTGCAGTCTGTGTGAAATAAACCTTTTTTCAACGTGTCCAGTGTGATGATATATGAAAAGAATACGCTACAGACGAGAGCTGTTGAGTGCTTTCAAGACGTCAGTCATTACAAACACCATTTCATAGTACACAAATAAGGCCAAAAACGGCTTTTTTCAAAGCTCTGTATCTCCGAATATACACGTCAGATGCATACAAAACTACTCAGTCCCTGCATTGGATCCTCGTCCAGAATTTCTATCAAACTAATAGGGCCACAGTTGAAAGTCCAATAGGTACACACATCCAGTGCGACGAGAACGCTACACGCCAGTTCAGAGTCTTGCGCTTAGCGGCGATAGGGCACTTAATTCGCGAGGTAGTATCGCCCTTATCATTCCCGCGCCTCTCGGCCTCAAACGCGGAAAATAGCTTTAAAGACCCCTGTGCTTGGAGCTTTCTTCCCGTTTGAGGCAGAGAACCTCAAAAGCTGCGCTGGCACGTGATAAGTGCCCCATCGTCGCTACGCACGAGGCTCTGAAATGGCATGCAGTATTCTCGTTGTGCTGCCTGTACCTACCTGTGGGATTTCCAGCGGTGACCTTATAATTTTATTGGTGGAAAGTCTGTAGCAAGGTTCAGTGCATGTCTCTAGAGTACTTTTATATGTATTCAGGATGTTTCAAAATTCGTGTTAAAACGCTCCAGGGTTGGTAGTACACGTTATATGGAACAACTTTTGCGTATAAACACGGGATCGGAAACTAATAGTTCCATTGTTAGTGGGTCTGTACTTTGGCCGCCACGTTCCCCAGATCTCACCAAGCTGGAACTCTGGAGCTACATGAAGTCACTAGAGTAAAAATTTACCGTGGATTCAGAAATTACCCTCGTCGCGCGAATTATGTAGTGGCGGCGACTGAAGAAAGTATGCCCCGTCGTTGTCGATTGTGCGTCCGAGGTGGCCGCCATGTTGAACTGTATCTGTAACTTAGTGTTAAATGTGTGAAGAGCGAAACGTATTTTATAAACTGCCACCAGATACAAATAAACGCCAACAAAACAAAAACACCAACATAAGCCAATTACTGCAAATTCTAACCTCAGATGTAATTTTCGGTATTTATTGAACGATATTATACATCTCAAAGCACGTTTCATGTGTGTAGCAGGTTGCGTACCACAGGACTCTCACGGCCTCTAGCAACACGACTAATTGTTTCCAACCCCATGTTAATACGCAAACTTTGTTCCATTTAACGCGCACTACTGCCATCCGAGAGCGTTGTTACACTGTTTTTAAAATAACCTGTATAATGCGTATATTTTTTAGATAAACGGCTTTAAAAAGCTGTTTTTAACCATGTTGGAGTACTCTGAAATGTTGTTTATAATGCGCGTGACGTCTTAAAAGTAACCAACAGGCATTGTCTGAAGTGTTATTTTTCAAATTCGGCACAGTGGACCTACGTTTTATAGCTCCGTAATATAATTTGGATTTGAAACACACCGCAACGCAGTTTGAGCGCCAGGCAGGCGGGCCCATTAAGCAATGCACGAACAACGTTACAGTTGCTGGTGGCGTAGCCCTGGGGTTTGTCTGGGAACGCCTAATGGCGCAAGTATTTGTCTGAACTAGAGACGTTTGTGCGGCTCTTTTAACGAGGTCTTGAGAGCCGACGAGCGTGAAAAGAGTTTGAAATTGAGCAAAAAAAGGGGGGAGGGGTGAGAGATCCCCGAGAAAACCCGCTGCATCGTCAGTAAACAGGTTTAGCCGGTTCGGGAACAAGGGTCCAGGGTCTGGAGTTGCCGATCCGGCTACCGCCATCTTGGATTACGTCATCGCAATAATTTCGGATTGTCACATTTTTGGATTACATCATCGCCGCCATCTTGAATTCTCACAGTTTTGCATCATGTCATCATTTTGTATGTCACTGCAGCCATCTTTTTTCCGCCGCCATCTTGTTTCCTGATTACTCACCTTTCTTTCATGCTCTATTATTTTGTTTTGTTTCTCAATTACTCATCCTGTCGCCTGCTCCACCCCTATGAGAGCCATCTATTAATTTCTAGGATTTTCCTGGTATTACATTCTTGCGCTTTCATTCCTTTTAACCTTGGTCGCTTCCGCTCAACCCTGCCATCTTGGCATCATGCTGTCATTCCTCGTAGATTAGGTAGCCTGCTGATTACCTTCGAACTACCATATTGGATTACATCACTTTCGTTTCACTCGTCGAACAAACCATCAAATAGCTTATTTAGGACTTAACCACTCGTGTAGAACTTACATTTTTCACCACTTTGGTTCCATCTCATTTAGAAACTCGTTCATAGTGTTTGCGTGTATCTTGTTGAAGACTGTTGCATCTGATGTCATTAAAGAAAAAACGTTACGATAGGTTTATAAAATTAAAAAGAAAAAACATTTATTTTTAAAAACTATATTTGCTCCTGCTCCTATTTAGAGCATCTTATAAAAGTGCTTCCTGACTGTAGTTGATATACTGTTAAATTGGTTGTATGGTAGGCATGGCTATTATGTTGATATGGTACGGCCTGATCATATGTTCGGTCGGTTTGGTGGTATGAAACTTATCCCTTCGATGGTGTGGTCTGATTGCTTTAATCACATGATTAGTTTGTAAGAGTAATCGTTTCATTCCATGTTTAATTCATACAAGAGGGACAGAATTCTTGGCCAGTATGTTTGGTTACTATAATTGGATGTTATAACTTGGTACAGTACCTGCGAACTAAATCTGTGTGGGTGTCATACATGATTATATTGATGGTATGGATTTTATGTCATGGTTGGGATTTATGATTGGAATATTTGGTTGCCTGGACAGATGGCATGACTTTTTATATATGTATAACTGGTGATGTTATATGGAATGGCAGTCGATACAATAGTCGAAATATTTGACGGTTTTGGTTGATCAGTATGTCTAAGGTTGGTATTTGATATGATCTGTAGTGTTAATAGCATGGCCGATATATATGTGGGTCAGAGCAGATGACACATTTGGTTGGAATGCTATAATTTTTCGGCATTTTGTATATGCTTGGCTTCATGTTGATATGTTTGGTATGGCGTGGAGGTATGTTACCTGGTAGGTTTTGTTGGTGCAGTTATTGTTGTGATTGTATATAGTGGTTGTGATTGGTATTGTGTCTTGACTATTTGGTAGGTGTTTGCAGGTGATGATGCTGTGGCAGACATGGAAGATTTATATTGTTTAGTATATTTTAATTGTTGTAGACTATATGGTATGTTAGCTAGTATGTTGCAAAGTACATTTTTCTTGTGCAAGTCTGTATGGTATAGGAAGAAATGTTAATTGTGCCGTGGTGTTCGAAGGGGCATTGTTTGGTATGGGCTGTGTTTACTTTGTATGGCTGGTGTATTTTTGAGTATCATTGGGTGGTATGGTGACTAGTATATTTGGCTGGTATCGGCTGGTAGAACTGAAGGTATGATAGTAGATATGATAGTGTTACAGACTGGTCTGACCTGTGTGGTTGCTTGGTACACCTGAGTTATGGTGGAAAATGTGTTTGGTGTATTCAGTGGTACAGTTGATTAGTATGACTGAGTTTCTTGTGTTACAGATGGGGTTTTGGGTGGTCAGGTATGGCTTAGGTTATAATGTATGGATAACTGGTATGGTGGTATAGTGACTAGTATGTATTTGGCTAGTGTCGACCTGTAGAGCAGAAAGTATGAGCAGTAAGTACATTTTTCGTAAGGTCATTGTGATCTGAATGGCTGAGGTATGCTTCAGTTATAGTAAGAGGTATGGACGATGAGTATATTTCGACTGGTGTTGGTTGGTGGAGCAGATAGCATGCATGAGTTACAGTGGCTGGTATGGTACCTGTATGCGGGTATATAAGCAGCAGGGCTGCAATTAGGAACCTTACTTTGACAGTGGCAGTCGTGAAATATACTTCGTCTCGGTTTCTGTAAGCAACTGGAATATATTATGGAAACAAAAGTTGCTGGTCTATCAACATCTGAGGTTGACCCAGCGCCATCTACTTCTTAGGATGGGACACCTATAGCAGTGCTGCCATCGACGAGTTCAAGGCTCCGTTGCTGTTACTGTGACAAGATATTTGGCTACAGTCAAGATGCAAGGAGGCATGAAAGAACTAAGTGTGTAAAGAGTCCTTCCTATGCTATGCTGCAATGCATAAATTGCAAACACCTGTTAAAACATGGCGATAAGCTGAAGATACATTACAAGTACTGTAAAGGTAGTGCTTAAGCAGCAAAGAAACGACTTGGTTTAGCTGTTGGCCAAACCACATCGAACGAATCCTACCAGAAGAAATCTGCATTCAAGTCTACTTTGAAAGATTGAGAGATTGGAAATAACTTTGAAGGTAGGAAAGATATACGTGCATACCTCGACCACATTAAGCAAAGGTTAATCAATTGAAAGGTCCATAAAATATGTTTTGCTGGGGTGTACCTATACAAAGCCTCAGCCCTTGGATGAAGCTATCAGTTTGCGAGCATTAAAGACTACGAATGAAGCATTGTACAGTGTTGATAGCATTCCTGAGGCTTTACAGGCCTTAAAATAACTTTGTTGTGAATAAGAAGAATATATGAGCAGGAGTTCTAGTTGGATACTTGATAGCGTAGACTGTCTTGAACTGCATATTTGCAGATTATAGAATGATCTCAATTAGACTGTGATTATTTTCACCCTTGACCTTTAAATGTGTGTGAATAAATTTTTGTGAGTAAATTTTTTTCTCTCTAATTTTGCAAACCTATCATAACTTTTTTCTGAAATGGCATCGGATGCAACAGTCCTTAATGAGATATTCACACACACTATGAATGAGTTCCTAGATGAGATGGAGCAAAAGTGGTGAAGTCCTACATAAGTTGTGATTGTTTGTTTAATGAGTAATCAAAGGTGGTAGTTAAAGTAATCAGCAGGCTACTAAATGGATCTGGAATGACAGAGCATGTTAAAAAATGACAGGCTGTAAAAATAATGGGCATTGAATGACACCGCAGGAGAAAATGAAATACAATATGGCAGGAATGGAGTGGCAGAGCATGAGAGAAGGAATTAAATATCAGCTTATGAGAAAATGAAACCAAAAATGGCAAAAATATGGCGGCTATGATGTAATACAAAATGGTGATGTAATCCACTATGGCGGCGTTGACACATACAATGGTGGCGATGATGTAATTCAAGATGGCGGTGACCGGATCGGTTTATCCGGACCCTTGTTCCCGAATCGGCTTAATCTATCTACTATCGTCCTACATGATTCCCACGGGTGAAATTCCGGGAACGACCCCAACGGGTGTCGAACCCGGTTCGTCTTGCGGGGCCGCGGGGGGGGGGGGGCTGCCCTCTCCACCACCGCTGCGGCGTCCTACCAGTAGAACGACAGTTCCAGGTTCATCCTCGCTCCTTCTCTAGAAAACATAAGTTCAAGTTTTAATGTTACAAAAAATTTGACTCTAGGGTTTGCTTCCCCATAGCCAAGTCACGGTGAAGTAAGCACTTACTGAGAAATTTGGAATAGTCTTAGCCCTTTGTAAACTGTTAACGGAAAAATGAGCAGTCTTGAAAGCCATGCTTAAGATCTACTCATATGCACGTTGTGTATTCTTCCACCTTATTAAAAATAAACACTGCCTTGGGTGTCTCCACTTTATTCATGCGTCGGTCAATTGAAAAGTGAAATTATTAGAAAAACAAACATTTTACAAATTCGCTCATTTTTACTCTTTGTAGCATAAAAAACAGAAAGCGAAAGAAATAATGTAGGTTGTCGCAAATGTCTTAACTAACACTTTTTCTTAGACGTTAAGATATGGAACTACTTTCCATCAGTCATTACCAACTTAATGGGCGCATGTCACTCAATGCGGCCATTAATATGTAGGCAGGAGCAGTAAAATTTTTCGGATGATTTCTAAAGTGCTTGCTTTATCGTTATAATTATAATTTCCTAATTTTATTTATAATTACAAAAAAATTCTCGACTCAACATCTTGCAACAAATTAATATCACTTACTGTTTAAAATTAGTGACTTCAATTAATACAACTTGTAATTACTTCAATGAAATCAATGACTTTAAAGAACTAAAAATCAGTTTCAATAGACGGTATCAAAACCCATTTAGTTATTTTATAATTTATCTGTCCATATTTGAGAGTTCCAATATTTACATTAAAATCCCTATTACATGTCCACTCAGCCCCTCCTCAGCTTATTCCATGTCGCACCATTTCGCAATGTTTTGAATTCTCGGAGCGCCCTCGCGCACAGTAGCCTTCACTCGTCAAGTTTCATCCCCCCCCTTTTTTTTTTTTGTCAATTCACTCCACAATCACCTCGTCCGCCATGGCCTCGCAGTCTCCCGTCGTCCGTTCTCTTCATCGATGTCCTTCGCTGCACCATGAGGCGCTTGAATACCGCACTCAGCCAATTGGCTTCCACAAAAAGACTGCCGACCCTTGGACCGCTGCAATATTGATAGGGTCGTAGGCCATCGCCAAGAAATTTCTCTAAATGCCGCGTTGCGCCGAGGGCCCTAGTTCCCAGAATATTCTTGCGTATCCTCTAAACTCGTTGGCTTCTCTAACAACGGCGGAGGAGGAGGGGCTGTGACGTCAGCCTGATCGCTGCTGACAATCATTCCCCGGCTGCTCACGGGAGTTACGGGGCAGCGAGCGTATCTTCGAGGGGCCGAGTGAGTGTCAAGGTGGGTAACTTCCCCCCCCCCCCCCAATCCATCCCCACACACAACACACAGCCGCGCCTCGTGTGTCAGTCGGCGTGTAACAGTAGCAACACTTTTACGTTCCTAAAAATGTTAATTTTTCACTTGATTGACGTATAAATAAAGTGATCAGACCCATGCTAGTGCTAATTTTACATCTGGCGGAAGGATACACAGTGAAAAAATTACCTTCCAAGCAGAGCTTCAGAAATGCATACTATACCGTGAACAGCCTATAACAGTGCAGTGGCATGCGCTAGTACGATGAATTATCGGATTGTTTATACGGTGTTATTCCGAAACCCTTTCCTAGGTGTTACAATACCTGGAAACGAAAGTACTCGTCACAGAAAAAGTCTACTGTTCTTGCAACAAAAAAAAAAATACTATTAAGGCATTTCTTTAAACGTTTGTGTTGTAATAAAATCAGTAATGTTAACCATTCACAAAGTCTTACATTACTATAATGCAAATATACTGCTGAAGTGTTAATAATGCGAACAAAATGTTTTCTGTTACTGCACCATTAAAAAAATGTCCAAACGACACACATTTACACTGGCTTGGCGTTCTAAATTGCAGATAGTGAACAGCGATAACCTCGTAAAATGAAACCATTCTATTTAGATTTTAAAACACATTATAACTAACTGTAGCTTATACCAGCTCTCAGTCCTGCCTAAGCAGTTTTCGTATGCGGCCCATGTGTACGTTAACTATGTTAAGGCGTATGAACACACAACGTTTATACATGTAGATCTTAAGCAGGGCTTTCAAAAGTGCATGTTATTAATTACAGTGCCTCCCTCAACACACCCAGGAAATAAATGAAACTAAACGTCCGCTTTAGGACCGGGAGAGGCACAAAAAAAGGGGAAATTCTCAGCTGCTGCTGTTCTGAGACTCCTCGACAGTTGGCTATCCATCCAAAACATGCCCATTAAAAATTTAGATTTATAGATTCGTAAATATCTCTTCTGCCGGGAGCGTCAGTCGATTCGGCCTCGCAGCGCCACTGGGAATTTCCTCGCGACATTAATACACGAACGCGTGTAAGGTGATTTGAAATACATTACAAACACACATGCTATTATTATTTTAATTATTACTCTGTACGAAACGGAAAAAAATAGTATTGACAAGTTTAAATTTCACTATTTCATAAACATTCCCTTGTAAAACTCGTATCAAGACTTTACATAGGTTGTACACGGTAAAGTGAGCACTTTTTAAGGCCATGTTAAATTTTTCCTTTCGATTAATTTCTACCTTTCCGCCACTTTTTAATGTAAAGATTGTAATACGACTAATAAACATAGTGTATAAATTTCATCACTCTCAAAATTGAACGTCTGAGACTGCTGTAAAATATATTTATTAGTGGTTAATGCCCTTCGGGAGGGCCTTAAAAAGTTTTAACTTTACCGTGAACAGCTTATACTAAGCGTAAACCAGTTAGGTGTTACGCCCAGTTAAGAAATAAAACCAGCAATGCTTGGAAAGGGACAGTGACAATTGAAGTTATCACACAGTTTTTCTTTAGCGACTGTTGACAAGACGTTCGTCTTAAGATAAGAAATAACAGGAAAACATGTAATTGTATAACTGGTCGCACGGCCTGACTGAGAAATCATGCAACGACTTTCATACATAATGTATCCTCGCTATAGGATATTCACGGTTAATTGGGCACTTCTGAGGCTCTAGTTAAGTTTTTCTTTCAGCCACTTTTTTATCTTTCAATTACCTTCCAAAATAAAAATTGCCACGCAAGTAATAAACGCTGTGTGCATATTCCACCGCACTCGGAAGTTAACGTCCAAGACTAAAATCAAATGTATTGATTTACTATTATCCCAAATGAAAGGGCTTTAAAAAGTGCTCACTTTACAGTTCCCCCCGTGTGTACGTGACGTATCGGCGGCAGCAGTAAGTTTAGTTTCTCTGTTTTAGTTACAACGCTAAATACGCCGCCACGTAAGCAAAGGCGTGGTGAGAGAGTCGCGCGCGTGCTTAACGTAATAAGACTTGCCATATTTAACACAATACGGTATGGAAAATGGTTACTGTTGTCGGGCAGCCTAGGTGTGAATTTTTTCCGGCACCTTAACTGGAAGTAACACGTGCAGTTTGCATTCTCCGGAACACTGCAGACGGGCAAAACAAATACTGATAGCAAAAGACAAACACCTGTCAAATAGGAAAACAAGGACAAATACTCGCTACATACATGAGGATATCGAGAAAAGACGTTGTGAAAATCTGCGAATTGATTTGTTTCTCATTAATTTGCCAAGAAGAAGAAGAAATATGTGCTCAAACAAACATTCAAGATTAATTTAAGGTTAGTGTGGCCCTGTAGAAACATTGAAAATTGTGTAAAATAATTACGTGGCCTTTGTAACACTAGTGTCCTTTGTGATGGTACTGAAATTAGCGTTTACTCATAACTGGAATAATCTTGAATAAAACTTGGAAAAAAAAAAAAATATTATATATATGTATAAAATTGTACTCTACTAGTTCACGTAGGCAAGGAACTCCATCTCAAGTTGTCCGTAGTTAAACATTATAATCAGAGTTTGCTTAAAATTCAAAATGGGAGAACGAAAACGTTCAAAGAATTAGTGTCAACGCCTTCGCTTTGCATATTAATTTAGCTGCATCTTATCTGAAATCTGGATCAAAACTACGAAAATCTCGAAGGTCTTGAAGTTCTTGTTGATCCAGCACGTCAAAGCATTACTCAGGAACCACTAAGTGAACAGCTTCCCTATAGTAAGCGCTCGAGCATACAGTTCGTCCATATGCATCTCGAATATGACCGCGGGAGTTCTATAGGCCGTTCACGTTAAAGTGAGCACTTTTTGAAGCTGTTTCATCTGACATAATAACCAATAAATACACTTCATTGTGGCATCGGACTTTTGATTTTGGTAATGGTGAATGTATACACTGTGTTTATTACTCACATGGTAGGGTTTTCATTACCAAGTGGCGGAAGGATTTAAATTGGTTGAAAGGAAAATGTAACTAGGGATTAAAGTGCTCACTTTACCGTGAACGGCCTATAGCTATCCTCGCTGAATTATTACGCGGACGGCGACCGTACATCCCTTCTTCTACTTCCGTTGCCTTTGTTATAGGCTGTTCACGTTAAAATGAGCACTTTTAAAAGCCCTGCTTAAAATCTACCTGTATATACATTGTGTATTCTTCCGCCTTATGTAAAATTAACATTGATATGGGTCTCATCGCTTTATTCGTGCGTCGGTCAAGTGAAAATGTGAAATTATTAGTAAAGTAAACATTTTATAAATCTGCTAGTTTTTACTCACTGATGCATTAAATAAAACAGATAACCATATGTGATAATTCAAATTATTTGTTTTGCTTTCTAACTTTTTTTATTCAATATTAAGATATGAAGCTACATTGCATCTATCGTTACCAACTTTACCGGGCGAATATCACTTAGTGCGCTCGTTGAAGTATATGCAGGCATGTGGAGTGGTTTTTTTCTAAGGTTGATTGTAAAAGTGCTCACTTTATTGTGAACAGCCTTTAGTTACTTTCACAAGTCGCAAAACTTTGCCTGCGCATAATATTAAATTATTAATGTACTATGAAAACTACTACAGCACAAAGGCGACCTCGTGCATATACGAGTGGTTAACCATCAAACAATCTCGTTTATCACCAGAAAAAATTTCTGTGCGTCATTAAGGAACCGTAAAACTGCTAGTATCGTAATAGGCGAAGGTCGGTATAATCTATTGCAGTATATAGGCTGTTCACGGTGAAAGCCTCGTTTGGAAAAATAGTCGGTAAATATATTTTATTTTAGCCTTAGACGGTGCGGTGGAATATAAACAGTGTGTTTATTTCTTACGCAGCAACATTTTTTAAATGATGGTTACAGGTTAAAAAATGGCTGAGAGGAAAAAGTAACTATGGCGTCAAAAGTGCTCACTTTACCGTGAACAGCCTATAACAGAGATACTGTTCTAGTCAGTGGATTTCCTCACATGCAACATTTTAAACTCCGTACGCCTGGCAAACAGCCACCCGTTGACCACTTGTAATTTCTTGGTGGCCTATTCTTCAGGCGCTCAAACGAAACGCTATTCTTTGTCATTAATGCGACGATCCATCCAGTTAAATTATTTTGAAGGTAGTTGGCTCCTTGCTCTTTGAAGGCGCCGCGGTTCGTAATGGTCAGATCACACCAATCGCCCTGAACAGGATTCGATTCCCGGCGGTGTCAAAACCAGATTATTACAAGTGGGGAAACTCGTTTGACTTTGCCGTTCGACGGTAAGTTTTCTCGCGGGAATTGCGTTGCAACCATCGGTTTATTTCGTCGCTGCTTCAGTCTTCACCGTGAAGAGAACCTATTCACGAAGCGCGTTCATGGGGATCTGGTATGCCTTGCCCCCCCCCCCCCCCATCAAGGTGTGCAATTGTTGACAGGTTAGTAGGTATCAACGTTGTCCATTAGCAATTGGAAGGATCTTATCTCCATCTATAGTCCGTCTCTCGATTATATTGCAGTGCAGGTCATATGTCGCTCACTGTTGCCCGACTGCTTCAGTTGTGTGACGTAACTAGCAAGCTGAGAAACAAATGGTGGTGAAAGAAACGGCCTGATTACGATATTTTTTTATCTGTTTACCCCCTTGCCAACTCGTAAAGGAATCCAATCCTGCGACGTAAAGCTAAGCAGCTCATTTGAAACTGAAGCCTGTAAGATACCCTATCATTGTGATTGCATGGCGCACACGCAACGAAAATGGCATTTTCGTTGCATGGCGCACACGCAACGAAAATGGCATTTTTTTAAAGGCTGGTTAAAGATAACATTTGAGGCAACAGTGCACGCAGGAACAAGGGCAGAGTTAACGACAGAAACCATGCATTGGAAAGAGAATGAATGTTCATTACACCCCACACTGCAATCTGAGTGAGACGCTCTATAGCATTGGCGTGGGGCTATAGGCTGTTCAGGATAAAGTGAGCACTTTTTAAGGCCTTCCCAACAGGCATTAGCCGCTGATAAATGTATCTTATTGCAGCCTCAGGCATTAAATTTTGATGGTGGTGAAATATATACACTGCGTTTATTGGTCACATTGCAATGTCCATATTTAAAAAAAAAAAAAACATCGGGAAGATGGAAATTCGATGAAAGGAAAAAATTTGCAAGGGCCTTAAAATGTGCTCATTTTACCGTGAACAGCCTATAATCGAAAATTCCTCGTAGAGCTAAATGGCTCGAAAGACGGCAAATTTATCTGAATTGCAAAATATCACTGTTATTCTCCAAAGGCTAAGATAATGGGAAAATTAGGCAGCCATATCAGTCTGCTGCCGATAGCCTGAATAATTTGTCATTGCAATTAGCACTTATATCTCTAGTGTTAAACGACGCTCAACCAAATCGTAATCTCCCTTCTCTTCAACCGCCCCTTTCTTTTCCGGAACATCTTGTTACTGAACAATTTATATTAGGAAGCCACTAGTATGTCACATTTGAAACACACACGCAAATTTAGTCCCTGGAATTATATTTTTTTATTCAACATGCGTCTTTGTGCAACAGTTTTATTTTTATCACGTGAAAACTGAAATGTAGGAGTTAATTTCGCATGTGAGTGTCGTATTCTGTTTGAAATAGTTCGCGATCGTGTTTGCTTTTGGCTGGAGGTAAGTGTCTGGATGCAGCGGGCCATGCCTGAGGGAAATCTTGGCAAGACCTCGCCCGGCAATTTGTTCGAATGTCTTAGTGTCTTCTGCTTGAAGTTTATTTGTAATAGCGGCCATACATAAACATACATAAAATCTTTGTGCGCAGTTGTTTATTGCTTGCTAGTCTGGAACGAGAGCAAGTTTCGCGATCACCACAGTACTAAATATTTTATTTTCATACTCTCTTTTTGACCACAAGCTATGTATTACCTTCTTGTTGACCTCGGGGCGTTGCATTTGACAACATCGCAGTATCATGTCGTTTGTTACCTAACCGAACTGGAAGCCCACTCTTCAGTGCTCTTGTGAGCAGGTGGGACATAAACGCTGAACACGTTAATAAGACATTGCAGGTTCTTTCCTGGTGGCTGATATTGAAAAACAAGGGCAGTGCAAAATATTATTTTGCAATAGTGTAGCTATTCGTATAATGGTGGCGCGGTGACGCAGTGGCTAGTGTGCTCTCCCCGCCCCCAAGGCGAATTGGTATAGATACCAGGTAGGACCGCCTCCAGATTTTTGAACGTGGAAATCGTGCGGGGCGATGCCGCTAGTCGGGAGGTTTCCTCGGGGATTTCCAATTTCCCCCACCGTAGCATTCCGCCACTGCTCCATACTGACCTCGCTTCACTCTCAACTGTTCTCAAGACTCCTATGTTAGGAGCCGCCCTAATCTCTCCATTCCTGCGATTGTCCTTGTTCCCACCTGGAAACGGCGATACAGTTAATTAATATTTTCAATGTTTATTTCTTGGATTGATCAGGCCTCGGAAAGCTCAGTTATAATTGGGAAAATTAAAATATGACTACCATTTTTATTGATTTTATAGCGACTTGTATTTGCGAACCCAATCAACATAATCGGGTTCACCTTTTAGTCGAATCGCAATAAAGTACCTTACGTGTGGTTTGTTACTGGCCGCGGCTCGCGATAAACCACTCGCTGTTCAATGGTACAGGCGCCATTCTACTTTATCGTCATATCGCTTGACACTTGCAAACGGCCGTGGTTTCATAACCTCCCTCGCTTCTCGAGGCGGCCTACACCAGCAGTTCAGTATCACGCAAGTATCCCATTATGCCGACTCACATTCCTTAAGGTGGCTACCTGGTTGAAGGAATTGTCAGAGGTCTAAAAGCGTGGGAGCGCTAGAGGCAACAGGGACATGCGCATCAACTCTCTCTCATCGCCTCTACGCGCAAAGCACTGAATTGGTGTGCAGTATTGCCGTCGATAACGCGCCCTCCATGAGACTTCCAGTGGAGACCCTACTACTTCATGGCGTAATAATACAAGTAAAGGTTTGATGCAAGTCCCTATTTCTTTTTTGTGCCGGAATGTTCATCCGAAAATTACCGTGAAAACTCCCGTTTGAGCCATTTTCACTATAACAAAAACATGACTTAAAGAGCAACGGAGGAACAGAACAACGTATACATACGCTTAATGTTTCTGAAATGATATTCGTAAACAGACCTCACTCAGATACGTTGGACGGTTTTTTGATCAAACCCTTTCTGCTGGAGCTGTGCTATCCATTCGGCGGCCTACCCAGGCGGACACCTTAAATCTGGCTTTAGAACATTGATTTCCAAAAGGGGGTGGGGGCACGCCCCCCAAGGGAGGCATGACATGCTAAGTGGGGCGCGGGCGCAGAGCTCTTCATTTGTACAGTTGATAAATAGAACTCGGGCTTTTTTAATCGGACAAAAATATCAAACCATTTGCAGCACCTGATTGACTAGTTCAGGCATTACTTTCCTAACTCGTGGATAGTAACACTTATAGATTAGTGACGGATCCTTTCCATGTTGACATAGATTCGCTGCCAGAAACCCTAAAGAGCAGGCGTTGGAATTAAGAAATGATTCTGCTGCGAAATACGATTTTGAGAAGATTGGAAAACGTTGTTTTGGGTTACGTACTTAAAAGTTTATCACGACATAGCTGGGGACGCGCTGAGAATGTATTTACCTTTTCCAAGCATCTATTTGTGTGAAGGGGCATTTTCAACAATAGTAGCAATAAAAACTAAGTATAGGAGCAATCTCGATATTGCCAGTGATTTACGTTGTGCAATTTCTTCTATTCAACCAACAATTGGGAATCTTGTTTAAAAATAAAACGCAAGCTCAACCGTATCGCAATAATTTGTGTTCAATAAGCATTAGATTTTAGTAATTAAATAAAACCTTTCGGACTTTTATTCGGTTTTGTTTTTCCTTATAACAATAATGTTGTGACACGTGGAGGGGGGGGGGGGTGGCGTATTAATTTTTTTGTAGAAGGGAAGTGTGATAAATAAAATTTTGGGAACCACTGTTTTAGAGCGAGTAAGTCACCTCGTCCTTCCAACATGGACTGCGTGACGCTTCCTGCAATTGTCACTTGATGGTTTCTACGTCTAGGGGAAGGGTGATTCAGTTCATTAATACTACATGTGCATTTATTGCAGAAAAAATGCGTTTACACGTTTACTACTTTGGACCATACTGATCGTATACGTAATGCAATCGGTTATTACTATTAAAGGCTGTTCACGATAAAGTGAGCACTTTTGAAATCAACTTTAGAAAAATGTCGCTACTCCTGCCTGGCATAAGTTTTAACGGGCGCGCTGAGTTCCATGCGCCTAGTAAAGTTGGTAACGATGGGTGAAAAGTAGTTCCATATCTTAACGTCGAATAAAAAGTGGTGGATAGCAATTTGTGATAATTTAAACTATTTCTTCCCTCTTGCTTTTTTTTTTTTTTATTTTTTTAATGGAGCAAAGTGTAAAAATGAGCAAATTTGTTAAATATTTACTTTTCTAATTTAACAGTTTTACTTGGCCGACGCATGAAGTGATGAGGCTCATTGCAATGTTAATTTTACATATGTTGGAGGAATACACAGCGTGCATACAATTAAATCTTAAGCACGGCCTTCAAAAGTGCTCACTTTACCGTTAACAGCCAAATATTGTTTTGAATTTTCCTTGAAAACACTATCACACCGTGTCAGATGTCGGAGAACGAGAGGCGAAAACCTCCCTGGCTGCCTGGAACACGTGCGCCCAAAGTGAATGGCCGCACCTGTTGCAGTATAATCTACTGCTCGATATTTAACCAAAAATCTTAATATAGCCTAATGTTGAATACAGTGTAATATTATTAGAGCTGACGGAGTGTGGTGGTTGAAGACGATGCCAAATAATCACCATAAATATAAATGTTACAAATTGAGTTGCAATGGATTGAATACACATGCCACAGTGTATTTGGTAGGAATGATCAATTTGTCAATTTCTTTTCCTCCGTGGCTTTCTACATTCAGTCGCGACGCCAGATGTTAGGTCACAGGAATGTGCATACGCAGATATATTCAAATGAAAGTATTTAAAATTGTGTTGAACGTTTTCTTTTGATAAAATACCCATAGTTTTCCGTTAGCGACAGTTATGGTGGTGGTAGTTAGCTGTGACTGACAGTTTCGTCCTTCTGGAAAGCTGCAGTCAAATAATTTCAGCTGTGTAGAGGGACTGGATGTGGAGTTGGGCCTGCTTAGAATTTTCTTTGGAGCTAAGCATGACCTAATTATCTTTGCGAAACAATGCTCCCAATTATCGTTTTATAGTATGACTCCTGTTTGCACCAGTTAAGGTACCACATCGCCTTAATATTCGTGAAGGAAAGGCCGTCCGAATTGGCTTAAACGGCAGACGTGTAGACAATTTTAATTTTAATTCTTATGTAGCAAATGCAGAGTATAGGCTTGCTGACAAGAGTACAAATGCCTGTTGTTCTAAAGTGTAATATACAGTATGGTCCGCCCAACGTGGACACGCCCCAAATTTCCGGAACGGTTGCGGATCACTAAATCCACTTTTCGCTAAAGGAAATTACTTACGGGGGCAAGTAATTTGCCGCAAAGTGACGTATGCGTAACACGTGTATGGACAAAAATAATTAAACTACATAGGGTTTTTCCTTTGCAAACATACATTTATTTCAACGGCATCTGAAAGTACGTGCAAAGAGGAATTCTGTGATATAGCATATACAATGGAATGTAACACAAACGCCAAGAAATAATGGGCAAATATGATGTAAGTTAGGTGGGTCGGTAGCTAACTGTAAGCAAGCAACACGCGCCGTGATTCATCCTGGTAGGACTGCTTCCTTATAGCAGTGTAGCACGTACCTTAATGTGGCAAGGGGCACGGTATATGACACGGACAAAGGAGAGCACCGCAGCGGAGGGAAGGCAGGCAATGCGAGTGCAAGTTTATTATCAATACATTACATTTTATTCAGATACCAATGTAATTCAGGAGATTTGTCTTCTAGTAAGTAACTGTATTGAGTATAGTCTATTTCATGTAAGTGGGGTAAATTTTGAAGGTTCTTGAAAAGTAGCACGGCCACAATGTATCCTTCCACCACAGCTGTTTTGTCAGTGAAGGAAAATGACTTTGTAAACAAATGCTTGTCATGCACACTGGCATTTTCCTCTTTCCTCGTGTTTCATGTCGTAATAAGCACTGAAAGACTAATGTTAGCTAACTTGTGTCCGGTAATTAATGTAGGATATTATAGCTAGGTTGGCATTCCAACCTGTTTTATTTTTGTAATTACAAAGTTAAATGTGTTAGTGTTCGGTTTATTTTATTTTGAGGTAAAAAAGAAAGTGTGGTGGGGAGGCTTGAGATAAACGTCTTTCGTGAGAGAGCATTATTTTGATGTTCTTAAGAGAGTGTGATATTTTGAGTTGCATATTGTTTTGATGGTGCAGTAGAAATTTTTGCTCGTATGGAAATAACATTTAAATTATTTAAGTTAGAAAAATTTAATGGAAAAACAAAACGTGATACGTAGTTGCTGTTCGTATTCGTACAGACGCAGCAATATATACACGCGCGCTCACACTAGTGTTTATCTATTGCAATCCTTGCAAGTTTACTTCACTGAAATATGTTTGTTCGTCACTACCATATAATAATTTATTTGCAGAATCTTTAAGTAAAATCAACACTGTGCACGTTTCCTGAAACCAACAAAGTTTTAAATTTAAATACATCAATTATATTCGTGTCACTTCATTGTGGACGGCAGGAAGGAGGATGGCGGAACTAGCATTTTTACGAAGCGGCAAACACGTGCCGATTAATACAACGTTTGACTCGAGAAAACGCACTAAAACTGTATTTACAACTAACTATGCTTGAAGAAAGCAAATAAAAAAAATTACTAACTACCGATTAAATATTCCGACAACACCAACAAGATATTTATACAATAAACACGCACGACAACGGCGTTCATCAGGCTGGAAACTGGAAACGTAAACATGACTAGCCATTGGCTGGAAATGCGTACTGTTCGTGTGTGTCGACCTACTCTGTCATAATTGCTAAAAATGTTTTTAAAGCCCAGTCACAAACACCCAAGAAAATCTAATATTGCCTGAAAAACATAATTTAAACCATAAATGTTGTAATTGTAAGTAGAACTTTAAATTACAACTGTTAGTTATGAGTGATAGTTTTTCCAAAGCAATCATCAAAATCGCCAATTTAACATGGAACCCGCAGCATTTCATCAGCGGATACAATACTGTACAAACGAGAGCATTTACTTTTTACATAGTGTGTACGTTGGCCACATTGTCTATCAGATTTTACCCCACTTATATGAAATAAGACTATAACGAGTGCATACAGATGCACAACAAAAATAGAACAATTCAATTTAAGGAGAAATGCAATCACATCCTCATGCAGTGTACAAAAGAGCACAGTTATGGTTGAAACGCTTCACACTAGATATTTTCACACCATCTGCTTGATGTGTTTACCATCGACAGCAATGCATGTCTGTAAACACACATGTAGCCAGCAACGAGCATCCTGAAGTGTTTCTGACATACCTCTGCAAGCTGCCACAATGCATTCCTGCATGTCTTCTGGCATTGTAGGAAACGTGTTTACAGTATATCTTTGTGTTCCCACAGGAAAAAATCGAGAGATGAGAGGTTTGGGGCGCAAGCTGGCCATCGTAAAACGCCACCACGCCCTAACCACCGGTTTATAAACGTTTAATGTAACCCTTGCAATGTGCAGGACAACCATTATGCTGAAACCACATATCACAACATATGTCGAGCAGTATGTCTTCCAGAAGTTCCTATAAGGTCTCCGATGAAATGGACGTACATACAGCCGGTCATTGGCCCTTGAATGAAGTATGGCCCTATGACGTAGTCTGATTCCACACCACACGTTCATTTTTCACTGTTGCTGGTGCTCCATGTGCCGGATACAGTGCGGATTCCCCATTGCCCAGTAGTGCATATTTGGTAACTTTACACGCCCATGGTTTATAAAGGTCGTTTCATCTGTAAATAGTAAGTTATTCACAAAATTGCTGTCATACCTTACAGACATCAGAACAAACTTACATGATGCTGGAAATCGCCTTCATGTAATGTCTGATGAAGAGCCACGTGATCTGGATGGAACTTCCTTTGGCACAGTATCCAGAACACACTTGTTTTACTTATTCCTACGAACCTGGAAAGTTCTCGCATACCCATGAAGGGGTTTGCATTGAAATGTACCAACACAGTGTGTTTATGCATCTATCCTGTAATAGTATTTCGCCGCACTCGTACTATGGAATTCCAATCACCTCATGAAAATAGACTTGTGCAAATTCTTCGTATCGTTTGCCGCGAGATGGGCGTCCGATAGGATACCTTTCAACGTACATTTGGATGGCTTGCTTGACGTTCCTGCCATACTCACTGTAAATATGTAGTCCTGTTTTTCCTCATTCGTGAACTCCATTATGTTCATATAGCCACACACTGCAATACCACTTACAATAATATATTATGGGGACTGGTACTGCACTGCTATTAGGAAGCGGTCCCGCCAGAATGTCTCAGCACATGTTGCTTGCTTATGGCTGTCAGTACAGGTCCGCTGCCCCATGCTACCAACCCACCTAACTTAATCTTATTTGCACATTATTTCTTGGAATTTCTGTGTTACTTTCCATTGGATTTGATATGTCACTGAATTCCTCTGCGACGATGCACAAATAAATTGCATAACACTAAATCAGAATTGACAACATTTAATAACAGTCTCATACAATGATGTTTCAAAATTACAATTACTGGTGTGAATAGATACATTTACTCCTAATTAAAATAATATCAATATAAAATTTAAATTTATATAATTTGTATGCAACCAACACTTTAGCTTGAGCTTTAATTTACAGCACATGTATTACTTTTTATATCACCAAAAGTTGATTAAAGTAAAGTAAAAGTAAAACAAAGGCCCTAACGAGCGAGTCGTGGGAACAGAAAAGGCACTTTAAAATCATTATATTTGGGTTGTGCACCAGGGACAATCACAACACGTTTAAACAAGAGGCACAACAGATGCGACACCATAGTTAAAGCCAAATATAGTTTAGAAGGGCAGTCAGAAACAAAATTTAGAAATGGGAAGAAGCTAGTGCTCCTGCATATAACTACACAAAATTACAAATCCATTAAAACTCTACTGCAAAACACGCTAACACTTTCCACGATTCGCCACAATTTTCCCCATTGCTGTGAACTAAGACTAGATGTAGATTGAAATCACCTTAGCATAATTATTTGCTTTGGTGACTTGTTGCTCTTAAGTCTACTTCGATAACTAACACAAACAATTAATGGAGGATACAAAGACGAAGATTCTCAAACTTAGAAGGGAGACTTGAAATGGTAGACTAGTGTTTACAGTTAGTTCGTAGATTCGTAGAAAATGTATCACAACATAGAAGTTAATGTCCAGTAACATTTATTCAAGCATAGGAGCAACCAGCTCAATCGTCGGGTCGGTTAATAGACAGTGGGCAAGCCGAGAGCCAAGCAAACATCTCAGCACTTTGATCTAGTCTCTTCTTGGGCACAGAAAATTGCAATGCTTGGCTGTCAAGGGGGGGGGGGGATTGCGGCAGACGAAACAAACAGGGTCCTCATTGTGCATTAGCATGTTCTTATGCGAAATCCTGGTGATTATGGCAGTTTTAGAAGCACCAGATGTGGATTGCAAGAGCAGGAAGTTGATACAAGATATCGGTTAGGAGCATGAGAGGGAAAACGAAAGATTTTCGTGGAAAAATGAGAAATTTTTGCCTGTGACGTTAGCGAAGATGGCGGTCCGGCAGTCCCCTGGGCCCAAGCCCCTGCACCAGAACATACTATTTTATACTACTACCACCAACAGCATTGATAGCCTTACACTGAAGAAGACGCGTACGTTCAGTGTGCTCAGCTCATTGTCATCAAAGCTACTTTTACCACGAATATTCATTTGTTTTGGTTGTAAACTTTAGTGTTTTCAACACATACGAATATCTGCCTTAACCGTTCCTAAACTTGGGCAACTGGACAAAAGTCAAACTTTCTGCTTGCGTTAATTTACGTAGGATGTCTTTTTTTAATTGTGTTCTTAGTTTCTTTTTTTTTACCGTTGACATACGATCAGTATTTTAGCATTCGATACTTAATCAAAAATATTGTTTACACGGGTAATTGTCGTTAAAAATATTTTTTTTGTCTTCATAGTTCTTGCAAACTCGCGATTTTCAATTAGCAATTTTTTTAAAAACTAGACATTTAAGTATCCTGTATGAAACAAGTCTGTTGTGGTTTTCGTTATTTTGAAATGAAACACTGTAAATCTGTTGTTTATTCGTTCGCACGCGACTTGGGTGTACTCAGCATGCAGCATAGCAATTAGATTTAGGGGCCAGTGTCCTCGATTCAGTTAGTGGCAGAGGAATCTAATTAGCAGAATACCGTTCCGATTGAATAATGCTAATTCGCTGGCGATTTCGGTTCGTGTTCCCGAACGTGCCCTGCCAGCTAAATGTGTGAAATTCTGCCACTGTAAGCGAGACATGTGCACAGTGCATGCGAAATTAATTGAATTTGCCTTCGAGTATTACCTAACATTCGTGGTACGTCACAGCGTATTTCAGTTGCATCTTCTACTGGCCAGGATTTTGCTGGCCATACGACAAACTATTTTCAGAAAACGTGCATCAGCAAAGTAGATGGGTCTAGTAAAAGTTACCTTTATATTCCGTCCAGGTTTGCCTTGTTGTAAATTATAATTACTGATTTATACGACACTCTAAATTTTCAGCCCCATCATTATTTTGGATATGCCCTGAAGTGAATATACTACTTTTTCGTTTATGGAGGTAATTTATCTAGAGTATTTTGTTTACACACAAATGCTTTACGTAATTCGCAAAGTTTCTTTCGTATAAAAGTTCAGAACAGCAAACCTAATCGCAAAAAAAGAGGTAAAATATTACTTTGGTATTTTTTCATGCAATCGGCACACACATGCAAAATTCACTTTATTTGGCGGCAGACCGTACTCCAGTTTTCTGTACTTCTGTTGGGCTTCTGACATTTGCCAGTAATACTTTCAGCGTGCCTCAGTGACCACTCGAGCCAAAAGTAAATTTTCTGTGGTGGAGTGACCAATCTTATTTAATAATCGTCAAATTTGTAAACGAGCTTAAAGAAGAGCTGTGTAACACTAGCTAAACTACTAACTTCACGATCCCTGACTTGGTTCCGGTTGGCGATTTAATAGAATTATTCTGTATTTCGCATGATTTTCTTTATAATACTATATGCTTCAAACTTAAAATTTAGGGAATTTTGTCTGTCGGCTAGCTAAATGAAAGTTTTAATATATTTATGTAGATAGTTGTAGCGCAATTCTAGTAAATGTAACAGATTTAGTAAGCAACGTGTTAACAACAAAATAAACACATTGTTACCAGCTGCAGCTGGCACCAGCTGTCGTCTACAGTTATACGTGGCCCGGGGTGACCAACCTCAACCCTCCCCTCCAGGTTGACACGCTCGCTGCCTTCCCTACTTCTGGCATTGAGTAAAGATATACACTAGAGTGGCCATGGGATAGGAAAAAGTCTGACTAGTTCTGTGTGTTATTTCCGCTAATGATCCAGAGGAGTGCTAGTGTTCTCGAAGTCATCCGTGCGGGTGTTGCCAATTCGGCAGCCGCGAACCGCGCACTGGTCTCGGCTCACCAACGTGTTAGTTCAAGGTCTACCAAAGGCGAGCCTGTCACACGCGAGTTACCCAGCATTCGTTGCAGCTGGGAATACCCAACTAATGGTTTACTAGTGGCGACCATGGCATGTGTTTCGTTTCTGTCGTAGACTTGTGTGTTTGCGGAAATTTGCAGCGATATCAACTACTATTTGGTTTTATTTACCTCTGCGAAAATTGGTTATCATAAATATGTAACGGTCATTGTTTTTAATTATAATCTATAATTTTACTTTAGTGTAGGTGTTCATGATAAAATACGAATAGACCTACTGTTAGCACTTACAATTAGAAACTTCATATTAATCACTGATGTCATACATCATAGTAAACTTTTCAGTCCGTTCTTATGTGAAACGAAATGGACAGAAAATAATTGTCCAATAGTGGAGATATGTGTTAGACGCACGATAATCTACAATTGAACGCAATTTTTTACTGTTTGGGGTTGCGATTTAATACTAAGGTGACTGTCCGTATACAAATAATCGTACGTTCAATGTGGCGATACAAGCTGTGTCCGAACCTAGGAATGCACTTATGTAAGCATACTCCACTCGGCTCGATACGTGATGCATTCCGACAGGCATACTTATTTTATTCCTTATAGCAACTAGTTAGCTGATCAGATTCCGAACAAGCATTTTGACGGAAAACACACACTGAATGTGTGCTGGAACGTATATTATATATGTATATGTATGTGTGTATGTATGTGTATGTGTGTATATGTATGTGTATTTGAGTTGGTAAACGCAGTTATCGATAATGTATCATTAAAACTGGTAATAACTTGAGGTAAATTTCCTTTTGACACTAATATTGGTATGCATACAAATTGAATGTCTAATTTTGATATGTTTTTTTCACTCATCCATGCCTTGCCTTGTAAAAACATTGGTAGTGTTCCCACTGTTCTGTATATTAACTATAAATTCAATGCCACGCGCGGTTTATAACAAATCACGAACAACACTGGTTATGTTTATCCCGGCTCTTCAAGATCATTAACGGTTAAAGAGTATATATTAAGAACTTTGTGCAGTGGCGTTTCTAGAAAGTTAATGCCTCCAAAAGAAATATTAGGAATAACAATTATTAACTACATATAAATTGATTTTCAAATTAGTAGCTATTGGGTTTTAAGGGCGCGAGACGTACACACATTCGTTTACCCGTGTATGTGCGTATGGCATTTCCCGAGACGTGTAAAACATTTATATACGTAGACGAATGTGAACGCTGTACGAGTGTGCATTTCATTAAGCAGAAAACATAATGCGCAATGCGGGGAAAGAGCATTAATGATCACGTATAAGGCTCAACTCTAAGATGTTTGTTTTAAAGCGAAAATACAACGGTCGTCTCTGTAAGATCCATGTTTACAATAATGATATACATTAGTGGATACTATCTGAAAAGTTGGTAGCTGTGCGTATTTACGTTTACACGAGTGTAACGCAGTACACTAATGTATATTCTACACTGAAACCTCGGACTCTTAACAGTGCGAAAAACGTTGACACTGAAGTGTTATCAGTAATGTTAACACTAACGAACACATGAAAACTATACACAACGAATAGTCGGAATATTATACTTCAGACCAGGTGCATTACAAAATATAACTATTTCTACACTAAACATCGGTTGAATGTGTAATGACTCGGTGCCAAATTACTAATAGTCAACAAAGCTAAGACCGTGTCCGAAAGGACGAATTCGTTATTTTATAATGTGTCATTTCGTAGGTTTCAATCCGAACGTTGTCGACAGTCACTTGTTAAGCTCTCGCGGCAACACGTTCTTACATTAACAGTGAAAATTCGTTTTATATAAATTAAATGCTTAAAATTGACGTAATATTTGGAGTTGTTATTGGAATACTGCGAATATGTTAATAAACAAGAAAATAATATAATATCCAATAACGACCTAAAATAAAACATGTTTTGCGAAATATATAAACAAAGCACAACACTTACTTGCCTTTTAAAACATTTTTGGTGTATTTTATTAATAGTTATTTGTTTCACAAGACGTTTTACGTATGCATTCGTGCATGTATTTTGAATGTAAAAAAACCAACATTGCGCTGGTTTTGTCATTTTGTATTTTTTGCTAACATCCGTTATATACAAGATACGAAATATCAATTTACCAAATACGTCAGAATGTTTGTATACAAAATCGGGTCTCGTGATAATTTTGTCAACACAATCTGCCATTTCGGACACGGCGCGCGTTTACAATACAAAACTAATGCATTTAGAATTATGAAGTAGGCGCTTATGTCGTACGGAAACACGTCTTCTGTATTTGTAGTTTTCCATTAATGTTTTAACCAGGTGTCGGGCTCGCAGAAACCGCGGGCTGAGCCACTATAGGTGCAGGTAGTGTGAATTAGTATTTACGGTGCAATGTTGTCTCGGAACTTCGGCACGTGCTCGTTCGCGCATATCGGCGCTGGCTCGCACATCCCGACATGCAATAGCAATTATGCTGAAAGTACGACTTAACACTTAAAACATAAGACGTAAGACCTAAGGCGTAAGGCCTACGAAGGGCCTGACTGCCCATGGGGAGAGGGCGGGGAATGGGAAGGCAATCCTCCCCCAAATGTAAAGAAAATCGGTCGAAAAATGCGTCTTCCAGGCTGAATACAGCCAAAGAAGAGGAATGGGCAATTGCCCCTGCCCCCCCCCCAAAGGAGGGCTTGCCCATACTGGTTTCGCCATAGAGGCCCAAAAAAGTGAAATATGGGACGCACCACAATCCCACAATCCCACAAAATGGAAAACATACCCCTCTTGTACCTCTAACTCCTCCCTGGGTTGATTGTGGTCACAAGGGGCCGGGGGGGGGGGGAAGTGGTTCAAAGATGAAGGATGGGTGATCAGTGAGGGGGTCGGCTACCCCCCCCCCCCTATCTTTTCAGTTTGTCCACAGCGGCCATCCAAAAACAACGTTTTTTTTTTGTGCGAAAACGTCCGTTCTTGATTAATTAGTATTATTCTTAATTCCAGCGAATGGGAACAAGCAGCAAGCCTGTCATGTTTGCTTTGTTTCCTAACATAACCTCGTCTGAAACAACCATATTGAACATCATACTTTAAGACCGACATTTGCTATCAGAGAAGCTTATTATTTGTGAACAAATATAATAAACATGCGCACACACACGCCTTTGTCATATTGTTTTATACTTACATTACTGTAAATAACAGTTTACCATCAACAACATCGACTGCTTGGTCGTAGCCTAGAAATTATTTCTAATGATGTAAAATACAACTATTTCTTTCAATGCTTAAGGAAATACCACTAACGCACACGACCAGATAAGTTCCACTGGGAACGAAAACATTAGAAAACACACACACGTTTCTTCTGCACACACCTTAACGCATAATATAATGCTTAAATATTTATATTGTAAACACAGTTTTACTTCAGACGTCGCAGCTTACGCTGTATTACGGTGTGCAGGTGTGTTTAAACGCAGTCGGAATCAATACATTTCTCTGTTCATAGTATACAGTTTTTACCAAGAATAACAGAAGTATTATTAATTGTCTTGACTGTCAAAATTTTTTTCGTTTATTCTGGAATGTTTGTCGTCTCCTAGCCTACAAATGGATAATGACAGCAATTTACGAACACTGTGGAGGTTTGAACTCTACAACGTACAGTTATGTGGCGCAGACCTGCGCACTAACTCACTGAGATACACAAACTATTTACTGTGCACACGTGTGATAAGGTATATATAGAACATAAATCCAGTTATCGCGTATTTTATAAAGTGGTTGTTATTCTTTAATTATGACCGTGTCAGTAATATGCAATGTTTCCCGTTACTTATATGTATGAACGAAATGAAACTTAATGTACGTATGTTTTACAGAACTTGTATTATTTTTGTAAACGGGTATATATGAATTGAGATAGGCACTTTGGTGTCCGCCATCTTGTCTGTCCCAACTTGTGGGTAAAGCAGACATTCAGAACACGTTCTACTGTTGCAGAGTTGTGACTGGGGGTGACAGATGGAGTATGAGTGAGAGAGAGGGGGGTAGATGACAATGTGGCAACGCCGCCAACATTCCCCATGCACACGCCCCGAAAATGGACTAGCGCGACGTGGTGTTCATCCTTGAACTACAGCTTGAGTGGTCAGAAAATTTAACCTGGAGAAGTTCACTCTAGCTATATATTTACTCAATGCTTCTGGAAAGCCCGTGGATGATTGACAGCTGCGGTCAAGCTGTCGCGCCGCTCGGCTCCTGGCTGGCGTTACGGCCCCTCCTCCCCCCTGCTGGAGACTCCGACAAATGTAGCGAAGGCGCAAGAATATTTTGGAAATTAGAATACTCGGTGCAACTCGGGAATTAGCGAAATTTACGGATAATGAAATAGGGCGCGGCACGACTGCGGTTAAAGTATTCTTGTTGTGAATGGACGAGAAGGCGTGAAACCCGGCGAATGAAGGCTGCTGTGCGTGAGGGCGTTCGGAGAACTCTGGAACATTGCGAACTGGCGGGATATGGGCTAAACTGAGGTGGGACTGAATGGACATGTAATATGAATTTTATTGTAAATATTGGAGCTGTCAAATATGGATACAAAATTTATAACATAATTGAATATGTTGATACACTGTCTATCTGGACTAATTGCTAATTATCTAATTTCATTGATTTCTTTGAGGTAATTATAAAATGAATTAATTGAAGACCTGAATTGTAAACAGTAAGTGATACCAATTTATTGTGAGATGTTGGGTTGAAATAATTTTGTCTGTACTTATTGTAAATAAAATTAAGAAATTATAATTAACTATTTTATTTGGTTAAGACATGCATCCCTCAACAAACTTGGTTTAGCCCACTGAATTTCGAGAGAAAAATTGTAACAATCTATTAATCACAGTATTTAGATTAAGCAAAAGGAATGGTCTCGCGTGACACTCAAATGTATATTTCCGAAGTTTTTAAAAAATAAACTTTTTTAAACGAACTTTGTGTGTACAAACACGATAGCAAGTAAGCAGCTCCATATATGACTCAAATGGGAACAGCACTCCCAAATCGCTTAGTGGTGTGAAGGGAAGGTGGGTATCCGGACATTGGCGAGGTTGGTTACGCTGGTAAATTGCGTTGAGGGTGAGTAAGTGAAGATATTTGGGCGGTTTTTAACATCGAGATATCGAGAGCTGATGAGGGTTAAAACGAGGTGTGTATGAAGCTGCGCCGAAATGCAAGGGCGGCGAAACGAGAAATTCCCGAGAAAACCCGCCGACCAGCGGCATCGTCCGGCACGATTCCCGCATGCGAAAATCCAGGGGCGACCCCGCCGAGAATCGAATCCGGTTCGCCTCAGTATAAGACTACTAGTGTAACCACTACGTCACCGCGGCCCCCCAGGGAATCAGGCGACGGAGATGGCGCTCGCAGATTGTCCCTTCACAGCCAATAAAAGCATACCTATACCCTGTTATTTTTATATCGGGCATTGTAGTCTTGTCATGTCAAGATATGCTGTTTACGATAGTGAGCCCTCTCATTAGGAACAATTTTTATATATAAAATCCTTTGTGTATGACTAAACCGCATCATCACTGACAAACCAATTGACCAATTGAGACCATATTCACACAATATGTTATTGAGATGGCGAGTAAGGTTTTTAGTTATGTTTGATTCCGATAGGTGGCGCTGGAGTTTAACTTCTATATTTATGGGCCGATTTTGCTCACACTTGCAGGAAATATTTGTTGATATAAAAGATAAAAATGCCAGCGATACCATGGTCAAACATCGGTCGACGTACCAGACGTAATAGAGGACGCATTGAGATTGCAAAATAGAACGTGAAAGAGGCGGAACATCTTTCGCCGGGATCAGCTAGTAGTCGATAAATATCTTATTTTGGCTTTAGTCGTTAACTTTTCAGTGTGGTGGAATATATACAGTCTGTTAAAGGCTGTTCACGTTAAAATGAATACTTTTGATAGCCCTGCTTAAGATGTACTTACATACACGATGTGTGTTCCTCCGCCTTATGTAGAATTATCTTTACCGTGGGCCTCGCCACTTTATTCATGCGTCCGTAAAATGAAACTGTGAAATTGTTAACGAAGTAAAATACTTTACAAATCTGCTCCTTCCTACACTTCAGTGCATTAGAAAAACAGAAAGCTAATGAAATTATTGTGAGTTATCACAAATGGGTATCGTAACACTTTTTATACAACGTTAAGATATGGAACTCCTTTCCATCCACAGTTACCAACTTTACTGGGCGAATGTCTCTGGGTGCGTCCATTAAAATATATGCATGCAGGGGCAGTAACGTTTTTCTAAGGTTCATTTCTAAAGTGCTTACGTTATCATAAACGGTCTTTAATTAATAATAGGGCAATGTTAATTTTAAAAGATGTCGAAGGATATGTAATGGCTGAAAGGAAAAAGTCACTAGGGCCTCGAAAGTGCTAGCTTTACCGTGAACGGCCTATAGGAATTACCAAGTCTGTAGTGGTGAGTACTCGTGTTCGGGAGGGGCAGTGTGTTCCTCGTGGCACAGACGGTGGTTGATGATGTTGCAGACAGCGGCAAGGAGTCTCCGCGTGCCGCCGACGGCCTGACCCCCAGGGTCTCCCCTCGCCACAAGGACTCGTCGACGTCGCCGGCGTCGCTGCGTAGTCCCGTCGCCAAGGAGGTGCCCTCCCCGCGGCTCAACGGCGCCGCCGTGGGGACGTCCGCGCGCACCAGGAGGCTGGGCGTCATCGAGTCGACGTCCCGTCGGCACACCACCACCACCACCTCCTCGTCCGACCACGAGGTCAGTTTACAAACTTGATGTCCGTGTAGCACCTAAGTGATGTTAATTCTACTCAGGTTTGATTAGTTTAACTAAAAATTTTCTGCGGCAGGCTGCGCTGAGTGTTGCATGTGTACCGGATTTTTTCCCCGTTTTGTATGTAAGTAAATGAGATGATTACGATTTCCATACAATACGTATAACTGTGTATAGGCTGTTCACGGTAAAGTGAGCACTTTTTAAACTCTCCCCTCCTCCCAACAGTCCTTAACCGCTAATATATCTTATTGCAGCCTCAGACATTAAGTTTTGAGGGCGGTGTAATGTCTACACGGTTTTTATTGGTCACAGTGCAATATTTATATTAAAAAGCAACAGGAAGATGGATATTGGGTGAAAGGAAAAAATTAGAACTTTTAAAAGTTCTCACTTTGCTGTGAACAGCCTATAAAAGCTTCTTATAAGTGTGTTGCGACTCTACGTAAAGAATGATCTTTCTTCGCACTAGAGTGGAAATGTAACGAAATATATTCAGACTCTGTCGTAAACTGGATTTTGTAAAATCTAGGGTTACACAATTAAAGGCTGTTCATGTGCACTTTTGATACCAGCCTTATAAAAAGTTACTGTTCCTAACGTCATACGTTTTAACGGGCGCTGAGTGACTCATGGCTAGTAAAGTTGGTAACGTTTGTAGGGAAAGTTGTTCCATGTTTTAACGTCGAATTGAAAGTGTTACGTTACCATTTGTGTTGACTTTAATTATTTCTTTCGTTTTCTGTTTTTTTTTCTTCTAAATTCGTCTAAGTGAAAAAATTAGCAGATTTGTAAAATATTTACCTTCCTAATACTGTCGCAGTTTTACTTCACCGACACATGAATAAAGTGATGAAGCTCATGGTAGTGTTAATGTTACATAAGACGGAAGAATACACAACGTGCATATAAGTAGATACTAAGCAGGGCTTTCAAATGTATTCAGTTTACCGTGAACAGCCTATACTTTATTTTAATATCACTACTGAATCAAACAATATAATAGTGGAAATGGTTAAAAATACAATTTTTTGGGACTTTCAATACACAGTTTGATAAACGAAAAGAGATAAGTAAAAGTTACGCGTGTGTGTGTGTGTATGTATATAAAACACACACGCGTGCGTGCGCACTGAAAGTCGTAACGTTTCAGATTGAATTAAGGGGACCACTCATCGCCATCTGGGATTTTCGGAATTTTCGTCTTAAATTGCATCACGGAGTTTGTAGTTTGTATTTTATTTTGGGCGTCGTCACAGCGTAGGGAATTACATTGCACGTGTTCTAAACCATGTATCGCTAGACAACTGTTGCCAGGACCATTTCCGTAGCCGAAAGCAAGAAAAAAATTATTCATTTCTTACCTACAATCATTTATCAAAAAATAATTCTATAGAGATGTAATAGTTTGATAAAGCTTAAGGAGCTATTATTTATGGCATGTCGTGCGGAATATTTCACTAAACGTTTTTAAATGTAAAAATATTGAAAATACAAGATTGCGGGCACTGATCTCCCTTAAGCTTAGTTATTAACTCCTAATGCCAATTAGTTGTACTTTTGCTTTTTATTCTTGTAAACGCCTTGGAGGACATAAATGATAGCTTCGAAATAAGTTATTAATTAATATATTGGCTGGAGTAAGTTACATTACAAATTAGAGGCGAAGAAAAGCTTTTACTCTCTAAAGTAACATCTCAAATTACCACCAGCATAAGTGAACTCTTTGGAACACCAGAGGTCATTATGGCGGAAATTTTCCGTTTTCCAAACTCTCCCGTAAGAAACCTCGTTTTGTTCTCAGCCTTAAGTAAAGGCCGTTCACGATAAAGTAAGCACTTTTGAAATCAACGTTAGAAAAAAGTCACTACCCCTGCCTGGATATATTATGACGGGCACACTGAGTGACATGCGCCCAGTAAAGTTAGTAACGATGGAAAATAGTTTCATATCTTAAAGTCGAATTAAAAGTGTTTGGTAACCATTTGTGATAAAGTAATTTCTTTCACTTTTGTTTTATTTTAAATGTATTGAAGTGTAAAAAAAAGGCGATTTACTTTTCTAATAACTTCAAAGTTTCACTTGACCAACGCACGAATAGTGATGGGGCCCACCTCGACGTTCATTTTACAGAAGGCGGAAGAATACACAGTCTATAAAAGTAGATCACAAGCAGGGCTTTCAAAAGTGCTCATTTTCCCGCGAACAGCCTTTACTAAGAAAGTCGTCAGCTTAACGTAAGCGTGATCAAATTAAATTTTAAATACTGTGCACTGTTCAATAAATTAAAATATAAATTATTTTCCAAACTATTCTCTGTAACGAATTAAACATGTGATCAGCGCTTTGGAAGTGCATTGATAACTCTAGAAAATTTATTTAGGCTGTGATTGTAGCTAGTTACGCCTGCGTAGCCGTTTCGTCGGGCTTTAGGCTTACCGCCCTGCAAATCTCTGGATAAAATTATAACAGTTCTTTTACAGAAAGCGATTTTTAATTTTATAATTTTGGAGATTGTTAGTCTCCGTATTTGAACTCCTCCTGAGTTACACGTAAATATTTTGACAGAATGAATCGTGCGTGAAACTGAAATTTTTTTCTGCATGTGTTCATATTAAAGCTGCAATGTCCGCACTGATGTAAACTAACTACTGTAGAAATAAACTACAGTTTATTTATTTGCCAATCTATCTTTGGAATATGAACTGCTTTCTTGCTGCATACGTTGTAAAATTGTAATTGGCCTAGTTTTCATTTATAATTGCTTCGGAGCGTCATTCACGACAAATGGTTTGAATGTTCTTTAAGATGACGTTATGGTATTAATTGCTGACCATATAAAGTTCAGTATAATAGTTTGCTCCGATCTTGCGTGGATGCTAGAACCCTTGATAAACATGTCTAGCCTTTATCTACGGAAGTTTGTCGATTCCATCAAAATGTCAAAATACAGAGATATTTTCTCTCCTAGTATTCAGAAATGTACCAACGTGTTAGGGTTTCATTATTATCGGCCGCTGCATTTGACTTAAGAGTGGGTTGGTTTACCACGTCCAAGGTAAAGAAGCGAGTGAGCGATACGGACGACACTAACACGCACGCCTAGTATCTCTTCGCTCCTACGCGCAAGGCGTGCAGTGTTTCCGTTGTGACGCTGTACAGTGTAAATTAGATATGTAACAGTGGGGTTACGCGCGATGAAAGCCATCAGATTAAACGACGCCCATATCTTTGTAATTGTCTCTTGCCGCACTGCATAGGCAAGCTTTAAAAATGCTGTTTTTCACCATTGTTAAGAATTTTTTTCTCCAAGAATACACTCAATACGACAAAAGTAAAAGAAAGGGGCATAGATAATTGTTTAACTTCTCTGACAAAAAGCCGTATTTCATATACAGCTTCGAAGCAGACGTTCGGTCATCGCATCCATGCTGACGACTGTTCATAGATACAAACTGCTTTAGTTTTATATGGCGTCGCCAGAATTGGATATCGTTAGCATAGAGTTCTTTCTCGGATGAGTGAAGTTAACCGCTTTATCGAACCTATGTACTTAGCCGTGTCTGACGATAAACTTAAGAACATGCTATCATTTTTAGAACATACGCTGATGGCGGCAGGGTTATGGTCTGGGGAATGTTTTCTTGGCGTAAGTCCCTGGAGGAGACACTACCTATTTGTTTATCTACCCATCATCGAAGATGACGTACAACAGAAAGAGGATCTTCCAGCAGAATAGTGAGTTGTGTAGTACGGCCAAAATTTTCGGGGATATGTTGTAGAAACACACAAGGGAGTTTCCCAAAGCAGTTTTTGGGCCACGTAGATTGTTGTGTTCACAGTAGCCTATGGAACCTCCACTCAACACTCTCCAGCAGTCGTAGGATGTTCTACAGTCTGCATAAATCCAGATAGCCTTTGCATCTCGGGCAGTATACCTGTTGTTCGTACTGCACTAGGTTTTTACTATGGGTTTTTACTATGACCATTGCCTGTGGTCATAATGCGACTCCACGTGGAATTTATTCTTGCAGCACTTACTTCCAAGGAAAGTCACCATAACGAGCTATTCCTCGTAATTTTACATTTCATATTCCTAGGCTTACCAGGAGCTGCAGCGGATCCGTGAGAATTGATAATACACTAATCTGCAAAAATACATGTCGGAAACTGGTATTGACGATCACGTGGGGAAACATCTGCAGTGTAGACGGCCAGGATCTCAGTGTTCAACCCCACAGTTTCAACTCTCGCTCACTAGTCGCTTGAAGCAGTGCATTAGTGTGCTTAAAAGGATGACAAAATGCATTTCTTTGAATTTTCTTACATTTCTGCGACTGTTCAGGTTGGTTCTGTCTATAGTCACGCTATATTGAACGTGTCACGGCGGTGTGCGGAAGGGCAATAACTGTCAGAATCATTGGAGTTGTTTTAATGCTAGCACAGAAGTAATGTGCGAGTAAAGGTTGTTTACTAGAATATCGTGAGGAATATTCAATGGGAATTTATGTTCTTCGCCCGTATTTCAGTTTTAATTCTTGATAAAAATTTAAAGTCAAAATAGACAGGAGATAAATCCCTACCACAGGTGAACCAAGTTTCATATTGCAAATAAATTGTAACGTGCAATTCTTGTTTTTTCAAGGAGAACACTTTAGCTGCAGCCCAGTTTTATAGTAAAATGCGAGATTCTTACGAATATAGATCTTAAACTTGTCATATTTGTACTTTAAAAAAAAATTACTGCTATTTTTTCAAGCGATTTAGTATTTTTATAGTTTCCAATATTATGTCACGGAAACATTACGATATCATCAAAATCTAGACTGAAAATGTTGACTTTTTAACAGCCTTGGTAAACGTGTGTGGTGAGTCAGCCTCCCACCGAAGTTACGATTTCGGGGAGCAACTAGGAAGTAGCTAGCGGAGCGGCACGGCGCCATTTACATCACTGGGACGCTACTCCCTCAGCGCGGGGGTGGATCGATCCCTTGTGAGGGACCTTGGCCACCCAGACGGTTATCATTTAAATTGTGGAGGAAAGGAGAAGCTAAACCCCCTCCCCTTCCACACCCATCAAAAATATTTATTGCTGCAGAGCAACCATTATTTTACAGGATTCCCAGGGTAGCGCCTAGGATCTGTTGCCAAGACTGATTTTGTACCTGCCTTTCCCCTGCCTGTACGGGGTAAAGAGGCGGGTGGTGAAGTTAAATTAAAAATGAATTTAATCGGCGCGAAATTTTAAAGTTCAGGAATTTTTGTTACGTTGTTGCAAGCCCCTTGGCGACAGTGTGGTGAGAAAAGCGGTAGTTAGTTGCCAAATGAAGTTAAAACAAACGGTTAAAAGTTGCTTCCTATGACTGGAGTGGCGAAGGTAGCGGAGCGGCGGATGGCATGGCAACATCCATATTACACGCGCGCGGCCTTCAATTCATCGCCGTGAATGACCACCCCCCCCCCCCACTCTTACATTTAGGTTCTGCCGCGCTTTCGCTGGAGTGTTATCCGGATCACGGCCATTGTCGGCGGTCCGGGACCTCGGCGCTGAGGAGACGCGCTGTGGCGGGCGATTGTGCCGTTCTGTATTAAGGGCGCTGCAGTTCTGTTGTTCGCGCGACCTCGGCCGACCTCCTTTGACTGCGACCCCGCCCTTACTTCTCCGGTGTCAGGTGCGGAGCACGTGCCTGCCTTATTTCAATTGTTTTTCTCTTCCACCACATGCCTAGGGCCTCATTGCTTTATTCATGCGTCAAGTGAAAGTGTGGAAAAGTAAATTTTCTCATTGGCTTTCTTGCACGTAGGTTATAGGCAATACAAAAAATAAATCCAAACAAACCGAAATAAATAAATTGTTTCCACACATGCAGTAAAAAATGGTGGTTGTATTTTTTGTTCTTCTTAGAAAAAAGTTGTATTCCCAGGACATTTATTTAATGAGATAGTATACGCGCAAATACTGATTTTACAGACAATATTTTAAAAGTCCCCTTTAAGTTATTTCACGTATGCATAAACTGTTTTTACACGCAAAGAAATCTCTTTTCAGACTGGGGTTGCATGAAACTTACAATGTAAACGTCGTTATGGAGCTCTTTAACATAGCCAAAAACGATATTTTTAGGCTGTTAACAGCTGAAACTACTCTAGGCGAATTTGTGTGAAACTAGTACAGAACCCTGAAAATGACTTTGCTACAGGTTTTCCCGCCAATAAAACAGCTTAAAGGCTGTTCACGATAAAATGAACACTTTTGAAATCAACGTTAGAAAAAAAATTCACTGCCCCTGCCTGCATATAACGGGCGCACTTGGTGACATACGCCCAGTAAAGTTGGTAACGATTAATGGAAAATAGTTCTATATATTTGTCAAATTAAAAGTAAAAAGTATAAGGTTGCCGTTTGTAACGACGTAAATGATTTCTTTCGCTTTGTACTTTTTAATGCATCGAAGTGTAAAAAAGAGCAGATATGTGAAATATTTACTTTTTTACTCGATCGACGCACGAATAAAGTGATAAGTCCCATGGCAGTGTTAATTTTACATGAGGCGGAAGAATACACAACGTGCATACATGTAGATCTTAAGCAGGGCTTTCAAAACGGCTAATTTTACCTTGAGCAGCCTTTAGCAACAGTGGTTGACAATTATAAATACGGGCCCGGAGTCCTGCTCACACACGTGGCAGCCCGTTGCCGGCTTAATGATTTGACCCCAAGTCTATTCGGGCTGCAGCTAGATTTGCAAACCCACTTGACGATTTATGGGAACTTCGGTTCGTGGTATCGTGTCATTACGCCCTTCCGGGGGCAGACGAGAGATCGCCGCCGGCCGTGAGTGTAGCTCGGAATTTGTGCAACATTTCTTGCAACATGAGAAAAGAAAATAAACAGCAAACGTTATCTACGTGTCAGTACGTAACACAGGAAGTTTCATCGAGCGTGTCTGGGTATGCGGGGTTAGATTCCAGCTGTATGCACAGGGTGGTTCCCTATCCCAGTTCTCAGGATACATTTTGTAGTTAATCTAATGAGCTGGGGAATCTGAAAGTATACATTCACATTTTGATCAGCAGCTGTGCATAAAATAAAATATAATTGAAATTGTTTTAAGTGTCATAACTTAAACAAAATTAACGCTGAATTATTAATGCATTCTTGGGAGCGGAGAGTTGGCATCAGGGCCGTATAGGGTTTAAAAGGTTGGGACCCTACTATTTCTGACCGAGTGAAATTAATTTTCATTATTTCATCGCGAATAATCTAACAGTGCCGGAAAAATAGAAATCTTCTCTAAAGTACCATGACGCTTTTCGTTTAGACTAAGTCACTGTACTCTTCTGGCCAGCTATTGTAAATGCATTGGCGATTCTGCATTCCACCATATTAGTTTACGTTTCTCAACGAGAACGTTTGAGAGCACATTACTGCATTAAGTAGCTAGCAGCATGCTCTACGTTAAGCTCCCATTGGTTCATATTTTCCCATAGTCCAACCCCCCCCCCCCTCCTCTATGGAGTCGTACGTACGGGCCTAGTTGATATAGACTGTTCTCGGTAAAGTGAGCGCACTTGAAAACCCCTCATTTGGAATAATAGTCAATAAATATATTGCATTTTAGTCTTGGACGTTAACTTCCGAATGCGGTGGAATATACACACTGTGTTTATTACTTGCAGTGCGATATTTATTTTAAAAAATGACCCTAAGGAAGAAGTAACTTGGGCCTCAAAAATGCTCACTTTACCTTGAACAGCCTATATCTGTTTGGCTTGAGAGTTGGGACTCGCGGGAACTTTTCTTCCGTGAGGTGATACGAAATTAAATTCTATGATTGAGAAGCGATGAATCTATTAAAGTGTGGTACGAAAGCATCCTAAGAAAACGTACCAACTGTCTAACTGCAACAAACGCAGTGTTTTCTTCGAGTGGGGAGTATGACTCGTATTATGTTCTTGCAGTCAGGCCTCGCTAGCCTGATGACATTCTCAAACATATCGCCGGTAATTGGGACACGCGCCGTGCGCGCTTAAGCACAACACAAGGAATCCCCTTCAGTGGTTGCAAGGCATGCACTCGATGGCACTGCACACCATGAAGAAGATAGGAGATGGGGTGTGCCAACTGGGCCTGTTCGATATCAGTAAAATTTAATATATATATTTTTCGAAACAGTTGTAGTGGAGCGTAAGGGGTGATGAAATAAAAAATTGTGATGTAAGATTGATAGCGTGAAAGCATAACACAAGGGTGAATGTACAACTAAATTAAATTATAGCAATTTAAATACGTTAAGGGCGCCTTTTCAGATGAGTAGATGAATATCATCTACGGTATTGCTTTCAAGCGGAATAAGTAGTTACAAGAACTCGTGTTGCACAAAATATTTAAAAATAGCAGTTATTCATATGTATTATCCTGAAGAACTAGTGCATCTCAACTAAGAACTCTACATACAAAGAACACCAGACAATTAAAATATTATACCATTTTTTAAATAAGACTAAGCAAACTATTTTTTTTGAAAAAGGACAAGTTCCACATTAAAATAATATTCAATGATTAAACGAGCCATGTGATTATAAAACTGCAGTCCGTTATGTAAAATAAATGAGATTAGTTTACTTTTAATGACTTGAAAACGATTACCATCATCCTCACAGATATTCATCCGTTTGCATGATTGCGAAAATGTGCAATCGCCTTTTTAATAATCTTGCACCGTTTCTTGGAAATCGCTAATAAATTAACTATATAAGTGTCCGACCAGTTACAGTTCAGTCCTTTTTAGATTCACGATATCTGGTTCATTATCTCTAGCCTCTGGGTATCTGATTGGCTTGCTACTGTACTTTGAAACACATCCTTGGCTTTAAGCTGATACAGCATGCAAAATAGGATATTGCAATCTTACATTAATTTGCGACGACTAGTAGACCTCGATGCCTTCGAAGCGCAGGGAACCAGAGCAGTTCTGGATACAATTTAGGCGGACTCCCCGCTCCATCTCATCGCCATATAAGTAGAAGCCGTTCCCAGCAGTCGAACGGGACTCCAGGCCGATGAGACAACATCCTTTTAATCAGTTTCTGGCTCTCCTTCTCCGTCGTGGTAACTACCTCGTCCAGTCGTGCAGCCATCATCTCCAGAACGTAATAACTTTTTATTTCTCTAGCCAAAACGCTCTACTCCAAATGTTCCAAACCAAATCAAAGACAAAAGCTCCACTTAGCAACCATTCGTGGGATCGGCATTTTATATGGTCATACAATTGTTGTCCATGTCGACATGAAGTGTACGAGAAATTTAATAGGAATTCATCAGCTTGTATGTGCGTCGAAAACAAATAAAAAAGTTAGTTAAAAACACACGGTAGAGAGTGGATAAATTCTGCAGTTTCACATAAATATCTTGCAACGAAGTTCCATTCGTGATATAGCCTTAATAAAATCATCTTTTAAATTGAAAACATATATGGATGGACATTTTAAGGATACGTTAATTTATGATGAAACAAGTAAAATAAATTTATGATTAAGATAATTGAGAAACAATTGTAAGGGAACTCCTTATACAGTTACTCGGTATTTTGATATATCGATAATACCAAAATTCTCGATTATCCCCAAATTTCATTATTACCGAAAACTTCGATAATATCGAAACATCGATATACCGATATTTTTCAAAGTTACGTATCGTTCGATAAATTATTTTTTATATCGATAATTATCGATATGTCGAAAGCCCTAGTTGCTGATCGCCGTAGAAAGTCTAGGCATCAGCCTTCGGAGCCATGAATAAGGCGAAGATGTCCCTTTAAGATAGTATCAGTATTTAATGATGTGCAGTGGCTTGTTAATGTAAGAGCATATTATAACATTTTAACATATCTCCAAGCACCCCTCGATTTAACTACTATTTATTGTATCGAGCTGTAACTACTATTTAGCTAAAACATGACGATAATGAAAATTACCTAATCTATTCTATCAGTACGCTTCCACAAAATAATTTAATGTATACATTTAAAAAACCTAAATTACAACAGTATGCCCTGGGGTTCATGCCTGGATCACATTGGTGGAGGCCTGTGTGTTGACACAGCCTCAAAGGCACCGCACAGGTCGCTGAAATACGTCTGTCTAGTTATAAGATGTTGGCTGTTTAGTATTCCGCCTGCCTTCAGCTCTTTTGGGCGTTTGAGGTCTCCGAATAACGCGCGAGTTCTTGGTTGACTCTTGCTTTGTCAGCACTTGCCTCATCGCCTCTACGCGCAAGGCGCGATGTCTTCCCATTGTACTGCTCGCCTGAATGTGACTTGCTTAGTATACCGTGAAAATACGGGGTCACCGCTTAGAGAAAAACTTATGCGTCCCCAAAGGCAATTTAGAATTAGAGTGAAGATATTTGGGCGGCTCTCAAGAGGAGTTGGAGCTGCGCGTCCAAGGTCAAGAAGCGAGGGAGCAATACGGGCGACACTAACACGCACGCCTAGTATCTCATTGCCCCTACGCGCAAGGCGTGCTGTCTTTCCTTCGTGATGCTATACTGTGTAAATTATATATGTAACAGTGGGGTTTTATTACACGCGATGAAAGCCCACAGATTAAAACGTCCGTATGTTTGTACTTTTCTCTTGCCGTTAAGGAAATTGCACACGTAAGGTTTAAAAATGCGATATTTGACTATCTTCAAATTTTTTTCTCCAAAAATGTATTAAATATGACGAAACTAAAATAGGGACATAGATAATTTTTTTTTTATCTTTTCTGACAAAATGTCTGCAGACAATTCATTGACCGAAATACGCGTATTCTCGCAAACAACTATTTCACAAAAAAATTTGCAGGTCCATATAACTCTTAACATAGATGTCTTGAGGCAATTTAGAAATTTCTGTACATAGAAAGTTTAGCAGCTGAAATGGTTCTGAAAGGAGTGTTTTGCCCATTTCCACATCCGTAAATTCCGTGGAGTTGAAAGAACAACTTGAGAAACTTGCCTTTGGCCCGAAACGTTTTCTCAAATTGTAACGCAACCATATGCGGGCCGTTCAGAGAAGCGTATTCAGAGGAAGAACTCGTGATACTAGTTGGTCACTGTGGTAGTTTTACATTAAGTTACATCAATTGTAGGCTATTTTTAGACCCCTTCCAAAATTTTCCTTTTTGCCAATTTTTATCTTTCCGCCACTCTTTAACATCAACATTGCCATGCGACTCATAAATACGTTGTATACTTTCACCACTTATAAAAGTTACAGGGCACGGGACATAAATTAATGCTATTGAGGTTTATCGTATTTTACAAATTTTATGGAAGTCAATAGAGAAAACAAAGAAAGGGCATCCATACAGAATAGTTTTTACTAACTACGGGAGAAAAATATTTTACCTGAGTGACGTTATTCTGCCGAGATATTTCTGACGCAGTCAATTTTTGTGTTTTTTCGTGGCGCAAGACATTATGAGAAATTGACACAGTAATACTGCAAAATACTTGGTCGTTAAGTTGGCAAAACCTATTATTTAGGATTGCCATTTTTACATTTTTCTATGTTGGCTTTCAAAAACCAGTAAACGTCAATTTACGTATTTGGTTTTAATTTATGTCCTACGCCCTCTTAATGTCAGTCTGCAATAAAACATGCTTATTAGTCGCTAATGCGTGGTGGGAGAGCCTTAAAAAGTGCTCGCTTTACCGTGAAACAGCCTATACTTCGGGGGAGCTCAATATATGATTTACTATTTCTTTGCAACAGCTAAGCATTTATGGTTCAGTTAATAAATCAAACCACGCGGAAATATCTGTAAACAGTCTAAGGTGACTACGTTCCATAAAGACTTTTAATGTTGCCGAATGCTGATCATCTTTGCGGCTACGGCGGCAGATGCCCCTGTCGTCGTCCCATCTTGACCCGATGGCGGCTGGCTGTGGGAAGACATCTCCCATCGCTCCGCCGGCCTTAAGGGGGATCTGTTCCCGCCACCTTAGATTTTCACTATTTATGCAGCAAGTTTCATTTAAGAACGTTTGATGAGCTTTCTCACATGACATAAACAATAGCTCCTTAAGTTCAATCAAACTATTACATCTTTATAGAATTGATCCTTGTTAGACTAGTGACCGAAATTTTCTTGCTTTCGCGTACAGAAATGGTCCTGGAACAGTAATCTAGGAATAAATGTTGTGGAACATGTGCAATGTAATGTCCTACGCTGTGTCGAGGCCCAAAATGAAATTCAAAATCTGTAATGCAATTTACGGCGGAAATTCCGAAAATCACAGATAGCGGAGATTGATCCTCCTTAAGGCCAGGCTTCACCATGTATCGGCGTGTAGGGAATTAAATGCTAAATTCAGGCAAATGTCTTTGCCCTTTTTTGTTGTAGTATTTTCAACTAAAGGTTTTTTTGTTAGAGAATAAACGCATCTAGATTTGTAAACCTTCCAAATTTTTATGTTTTAATTTTAAGTGCACTTTTTCGTTTTTCTTTTTTTATAAAATTGTTACATTTTAAAAATAATGAAAGAGCGAATTTAGCATTTAATTCCCTATACGCCCATGCATGGTGATGCCTGGAGTAATGGGATTGCAGCTCCGTGTTTCCTAAACAACATGGCTGTGTTATAAAGCCGCGGCTTGTGGCCTGCTTCGCCGCTGTTGGTCTGTTACAAAATGTTAATCATGTTTAGACACCATTGCATAATTCTTGACAGTGTTTTTGAATCACGGGCTTTATACCAAATCCCTGCAATGCACTTTTTGTGCGAATCGTGCTGAGCCCTTAATTGAGCACTTTTAAAGACCCCGCTTTAGATATACCAGACCCAACCATGTCAATCACGCGTTGATAGTGAAATACCGTAATTATTAGGAACATAACATTTTACAAAAAAAAGCGAAGTCTTGTTTCTGTGCTCTTAAAAGTAAAATAAATGAAATGAAACATTGTGTCAGAAGATTTAAACGTTATTAAAACGTTGCGCTTTTAATCCGACGTAAACATCGAACTCCTTTCCGTGCAATACTGCCAACTTCACTGGGATCCGTAAAAATGTATGCAGTTACGGACGGGGACTTTATTTTCCGGAGGTTGATTTCAGAAATGCTTAGGTAATAATTGTGAACAGTCTATACTAATAAACCGTTGTATCTACATAGTACATTAGTAGATCTGCTATAGGCTGTTCACGGTAAAACGAGCACTTTTGAAAGCCCTGCTTAAGATCACTTGTATACACGTAGTGTGTTCTTCCGCCTTGTGTAAAATTAACATCGCCATGGGTCTCATCACCTTATTCATGCGCTGATGAAGTGAAACTGTGAAATTATTATAAAAATTGTACAAATCTGATCATTTGTAAGCTTCGATGAAATAAAAAAATACGAAGCTAGAGAAATAATTTAAGTTATAACAAATTGTTACCCAACACTTTTTATTCTTTATTAGACGTTAATATATGGAGCTACTTTCCCTTCAGTCATTGCCAATTTTACTGGGCTCATTGCTCTTGTTAAAATATATGCAGCTAGGGACAGTGACTTTTTTTTCTAAGGTTGATTTCAAAAGTGCTCACTTTATCGTGAACAGCCTTTACCACTTTATCAGTGAAGCTTATTTGTTGTTTGGTCGCTGCCACAATATGAACCCCTTCTCTTGTTCCATTCGGTTACACGAAATTCCCAGCCAAGTGTTAAATTTTTAGCACTAGGCACTGACTGTTATTCTGGGAACATAGCATGAGCGAAGGTTAAAAAACGGAACTACTGTTAATTTATTTGTGGTGCCAAGCCAGTTGCTGAAAAGTGTTACGGGAACTTAGTGTTTAAGGGTGATGCTAATATTTGTTCGAGAATCCGATTCAACGTAGACGACGCTCTCCCTCTCTTTTGCAGCACCATCAATAGCTTTGAGCTCGTGACTTACTAATCATTAGTCAGATGATGTATAAACTGTGTATGATGTTCTGTTTAAAATGCCTTAGACATTCCCATATATAACTGTGCTGTGGTGTGAATTAAATTTCAAATGGGTAATGTCTGGTGTAGTAGCATACGGGCGTGTTAAAAAGCAGTCACTGTAGGTGGAACTGAAGTTTACAGTACACACAGTTATTAGATCATGTCATTTAAGGCCCTTTCAACGGTCAAATTTTTATTCTAATTACGTTCAATTTTTATTCAATTCAATTCGTTGAATGCTGTCATAGAAACGTTTTCTCCTTCAATGTCTTGAATGTCTTGTTTTCCGAATGTCTTGTTTTCCTTAGATATTTTAGTTTAGAAAATGTTCTATATTTTCTTGAATCCAAAAGTTTTATTTATTTCACATCTTTTCTGACAGTATTAATTGGAGTAATATCATAATACAGTTTTTTGCACACATTTAAAGTTTTTACAAAATGAGGATGCATATTTTTAAAAAAGAAAATTGTCAATATAATGAAGAAAATTCGCCATGGACGTAGATACTTCAAAATTTTTCTTTTGTTATTTTTAAAACTAGTTTCATTAAGGAGTTTGTGATATCTTTTCATGTAGAAAACTTGAAAGCTTATTGAATGTAATTCACTGAAAGATGAATTAAGTGGTTAAGTTAAATAAATTTAATTCAATAAATATATGATTGTGTGAAATGGCTTTTTAGAGTAGCATTATTGTTTTTGCAGCCTGCCCTATTATCTTAACCGCTCTAAAAGTAAAACATATGAAACACATCATGCAAACTTTAAATTGGTTTGCCTATACAAAGGATGTGGTGACTTTATTATTGGCATTTGTATGTTGATGTCTAAGAAAGTTTTTGTCAGCAACACTTGTTGAATGTAATGATATAATATCTTGTTAATATTAAAATTTATTAGTTTTGGGTGGACAATCGGACATTCTAACACGAATACCTCAAATTTTGATGAGAATTCATATAAAAATCTGAAAAGTAGTACGTATGAGGATAGGCAGTTAGGTTTTTGGTGCTGGGCAATTATGGGCGCCGCCGACAAAAAAAGATTAAAGCAGTTGGTGCGGTGAGAAATGCCATGTGTTTTTTTTAAAGGCCCGCTGTAATTACGGAAGAAATGGTGCCTTAAAATTAAATTGTCCAGGTGTTTCCGAAAGTATTTGTTTTCGTCTTTACGAAAAGTACGGGAATGATAGTGCATAATTAGTTGAAAAAAAAAAAAAACGGGAGAATTTCCATACGTGGTAACAGCAGTTGTTTTTGTGCTCTTTATTTTGTTGCAAGAATATTGCATCCTCAGAAACAAATCGTAACTGTAAACGACTCACAATAACATTCTCCTTCATTTTTACGGCAGCCAGGAATTGCATCATATCGCAGGAAAACTGCCGTTAAAGTGAAATGCCGTATTTGACCTTTCAGTAGCCAGCGAGCGTTGTGGAAGGATTGAAATGTCGTAGGATATTTGCTTTTTTTTTCCTCCCCTTCAAATAGCAGTATGTACTTGGAGGTTTTTTCCAAGGACGAAAATGGCTAAAATAGAAGCAAAGGAAGGTATAGTACCACTGTGGCTAGTAAGTGTATTCATACTTCATGTTCCTGTGCATGTTTAAATAAGTGAATTTTGTCAAAGTCTCACGTAAATTTGGGAACTATTACGCGTACAAAAATGTTCTTACTGGAAATTGTTCTTTTGCAGACGGGTAGCTAGGTTAAAACTGAAGGAATTTTTGACACTCTAAATACTACCAGAGCAATTAATAATTTTATTCACTGGTGAAATGTTCTCTTACGGTATCTATTTAATCAACTTTACCCTATGACTATCGTACAGAGCTGAAACTGTTTAGTCTTTTCAAAAAATTTTATGGCAAATAAACTAGCTTAAACCTCTGTTTTTGATGCCCAGAAGTATAATTTGAGTAATACGTGTTAAAATCATTGTTTAACACACACTTATGCTTCCGCAAAAAAAAAAAGGGGGGGGGGGGAGAATGCAAATGAGTTTTTTCCTCACTCTGGTAGTTTAGATTTTTTGGTGTAAACTTAGTCGTAATTTCCGCTTCCTTCTGGCACTTCTTTTTTTTTTTTTTTTTTTATATTAAAGCACCCCAAGAACTGTATGGACTGGAAATCCAAAACTTTTGCTGTTAGTATATTTTCGGTAATATTTATACTATTATACCAGGAACGTGTAAGCAGTCCAAAGTTGGAACACAGAGGCTAGTTAGTGCAGCCAGCGTGGTCGCTCTACCCTATTCATTATACGGTATAATTCGACCGCTGTCTCACAAGTCACTCATAACTGCGGCAGTGTTGTCACGTGAGTGTTTTGTAACCTTTGTAATAGTAAGTGTCCTCTGCAGTGACGTATCGACGTGACAGTACTGTATTGCTTCGAAAAGGGTATAGACTTTTCAATGAAGTTTACAAAGGAACTTACAAAGTAGATGTGACCAGGGCTTCTGGATTAAATTTACTCTAATTAAAGATGTATACCTGCCACCAATGCATAAAGCGAACGTGTTTTTAGCAACGCTGAAAAAACCGTTAGCAATAGGTGGTGTCGCGTATTGCCTCAGCGTGTGTGTAACTTGCTTTTTGTCTACGGCAACACACGTGTTGCGAAATAACATTCATATGTAATTTGCCATAACAAATAATTGCTTACGGAACAGTTTCGACTAGTTTTTTTTTAATGTATAGGCTGTTCATGGTAAAGTGAGCACTTTTGAGGCCCTCCCAACATGCACTAACCACTAATAAATATATTTTTTTGCAGCCTCAGGCATTCAATTTTGAGGGTGGTCGAATGCATACACTGTGTTTATTGCTCACATTGCTATGTTTATATTAAAAAGCAGCAGGAAGATAGTAATTGGATGAAAGGAAAAACTTAAAGGGCCTTAAAAAGTGCTCACTTTACCATGAACAGTCTATAAATGGTATAATTTGCTTGAAAGGAAATTATTCCTGCTAGAGGGCGAACCTAAACATACAGCAGAAATTGTCCTGGTCCGGTAGCTTTGCAACACGGCACACGCCCTGAAAACTACAGCGAAATCTCCGCATCTCAATTTGTGAAGCGGGATGGAGAAAATGGTAAGGAAACATGACGTATCCAGTAAATTCCAACTGAAGGACACGCTGTTGCAACTAGTGAGGGAACAACCAGTATGGTTGTGTAGGCCCATACTGTGCCCAAACGAATGAGGAAGGTCATTCACAAGCATGCGAAGTACTGAGAAAATGGTAAGGAAACATGACGTATCTAGTAAATTCCAACTGAAGGACACGCTGTTGCAACTAGTGAGGGAACAACCAGTATGGTTGTGTAGGCCCATACTGTGCCCAAACGAATGAGGAAGGTCATTCACAAGCATGCGAAGTACTGAGAAAAGGAAAGCAGCGTTAGTTTTACGTTCGTTATACCGTGAACGTTACGTGCATTTGTGATAGCCTGCCAGCTAGCGGCAGAAAATTTTCTACCCTCCACAATGCTTTGAAATGTCAAAAATTGAAAACAAGGTTCCAAATTAAAAAGATAATAAACTTTTAATTGCGGGGTTTTGCAATTTGATTTGGGATGCCCATGCGACTATTCTAAACTAGGGTGCGGACAAATTATATTTTATCGAAACACAGAATATAACAATAGTATTACGTGTAGAAATATAAGACAATATTCCTTACGCGACAAAAAATCTGGGAACTAAGTTAAATAAAATTTCCAACAGTTGAACAGTGTTGAACAGAAATGCGAAGTAAAATATTTTTAGCCATGTGCAGATAATGTTACTTGGATAATATTTACAACGAATAATCGTTGACTAATGGATGACTTACGTAACGAAGACAGTTGCGTTTTGTAATCATTACCTATTTTAACAGATGTTGTGTTCTAGCTATTGGTGTTAACACAGTGGAAACGTGTACCATTACTATGCTAGAAAATTTACTGGTGTAATCCCTACTTCGAAATTGCTTGCTGCTTTGGGCATACAGACGACGATGCATTTTGCACGTTCCGTCAACTTGCATTACTTTTATCCATTTTTATCGCTCCATAAATCTTTCTGTTCTACAAATGTTAATATTGAACATGGCAGGTACATTGCAACAATATATTAGTAACAGGGATGAAAGAGAGAGAGAGAGAGAGAGAGAGAGAGAGATGTTGGTCAAAATTGTAGTGTTATGATGTCACATAGGATTAGTTTACAACAAAACAATATTGGATAAATTGCTGAGAGAAAAAAAACCTTTCACAAACAAATTATGCATGTAAATAAACTCAGTTAATTCTGTTCGTAGACTTCTCCCAGAATGTAATATCGTGAGACTTGTTTGAATTTAGAGAACTAATTTTAGTTTCCTCAAAAATTGTAATGCATCAAATTTTCGTAATGCACAAAAAGTTGCACTTACTATCTCGCAATATCTGCAATACTTTCTTTGCAGTTTCAGACGCAGCAAACGTAGTATTTTATAATAACTTCCAGTATAGCCTGCCGGACGGTGTGCAGAGCTCCAGCAGAAAATGTTTTATAAAAAAACTGTCCAACGTGTGTGTGATCTGCTTACAAATAGTATTTAAGAAACGTTACGCGTCTTTATAAGTTTTGCAGTTCCTTCATCGCTCGCTCTCTAAAGTATGTTTTTGTGATAGTGAAATTATCTCACGGTAATGTTTAGGTATGAACATTCCGGTACGAAACAGTAAAAAAGGAATAGACTTGCATCAATCCCTTTATTATTATTATTATTATTATTATTATTACGTCATAAAATGGTAGGGTTTCCACCTGAAAGTCTCGGAGGCATTGACGTCAAGACTGCACACCAGTTCAGTGCTTTGCGCGTAGAGGCGATGAGAGAGTTGATGCGAATGTCTTTCGCCCCTGGCGCTCCCACGCTTTTAGGCCTCAGATACGCAACATTCCTTGAATCAGGCGGCCTCCTTAAGAAAAAGTCTATGCGTTTGTAGTGGAAAGTGGTGGCAGAACACGTGAAGTGCCTTAAGCAGGAAGGGCTAACTCACTATAGGCTGTTCACGACAAAGTGAGCACTTCTGAAAGGCCTCTCGTTTGGAACAATAGTCAATAAATATATTTAATTTTAGCTTTAGATGTTAACTTCCGAGAGCCGTGGAATATACATACTGTGTTTATTACTTACATGGCAATATTTATTTAGCGTCTAAAGTGCTCACGTAACCGTGAACAGCCTATACAGTGGTGGCGGCGCACGCAGCTCCGCGGGCACGGGGCAAGGTGTCTCGGGACGTCCTTGACTGGCCGGGGTCAGCCCAGGAATGCGGAGGGAGTGTCCCGGCGTTGGACGTCGTTGCGCTCTTCCCTCTCCGCGTGTACACGCATCCGACCTTGGGTTAACGATCGATGCACTCTCTCCGCGGCGGTCTTGTTAGTTTCCCTCCCTCGCGCAGCCTTAATCCCTCGATGCGCGGTAATGCGCCGTAGCGATTTTCACCTTCTTCAAAATTTCCCAGGGGTTTTTAGTTGCTGATATCTATAATCTAGGGGTTTCATGTACCACGCAAGGAAAATTGACTGTGTATTGTACTTGAAGGTTATTCTGAACCCCAGGTACAAACTATTTTTAATTCTTCAAGCATTACGGTACCGAATAATTTTTGCTGTGTAGGGAAAAGGGGGGGGGGGGAGGGTTACCAAATATTGCGCATCTATCAACCTGCTAAATTGTTAAGTAAAAGAAGTCTAAGTTATCTCGCTGTTCAATTAAAACTTCATAAGCCCAGTCATATACAAATTTGTTAGTTTTCATAACATACAAAAACAAAATAGTTGAAAATGTGCACTCTCTGGAGGCCTAGTTACTAAGTGGCGCAAGAATGACTTTGAGATTGCTCACCAAAACCATATAGTATTTTTGTGTTAAAGCTCCTTCAAATGACTAATGAATTGTACGAACATTGTTCACCTTTAATAAACTGGGCGAAATGTCATGTTCCACGGCCTTCCCTGAACTTTGAGGTTTTTGCCATTTTATTTTGCTTATGCGATTTTTTCTTGGCATTCTAAAACAAGGGAATTGTGTAATGGAGAGCTTGTCATTACTTCCGATCCCCTTTTATTTTTATCTGGGCATTTGTGTCTGCTTTGGGAAGGGGAGTGATGTCTGCTGGAGACATTAATTTCACTTTTTTACCTATTATAACCGGCCTATACTTATTAGTCTCGTTGGAATATCAGCTTTCCTTATTACTAGTCGTATTTGACACACAAGCATACATTTCACAATCGATATTAATTTCACTGCTCGGCCGAACTAGATAGACATATATAATTTTCACCAGGGTCAGGAAAATTCAATCCAACTACAGGATTGTCACTAGTGGGGGATATTTGGTTCTCTGTAGTTTTATTCTTTTCAAAGAGCACAGAAACATCCGTTTCAACATCGGGATCTATTTCAGTAGTCTAAGAGGATGTCCCGATTGAATGTCTTAACTGGATTTTTTGCACACTGCTTTGAAGCCTTTGCAGTGCCAGGGGCGGTTCTGTTGTCGGTGGCCATTGGGTTTTCTACACGAGGTTTGTCATTCTAGTTTGTCTACATCATTTCATTTATTTTTTACATTTACAGTACAGTCATTTGTGGAGCAGAAGGGGACATGTAGGGGTAATTTGAGGAGCAGTAGGGCATGATCTGGGAGTATCATTCCTCCTCTGTGTGACCATGAGTTCAAGCTAAGCGAAGATCTTATCTGGCAGAAACTGTTGATATACTTGCATGGAGATGTGATCAAGAAACTAGATGAAATGCCATGTTGAATCGAAGCATAGAAATGATAAAATATCACTGATGACATATGTTAGTAAGTGTATATAGAGAAATAGCTACGCAAAGTACACACATGTTGCCACTGTAAAAAGGGTTTGGTTTTTTTTCATGAAGATGAAGCAAGTCAAGGATTGTACGAAGTCTACTGCAGAGCTTACCTCTATGAATGTACCTTCTGGCACTGCTGGAAAATGAAATGGAAATCAGTGTTGCTACTGTGGAAAGATCTTCAGAAAAAGCTGCTAAGCTCGGCGACATGAGAGAACCTGGTATGTAAGCAGCTGGGTCCCAGTTAGGAAGCGTCGTTTGACAGTAGCAGTCGTGAAAGACACTTAATCTAAGGGTTTTTTTTAGCAACTGGAATATATTATGGAGCCAAAGGATGCTTGTCAAACGTCTGACGATTGCACAGTGCTATAGACTTCTTCAGATGGAACACCTGTGGCAGCAGCACCTCCGTCGTCGTCTTCAGGCGTGGTACAGACAGTGTCACAAACTACTTCAGGCATGGCATCGACTGCGCCATATACTTCTTCCAATTGAACATCTACGTCAGTGCAGCTATCGATTACTTCAAGACTTCGTTGTTACTGCGACAAGATATTTACTTACAACCAAAGGGATAGAAGTTGTGTCAGGAGGTTGGTGGGTTGAGCAAGGGAAGTAGGTCTAATGTTCTGTTCCTCGATTTTGTATGATTGGAATATGAGTAGGTAGTAGTAGGTGTTGATGGTTGGGGTGGTAAGATGAGGTTAACTTTTTTTAAATCTTTTGTGGTTTTAAAAATAATTTGCAGTTTTTTTCGTGGGAGGTTGGGGGATGGATTTTTTAGAAGGTTTTTCTCGATTTCTAGTTTTCAAGGTTATTGGGTCGTAAACAACCGACATAGTGGTCGGGGGTCATCAATGTAAGAATTTTCTTGATCTTTAGAATTTTTTTTTTTTTGCGATCTTCTCCATTTTTTATGATTGGAAGGTGGGATAGGTATGGGTAGGGGATGATGGTTAGGTTGATGGGGGTGACCTGATGGGAGTGTGGGGTAACCTTTAATGTTCCGCAATTTGTAGAATTTTTTTGCGGTTTTTCTTGATTTTATAAATGCTAGGGGTTGGGAGGAGAGGGGGAGGTTAGTCTTATGGGATTAGTACGAGGTTAACGTTATGTTTTTCTATTTTTGGAATCAATTTTTCGATTTTTTTTGTTAATCATTGTCAATTTTTCGTGACCGGGTGGATTGTGGTGAGTGGGTGGGTGGTTGGTTTGGATGGTGGGGTGAGTGTGAGGTTAACGTTACATGTTGCTAGATTTTTAGAATTTTTGATCTTTCTTGATTTTATAATAATTGCCAGGGGGTGAGGTTGAGGGTGGCATAATGAGCAATAGGTAGCGTAGTTTATGTTCTTAGATTTTTTAGTTTTGTTGTATTTTTTTGCGATTTTTCTAATTATTTCTAGAGGGTTGGAATGGGGGGTAAGGTGAGCTTTGCTAGGGATGGGATGAGGGAGCCATGTCCGCTGATCCTCAGAGAGCCCCCCAAATGCTGCAATGACTTGGAAACTGCCTTTCAGGAGCCCTTGTTTCTGCAATTTGGATGCATGAAACTTTTTTGAGTGAAAAATGAGAAATTTTAAAGGAAAAATGGAAATTTTTAAAGAAAGATTTTTAGATCGGAAATAGGAAATTTTGAGGGGAAATTAGTCTCTTTTGAGTGAAATAAGAAAACCTCTGAGGGGAAAGCAGAAAATTCGTGATGCCATCCAAGATAACGGATGAATCCTGAATCCTTGGCCTGTACGCCTTTGCCAAAAGGAACATGCCTATACTACTTACACAGTCCAGTTCTCAAAGATAAATGTGCACCAGTTATATCACGTCCTCGTGAACTACTTACAACGCACTCTGAAGTCAGTGTGGATCACACACTCCCAGCTGTCGTTCGTCGAGGCTATACTACTATAGGCTGTTGACGATAATGTGAGCACTATTAAGGCCCTCCCAACAGGCATCAACCGCCAATAAATACATGATACTGCCGCCTCAGGCATTACATTTTGATGGTGGTGAAATGTATACACTGTTTTTATTGGTAACATTGCAATGTTTATAATAAAAAGCAGCAGGAAGATGGAAATTGGATGAATGGAAAAATTTATAACATCTGCATATATGTAAAATAAAATAATATACTTTTTTATTATTAAAATTATAATTTCTTGTAGTCCAAATCTTACGTAGCATTGAATGGAAGGAACCTCCTTGGGGAACTTTATAGCCTTACCGGAATGGCACTTAGCAGACGTGTACCCAGAAGTGGGTCTTTTGAAGAGTGCAGCCTATCATGGTCGACATACGTGCTAATGTTGAAACATTTATAATTTTGCTTTACACTTTTTACAAATTTGTTAAATTTACGCACAATTTAACCCAAAATTATTCTCTAAACGTTCCACAAAACAAATTTCAAAGTTCTCATGAAGTATTTTTGTTTCTCATGTCAAACGTAATACATCAATATTCTCTTTAAATCATGTGAAATAACTCTATGTATCTATGTACAATAGCAGTTACTGTGAAGTTTTACTAACTATGGCAATTAATACGATCTTAATGTGCAACCAAAAGACAATTTGTTTCAAAATACACACATTACAACAATAATAAGTAGGTAATCGTATAAATTGTCACAAATTGAATTCAAATGTTTGTCTAAGGTAATGAAAACAGCGCAAATTGGAATGAGGTAATTGTATGTATTTGAACGAGCAGCCAACACGAAATGACGCAGGCCAGACGAATCACAGCTGACGATGGCTTAAACGTGGCAACGATGTAGTTAAGCGTTATAAGTATACAAATTTTATAAATATGCTGAATGAACGATTTGTGGGCTTTACTCGTTACACTTTATGGCGCCTATCTTTGTAACTAAAATAGGAGGCATGTTTAGGTTTTCGTAAAATAGGAACTATGGTTTAAAAAATGCTCAGTATCTGTAGTTCATTGCAGTTATGTACGGAACCCGAAATTCTTTAAAATAGTTACGTATTTTGAGGCTGAAGGGGGGGGGGGGGGGGGGTTGGAAGTGTTAGATGGCTGTTAGGTGTGTGTTTCTGTGACCAGATTGTTGTGTAAAATTGTTAGATATTTGTTCGAATTAACCAACTTAGTCTATTACCAGGTTTGGTGGCGTAGAAAAGTGGATCGGGGTTGTGTCGTCACGTTATCGCTGTCCGAATTCGCAGCAAGGGCAGTTGTGCATTCTTCAACTGCCTCTTCAGCTTAGAGCATATTCAAAATATCCTACTGGAACCCTTGATCGTTTCTCGATGCTAAACTATTCGAAGAAATTAATGTTTTAATTTCCTTTTGGCGCCCGCGCATGCAACACGAACAGGCGGCTGAAGAACCAGTAAAATATAGTTCAGTTATTTCGTAAAAGCCGCGGCATCATTGTGCGGAAACTATTTCTACCGCATATCGGTTATTTTATGGTCGAAGAATTATTCTGTACAGTTTGCATAAGCATGGATAAAACAAAATGCCCCCTTTTTTTTACTGGCGGGAAAAAATGCTTCGGCTGAACCTTACGCGAGCTCAGACCAAGTATAGGCTGTTCATGGTAAAGTGAGTATATTTTAAGGCTCATCTACATTTTTCCTTTCATTCAATTTCCATCTTCCTGCTGCTTTTTAATATAAGCATTGCAATGTGACCAATACACAGTGTATACATTTCACCACCCTCAAAATTTAATGCCGGAGGCTGCAATAAGATATATTTATTAGTGGTTAATGCCTATTGATAGGGACTTAAAAAGTGCTCACTTTATCGTGAACGGCCTATATATTCCTTTGTAAAGACAATAGACAACTGAAACTTGCAGGTCGAAGTAACACGGAATGCGAATGAAAGTGTGTTTGAATTCATCAGATTATCGCTTCGTCACGAAAGGAAGGAGGGCATGTGGATAAGGGGAACATTGCACTGATTGCGAACACAGCTAATTACTTCCGAGTTTGCGTATTAAAGATAATATTCAATTTTCTGTAAGAATCTCCACTTACCGCAAGGCTGGAAGAGGAGAGTGTGACGTAGAACTTACTCTTAGCCTCTTCCCCTGAGTTACGGGTAGGCTGACACAAAGGCTCGTTACATTTCAAACATTTCACAAGTTATCATTAACCCGTTGGGCGTAGTTTTCAATTAAATTATGGAGGAAAAGTTTTTCCGCTTCAGAATATTTTTTTTAAATTTAAATCTTCCCGTTGTCCTCAACAAATACAAATATTTTATCATCTTCTCAAAAACACACTACTCACTATAATTCGTTCATCCTCTTATAATAATCACAATGTCTTGCAGCACTTTCATGAAATATTCTCTTCAATTACTTATTATTATTCTCTTTAAATACTTATCTCTTTAAAATTTTTTTGCTATAATGTCTACGTCCATCATTGGATGTGGCGAGAATTGTTCCAAAGAAAAAAAATTTCTATTTTACATCTACCTTACTTATGTTGTCTCAGGTCCTCAGATTGGTTGTCGTCTAACCATGACCATCTCTCCGCCAATCAGCAATGGCGACTCTAGGGACAACCAGAATAATTTTATTTTGTACTTTTGTATAATAAACATTTAATTCCGACTACCTTCTAGGAAAGAAACGAGAAATAAGAAACAAAATATTAATACTGAATACTGTTAAGTAACAAACGGTGAAATGAGCACTTTTGAAATTTACCTATTAAAAGAAGCTCGCAATTACATACATGATACAATATACACGTACATGCTGGCGCTCAATTGTGCAGCGAGTTAATAATGAAAAAAATGTTCTTAGACTTATAACGTGTGTGTAATGTTGTGGGGCCATCGAAGTGTTTTTTATTCACAGCATGTCATCAATAGACATTAGTAACACATTATCATTTTTAAGGGCAAGCTCCACCAACCATATTGGATTCTGAAAGTACGTTTATGACTAACTAGTTTTAAACTGCTGTATTACAGACACAAATCACGAACTCGTAATTATGTTAAAATAGCAGTGCTACTAAAATCTGGCAAAACTGATATTGTGGCATAATTATGAATTCACAGCGTTGTTTTTATATCTGTGTAGTACAGTGAGGTCGATAGCTAGTTCGTTAGGCATTTATTAGAAATTCTTTTCTTTATACATTAACTAGTGACCCGCCCGGCCTCGCTCGGGTACGATTTACACATTTAAAAGTACATACATTAAATGCTTACAGTAACTAACACAGGATTAATACTGTGATGTTCAAAAAGTCTTCCTAAGTGAACCCCTTAAAAAAAAAAAAATATTGTTGGACTTTTTTATAGACCGTTTTGAGGTCTGCAATTCTGTTGTGCATTAATTTAGTGTATCTTTTATGGTTTAAGTAGTAGGGGCGTGGGGGGTTTCATTTCACTTTTGGTTAGTCGGATTATCGATTTGATTGATTGGATTAATTAGATTAATCCGATCAAATTTTTAAAATCTGATTTTAGTCCGATCAAATTTTCTCGTTAATCTGATAAAATGTGATTGTCTGGTAATATATCTTTGATCAAATAAATTTGATGGGAAAAGTTTGATATAATTTCTTGGATGGATTTTTTTAAATATTTGATAAGTGTATAGTTAGGCACTTTTTTGGGTGGAGAGCAGCTCTGGTAAATATTGACGCTCTGAGCTCTGTCGTGGTACTGAAGTGGTGGTGTGTTGGGGAAGGGGTGTACAGGGAGTGATGATCACTCTGAGGTCCGGCGTTGTACTAAGGTGTGATGTGCTGGGGAAGGGGTATGTGTGTTTTTGTGTGTGTGTTTTTTTTTTGCGTGTTTTTTTTGTGTGTGTGTGTGTGGTTTTTGTGTGTGGTTTTTTTGTGTTTTTTTGCGCAAGAGTGGCTTAAGTTTTTTTTTTTGGAGAAATATTGCTCGTAGACGGTGTTGGGAGGTAGGCGACTGTGAAAGATAAGATTTACTTGCTGTATGTTAGTAGTGACTAACAGAACAACTTAAATGTAAACGATTATTCCAAATAACAGTACTGGCACAATACACGAGAGAAATTTAGGAGTATTTAAACGTAACCCAGCTATGGAAAGAAATTATCTTAACGCGTTCTTCCTACAACGAAGCCAAAAGATATAAATTACACTACTTGACTCACACGCCTCTCGGTTCTACACGTACCTTCAATGATTTTAATATATGCCCATTCGATCGGGAGGTTGCTGAATGAATGACGTCGGTATAGGATTTGCGGAGACTTAAAAGTTGTTAGAGACGTCTGTTTCGAACGCCGATGGGCAGGTGAGTGAGCTATAGTGGCGTATTTCTGCGAAATGAAATTATTAGGAGAGAGGATATATTTTTTTAAAAATGAAATCTAGACCCTGGCCACCCCGTCCTCTCAGATTAGATATGCGAAAAGTCGTAAATGAAAACACACATCAATATATAAATTACACTACTTGAATTAACAACGAATTAAAAAACACGTAATGAAATCGTACAAGCAGGAGAAACACGTCAGTTGGGTCGGGAGATCGCCGAATGAATGTCTTAAGCTGTGTCTGGAGCATGACTAGACGTGGAGCGCGGTCGGCGTCTGGCAGGCGACTGAGCTGAAAAACTCTGAAATAAACGAAAAGAGAGGTGAATGCGATTTACGTTCAATTACAAAACTACTGTTTCCAAATAAATTAAACCGCTGACGTTACCCACGAGAGAAATTAATGAAATGAAAAATTGTAATACGACAAGTGTAAGGAATGGACCAGCAAATGAATACATATTTCAAACAGCAGAATGAACGACACTACTTCCTTGTCTCATTAATTAATTAACTCACTAAACGAATTGCAGAACCTATTTCTACATCAAAATGAAAACTCTTTTACCACCCGCATGAAATCTTGCGTTGATGGAAACACATTTATTAAACAAAGGCAAACTAGTATTGATAAAAACTTACCCAGATTTTTAACACAAGTTTCGTTGAATTATTCCAAATGGAAGCTAGCCACTTCCAGTTAACACTGAGGAATAAGGATTTCACAACACATAGGCAACTTTGCACCATTTTTAACACACATTTTGTTAGTCTTGTGAGATCAGTTTCGAAAATAGACTCGCGCAAACTCCCAAATGAAAAAAAAAAGATTTCTACACTATAACCTATCACAATAAAAGTTTAGAGGCGCCTGTATTTTTAGCCATAAAGAATCGTTAATTAAAGATTATGAAAAAAAAAATCTTACCACACGAAAAAATTTTCCTGGTAAATTTAAGGCTAAAAAAAAAAAAAAAAAGAAATTATTACAATAAAACTTATAAGAAATATTTTGCACTGTAGTTTATGAAGACTGTGGACGAGATCTGAACCTCAGAGCAGATACTATTTGAAGAAAGCGCTTAATGAGAGGCGAAGCCCGCAGTCGTGTCCGCTGTAGGCTGGATCAAAACCCCGGGTAACCAGATATCCTAACCCTCTATCAAGCCACGAGTCCCCGCCAAGCGTCTTCCCGGCCGGTGAAGGATGGCCAGTGGTGTGCATGCAGAGAGCGATGTATCTAGTGCGAGATTCAACCACAAATTAAAAATGGCGCAGGGCAGGGAAAAGCGGTTGGAAGCTCCGACTAGGCGTCCCCCCTCCCCCTCTTCACCAGACCAGAGCACATTTTTTTCGAAACTGTTTGCTTCCAGTGTAACCCTTAAGTTGGAGTCTCAACACCCCGATGAACCAGACACGACGAAATCTGCGTCCCAGCCAATGAAAAGCAAGGTCACAGCGACGTTAGTCACACACACTCGCAGACCCGACAGCCCGACAAAAGTATATTCTATTTCTACTTTCCGCCGATGTCGGACTCGTCGGGGAAGCTCAAAAATGTAAAAAAACATTAGAAAACAAAATTTCGTACGTATTTCCCACCGTACTAAATAATAAACTAACTTGCTACCAAAATAACGTCCCCGTTCGTTTTTAAATACTTTTTATACCTCGTGTAAATTCAAATATTGTCAAAAGCAAATATCGAGAGTTTTGAAAAATAAACCTCGGATACAACAAGGATAATTTGCCGTTTTAGAATTTCCCAACAGCCAATTTACACTTGGCAGATTTCGTCGGCGTATTGTGAACACTGAGTAATTTATAATACGGAATCCCGTCGACCTCTGACGTCATGTTGTCTGTCGTGTCGTGGGGATAGTGCGACTCCAGTTTTACAGATCCCACGCTTCTCGGCCAACGATGCAGTCAGGCGGGCTCCTTATCTTGTGTATGGCAGGAGGATACAACATGAGAAGGAAATGCAGGGTTTTCCCAAAGTGCCTAGCCTGTAGGAGTGTTTGGTGTTGGACGTGGATTGAGGAGTGGGTGGTTGCGTGTTGCAGCCGGGCCCGGCGCTGCCTCCCGAAGCCCCAGCGAGGCCTCACGACAAGCGGGAGAAGGACAAGAGCTCGAAGAGGAAGTCCAACCTGAACCGCTCTTTGACAGAGGAAGTCGTCGTCGATGACCTCGCAGGTAAGTGCAAGTGCACGAGTTTCAGTTGAGCGTCTGTCACGGCACTGGCGACATTATAGGATAGTCATGGTAAAGCGAGCATTTTTGCCTCTCTCCCCCTCCCCCCCATCTTCTCCAACAGGCATAACAACCAGGGTGTATTTTATCGTAGTCTCGGATGTAAAGTTCGATATCCGCACAAATTTGTAGACGGCGTTTATTAGCCACATAGCAATTTTTATATAATTTGCCGACAGGATATAAATAAGCCAAAAAGGAACTTAGATGCTTGGCTCGGCTACCCCTCGTTTTGCAGAAACTCTTAATATTCGTGTCATTTCGTATTAAAGGCTGTTCACGATAAAATTAGCACTTTTAAAATCAACCTTAGAAAAAAATCTTTGCCCTGCCGGCATACATTTAATGGGCGCACTGAGCGACATTGCCTCGTAACGTTGGTAATCATGGATGGGAACTAGTTCCGTATCTTAACGTCGAATAAATAGCGTTAGGTAACCATGTATACAAACTGAACTCTCTTCCTCTGTTTTGGTTAATGCGTCTAACTATAAGAATGAGCAGATTTTTTTTTCTAATTCCACAGTTTCACTTGACAGGCGCATGAATAAAGTGATGAGGCTCGTGGCAGTGTTAATTGTACATATTGCGGAGGAATACACAACGTGCGTACAAGTAGATCTTAAGCAGGACTTTCAAAAGTGCTAATTTTACTCGATTATAGAAAATTAACATTTTAAGATTTGTTTAGTATTTTTGTGCCTAGTATTAACTGTATTATCTGCTTGGTGTAAAAAGTCGAAAAATTTGTCTCAAAACAAGCAGATAACACACTGTTAAAATTACGCACAAAAATATTTCAAAAAACTAAAATGTAAATTGCATATAATCGTAAATTGTCAGTAATTACTATGAATCCTAAACTATAATGTGAAAACGAAGTGTTTCTGCACAAGATGTGAAGCCGAACCAATCGGTGATTACTTTACCTTGAACAGCCTATACAAAAATGATTGTCTGAAAACCTTGTGTCGGGGACAATAGTAGGGTGTCGTTTTTATTTCAGTTGAAAGCGTTGATGCAGCAATCGCTGCGACTAAGTGTTTAAAATAGCAGATATGCGCGAACATCGAGGAAGATGACGAGATGCAATGAATTTATAAACTTTCGTTTAAATCTTTCACATTGACAAATCAAGTTCAGATTCCAAAGATGTGTTAAATATTTTGGCATGTTCAGTAGTTTTTTTAAATATTATTAATGAAACTTTGAGTGTGTTTCTTTGAAGTACACTGCTGTAACATCGTGGGGCGATGAGGGAAAATATTTGTGTAATGCTTACTTCCCGACATCGGATTGTGTGTCTATAAAAGTCGTGGATTGAACACGGTGTGTTAGTTGGGCGCGGTAACCAATTCAAGCCCCAGCACTGAACGACCTCTTTTATTTTTTATTACGGAAAGTATTGGAACCACGGTGCATGGTCGAGTGGGTTAGAACACTGTTTATTCATAGACGGACCTTTTTTTTTTTTTTAGAAGGGGAAGGGGGCGGCAAGTCTTATATCACTCTTTCTTGTAATGTTTTTTATGTATGTGCGTGAAGTTACGCACGAGTGTAATGCTTATTTCATTGTGTCAAGGTTTTATAACAAGACTAGTTGAAAATAATTTGAAGAACTCGGTATTACAATTTCGCTTGCAAAAAAAAATACAAAAATTTTGTATTAAAACACACTAAAATATTATATTCGTTAAATATATGTTATAATTCCAAACGGATTAATTGGTCGACAATTGTCAATAGGGAAGGGGGGGGGGGTTGTTACGTCCCTGCTGGCTGAAAAGTGGAGGGGTGACCGCCCCCCTTGGCTCACCCTACTCGTCTATGGTTTAAATACGTGCCTTAAAAATTAATTTAGTTTAAATTTAATATGGTTTAGTGACTGGATAACGTTTCTTTGTAGATGCAGCTGTGAAACCATGCATAAATGTCTACGTCGCAGACGTGATTTGTAATACATACACTTAAATTTCGTGAGCGAATATCGGGGATCGGGGACATTAACATGACGAAAACTAGTTAGCGGGAAAATTAGGCAACTTGCAAAGAAAATATTCCTCCCCGCCGCTGTTCTTCGTACAGAAAAGCGTACGGCGCCTATTACCGTAACCATCCTGGGGCTGTAAAATATGACCTATTAATTGGTGGAAGTTACGGTTTGCGTGTTGTGCGAGAATACGCCCGCTGCATGCGAGACCCTAGCGGCCTGGGACACGCGATACGCTGGAGGGTTGTTCCATACCCCTCGTGTATTAACTGGTCCTCTGTAAAGTTACATTTACACGATGAAAATCGATTTCGCACGAGAAATCTCGCGCGAGAATACAGGCTGTTCACGATAAAGTGAGCACTTTCGAAATGAACCTTAGGAAATAGTCACTGCCCTTACCTGCATATATTTTAATGGGCGCACTGAGTGACATTCGCCCAGTAAAGTTGGTAACGATTGATGGGAAGTAGTTCCATAACTTAGTCGAATAAAAAGTGTTAGGTAACCATTTATAATGACTTTAATTATTTATTTCGGTTAATGCATCGAAGTTAAAAAATTAGCAGATTTGCAAAATATTTAATTTCCTAATAATTACAGATTTTCACTTGACCGACGCATGAATAAAGTGATGAGGACCATGTCAATGTTAAACTTACATAAGGCGGAAGATCACACAACGCGCATACAAGTAGAACTTAAGCAGGACTTTCGAAAGTGCTCATTTTACCGTGAACAGCCTATACTAAGGAAATCTAATGACAGTCCACATACAAAACTTCCAGCGAAATACCTCCTTGCTTGAGAGGATATCCTGGCTAAAATTTTAATGCTTTGATCTCTCGAACGCGCGGTTTGAAATTATTGGTTATTGAATAGAACAAAATATTTCTTGTATTATTCTATTCTGGCAACACTATGTACTCTACTCCATTTTCAAAACAGAATTTCCAATATTCTTTCACAATAGATTTTTTCGCCAGGTGATTTTTCGCACAGTTGTATTCTCGGTTTATCTCCTACCTCTCTGGTTGCATATAGCCGAGAATGATCAAAATTATCACTGGAATCACTTGTTCCATGCAAAACTACCCTTGAAATAACACATACCCTATCTCCCGTTTCCCGTAAAGTTCTCGCATGATATTTAGTAGGAATACATTTATGGTACGTCGGAATTTTCTGAAATCCTGGTTAAGCTGTACTCTTGGGCTATTCCTGCACCTCGCGCAAACAAAGCTTAACTAAGTCTAGGAAATTATACGAAAGACAACGCATTGCATTGCATTTTGTTTAAGTACTGTTTCCTACTAGGCATTGCCAGCACACGTATGTTCTGTTTTTCTTCATATTGTTACGTCTCGTTGGCCCGCTTCCGCGCGAGCGAGCGAATAGGACAGAAAGTCGTTATATGATAGCGACGGCAGCGCGAGCGATTGCGGCCGCCGCAATCGCTCGCCGCATCAAGCGAACCGACACTATAATCTGGCTGTATTGATTTCTGCGTTCATCTGAAGAATGCTCTGGATTACTGACCTCGTTCTCTCGTTGCGACTCGTGGTGCGTCGAACGTTCGAGATGGTCACGGCTAGCACTTTAAATATTGAGGCAGGCCTCACGGGCCGGGAATGGAGTATATTGAAAGAGTGACTGAGTTCCGAGCGATAGAAGAACGAGCGACGAGTAGCGGAAGGGGAGTCTGCGACTGCGAGTATCAAGCAGTGAAGGACGCGACTGGCAGACTGGAATAATTGGACTAAATGCGTGAGTGAAAGACATTATAGCCTGTTCACAGTAAACTGACCACTTTTGAAAGCCCTGCTTAAGATCTAATTGTGTGCACGTTGTGTATTCTTCCGCCTTATGTAAATGATCATTGCCACGGGCCTTAACAATTAATTCATGCTTCGGTTAATTGAAGCTGTGAAATTATTAGAAAAATAATATTGTAAAAATATGCTTATTTTTACACTTCGATGTATAAAAAAACAGGAAGCGAAATAAACAATTTACGTTATCACAAAGTGTTACCAAACACTTTTAAATCGATGTTAAGATATGGAACTGCTTTCCCTCCATCTTTACCAACTTTACCGAGCGCATGTCACTCTGTGCGCCCGTTAAAATATATGCAGGTGGAAGAATAGACTTTCTGTAAGGTTTATTTCGAAAGTGCTCACTTTATCGTGAACAGCCTTTATATACGATAACAGGTAGACTGAACACGTGTTAATAATGAGTATGAGTTAATTGACCGTAAGATACAATTAAGGCTGTAAATAATTGCGGAGTGAATACTGTAAATTAGAAATCAAATTTAGTTATTTTATATTTTATTAAGTCTTCCATTCCTCACGGATTCAGAGGCGCCTCTCAGGCGGCCTTAATGTAACATTATTATTTTATTTGTGTATTTTTATTAATACAGCTATCACAGGCCCTTAACACAACACGCCGCCTTAAGTTGCCTCCATCTCGGTCGGTCTAATGTTTCCGTCCTCCAATATCCGTCGACACCCAACAGTTTTGTCTTCCTCCAACTCATTCGCCATCGTAGCCTCGATCTTTCAAGAGGGCGCTTTTTACTTGGTATCCCTTCCATCACTGCTCTGGGCAGTGCATCGTCAGGCATCCTTATCACATGACCAGCCCATTGTATCCATCTGCTTTTCAAGATGTTCGTGAATTTGCATCCGCTCGTTTCACTGTAGACTTCTTCGTTCGTCCTTTGTCTCCACTCTCCTATATTTGGTAGGTCTTAGAATCCGTCGCATCACCCTCAATTAATTATACCTAAATGAAATATCTATGTATTGCACTCTGCAGAGCCCTCCATTATGGCCTGATACAATGTAGATACAGAGCTTGCCAGATATAAAATTGCATAAATTATTGACAATGAACTTGAAACATCTAAATGTAAAATTATAAACGTTGACACAATAAATATAATAAGAATTATATGAAAATTTTGTGCCAATTACAACGAACTAATGTTATTTATTTATGTAGATTTGATCTCCAAATATGAATTACCATCTTTTACATACAAAACTGCAATAAATAAAATTGGAATTTGGCATTTTAATTAGGCGATTATCAGATGTGTTATAATTCCTCCGTACTCAAGGGAACATGTGAACTGATAAATATTTTAATTTTGCGTTTAAATGAACAGGGGTTAACACGGATAATATTCTTTTTAAGTGTTGCTAACGCATTACAAATTTTTATGATGAACCAATATGTACCTTTCTGGACAAACCTGAAAGAAGTTTAACCAAAGAAATAAAAATGATTTGCATTTGCTTTAGAGTTTTGAAACTCACTGTTCATGTTAAATTTTGAGTGTTATCTGCCATGTAAACCTAATTTTCATAAATATACTGAGACGTAAGTGTTAGTATTTTCTGATACTTGAACAACTGTTGCCATGAACAAAACTTCTGTTTGTTATAATTATTATAATTTAAAGAAAAAATACAAGTAAAACTCCAGTTTAATTAAACATTAGGTAAAGGCTGTTCACGTTAAAGTGAGCACTTTTAAAATCAACCTTAAAAAAAATCACTGCTCCTACCTGCATATATTATAACGGCCGCACTGGGTGACATGCACACAGGAAAGTAGTTCCATATCTTAACGTCGAATAAAAGTGTTAGGAAATCATTAGTGATAATTTGAATTATTTATTTTGCATTCGGTTTTTTTTTAGTGCATCAGTGTGTAAAAATTAGTATATTTATAAAACGTTTACTTTTTTTAATAATTTCACAGTTTCAGTGGACCGACACATGAATAAAGTGATGAGGCCCATTGCAATGTTAATTTTACGTAAGATTGAAGAATACCCAACGTGCATACAAGTAGATCTTAGCAGGGCTTTCAAAAGTGCTCAGTTTACCGTGAAAAAACGTATACGTTTATGATAATAAAAGTACAGGATGAGTATAAAAGAATATCCCAACTTCGAAGGTCTATAATATCGAAACCAAACAACCTACAACCTTGGTTGACCAATCAAATGAACCGTGGAACCTCCTGTATAAAACGCTTGTGATACATGGACTATTTAGTAAACAACCAAACACGTCATACATGGGGAGGTTTTTTCCAAAAGGTGTGATTCAGAAAGAGTGCACACAAAGCGAATGCGTCGTGTAGCGAAGTGGTGAGGGGTGGCCCGGAACTCGTGTGCTGCAGACGACGCGGTCTGGAAGTGGGTCAGGAGGGTTGCGGGGGAGACGGGAGATGGCGTCGCCACCCCCGCCGCTGCGGGGGCGCAGTCTGGGTCGCCGCCATCGATCGCTGTCCCACAACAGGTGGCGGCCAGCGACGCCAGTCGGCTCGCGTCAGGACGCCCGGGAGTAGCTTCCCGCGCGTCGTTGTTACGACAGCCTGTGGATCTGTGCAATTACTCCCCCCCGTCATTTTTTTTTTTTTTAGAGAAAGGCGTCTGTGGGTAAAGGCTGTTCACGGTAAAATGAGCAATTTTGAAAGCCCTGCTTACGATCTACGTTATGTATTCTTCCGCCTTATGTAAAATTAACATTGCCATAGACCTCATCACTTAAGTCATACTTCGGTCTAATAAAACTGTGAAATTATTAAAAAGTAAGAATTGTACTAGCCTGTTAACTTTTACACTTCGATGCATTAAAAAATAAACAAAGCAAAATAAACAATTTAAATGATCACATATGGTTACCTAACACTTTTTGTTGGACGTTAAGATATGGAACTACTTTCCATCCATTGTTACCAACTTAACTGGGCGAAGGCCACTCGGTGCACTCATTAAAATATAGATATGCAGGCAGGGCAGTGACTTTTTCTAAGGTTCATTTCAAAAGTGCTCACTTTGTGGACAGCCTTTACCGTTTACTTTGGAGTCGACAGTTCAAATATAGGCTGCTAACGGCAAATCCCTATCCGGGCTCGATCATCGGCCGGGTCACAACGGATTTTCGCATGTGGGAGTCGTGCCGGACGATACCGTGGGTCGGCGGGTTTTCTCGGGGATTTCCAGTTTCCCCCACCCCTTCATTCCGGCGCTGCTCCATACTCGCCTCAGTCACCCTCATCGGCTCTGAAGACCTCGATGTTAAGATACGCCTAAATCTCTCCAACGGTAAATCCTTGCTTAAGGTCTGCTTCTATACTGTATTCGCGGTTTCTTCACACTTTTGAATAAAAACTTCGAAAAATCACCCCATGTATGACTAGTTTGGTTGTTCACTAAATATTCCATGTATCAAAAGCGTTTTATACTCGTGTTTACGTAAAAGTACCTTATTTTCATTAAAATTGAACTTTTAATTATATTTTATCAATAATTGATATTATTTCATTGACTAATATGAATGAAAAAAGGGAGAAAATATGCGTGTTGGTATTGTCTAGTGAGAAATAGTTCTTGAAGGCTGTTCACGATAAACTGAGCACTATTGAAATCAACCTTAGAAAAATGTGACTGCCCCTGCCTGCGTATATTTCAACAGGCTCACTGGGTGACATGCGCCCAGTAAACTTGGTAACAATGGATGGAAAGTAGTTCCATATTTAACGCCGAATAAAAGGTGTTTGGGAAAAATTTGTCATCACTTAAATAATATTTTTTCAATTCATCAGGAGAGTAAAATTAACCAGATTTGTAAAATATTGAATTTTCTAATAATTTCCCAGTTTCGCTTCACCGACGCATGCATAGTGATGAGTTCCACGGCAATGTTAATTTTACATAAGTCCGAAGAATACACAATGTAACTACATATAAATCTCAAACAGGGCATTCAAAAGTGCTCATTTTACCGTGAACAGCCTGTACCGACTTTACTGGGCGCATACCAGTCAGTGTAGGTAGGGGCAATGGCATTTTCGAAAAGAAAACAGAAAGAAAGAAAGAAAAAAAACTCTCTTAACTGTGAACGTCTAGTTTTTCTTGACTTGCATTGCCTTGTAATAAATATTATGTTCTCTACAAGTTTCCAATGACCGTAATTGACCAACAGCAAAATGGTACGTTAGTTTTTATTTGTAGCTCTTCCCTTTTCATCTTCGTTGTTTTCATCAGAACCGAACCCCCTCCCCACACACCCTCATTTTATTTTTATTTATTTTCTGTGTATAGGAATTTCTTGTCAATCACCGAAACTTACCGCGTTCTGTCTGATTTTGAGTTGTCAAACCAGATGATTGCTAGTAGTTAGTTAAGCTACCATAGATGTCCGAGTACTTCCACTGAAAAACACTTGAGTTATTGAAGGCGTTAAGAGGAGTGTGAACCTGCACTTCCAAAGTCAAGAAGCGCGGGAGCGATACGGGCGACACTAACATTCCTGCCTAGTGCCTCATCACTCCTACACGCATGGCGTGCAGTGTTTCCGTCGTGATCCTGTACTGGGCAAATTAGATCTGTAACAGTGGGGATTTATTACACGCGATGAAAGATCACATATTAAACTACGCCTGCATCTTTGTACTTTTCTCTTTCTGCGTAAGGAAAAGACATAGGCAAGTTTTAGAAATTCTATATTTGACCATTTTCGTGAATTTTTTCTCCTAGAATACACTTAATATGTTAAAAGTAAAAACATAGAGGCCTAGATAATAGTTTTTTTTTTTAAATCTTTTCCAGCAAAACGTAGTATTTGCAGGACATTTATTCACAGAGATACGCGCAAACAGCGATTTCACAAAAAATGTTCCAATTCACACTCCTCTTATTAAGTGTTCCGTCATGTACACAGTATTGCTCCGTATTTTCATCGCAAGGATTGTTTAGACTGAAACCAGCATCTCGCATTCGACGTCGTAATAATTACTCAGGGTGAGCATTAGTATTGGATAATGTCGTTCCACTAGTTTGTTTTCGGGGTGGCCAGATGTATTTTATGAAACAGGGTTTATTCAGAAAAGTTATACGAAGCATTGAATTGTCATATTAATATGAAGAACATTACATCCATGCAATCACTGCGTGGTTTGAAATAATTTTAAAGGCTCTTAGTTAATGAATTAATATCCTACCAACATTTGATTGTTTTAGGGCCCACGTGTAAGATGAAATCTTTGTGTCGTGGACAAATAACTCGTCCTTTTAGTTTAAAAGTCATGTTACGTCATTTTCTGTTTTTCACGCGGTTACGCGTATTTCGAAAATATTATGTCGGTGTATTGATTCGTCTCAATTCTAGAAGTCCTCGTCGTTTGTAAACGCTGGAAAACATGAAAATTAAATTCATTGGAACATCCTACTGGACTGCTCCCGGCCTGCCATAACGTTTGGTGGGCGAGAGCGGAGAATAGCAGCGCCGCGTACATTATTTACGACGAAGGCAACGCCCTCGTCGTTCTGCAGAAGGTAGACGCCCTCTGATGGTAGCTTCGCACGTTGCCTCGCCCTGTTCCTCCATTTCCCCACCGGATATTCCGGGTGGAGATCATGGCACGTACTAGCCGCAGCATCGAGTGCTTGAAACTAAGTTCGGTCGAGTCTTATGTCCATCACCAAAATACGTTCACGTCTAGAAGTTAATTGCGGTATTTAATCGTAGGACACCCTCAGTTTTGTTACTTAGCTTTCACCATATTTTAACAACAAAAACTGTTCGTCTAAGATTACTTCAACCGATCACGGAAATGCGATACTCATCATCCCATTACACAGCCAGAGGAAAAAAAATGTACAGAAACATTTTCCGACGACGGAACTGAAAGAAAATATTTTGGTAGTAAAAAAAAAATTACAGATTTCGGAGGGCTGTGTGTGCATATCTACATTTACTTCAACATAACTTTTTTTGTTCAATTTTACTGGTTTTTTAAATTACAAAACTCCCAAATGTAGGTTTTGTTTTAAATAAGCTTAGGGATAAAATTCTGTTTAGTTTCTAGTATTTTTATCGAAACATGTGCGTGGTTAATGTTTTGGTGTGGACCAAAAAAAGTTATACAAAACTTACGTACAAAGGCATACGTAAATCACAGTGCTCGTCGGACTCCCGTATTAAATATTATAAACATTCCGAAAAAGAAGTGTAGATATTGGACTTAAAAAAAAAAAATTAAGCTGTCGTAAGAAAATCATATTACACTTATAGTTTTTATTATTCACGTTGCCGTTTTATAGGTAAGCGATTAGCAGTGTCTGAAGTTGGGTGTGGGAATCATGAATTTAATTACTTATAACATTTAAGTTTCGTCGCATTAGGTCTCTTTTAGGAAATTTTGTGTTTTTATTAACCCTATTACGCTGAATGTTTTGAATTTCTATATTCAAAATACCACCTACCACAGTAGTGTTACGTGTTGTGCAATAAAGTTTCGTATAATTTCAGTTTGCAAAAGATTCGCTTCGTGGATTCAGAACAAGAGAATATTCCCATAGGCTAAACACGGCACATAAAAATGTTCAAATCTACTTCCTCTCTTTTTGTAGACATATTTTGTCTCCTAATACCATTAATATTCACCATAGTATTATCTACAAAATTTAATTTGTTTTGCAGCTCACAAAAACCGTAAAATTGTGACTTAAACATCTGTTAAACGAAGTAAGTGCAAATTCTATTATTTGAAATTGTTACTGTGGTTATCATATGCCTTTTTCTCCGTATTTTATTGTGCCATTTGGCCGATATAAGACGAAAATGTGAATCAGATTTCAAGTTCAGTGCAGTCACTATGGAAAGGCATTTCACATGCTGCGTTGTCTTGTTTGTTTTTAATTAAAAAATGTAGCCATTATTACAATTTAAGCAGTTGTGTGTGACGCAATTTTCTATCTCATCGCGAGCAACACCAACCTTTTTTGTACGGCTCGTTCATTACAATAACCTTAATTGAAATCGTTCAAGAAACATCAAAGAGGTTGGAATGTTATATTTACTAGGTGATTGTCTTGTTGCTTCGGGCAAACGAGTTCTAACAAGTCTGTGCTCATCAAAAGAAATAAAACTCGAAAAGTGTAAATTTTTAGACACTTTAATTAGTGCAGTTTTAGAGTTTCTTGGAATATTTTAAACTAAAAAGATAGCCAATTTGGTACCATAAACGGAAAAATGTTATAGGATGGAATATTTTAAACATTTGTTCTCTTGTGCAAAACTGTCCACGTGGCAGTGTTTTAGATACACCGTACTCGATTGTATTTTGTGGGAAAAAAATAGGAATGGAGAGTGTTGAGAGACTTGGGCGGCTCCTAACAAAGAGGTCTTGGCAGATTTGGAACGGAGGACAGTTGTAATAAATTAAATGTAAACAATCTTTTAAAACCAACCTTTTATTTATAAATGCACTAAAAAGAGAAAAATAATTATGATATTTACACAATTTTTGGAACTTTTAAGATGTGGTCGAACGGCCGTAATAAACTTTACTACAAATTAATATGTTTGTATAAATTTATATTTAGTATATAAAAGCTTGGCGCAATGTAGAACGTATACCCCATTTGCGTAAGCGTAGTAAGCACATATCATGCGTAAGGCTCTTGACTATTCGCGCTAAGCGTTTATATACTAAATATAAATTGATACAAACATACTGATTTTTAGTAAAGTTTATTACGCCTGTTCGACCACATCTTACAAGTTATACAAATTATGTAACTATTATAATTATTTTTATCTTTTTAGTGCATTTATAAATAAAAGGTTGGTTTTAAAAGTTTTTTTTACATTAATTTTATTTTTCAGTTTTTATTCTCAAATCCTGTCTTTCTATCACTAATATGGCTTTCCCTTGCTAAGAAAGATTCCCATGATGTATCGTGATCGACCAGTAGTTCGCTTTCATTCCGATACGGGACATACTGTTTGAGCAAACTATAATAATAGTTTTCAGAACCGTTTGCCGCTACAAAAAAAAGGCACGCGCGCAACAGCAGTGACACTTCTAATCTCCATTTTACTGTTGCTCTAGTCTGTAAAACAAACTCTCTACGACGTTTACTGCATGTAGTTGTAAAGTTCCTATGGCCACCTTCCGGCTTCACATCAGATCAGCTCAGTGGTACCATCACATTGCGTTGTCATGGGAACTAGACGTGTATGCGAATTTTCAGCTCAATTGGATAACGGGAAGTGGTTTAAAATTGACTTGCAAGATTTCACCCGAACGTACAAACTAACACAAGGCAATTTAAAAGCTTGTAAAAATACGGCCAATGTGGTTATAATCGTGGTAAAGTAGCGTCTGCTCCAAAAAAAAATAGATGTACGAAGTTCTATGGAAATGTCGGTGAAAACACATTTCCCGACATTAGAAACTATCTTAATGTAGTTTGTAATTTGTAAGTTGTTTCAGTTGCTCGAAATGCCACATATGCACAGAATGGTAACAAGATAGAAAAAAAAAAGATAAGTATAATAACTTGTTTTTAAAACAAGATCGGATAGTAATGTTTTTGATAGTGATAATTGGTGATGTAGATTATGAAAGTAAATATTCCTGAACTCATATCAATGAGAACAGACGTACACCACTGCACACAACATTGACACAAAACAACAGAACACTAGCATGGAACATAAAACCGTAAGACCCTTGATTAGAAAGACGCGATACATAAGATAACACATTGGTACAAGGCAAAACAAGACACTGCGAAATTGGCACACATGCAATACAGTTTCTCTCAACGTTGAATTTGGAGTACTTAATAATGCAGTTCATAAGCTCAATACATTACACTTTATTTTGAATCGTCCGGCAAAGAAATTACAAAAGAATAACCTACACACAAACAAATGAAATGTTAAAGATTAACATGCGTGAAAGACAGTTTCCGAAACAATATTTAAAAATAATTAACTTAATTAAATACTAAATTAGCATACATAACTTAATAAAATAAATAAACATAAGCTATAGTAATATTACAAACCTGCTGCAATAAAATATAAATAAAATAAACAGTTGACAACACAAATGTCACGGCAAATTTTTTCCAACTAAAGGTATATAAATAAGAGAAAATTCTGTACAAACATTATTGCGAGTTACTTGTAGTGTTGTTGGGAGATAGACGAGAATTGAGGACATCCTATAATTAGAAAATTCACTGAAATGCTTTCCATTGTGGTTGAATGAATTTTCGGCTCCAGATTTGTGTAATTTTTCAATAAAAGCGAAAGTTTTAAATTTGATAACCAATCTCCACAATACTGACGCGAAGTAAAACAGTTAAGTAAACAATCGAAGATATGGTGTTTAAGCTGCACGTTTCGCGGAGTAGGATTGCCGTTTAACCAGGTAGTTGTCTATATTACTTAAGGACATTCGTTTTTCAAACTAAAATTACCCGGTTTCTGGTTGTGCAAATTGTTACTCAAAGTATCTGTGCCAGCATATCAACGAAAGGTAGCGAATCGGTGTGTTTTGCTATGGAGTCAGTTGAACCATCTGTTTTAAACGCCTGCAGGTAGGCAATTTGTTGTACGAAGTTTGTACGCGTACTGCCTACGTGCAGGCGCATTCGATTAAACGAGATTTCGGAGGCCCGGAATAGACGCACCTGTATAGTCAATTAATGCTTTGATCTGCCTCTAGTGCTGCCGTTTCAAGTGTGCAAATTTTTAAAAGAATACAATGTTAAAACATTTGGAAGAGATTAGAAGTAAAACGTAAATGAGAATCGGCTTTTCCTGTATTTCTCTTAACAAATTGTGGGGAGAATCTTATGCCGCAACGAGATTGTATTGCAAATAGCTGCTTCGAATTCCGCTAGTTATATTGCGTGGATTGTGTAGTTATGTTTAAAAAAAAGCGTGAATTGGGGCTGTTACCTGTTGTTCACTTGACACTGGTACTATGATGAAGAAATAGTTTTACTCGGAAAATTGGCTTGCGTTAACTGTCATTTAGGCGAAGCTGCTGTATGATTCTCTAGTTTTCTATCATAATTAATTAATATTACGTTTCTAAGGGGTAAGTTTTTTAAAAGTGTAGTTGCGTGTTTATTTTAAATGGCAATATTTTTGTGTCTAAGCTAATTTTTTTTCCAATAGCTCTTGTATTGAAGTGGCTTGATAAGTCATCCTGAAATAAAAGTATTCTAGCAAATCCCCACTTTTGTTTGTATTGAGAATAATCATTTAAAGTTGACATTTTATTGTTAGTTGAACATTTCGACAAGAAAAACGTAATAAAATATCGGATATGGGATTTTAAACAGGCTCTTTCACCGCCTGGTATGAATAATGAAGCGTATGACAACGTTCCAAAAGTCAGATCAGCCTATGGCCGAAATGCGAATCTAGGCAGCTCGTTAAAAACGCTGACTCGTAGCGTTTCAGAGGTGGTGTAGGTTGCAGTGGATAGATTTACCTCGTGGAAGGTTGGATAGCAGCTCGCGGTGATCGGCGACCCTCAAGTCTTATTGACCTGTTTGAAACCTGGTAGCAGTGGGTCCCTAGAACCGTGCGAAACGGTATTAATGTTTTAATACTGTAGCTATATGCTATGTTTTTGGAAGTAGGGAATTGGGAATGCACGTTATAAGGAACAGAGCTGGCCGTTCTGCTGGACATCGAACGGAAAAAGCACCGCATTCCGCCAGGATATAGCACATGACATCTGGTATGAGAGTAGTGTTCCACCATATTGGAAGCGCGGGCCTCTCAAGTTTTTAAGCTTAGCATTATGGGTGCATCCCGGCTGATGTGTCGATAGTTGACGTATTTAAATAATAATCAAGGTAAGGCTGTTCGCGAGACAACTTCTTTATATAGATTTTTTAGTTCTTATGGTTTTTCCTACATTGATATATACGGTAACTTAATAAAAACACTAATTGTTTTAGGCAAATATTAGTGTGTTATTTTAGTGCAAATGTAATGATTTTTTATTCAAATTTATATTCGCACCTTTTCTTTTTAAACTTAATTTAACCCCAACTGTGTTTCGGCTAAATGTGCGTATTGAAGTCACCAGGGTGACAAGTTAACAATATATTTTTAATCTTTTCGTTCACCTGCAGTAAGGGTTTAACTTCAGGCTATTTATACTTCAAATTTTACCTCAAAAGTCTAAAAAAACTAAAAAAGTGGTAATTGTGCATAAGAAATATCAAAGAAATATTTTTTAAGGCACTCTACTAACATGGACGATTATTTTAAACAGTTTTCTAGAGTCATTAATTTTGCTCCATTTTAAATTTTGTGCGAAAAAAAAAATGTGGATTTGAAACTCCTTGAAATAGATTAATTTTTTCCCGGAGTTTTTAAATCTATTATATCATATTGCAACGAGAAATATGATACACTAAAAATATAAAAAAAATGTCTGCTTCTTGAACTCCCGTAAGGCACGAGGATCTTTGTTGATCCTGATGTGCGATCATTATGAAGTTTTCGTTGAATGTGGAAGCTTGTTGAATTATAGCATGATCTTACGCCGATCCGTGATGACTGTGCCTCGAGCACAAAGTAATTTAGTGTCATCTGTCTTCCTGCACCGACAGTAGCTTACAACATTCCGAGCACGGAGGCGTTGCGTAATGTCCCGGAGAGAAAGCAGGCAATCGCTCATCGTACTAGTGCGGTTTCTCTTGGATAATGTTTATCGCAGAAGACTATAGCCTTCTTGCCGCTGCACAAATTTCCTACCGGACTTTTTTTTTTTGCCTGCTTGGAGTGACTAGTTCGCAAACTGCGCAGAGCATGACGAAGCAAAATTAGTCGCCGTTCTGTGTTGTGCTGGTTATCTAAAGCTTAGTACACACGGGCATCTTTATTGTAAAGGCTGTTCTCCATAAAGTGAGCACGTTTGAAATCAACATTAGAAAAATGTCACTGCCCCTGCCTGCATATTCTAACGGGCGCACTGGAGTGGCATGCGCCCGGTACAGTTGGTAACGATGGATGGAAAGTAGTTCCATATGTTAAAGTAGAATAAAATGTTAGGTAACCATTTGTAAATTATTTCGTACGTTTTTTTTTCTAAAACTCCTCAGTGTGTAAAAATTAGCAGATTTGTGAAATAATTTCACATGTTCGCTTGACCAACGCATGAAGAAAGTGATGAGGCCCATGGCAGTGTTAATTTTACATAAGGTGGAATAATACAAAACGTGCATACAGGCAGATCGTAAGCAGGGCTTTCAAAAGTGCTAATTTTACTGTGAACAGCCTATACAAGAAAGTGATCACGTTCTTGTACACCTCCACTTGCGTCGTGTGAACGGCCTCCGAGTATGCTAGTTACTAGCAGACAAGAGCTTGTATACTAGCTAGTGCAATATAGGGACGATCCTATTTTCCACCATCTTTCTTGTACAAGTCGAATGTAAACAAAACATATATTTTGTTGATGCTGGCAATCGGCAGATATGTTAATATTTTAATACGATAAAATGTTTAATAGTACCATTATCGTAAATAATTCTGTGTATGAATTTTAAAAAATGGTTTTTTTTTTCTTTGAGTGATTTTAAATTTTCTACATTTGTATATATTTAGTGCTTGAAATATGTCTGATCGGACTAAATCTTTTCTTTTTTATGGACGATTCTATTGATAATGCACAAATTACCCCCATAACTCCAAAAACTACTTCCAAATCATACATAGTTAACATCAATCATCCACTTTCTTGCTCGCCATCTCGTGTCGTGTGTATGGATCACACAATTTCGTGCATACTAGCTAGTACGCGCTTTAGTGTTAAATTTATTTTTCACCTTTATTTTCACTTTGTTGTACAAGAAAGATGCCCGTGTGTACTAGGTTTAAGCATTCGAATCGACATATTTATGTAATTTATAGAGAATGAAGGCGCGTGGTTTATATACATAGGGCAATTGAAACTTTTGCACTTGGAGCAACCACGAATTATAGTCCAAGTGAAATTAAAACTTCCGCGTAATACATGAAACTGTTTACTCCCTTACGGTTGCTCAATAAATTTTATTTAAAGAAAATAAAATACTTCACCGCTGTTGATGTGTAGATGAAGATATTAACATTGCTTATTCATAACAATGGTAATTAAAATTGATTAGAATATTATTACTGTTAGTGTAGTGACAAAAGATTCCTGAAAGTTCCATGTTGTATTAAAACGCAGTACGGAGTTATTTAGTGATGCATCATCGATTACCGTTTAAAATGTACCTTCAGGCTGTTTGACATAAACCACGATGACATACTACAGCCGATATCGGTGTGGAATATAGATGAAGCAGTTAATTTTATTTTCAATTTTATCATGAGATTTAATCACTAGATAAGAGCTTAAGAAAAATCGAGAATTAAAATAGATTGGTTAAGAGGGATAGAATAGTATAAAAGGGAAATTCTGAAAGGAAGAATACACAAGGCTCTGTAGAAATAAAGTAGAATATAGAAGGGCAACGTGAAGCACCACGGGAATAAAGCACTACATGAATAAAAGACTCGTTGGCGGAATGCGGTGCATTATATCGAGAACGTAGTGTATATGATATGGTAATTTATCAAATACCAAGGGAAACTTTTGTCCTACATTTTTCATAAATCTCTCTCCTCGAGCTGAAGTCAAATTTACTTTCAGATTAGACCTTCACTCCCACATCAAAGATGATCGATCATTAACTTTAGAATTACAAATTTTATTCGTAGTACTCGAGGTTTGCTGCTCACGTGGAAAATAAAATTTTTGCGCCATACATTTACTTTTGCATGGTAATGGCATCTTACTGTCTAATTTCATCATAAAATGTTGGACAACCTTACAAAAATTAAAAACGTTCGTTCAGAACTTGTATAGAGTAGTAAGAGGTTGTGTAGAACTGCACGTGCAAAAAATAAACTTTAATCATTAAAAAAAGGAGGGAAAGTAAGATTCCTTAATATTCCTTAAAAGTTTGGCTCTATTTTGTCTAATAGTATTTGAATGTGGTCAGAACTTGTTCACATTATACCTGCTCACTCCTAACACGCTAAAGGATGGCTGTTTAGTGGCGCTGTTATTAGATATTGCTTTCGGCACCAGAGGCTGAAATTTCGTCTTACATGATCGGGCTGAGTGGTTCTGGCATGTGGCTGTGATGATTTTTAGGCGTTTATACGTCCATCCCGTTAATTTGTAAAGTAGATTGTAGTGAAAATAGTTTTGCATAACATCATCCTCACGAAAGTCCTACGGCGGAACGAGTTTATTTATAATAAATAAAAATCTATTATAGGTGGGACGATGCGGGTGTATTTCCTATGTGGCTGCAAGAGGTTTTACAGGGATGCAAGTGTATAAAATTCTAGCGGCACCCCCGTCATAATAAACAAGCCTGTTTGCAAGGTAAATTAGGTGTCCGTAACGAATTACCGCAGCTTTGTAAGCTGTTAGTTCTGCGTGCCAATGGAAAATAAAATGTCTCTTTGTTGCAACGCCCTGGGCCAGGCCATTAAAAAAAAAAAAACGGCACACGGTTGAAGGGGTGCGTAAAAATTCTCAGGTATTTTCACACGCTTGTCAGATCTTCTGTGACGTTTCGGTGCTTTTGGCATGCAGAATTATCATTAGCGTACATATCCGCGGTAATTCGTGATTAATGATGTCCCCCCCCCCCCCCCTTTTTTTTTCCTCCTTCTTTCTAAGGAACGTTTAGTTTCGCCCTTGTGTAAGACTCTGGCTTCTCTCTCGAAGTACAGAGAAGCGTCGTTTTCATTCGTCGTTTTCGACTAACAAGAGCCTCTCGAAGGTTTATAGGGTATTCACGGTAAAGTGAGCACTTTTGAAAGCCCTCGCATTTGGAATAATAGTCGTTAAATATCTTTTATTTTGGCCTTGGACATTAACTTCCGAACACTATTTATTACCTACACTGCAATATTTTTAACTTGAAAGGTAGTAAAATAATTAAATATGGCTGAATTGGATGGTCGTTTCTTCGTGACGTCACACCATCCACGTCGCCGACAGCAGGCTCCTGCAGGGGGGAAAGGATGGGAGCGCAACCGCACAGTTGCCTGTGCGCTCCGCGTGAGCAGACAGCGCCGTCGAAGCGGCTCGCCACCAGGTCCGTGCAGTGTTTCCTCGTGTGTGTGTGTGTGTGTGTTTCCGGTCGGAACCGACGTAACAGGCGTCGTAAACACAAGATCCTGGTGCGTTCTTCAGTTCTATGTAATCAACCGAATGTTAAATCTGGCACGAACGAAATATATCTGAGCGGAAATGGTGGCCAGTTACCGGTACTTGCGGTTTTCCTGAAGTCCTGTTAATGTTATGTTTACTGGATATTTTCCCGTCTCATGCAGACGCTCATCCGAGTCTATAAAATTACTATTTCAATGCAGTAGTATTTAGCCTAAGAACTATCCCTTACTAGGAGCTACCAACACATCTATTTTCTCACTGCTTTAATTCATTTTAACTATAAATAAAATATTATAATATATACACAAAATATAAATAAAAATTAAATGTAATCGAGAATAAGATACTTTAATTTATTTCAAGTATAAAATATTTGTGATAAATAGGAAACTACCACATGTATTAGTATAGGCTATTCGCGGTAAAGTGAGCACTTTTTAATGCCCTGATAAATTTTTCCTTTAAATTAATTTCTACCTTTACGCCACTTTTTTAAAATGTAAACATTGCAGTATGACTAATAAACACAGTGTATACGTTTCATCACTTTCAAAGGTTAACGTTCCAGACTGCAATAACATGTATTTATTAGTGGTTAATGCCTTTAGGGAGGGCCTTAAAAAGTTCTCGCTTTACCGTGAGCGGCTTATACATGGTGTGATTTTTCAAAGGTTTGATTTCAAAAGTGTGGAGAAACCGCGAATAGACTATAGACTGAAACAAGCGTGTAAGTTGTCCAGGGACCGGGGGGCGCTGTTGTCGCGCTTTTTCCTTGCAATGCCACGTCGCATTCACGCAGCACCGCACGGCGCGGAGCAGGGAGGGACGCATGCCCCGGTTTAGCCTCGTGCGGTGCCTACATTGGTCGGCGTGGACTCCCCCCCCCCCCCGTGTGTTTTTGTCGGCACTTGTCCCTGCCGGGCTGCGTGGTTATCGGGAGTGGCCCGGATGCGGAACTGAGATCCGCGCGATTGTAGTGTTGAGCACGTCCGCCACGCGGCGTGATGTACGAGCGCGCCGTCCCTCGTGGTTTACAGCGTGTGCCGACAATGTAGAGCGACACTAAAGCCCGGTTGCACCGTCGTGGTTCGAAACTCGATCCTAGATCGGATCTAAGATCGACACAGAAAACTGTTGTACCATTCGAGTTTAGGAGCTGGACTGGAGATCGAGATGAAGTTAATTTCGAGTCGCCGAAATTGGCGGTTTGGAGTATCGATCCGAGATCAACAGCCATCGTCGACACATGTAGTTTGAAAATAGAAGTACGTTCTATTGTTTTCTTGGGAAATTAAAACGACGTTATACTCACTTGAATATTATTCATTAAAATTCGTACAACAATAATGCACTTAAAACAGATAAAACGTCGCACATCTAGTTCTATCTATAGTGTAAAATACGCCTACTACCATGGCGTCATATATTACGATCCAATAAAACAATTTGTCTAATACTTAATCTCGATCTCTCACTTTGGAACCTAGATCGACGAATTGGAGATCCAGAATCATGAAATTTCGTTTGTGCAACGCTTTTACACTGGAACCAAGATCAAACTGGATCCTAGTTCGGAACTCCGATCATTCGATCTCGGATCGGGAAAGATGTTGATACGACCGGGCATAAGTGTGCACCTGGGCCTAGTTTTGCTGCTGTCGTGCTTGGTTTCGTGATTAAACCCGTGCGAAAATACTTTTCGATAGCGGCGACAGCTAGAATGTCACCCTCGTATGGCGAGGAAGCTAGGGAGTTTAACCTCCTTAGTGACTCGGGAAGTTTTTGGAGCAAGATTTTTTCCTTCAGTTGTTTTGGAGCCCACTATGATGATGAGATCCTGCCGTCTTTATTCTCTACACTGCCGTGCGACGTAAGAAGAGTTCAATCTGCATTGTAATTACTGAGATTTGTATAAAATGCTGTGATTTTTTTTTTAAAAGATGCGAGTTTCTCAATTAATTAAATTTTGTTCGCAAACGAATTACCGTAAAGCACTAAGATATTAAAATGGCGTGATTTTCGGGTCTACAGGAGTAACGCCTCCTCGTGGGTTGTGGAGATTGCCGCCACAGAAATTTCTGTGAATTCACCTAACATCTCCATAAATTTGCCGATAAGTTTTTATGCATTTAATTTTCATAGAGGGATTAAAAGTTCAGTTGAAAACAGACAATTTAAAAAATTAAGATTTTCTACTTGAGTGGGATATGAATATAAATAAATGTTAAATTATCATTAGAGAGTAGTAAGCGAGAGGTGTGTAAGTTACAAACGTGGTATTTTGCATTTCAAGTATATCGTAACTAACTATTTCAGTTTCAAGTAATGTAATAGTGTTCGAAGAATTGTATGGTTACAGGTTGCTTGTGCTAATTTTCGGTGTTTGTGAAACAAGTTAAAGTAGTAAGAATGACCAAACCGCCTTCGCAGGAAACAATTTTCTGTCTAAAGCAGAGGAACGCTTCGTGTAGACTCGGTATAGGTCGTCTCCGAAACCCGAAGGTATAGGTTGCTTATATAATACGCACGAAGCTCGTTTGTCCCTCCCCCCCCCCCCCCCCCCCGGTTATGTGGCGAGTTTCCGTATGTTACTGCATTTTTGTGAAATTTTTTGGGAATGTGCGGGAATTTCAAACGGTAGATGTTTGAGTAGACGTCTTTAGTGAGTGGGTGAAGAGATTTGGGCGGCTCTTAACGGCGAGGTCTTGAGAGTCGAGACGTCTTTAGTGTCTCACAACTTTCGCGTACAGGCTGTTCACCGTTAACTGAGCACTTTTGAAATTCCTACTTACGACCGACAATTCTCTCGTCTTGTATCCTTCCGCCGTACCTAACAAACAGCTCCATGCGCTGGATCGTTTTATACATGCACCTTCCAAGTGAAACCGTAGAATCTGTTAAAACGTAAATGCGTTTATATACAAATTTATGCTTTTACGTGAAATAAAACAAACATTGACATTAGTAGCCATAAATTTATATATTACATTCGCAATACAAACTCAAGTCTTAGAGCTATTTCCATTCGCTTGCAGCCAACTTTACTGGGAATATGGGCGCCAGTTATGGGCAGTATTTTTTTTTTCGGAGGTTGATTTCAGAAGTTCTTACTTTACTATGAACATCCTTAATCTGGAATTATCACGATAAAAAATACTGAAATATTACCTAATCCAGTAGAACAAAATGCATGTAGGTTTAGGTAATGCATATTACGATCAAGATTTTTAAGTTAATTCATGTTGGTAACTTGTTAGTACCAGTTGTGATTAGAGACAGTTGTTCGTAAAGTCGGCTGCCTTATTCCGAGCGAGAGAATTTGACGTGAATATGAATTAACGATGGCGTGGAAGGGGACGAAATGTGATTGTGCAGGAAACAAGCACATCGTGTTCACTGGCCCGTCAGGAAATCCGCGAATAGTTGAGGCGATTTCCATAACTCGGAGCCAATCGTCAATCCTCATTTCGTGTTCTTTCATGCGAGAAATTCGCTTTCGGAAAGAGGTGGTTTGGTATTAGATGGAATGCAAGCATGAATGTTTTTTTTTTTTTTTCAGGCAGTTTTCTGTGATATCCCTTGTGTGGAAGTCCCGGATTAGCACTTGAACATGAAAGTAAGAGATTAGTTGGCGCGAGTGTTCATTAAGTTAAGTTTCTTTTTAGTAGTATGAGGGGTGTGTCTGCTTTTACAAAATTGCTTTCGTGATGAGCTCGTCATAAGTTGAGTTGGAATTGTATGTGAATACTTCTGACTAATTACTGGGCCTATTTTCATACTTTTCGAATACAACCTGTGGAAGTTTATTGCAATTTCCTAAGTATCACACGTAACACAAGCGTTTTGTTCTTTCGTTGACGTAGTGTACCTTATTTTGGTTAAATTGAACTTTTGTGTTATTATTATCCATGAATTAAAATTTGTTTTATAATTAATATGAATAGAACGGGGAGAATAGTTATAATATTGTAAAATATTATAAACCCGTGTATTCACGAATACGGTGCGCTGTCCCTTTTGGTGTAATTTTGTAGTTCAGTTATGTTTACACGATGCGGAGGGATAGACTGAAAGACATTTAGAAGGGCTTCAGAACACTTTGAAGCAACCATTAATGGGCGATACCAAGAAAATGTCGTGTATTGTTCCACCGTCGAAGTTGTTTGTGTTTTGGCGCCTGCGTGTCTCTGGTGTCGAGTATATTGCGGCGTCACGTCCTGCTGTCGTTGAGTCGTGATCTTGCTGCTAACGATCTTCTCCAGTCGGACAAAGAGGACCCACGTTTGGCGACCGGAGGTGTCTGCGGCGAGACCCACTGACCCACACCTCGAAACGATACAAGTGGAAGTGCTTCTGGTCGTGAAACTAGGCTGCTGCTAATAAAGCAACAGTCCCTCGCACTAAATGTCTGTAACTCGTACCATGCTAGCAGTACATTATTAACTTGCTCGGGCGAGCCGTTACTTTAACTACGCGTTATCTTCAGCCATTTGTACAATTATAACCTTGCCCTCGCATGATCGATTTCGTGAGCAGTCGCTACAAGGATCTCGTTTGCGATTTCCATCTTAGACTCTTTCTTACTGCAAAATCGGCGAAACATTAAAGGCCATCACACCAGTCATCCAGCACCTTGTAGACGCGAAGGGTGTGATGGGAAACTTTTATAAGCATTGTTGAAGTAATAGAGGAAAGGAATTGGCCAAGCTCCTAAAACTGCTGTATCTCGATAACTCTTTACAATGTTGTGAATTACTTGTCCGCCCAGAGGTACTTTCCTACTACATTTCTACGGACATTTCAGAAATTTCTAACGGAACTGTATTTTATTATTATTATTATATTGTGATCCATAGTGTGGAGATAAGACATTTCTGAGTTCATCTTTCGATCGTATAACCCAGCAAAATCGTACTCTACCCTATTTAATCCACAAAGGTAAAAAAGGGCCGTAAATTTTGGCAGACGTAGCGGATAATATCACATGTGGTAGATCTTTAAGTTCTTCGAAGTACTAAGGTTTTGTTTACTTAAATGTTCTTTCGCTTTTACACTACAGTGAATTGAACTTTTTGTCCGAATATCAGCTTTCTGTGCGCAGAAGTAGTTTGAAAGTTGGTGTGATATCCCCACCGTTGTCATCGGCTGGTTGTGATTTTCACGTTATTAGCACGCATAAAGTCTGTTTTTAAACGTACGTCTTCAGTTTGTGTTGTGTGTAGAATTTCCAATCGCGTCCATCGCTTGCGAAGAAATGTTCTTAAACGAGATTGTCTGACGGAGCAATTGTGGCATAACTCACTTCCCCCGAAGTCTTGCTGAGCTAACTAGTGTTGATGGAAACTGTTTCCGCAAAAGTATTATCTCATATGGTTGTTTAATGTTGATTAAATGTTCGTGAAATCATTTTGTATTTTCTTTTAAACGCGGAATTTAGTGGAATCTCTGTAAAGCAAGGGGACTAGAGCCTATCCTGTATATCAAATACCAGCATAGGCGTGGTAGTTTACAAATGTACTACTAACAAAATGTAATTATTTTCTCACCATTCCGATGTGATAGCGTATCAGCGTAGGAGAAAATATTCTTGAATGTCTGTTAACAGCCAACAGTTTAAACGTGCAGCAATTCAGATAGTTTTATCATACCTCCCCCAACACCGGTAGTTAAGTGTTTGCAACGCATTGATTTTATTAAGAATGTGCATTGTTTTAACACAGTTTTATTTAATGCTGATTTATAATTAAAGTTAATTCTACAGGGCAAAAATGTTTTAGAGAGCACCTGTGTTGCATTATTGCACCTGTGTTGCATTATTTCAATGTAATCAATGGATTTTTGCGACAGCCACTTAGTGTTTTTTTTATGAACGCGACCAGTTTCGTAAGGTTGTAAACGCGCCTAATTGTGCACGCCGCTGTATCGATTCCTTTTTCTATAGCAACTCGTAGCGCGCGGCTTCAGTCTCATTAAAATACATGTAAATCTAAATAGTTTTTTTTTTTTAATTGTGATTAAGTTGTTGGTTGGGAGAAAATAGCGCCTCTACGCAGTGTTGTTCCAAGTCTAAGTATTTACTTGTGCTAACTACGTTTTCTGTTGAAGTGCCGAGATTATTGTGTGCGCGTGTGCCCAAAAACTGGAACCAGTACATTTTGGCCCGAGCGATTTTTATAGGAAAGACGCGGATTAGCTAACCACAAAGAGTGTCTACCAAAATGCGGAAATGTACGCCGATTAAGACTACGGCTGGAGGCTCGCCCCATGTCAACATTTCCTGAAACACACGTCAGTCAAGTGGGGGGACTATCTGTGATGAGCGGAGAGGGTTTTGATTTCTATAATATATATTTTAGTTCTGGGTAACTTAAAGTAGAAATTGTAAATGAACTTGGCCAAAATAATACTTTAATTTACCTGCAGCAACCGGGAAAAAAGTTCTTTTTAAGAATTTTTTTTAGTTTCTCTCAGTATTTACTGATTTAGTTGAAAGCTACGAGGAAACATTAATTTACTGCTATTGTCATCTGAGAAAATTTATCTTATTCTGCATGGGCTAGTACGCCAGTTAGTCGCAATTCGACGAAACAGATTGTGAATTTGATTTTTTCTGACTTATGTATGATTCAAGTTGTAGTAGACTTCCGTGAATTATCTGCTTGTTTTATTACTTCTGGTAGTTTGTTTGTCCTGTCTGTGTAATTTTGGTGGCAAAAAGGTTCTTCGTAATTAGTAATTAGGACAGTGTTGCGTAGGTCCACGTAGAGTCGTGTGCTCTTGTACGACCATAAGAAAGTAATACAATATAATATCCACTTTCAACACACAGAAATGTCAAGAGTCCTTGGCACAAACAACAAACAAAATGCCACAAACCATAGCAAACAGTGGCATAGTAAATAAATATAATTACTAAAGGACCCGGCACAAACAAATATAAAATGAAGCCATATACACAATTATACTATGCTCGTTGCTCATAGATAAAGCCCCAAGTATTTCGCGGATTGAGTTGGCAGCAAGCTAGGCTGGACAGCCCTTTTTACACTCGTGACATTATCGTTTTCTCATTGGTTGCAGTGATCGCCACACTATTGCTTCCAGCTTATTACAGGCTCACGGCTAAACGAGGCGTGTCCAAAAAAATTGTCGTCCAATCACAGTAGTACGAAAAAAGAACAAATGTTTGACGTCCATCCCGCCTCCGAATGAATTCGCAAAATACTCGTGGGTCTACTCATAGAAACTTGGTGACCGCACATGGCACAAAAGAGAATAGAAATTAAAATATAGATACAAGACTTACTTGTATCGTTAAAACACACATGCCCAGAGGATGTCTTAATAGTCTATAAATAAAATTGTGACTTGTGGTTGTGCGTATTACTAATTCCTTTTTTGAATTGATCAATTCTCTTTTTTTTTTAATAAATTTCCTCAAAGAAGTATAATTATGTTCGTTATCATTCAAAATAAATTAACGACAGTTTAATAATTCGTTCATATCGCATAATAATAATGAACATTGCTTCAATACGAAGACATAAAATATATTTATTTCTCACTAATTTAAAAGTATAAAAATTGTCGTTCATGAGAGACAAATTGAAAAGCCTTTGGGCACAATATACCTGAAATTAATCAAGCTTAAAAGCATTTCGGGGGGAAAAAAAAATCCCCCCCCCCCCCTCCTTTTTCCACACGTATAAATATTTGTGACTCTGTTTTAGACTGTAGTACAAAATTAATCGAAAGTAAAAATAACTCTTCTAGAAGCAAGGAAATTTGTTTTTTTCTTTGAAAGATTGAATTCTATTTTTTAAAACAGTGAGTGAAACACGTTCTTGGTTAAATTTTCTTAATCACCATTCGATAGGAATTTAACATAATTGCCACGGAAAATCGTTCCAGTGATGTATTTACCTTGGACAAGCACGAATAGTTGTATTGTCGGTTTGCTTGGAATTTGGGGATCGTGGTTCTGAATAAACGCGCGTAGAATTCGCAGACGTGTTTAACAAACATGATGTCGCTTCCTCTCTACTCGTATCATCTCGAATATTGTTTTCCAAAACTCTGTGCGACAGGTTTGAATCTGAATCACTTTTAGTAGTGATCCTCGGTAGCTGGCAGGGGTCGCTGTGGCTCAGCGGTTAGCCTGCTCGCCTCCCAAGGTTAACAGGTTTGTCCCCCGGCCGGGTCGTACCCGGATTTTCGCAGGTGGGAATAGCGCCCGGGCGATGCTGATTGTCGGCCGGTTTTCTCGGGAGTCTCCCGTTTCTTCGCCTTTGCTTTCCAGCGCTGCTTCATTCTCACATCTCATCGGCTCTACAGACTTTGTTACGAACCGTCCAAATCTCTGAACTCTGTAGCTGCCGTTAGGCCGAGCTGCAATAATTCGACAACTTCATGTCAAAACGCAGTAGTATAGTTTTTAGTGTTGTCGAAGAAAATGCTCTAAAGAAATACGCGTGTGCGTGAAAAAATACTAAATTGCGTATTAACGATATTCTCAAAATGGTATGTTTTTAAGTCCAAAAAAATCAGAATGATAACATTTACCTAACATTTGTTCTGCATCAAAATATAATTATATGATATAAACATGATCCATTTGTGAGCACTATCACAATGCTCGCTAGTCCTAACACAACCATAGTTAACTTACTGTTATTAATTTAAAGTTGAAGTAAAGCGACTGTTTACGGAGCACTGCACCCGACTATACAATGTGAAGAACTCATAAAGTAATACACACCATAGAAATTGTCAGAAAGTGCGATTTATGCTCTATATGAAAGAAGAATGTATACATTTTGCAACATTAAAAAGTATTTTACTGAAATATACTTCGTAAATGTAAAGAAATAATCTATTATAGTCTGTATTTTTAGCAAAATTTAAGCATATTTCCATTCTGGAGGCTTCAGAAAGCAGAATTTGCATAAAAATCTCAATGGAATATAGTCATAACGTTTACTAAGACTATAAATTAAAGTTGTAATAATAATATAAGAAATAATTCTTATAATTTATCTTATGTGCATCCGTTCGTCACAAAACTTTATGGCTGAAGCTGATATAAAGTTAATAATACGTTTATAGATAAATTATTACTATTATTTTATTACGTATTATCACAATTTTTCTTGGAGAAGACTTTCTTGTAAATTCTGTTTTCCAATGCATCCAAAACGGAAATATGCTTAAATTTGGTTAAAAATGCATACTCTATTGATCGATTAATTTTTTTTAACAAATAAAAAGTATATTTTAGAAAAATATTTCATGATGTTGCATAATATACACACTCTTATTTCACATACAGCATAAATAGCACTTTTCTGTCAACTTAATGGTGTCTGTACTAATTTTTTTTACGAGTTCTTCACATTGTATAGTCGGGTGCAGTGCTCCATAGGCAGTTGCTTTACTACAACCGTAATCAAGGCTACTTTGGTGTTGTGGTGTAATTCGGTCTCCACGTTAAAATTGTTCTGTTAATTCTGTCATTTACTTTCTGGTAGTTAAATTATCGCGGGTTCTCGCTCACAACAGTAAACTTCGTAAGATCCAACTTAAACTTGTTTTGTAACTTTAACGGAGTGCTCGTATCGACGCAACGTCCCAACTGATAAATGGCAGTGTCTCCTCTTCGGGAACTTGTGTATTGAAGTAGATCCAAACTTCGTACACGCCCATTTAATGTTCCGGGCCGTGCCCATTTTGCCAGTATCGCAACCACGTGATCGGTTTTGAAATTGTATGGACTTAACTCGGCTCGTGTTGATGACGTGTCTAGTAGTACTCTGAATTTATATACTGACTTGAACAACGCATTTATGAAACCTGTCTCTTGCTTCCCTTTTTAACCTACTGCCCTTTGAAAAGTACACTTATGCAATTTTTATCTGGAATGTATATTCTCCTAATAACTGTTGAACCTGTAAACCGAATTTTACCAAATTCGATACAAATATAGTAATTTAGTAAGTTAGTTCGTTTTTATAGTTTTCTAGTAAGCAGTGTGCTTATTTAAAAGATAGCGGCCATTTTAATGTTTACGACACAATTTCGTATCTCAGGAACTTTTTAACCAATTTATATAGACCTTCGTTCGTATTTTGACAGTTCATGTCAATTTTGTTTCTAGGTTTGCCGTTGTTAGTCAGCCATTGTGGAAGATAACAAGAGACCTGCAAAAATTCGCGAGTTCAATTACGTCCTAGTCTATATTACATTGACATATGTAAAATGTTTGCAAATATCACTGTTAATTGTTTGCTTATTTTACACTCTAAGCTCGAATCAGTGATATCAATCAGTGAAATAAACTTTCACTGAAAGTCTGTTGATAAGCTACAGTCGGCTGGCAAATCAAGGAAATTAACTGGGAATAAGCGTCTTATGGTAGTGGAATTCTCGACATTCAGGGGAAAACACACGCACATCAGTGAAATTCAACCATAATTTTAATTAGTTTTCAGAGACCGATTAGATCAGTTGCCCAATTTTCACCTATTTGGCACAAATCTCTTCGTTTCAGATTTAGTGTATTAGCGAAAGACTATGATTGGGTGTCTGCGTTTTGTCTGTTCATAATTCGCTCAGTTGTCCATGAGGTGTAAACTAACGGGTCGGCCAATAGCATAAGCAATACAAACTTAGAGGTTTTGAATTTAAGCTTGTCCCGAAATGAAACCGCGGATTTTTCAGGTCTTTTATATATCACTACACGAAAAATTATGCTTTTAAATCATATATCATATCACTCAATAGATTACCTCCAAATTTCGCACGAAATTAATACTGTGGTATACAGTTACCATAAAAGACGTAAATGGATATAGCATTTTTTTTAAACATGGTGGTCATGTAATAGTTTTAGGTTAATTGGGTATAACTAAACCACGTAATCAATTTTGACCAAACTTGGTGTGCTGAACGTATCAGCGACAAGCATTAAATGTGTTAGTAAATAACCTTTTATGTACACCATTTGGAAAGATTTCACACGAATTTAATGAAGTTTTTGTCCTATTTCGGGGAAACAATATATTCCCACTAAATTTTGCCAAACAAGTATTACTATGATAGACTATATAAATTGTTTTTAAGTGGGTCACACGCTTTTCAAAATGGCAATATAAACATTTTACTATAACAAATGTTCCTTTTACTTCATTCTTAGAGAAGGGCCTTCTTAATCACTCGTCAGATTGACTCGCATACATATGAAGAAGCAGTTACGCAAATCAGTTATATTGGTAACTACTTGTTTCCTGATAAAGCGACTGATTACATTTTTGCTGTAAGTTTGGTATATATATTTTACTCTCGTGCCGAGCGACACGTCCCGTGTTTTAAGAAATGGAAATGGTAGTTGGAAAGGAGTGCCCCCTATGCAGTGTGTCGTTGGCAGGAAACTGATGTGCGGGAGAAAAATGGATGGGGAGCGCTTAAATTGAAGTGCTGAGATTCGTCGACCTGCAACATGTTGCGGCATTTAGCAAATCTGAATATCATTTTGGCATAGTCTTCTTACTTACAACTCACGCCTGTGATTATAGTTAGTGTGTCATAGCGTAGTTTGTTAGGATGCTAGCTAGTGGTGTCTGAGATTTTGGATTCGAATCTCGGTTCAGGCAAGGACGTACGACAGTTGTATAGGATAAGTTTAGGATTCGCGCATGTTGTCTCTCCTCATTGCCGCTTAGATTATTGCAATGAAGGCGAGCATTAAAAAGTGGCAGTTAAATTTAACAAAATAATATAAGGATTGCGTGGAACGTGAGGTTCAGTATCAGTATTTTTCTTGACATAGTAATGCTGTAAGGAGGGCGACCAAACCCCGGTTAGACTTCTCCGCAGAGCTGCTACCCGGCGACTTTGCAGGTGTGATGACACGCACGTGTAAATGTTGAGAGTAAAGTTATCGTGATTCGCTGCAACTAACTTCTGAAGTTCCTGCGCCCTCTTTATACAGCTCACGCCATTAGACGTGGTGTTTGGCAAAGTCGCCACGTGTTCGCGTGTCTGTGTGTCCGCGCGGCAGCAGGTATAAATAATGCAAACACTGCCAGGGCGGCGGCGTCTGCAGATTCTCCATTAGCAAGTCCGCCACAAACAGTGTACTTCACGAGTGCAGGCCTCTTGGAAGTCCCTAGAGAAGCAGTCGAGGCACGAAGTCATTAGCGACATCTGGACACAGCTGGCGAAAGTGTGAAATCTAGATTCACTTGCTGAAGGTAGCAAGTTTTGGGTATATCCTCCGGTTCTCCCGAGTATGCTCTCTTCGTAAATCTTCGTGGTCCAGATGCTGTTGGCATTGAAAATTAATAAAATTATTAATTTACCCGTAACCTTACCAACAATCGTGTTTGTATTTTTTTTCTATTCTGCAGCTGGTAAATGAGAGCGAAGAGATTTGGGCGGAGCAACATCGAGGTTTTGAGAGACGATGAGGGTGAAGTGATGTGATTATGTAGCAGCGCAGGAATGAAAGTGCGGGGGAAACCGAAGATTCCCGAGAAAACCCGTCAACAGCGGCGTAGTTTGGCACGATTCCTACTAGCGAAAATCCGAGTGTGACCCGGTCGGGGATTGAACCCGGTTCGCCTTGGTGGGAGGCGAGCAAGCTAACCGCTCATTCACTCCGGCCCCTCAACCACTAGTAGGCAAGGTTTGTGCAGCCTTGTATTTTACGGGTAAGGTTTTCTGCACATGTCATTTAGAGTTGGTTGTTTGATGAAAGCGATCCCTAATAACTTTTATTTTAAAGTATACCTTACTTGGAAAGATAGGCTTATGAAATCACATAAATGTCTGCGATGCACGTATGTCCTTCCACAATAATTTTTGAACCCGTGAACCGAATTTTCGCCAAATTCGGTAGAAAACTATAAAAGTAGGATGTCCTTACTACGGTCAAGTTTCGTTGGTAAGAGAACAGAGTAGTGGTGATAATCGGGCAGCACGTCAGTGTAATATTTTGAATGGCAGGCGAGCAAACTGCTTATCAGTTACAAAAAGCGAGCCGACGCAATAAGCCTGGTTGTATTGCTTTCTGTGTTTATCTGAAGAATGCTCTGGATTATTGACCTCGTTCTCTCAACATGACTCGAGGTGCGTGGAACCTTCGAGATGGCCAGGCAACGCTATAAATATTGCGGCAGGCCTGCGGGTCAGGAGTTGAGTTGGAGTTGATGGGTGAATAAGTGGCAGAGTTCAGAGCAACAGAAGAACGAGCGGCGAGAGAAGTGACCAACGGAATGGAAGTCTGCGACTGCGAGTATCAAGCCATGAAGGACGCGGCTGGCAGGCTGGATTATTGAACTAAATGCGCGAGTGAAAGACGATTTAAATTACAACAGATAAACTGAACCCGTGTTAATGAGTAAGAGGAGTTAATTGACCGAAACCAACAGACAATTAAGAATTATTACAGTGATTACAGTGGAAAACAGACATTAAATATTGAGCTCCCTGTTAAAATAGTAGAAAGTGGAGACAGAAATGTAATGGTGTAAATAATAGAAAATAATAATGCTGTAAGTAGTGTCTTTGGTAACGCGTCCCTGTATTTTCGCGTAAGAAGATGAAGTTTGAGATTGGCTATCAGATTTGGTTGTATCTACAGTTGGTTGGTACGACTGGAAACGTGCATAATCATGGACATCTCGAGTTTTTACAATCTTTAATGTAGAGAGGATTTTATTCTGTTTTATATAGGCGGGGGGGGGGAGGGGAGGGAGTGTGCTCAGAGTGAAGTGATGTGCAGAAAGAAAATTGGTAGTGAAGCCCCCAGCAGAAGCCGCAAAAATGGCGTGGATCAGGAGCGAGTCTTGTGGTGGACATAAAGCCGCGGTGCGTGCGGCCTGGCCTGTTCCCGGAGACCAGGCGGTGTTTGTTCTCTGTGGGTAGATAAGGGCCATGGGCGCCACCAAGGAGGAGGTGGAGGAGGCATTGGAATGGGAGTAAGTTTCCTCCAGAGGAGAATCGTATTTACAGCTGGTTTTTACGAAACACAAAATTGCAATGAACATCCGCGACTTGAGATTTTAATACATTAGTTTATATTTGACAATACAGATTAAATAGAAAATCTTACCGTATAGGTAGAATTAAATACAAAAGCACAAAAATAAATCAGATAAAAATGATGGAAAAAAGTTAAGTGAAATTTCTAATAATAATAATTCTATTTGATGTGCGTGGTTTCAGTAATCGAAGAAATAATTCTGGATAATGCATATGGCTGATAGAAATTGAAGACTGCTAGAACCCTTAATCTCGAAAGGTACGGAAGATTTCCTAACCGTATGTAACTGTAAGAGGGAAAATCTCTAGCCGTGCCCGGCATGACGATATCAATGAATGATGAGGTAAGCGCGCACAAAAATAATATATATAGAACCGTTTCGTTTCGCACACTAGTATAAGCCTTTCATCCTCTAAATATACTCTCACTGGAGACCTGTTGAAAACAGTAAAATTTGCTAAACAGACCAAACGTGAAATAAAACATTTCGTATGTTTGAACTTTACATTAAAAAAATTACATGAAGCTTGGCTTTACGCTAGATTTAATTACGGATGAAATTTATTTTTGAAATAGTTATTTGGCTAAATCAAGATTGAAATAAAATAACAAAATATTAACTCAAATATTATAACTGGGAAATAAATTCCAGGATATTTCTCATTCTTTAAACGTAAGAGAATAGCAAATATGTACCGGAAGCGGTGGTGATTCTGTGGCGCAGGCTTTTACACTGTTGTTTACATTTCCTCCCATTTCAAAGAGGCTATTCGTAATGTTCAGTTGGCACACTGAATATCTAAACTATCCCACTGAAATAAGGGGACATTAAAGGTGATTTTTGTTACAAAGTTACCTTACGGTATTTTATTTCTCTAACGGTTATTTGGCAACTTCATTGAGTTTCTCAGCGGTAGATAATTAAAGCGCAAAGAAATTTTCTCAAGTTCTTCGCAAATGTAATGTCTAGATAGATAAAAAAAAAAAAAAATATTAAGCTTGACGGAAGAAATTATGCCAGTGAAAAGCTTCATGACTGCAAAGAAAATTAAACTTATCAGTTGGGTAGCGTAGTTCTGTGAAAGTTCATCTGGAAATAATTCTTACTGCTGGTATCTTATTTTTTTTTGAAGAAAATGAAAATAAGTTTGAAAGATAATATTCGAAACGCTTGCTAATGTCGGGTTTTTTCTTTTTTATTTTAAACTGTTTCGTTCGAGTCACCACACAAAATTCTGCCAACTTTTCCTAATTCTAACATACTTCTTAATATAAAGATTGCTATATTACTCTTACTTTCATACTGCATTTAAAGTCAATAAACGAAACAATAATTTAGCCTTTAAACAAAAATTGGAATATGATAAGTCTTTAGCATTCCTAATAATCTTAATAAATACTCACACTTCTTATTATACACTCAAAATGAAACATTAGACTTAAACAAAACAGCTGGCGATCTGAACTGAACTGCATGGGGAAAGTGTATTAAAATAAATGTGTTCATTCTTTTGAACGGTACACAGTGAACAACCCACCTTTTCTGACATTGCTTAAAAGGGGACACCATCACACACACTGTGACGTGTTACCTATAATCATTGCTCACGTACAGCTCAACAGGTCTCACAAAAAAAAAAAAAAAAGCCTGGGCAGTACATATAAAAACAGTGTCATCTCTTGTGTTAACATCAATTTGAGGTGTAATTAGTAAAATACATTTCTCTGAATACAAAGGTATTGCCAGTGAGTATTAAAAAAAAATATTACAGTGCACATTGCAACTAAGCAATTTTGGGAGACTGAAAAAAATGTGATGAATGTTTACTTCGGAATATGTTACAAAATTTTCAACACGTGGCACAGAACTTTACCGTCTCCTCTCCACAGTCGTAACTTTTCCTAAGTATTTTTTACTACAGTATGTTTGAACAAGAATTTAAAGCAAAAATATCTCTTTTAAAAATAAGGTTTTTTTTAATGATTGAATTATATATTTCGAACAGTCAGTGAAACCCGTTCGTGGTTAATTTTCGTAATCGCCATTCGACAGGATTTTGCAGTTAGGTCACTAATACGCTATTTATTTGCTGTCAAAATTAGTTTTTAGTTAAGATTACGATGGCTGGTATAAAATTGCCGTAATCCATTCACGGTTACTTCAAACTTTTCTGAAGCCCTGCTAAAGTTAACTTGCATGAGGGGGAGGAATTTCCTGGAAATATATTCCTCCGCCTCATGCAAGCTAAGTTTAACTAATTCCTATATTGGTTGCGTAATGACTACGCTACAATTGGGCTAATCAGTGAGCGGCTATTTCGTTAACCTGTCAATCGGCCTATAGCCTTCCGTAGCAAGGCTATCCAAATAATTATACATGGTGTAGGCCTACTGGAAAAAGTGATAATTGTAAAACACAAAATAATAATCTTTAACACATGTAATAGCTGAATAAATATTCAGGATCTATGCAAATTATTAAAAACACATCCATCTGATTAACATACAAAAATAATCATGTAGATGTAATCTGGATTCAGTTCAGTCTTTCTGTGTGTAACTCACGTGGTTAAATCCCAGCCGTTGCAGGGTAACTCACTGAATTCGTGCGCACTCAGTTGTATGATGTTTTGCATAAGAACTATTTCTTACTAGGCGCCACCGACATGTGTTTTCTCACTTTTTTCATCATTTACTATAAATAAAATATTATAATTGATAATTAAAATATAGGTAAAACTTCAATTTAACGAAAAATAAGATACTGTCATGTTAAGAGCCTTTAAAACGCTTGTGATACGTGGCATATTTAGGAAATGACTAAACACGTCATACATGTGGTGATTTTTCAAAGGTTTGTTTCGAGAAGTGCGAGGAAACCGCGAACGGACTATATGATGGATCGCTCATATTTCTTACAAGAGACTCCAGTTACCGGGGGGGGGGGGGGGGGGGGGTCGTCACGGGCCGGGGACTCGCTCGTGTGTTTCCAGGACGACGGCGCGCGCCCGTGTCCTCGTGGGGCGGCCTCCGGCTGACCTTGCTGGCACACTGTCAAGCTCCGCGCCCACCTCAGTCCCAGGCGACGTCTCTGCTTCCGCCACGCTTGTTCCATCCCCTCGTGCAGCCTTGCCGACATACCATCATCCTGAGGTGCGATCCTCGTTCACTTATCGAGAGCCTAGTTCATGTACTAAATATGAGGTAGAGGCTGTTCAAGACGAAGTTAGCACTTTTGAAATCAACCTTAGAAAATAGTCGCTGCTCCTGAATGCATATATTTTAACGGGCGAACCGACCGACATGCGCCCGGTAAAGTTGGTAACGATGGATGGAAAGTAGTTCCACATCTTAACGTCGAATGAAAAGTGCTTGGTAACCATTTGTGAAAACTTAAAATTATTTCTTTCGCTTGGTTTTTTTAATGCATCGAAGTGTAAAAATGAGCATATTTGAAAAATATTTACTTTTCTATAATCTTACATTTTCACTTCTTGGATGCATGGATAAAGTGATAAGGCCCACGGCAATGCTAGTTTTAACTTACGGCGGAAGAAGACACAACGTGCATGCAAGTAGGTCTTGAGCAGGGATTTCGAAAGTGCTCATTTTACCGTGAAAAGCCTATAGACAGATCTCGCTGGCTGTGCACAACCAATCTCCGTGGCCCAAATTTGAACTGTTTTTCTGGCAACACAACTAGCGAAGACGGCATGGTTTGTATTTTAGGTTAGAAAACAGATTTCTAAACAAATGCTTTGAAATGTATGTATGCTTCCTCTAACCAATCTGTGATGCAGTTTGATTAAATTGAAATTGGTGAAAGTATTTTCTTTTTCATATAATAGTGCTTGTCATTCAAAAATTAAGGTATAAACACGTTCATCACTGTTGACCATGTGACTTTGGCAGTTGTGTATGATGAGGTAGGTCAGTGTTGGGTATATGCGCAGAAGACTAATAAGCGGTCTACCTCATCTTTAGTCTATGGTTTAGTTAGTATATTCGCGATTTCTTCACACTTTTTGAATCGGAACATTTGAGAAACTACTCCATGTATGACTTCTTCAGTTATTTCCTAAATGTCACTTAATACAAGCTTTTTACAATTCTGTTACTGTTAACATAAAAATATGCCTGAATTGAACTTTTACGTATATTCTATCTATTTAATTTAAGCGATTAGTATAAAGTAAAACAGGGAGAAAATAGGTGTGTTGGTAAAGACTGTCCACGGTAAAATGAGCACTTTTGAAAGTTCTGCTTAAGATCTACTTGTACGCACGTGGTGTATTATTCCGCTTTATGTAAAACTAACATTGCTGTGGGCCTTATCAATTTATCCATGCGTCCAAGAAGTGAAAATGTGAGATTAGGAAAGTAAATATTTCAGATATGCTCATTTGTACACTTAGATGCATTAAAGAAACAGAAAGCGAAAGAAATAATTAAGTTTTCACAAATGGCTGCCTAACAAATTTATTTGACGTTAAGATAGGGAACTATTTCCCATCCATTGGTACCAACTTTACCGGGCGCACGTAACCCAGCGTGCCCGTTAAAATATATGCAGGTAGCTGCAGTGACTTTTCTTCTAAGGTTGATTTCAAAAGTCCTCACTTTATCGTGAACCGCCTTTAACACCTAGTAAGGAATAGTTTTTGTGCAAAATATCACTACACTGAGTCCGCGCAAATGCAGCGCGCTGTACCTCTGGTGCAATTTCCTAGACTTTGTTAATCTTTTGTTTGCATCAATATCCTGGAAATAGAACTGTAGCAGTGTTTCAGAGAAGTTTGAAGTATCCGTGAATTGACTATTATACGTGCGCATCGCTAACCGGGCGAAGTGGAGTCTATTAAGTCTCTGTTAAGCCCCCTTCACACTGTTAAATTTTCGCCTTCAAATATATTTGACGGTAAGATTTGAAGACTAAATACGACCATCAAAATTTTCCTTCAAACAAATTGAATGTGTTTAAAAATGTCACCCTGTCAAAAATTTTTCGCTGGGAAGATTTAATCTGAATTTTTTGAAAATTATTTTCAAAATTAGACTACTGCTGTGTGATTTCATGCAGTAAATCAGAGGAAGAAATGTAATGAATGTTGTGTTTATTTTCACTTCTTACTAAATTCAAGTTTTATTTATCAGAAATGTTTCCTGCGCTATAAAATGTAATGCCACTGCGTTATTAATATTGTGTGCAATATTCACTTAAAATAGCATTCATGCTCGGACAGCTTCAAATGTTCTATTTTAAACGCAAATGGCATGCACGTGGTAACAAGACGCTTCGAACGGAAGCCATTATATTTTCTTCTGTTGTCCCATAGTGAATTCTGCAAATGGGATAAATTAGCGTGGGTTACGAGTGGTTTTTGAACCCGTGCATGAGACGCACGCTGGAAAAGCAGAGTTCCATAGTTTCTTTCCCCCACAGTTACAGATTTATTTATTTTTCAAGAGCTTAAAGCGTTCCATGTGATAATTTTTTTTTGTGCAATATGCAGCTGATAATTTTTTTTTTTAAATATATTACATAATTTAACAATGGTATAGGCTGTTCACGGTTGAGCAGTTTTGAAAGCCCTGCCTAAGATCGATTTCTCTACTCATTTTGTATCTTTTCATCATGTATAAAACTAACATTTCCACTCACCTCACTTTATTCATGCGTCAATGAAGTGTAGCTGTGAAATCGTTAAGAAAGTAGACATTCGAAACAATATGTCAATTATTACTCATCTCCGTAAAGTCAGGAAAAAATATTTTTAATCGATTCAGTGGTCACAAATGTAAAAATTTACTCTTTGAATAAGACGTCAAACTAAGTTTTTAGCTGCCAACTAACTTGCGGACATGTTGATCAGTGCTTCCGTTAAAATACATGCTGTTATTGGCAGTGATTTTTTTTTGAAGGTCGATTTATAAAGTGATTAGTTCACCACGAACGTATGTACGACTGTATTTGTTAAAACTTTTCTTTAGTTCTCGTGGTGTTGCGAGAACGAAATTACGGAAAGAATTGGGGATATCGTGTGCTGCGCATTGGGCAGTGTGAAAGCTCTTTTCTTTGTGATGGCAGTAAAGTCCTCGGGTGGCATGAATAAGAAAAAAAACACCATTTTTAGGGGTCAATAAATATGATTTCCTGGAGTGGGGTGTGGCCCACACCTGCAGTTTCGCTCTTCAGCGAAGTCGTGTACGTACACGCCTTCAGGCTGCGTGGGCTGCTGTATAGATGCTGCTTTCTCGACCATCGCCACGCGGAGTGGTCAGACCTGCCTATTGACCCCGGAGAAAGACGGCCGTGGTTACTGGAAAGGATGATGAGCGAACCCCACCGCCAGGTACCAGGTGAGAATTTCTAAAATCGGCTGTTACCTTGTCTCTTGGATCGAAGCCACAGCCTTCTTCCCCACTGTCATTCAACTAGAGATAATTTGCCTTGCCGGCTAAACCACCGAGGCTGATGACGAACCTGTACGGGAGAACAGCAGAGACGAGAAGCTCTGGAAATGGCGGACAGATACACCCGATCCGTTAAGGTTGTTGGTAAAAATGTTATATTCCTGCGTTTCTGCTCTTCCCAAATGGAACGTGAATAGAATTAGGTTAACCAAAATTCGAGGGAAATCTGTTTCTATGTACGGCGGTGTATGGGAACTGTCAAACAAGGAACGCTATCGTATCGGGTACAGTTCAGGCCTCGGGTTATGAGACACAATTTTCGGAAGTCGTATGAAACTTCAGATAGCAATAACACGGTGGTTCGACGAACGTTTAATTGGCCTCCTAGTCATCATTTCTCGTGGTCCCGATCACGTGGACTTTGCAGGGGCCACCTCAGATGATCCCCCTCAAATCATTTCCGTCGTATTATCCTTTTTTGGAGAAACCTTGCCCCCGTCCGAAAATTTCGAAAACCCAATGGTAAACCAAAGCCGTGCAATGTTCTTGGCCAACCAGAATCAAATTTTGGTCGTCTTACACAACGCCGAATCTTGGCAGGGGAAGAGGGAGAAGGCAATTGCGAATAACTCCTAGTGATCTACGGGATTATAAAGAGATCATTGATTCATCACAAATCTCAGGCCTGAATACGCAAGGGCAGAGCAATGCTTGCTTCAATACCAGTTTCTTACTTATTTTTGACAAAGGTGATTGATTACATGTAGGTTCATATGTCCCTGCTTTGACGGCGAAAAATGGTTTCATTCGAACCCCTTCCTGTTCATAAATTCTAGAACATAGATACTGTATTTCACATCTACAGCAATACATACCTCTAAACAGATTGGACTGTTTCCCATAAGTGCGTGATAATTCGCAGCAGATTTCACAAAACCACGAAAAGTACTCGGTAATTTTTTTTTTTTTTTCATTCTGGATGTTCGTTTCAAACATGGCGTGCTGGTTGCAGACGTAATAGTATGGCGTTTCGTCGTAGTGTCCTCACTTCAGTTTTCAATCCAACGCTTATCCGCTAACATTTTATTTCACCCAGAACATTCTTCAGGGTGGCAGAATTTCTCGTATTACCGTCCCAAGCAGGTATCATAGCCGCCTCTAGTTGGTTTTCCAAGCCGTATTGACCCCATTCTAAGCAGGCAACCAGGGCTTATTGTAATTTTCTTGGAAGTTTTGCAGACCGATAGTGGTGGGTGTCTGTATATTAGTTCTTGGTTGAGAGATTCCCAACGACGATATTCGAAGTCATTTCAAGTATAAATTTGGTGAGTTGCATATTAGGTTATTTAAAATTTATTGCATATTATTGTATATCGCGCTTTCAATTTTTTCTGTACAGAAGTTTGCCCAAACCATTAGTGCACGTAAATCCGTTTACAGCAGCGGTGCTGAAAACAGCTACCCTTGCTTTTTCTTTAACAAAACGTTTAGTAAAAGTAATTTATGCCGAGAACTTTTAAATTTCTTGCACGCCTCCTGTTAAAAACTGAGTCAGTTGTGCCACATACAACCAGCAAGGAAGGGAATTTTGAGACCATAAAGCAGCATGAACGACTACTAGGTGAATTACAGAGAGAAATGTCGACATTGTTGCGGCGATTTCGCTTGCCGATCATTTCGCGCGTGCAGAAAATTGTATTTTTAATCACCTTTAAGATCTCGCTGTTAACGAAAGTTCTGTTAATAAAAGCAGTATTCCCATCACACTGCATGTGATACGTACTCCATTAAATTTTCGTTCAAGTGCTATAGTTTCAGAAGACTTTGTTATTTTAACTCCCAATGCATTTACACATAAACAGAATTACTATGAATTTTACGTAATTGTGTTTATTCATGCTACTGTGCTTAAGTTCATGTGGCTGGTATGTAATTAAACCGTAGCGATACGTAAACGTTACTCTTATGATTGGCAACATTTTGAAACAGATTTGTGTTGGACGTGGTCCAGATAGCACCAACGTGGATTCTCATTCTAAAGGCTGTTTACTATTTACTGAGTGCTCTTAAGATCAGCCTTTGAAAAACTCACTGCCCCTACCTGCATATAATAGACAAGCTTCGAATGTCTACACTCTACAGTATGTAAGATACCTCGTAATCGAACTCTCTCTAAAGCAGCAATTTCGTGACTATTTATCCGAGGAAGAATAATTGAAGAAAAATGAGGAGGAAGTGAGAAAGAAGTTGGAAGTACATCCCTAAAAACTGCTTGACTTCTCTCGCTGTCTCAGTTTTTTTTTGTTTGCTGTATATCTGTGCAGTGTTATTGCTAAGATTGTTTATTAGGGGTTTCTGTACGACGAATAACCCAACTTGGTCATCGTTATAACTTTGCTATAGGAACTATTTGCTGTTGTAGCTGCCGGATTATTTCCTGTAATATTGGCCAAAGTCGAGTTTGATTTGGTGATTCTCATTTCATCTGAACATTCTCTGTCAGTGTGTGTGTAATGTTACTCATGTTTACTTGCTCATGTGGTTATCTTGTGGATAGGGTTGATTATTTGTTCGTTCCGGAGAAGTATCATCTTTAATTATCTACACGTTTATTGTTGTAGTGGAGAGTTGTTATTGTCACTTGTTTAAGACTTTGTTTTTAATAATTGCTATTGGTGAATGTTATGTTTATTAGTAGGGTGTAATATATATAAACAAAGTATATACCAACATATCCGTTGAAATATTATTTCAATGGGCATACAGACTGCCATGTGCCCAGTAGGGTTAAAAAATTTTCAGTGTAATTTTACAAAGTAAGCTGTATTTTTTCTTGTTACACATTCCCACATCTTAAGTTTGTTTTTTACCCGTATTGATTACTGTCCAATGAAACTTAATTGTAATTTTTTGTGATATTTAGTTGTAAAAATGCGGAGTATTTTCTTTCTTTATTGGTCGACGGAGACAATCTAAATGCTGATGTTTCATTCGTTTTTGCTTAGTGGAGTCAGTACATTACTATTTCTTAAACTATCGTGTCACATTGCGCCGCTGTGCCCCACCGCGTGCGATAGTTTCAGAATAGACTTTCTCCCGCCTGTGTACCCACTCTCGCATTACTGTGCGCGACATCTATCGCCGGTCGGTCATCGCCCATTATGAAAGCACGTGCGTCCTGGATCTCGGTGCAGTTATTTATCGCCTCACTGTTGGTGCAGTAGGGCGTTGTGTACAGTAGAGTATGCCCGCAAGCTGCACAGTAACCAGCGTGTCCAGGCGTAAGACTGCTTAACTTTACCGGTAGCGCTGTCAAAACAAACCTGGGTAGGATGCGAGGTTAGTACGTTGTTTGTGCAAGTAAGAGCTTTGAAAAGTTTACTTTCTGTGACCTGGTTCTGCTGAAACTAGGAATATACTCAAGCTAGTCAAAATATTTTATTCGTGTAAAATGGTAGGTCTGTTCGAAGACAAAAAGTACACACACGCTCATCGCGCTGTTGACAACGTGGCTTGACTGTTCTGTTGGCGATTTGTGATGATTTGGGCGGGGAGGGGGTGAAGTTTTGAGGACATGCGCAGAGACTAGAATCGTTCTAACTCATCTGTGGCCCGTGTTGTGCGCCTCTTGCACGTTTTAAACTATTGAAGTAGATGAATTATGGAGAATACTTCGTAATATAAAAGTAACTTGCGTATACCTTATAGAGAGAGAAAAAAATTTAGTCATTCACGACCCTGTCCCACCATCTCAACGAGACTCGTATGCCACAGGACGACAGTGTGTGATCGTGATATTAATATTCCTGCTTTTACCCATCACTTGCTGAAAAATATCTTTGCCACCCGGGGCCACGATGGCTGAGCGTTTAGTCTGCTCGCCTGCCACAAATGTGAGCCGGGTTCAATCCCCGGCCGGGTCAATCCCGGATTTTCGCAAGTGAGAATCGTGCCGGACGACGCCGCTGGCCGGCGGGTTTTCTCTGAGATTTTCCCCGTCCTTATTTCGATGATAAACTGTAATGCGCAAAGAGTTTACTTTATGTATAAACTCGAACACCTGTAACCGTTCGAAATTAAAAAAAAATTCTTTTTAGGAGTATGGCACTTTTATGCTGCTGAATTTTGTCGTGAAGCATTTTCAGTTCAGGGAATTTGGTGCAAATTACGGTTAAGAGTAAAAGGTTGACATGGGAGTAGTTTTTATTCGCTGCTAAATGTCGTCAGGTTGTACATCGAAATTTGTTGTGCATACGTATAGGGTTTGGTTTGAAAGGTCTGATAATCTGTTATACCTGAAGGGTTATGAGGGGACTGTTTACAAACTAACTTATAACCTAACATGAACCGACACCCATGCTTTACTTAAGATTCGAACCCTGAACCTCCCGCATCCCAGACCGGAAGCGCACCAACCGACTGCGCCACGGGAGGTCGGCACATATAGGAAGTTAAAGGCTGTTCACTATAAAGTGAGCACTTCTGAAATCAACCTTAGAAAATTGTCACTCCATACCTGCATATATTTTAACGGGCGAGCTGAGTGACATACGCCCAGAAAAGTTGGTGACGATGAATGGAAAGTATTTCCATACCTTAACTCTTTCTCTTTTTGTTTTTAATGCATCAGCGTGTAAAATTGGCCAGATTTGTAACACATTTACTTTTCCACTAATTTCACAGTTTCACCTGACCGACGCATGAATAAAGTGATGAGGCACAAGACAATGTTAATTTTACTAAACGCGGAAAAGTACACAAAGTGCAAACAAGTAGATATTAAGTGGGGCTTTCGAAAGTGCTCATTTTACCGTGAACAGCCTATAGGCACAGGAGTATTTTCCCTTTCATTAGTAAGAGTGAATACATTATGTATATGCCGTTTACGGTAAGTGAGCACTACTTAGGCTCTAGTTAAGTTTCCATTTCAGCCAAATATTCAATCCTGTAACCACCTTTTAAAATAAATATTGCCATGTAAGTAATAAATTTACTGTGCAAGTTTCATCGCACACGGAAGTTAACGTCTAAGGCTACAATAAAATTGTGTTTACCGTGAATAGCCTATACCTTTCTGGAAAGCGCCGCTGCAGCTAGGGCTGACGCAGCATGTGGCCAGGTATATCCCGATGACAATCCCGGTTTTTTTTTAATGCCCGGCTCTGCTGGAGACGTCGCTCGCAAAACAATCGATTGTGTGTGTCGGTCGCGTCGGCGCCGTGCGGCGCGTGACCCGCTGGCCGAGAAGTGTGCTTGCTGCCCGCCAGCTACTCCTAGTTCAAGGTTGTCCGCAGCGCAGCGCTGGGGTGGCCACCTGCTCCCATCGTGCCCGGTCGACGCCCACTCCAGCCTCAGTTTCGCCTCGGCGCCCGTGATGTGAGTGTGGTGTGAGTTTTCTCTCCGTCATGGTGGTCGCCGCTGCAGGTAGGATCACGCAGCCTCCCTCTTCCTCTGTGGCCGGCGAGAAGAGAATACTCTCCACTACGCGATGTGTGCTCGTGATGAAAGTGAAATGTTTTTGCATTTTCGAATTCTTTATGGAGAGAAAATTCATGCACGTTAGTGACAAGGAAATTTAAACGATAAATATATTTCAGGGCTTATCGTAAGATTAATTTGGATTTTCCTGTCAAAACTTTGTATAATGTAACACGTACACGGTGCTTCATCGTATTTCTGAAATTTATTTAAGGGAGCTATAACCTTCACATCCAGAAGGATGAAAAAATTGTTCAATTTCTTTAAAAAGGAAATTTTCGTGTCGTAGTGCTTTTAGATTATTTTATTTTGACTTGGTTATTGTTGCAGCTGAAGCCATCGATAAGTGAAATTTCCGGTGGGATACGAGCTATAGGCTGTTAACGGTAAAGTGAGCACTTTGTAAGGCCCTTCTCAATTTTCCCAATTTCTATCTTGTCACTGCTTTTTAATATAAACATTACAATGCGACCAATAAACCCAGTGTATACATTTCATCACCATCAGAAGTTAACCCCATAAGCTGCATTAAGATATACTTATTAGTGGTTAATGCCCGTTGTAAGGACCTTAAAGTGCCCACTTTACAGAGCCTATATGAAGTTTATCATCGAGCGTCTAAGTAACGAAGCCGTGCTAAAGTCTATTCGCGGTTTCTTAACACTTGAACCGAACCTTGGACAAATCACCCCATGTATGTTTGGTTGTTTGTCTTGTATCACAAGCGTTTTGTACTAAGTAACGTTTTTTTTTGTAAAATTGAACTGTTGTTCATATTTGATCGATTAATTATAGCATAACGTTTACAATTAATGCGAATAAATCCAGGGTGTGTTGGTAGTGCCAAGTAAGAAATAGTTCTTACGCAAAATACCGTTAAACTTAACGTGCATGATTACAGTGCGTGGTCCCTTGGTGTGGTTGTCTAGATTAAGTTAAGCTTTGTTTGTATAAGACCGAGGAATAGGCTCAGAGTAGAACTTTGAGGCCTTAAGAAGAGTTGGAAGTAATTTTAAATCGACTAATGTAGTAGTAGTAGAGCATGCTAAGTCTGAGACCCCCGTGACGCTAGTCGTGAATAATAGTGGGCTGGCATAGTTTACCGGCTGGGATGTTAGGATCGTCTTCGCAGGAACATGTTAGGTTCGTATAGGCCGTTCACGGTAAAGTGAGCACTTTCGAAACCCTAGTTATTTTTTTATTTCAACCAATTTATATCCTTCCGCCACTTTTTAATGTAAACCCTGCCATGTGAGTAATGCACAGTGTATACATTCACCATACCGAAAACCAAAAGTCCGAGGCTACAATGAAGTGTATTTATTGGTTATTATGTCTGGCGAAACAGCTTCAAATAGTCCTCACTTTACCGTGAACGGCCTATAGCAGTTTGTATAGTTCGGCCATGTTGCCCAGTAAGGGAGTTGCCTGATTTAAACTAGCGCAGATAAAATTATTTTAATAATTATTACTTCCATAGCTTCATACCTGGAAAAGAAACTATACCGTAACTCTGCAACTTGATAAAATGCTGAAACGACCGTTTCGTATGGTCCCGTTAGAGAAATAGTTTCGTGAAGGAACAACCCAAATTGCCAGAAAACTTAATTGCGTTTCTTTTTCAGTACCGCTGTAAAAACCGACTCCAAAGAAATACTCATTCAGCAGCTTCGTTCCGGCGACTTGCGTCCTGCAAGAGCGACGACTGCTGTTATAGGCTGTTCACGGTAAAGTGAACACTTTTGAGGCCCTAGTTACTTTTTTTCTTTCAGCCATGTTTAATCCTTTAACCGCCTTTTAAATTAAATATTGCCATATATTGCCAGTAATAAACACAATTTGTAGATTCCACCGCACTTGGAAGTTAACTTAAGGCTTAAATAAAATATATTTATTGACTATTATTACAAATGAGAGGGCTTTCAAAAGTGCTCACTTTACCGTGAATAGCCTGTACCTTTGCCCAGGACAGCCGATAATTGCGCAGGTAACGCTGAACCGTGGTGAATCACGATTGCCGTATGCACGCAGGCCTGCAATTATTATCGTTCCATTCGTGCGGCGAGAAATTTTAATCGCGCGTGATTGTAGCGAGATAACGCGTTTTCAGCGCGCGGTCTCTCATCTCGGGACGAAGCACCAGCGCCCAGCGGCGTTTGTGTTGAAGTAGAAACTGTGACGGAGCATCTGCGGCTTTACACGCTCCCTGCTCTACTGCTACCGTCGCGTCGGCGAGAAAAACCTCTGATTTCATCAGTTACGCCGTGTTCATGCCGCGTTTCGATCCCTCGCGTGTCTTCACCAGAGATTTTTTCTGCGATCTCCCGCGGCAGGGTTTTGTTCCTCTTCGGAAACCTTAAAGGAATTGTAACTCTTGTTTGGGATGCATGTGTCAGTGCTCAGCGGTTCGGACAGTAACCGCCTTTTCACACACCCCCCCCCCCTTTTTTTTTCTCTGCATCCGTGCATCTTATATTCCCATACGAGCACCCGAGCTAACCAGTCCACGTTCAACTATTGTGCAACACAACCGGGGTGTATTGACATTGCGTGAATGGAATTCGTTTGTCGAACGTTGAAGAAACTGAAGGCGAGGCTTCATTCATGTGAGATAAATAAGTTGTTTTTGTTGGTTTGATTTATTTATGTGTAAAGTTTTACTTCGTGTCCGTTTATCGTTGCTTATGCAAGTCGCTGAATTTGAGCAATACATTTTCTCTGCTGCAAATTTTATTCTTCCTCTTAGCTGAAAACATTCTTCGCCAACGTTGGTTTTTTGTTTACGGAGCCTGTAAAATCATTAAAACTTTGTACAGGAAAGAATATATTTTACAAAAGTGTCAGCGAAAGTACTATTGCTGTTTAGCTTCGAAAATAATCAGTGCGTGGTGATAGTCCTGTATGCATGTCGGTCATAAACATGATCATCACTGTTAACTGTGTTATACCTTTATTTGACGAAAACTTCTTATTATTAAGGATATTGGTTGCTATCAGACTTTTTAAAATCTCCAAACTAATAATATAATTGCAGTTAGCTTGTGATTCTTGCGAAACCGCCTTGAAGGTACGACGCTTACTTATGTTACTAGCGGGAACAGCAGTGTTGTGATGTTTTAAAATGTGTGTTAGTGATTTTTCCTCCCACCCAACCTAGTCTTTCGTGAGATCCACCTGCCATCTCGTGTTTTGGGTTGGAGCGGTAGTTCACTGCGAACCAAGAGCCGTCTTCAGTCCAATCGAACCTAACCAAACCAATACTTCACTATTATATCTATGAATTAGTTTTTCATTCCAAACCCGCACGGAATACTCCACGCCTGTCAGGCCACGCTCCCTCGCGGCAAAGATCCTCTTAGGGCGAATGATGACATGAGTCATACAGCTGTGGAAAAATGGAATAATAGCTGGCATATAAACTGCATACGTGTGACAGAGCTGTTACTTGCCGAATGGTCGGATGCGTGTAAAATTAATGTAAATAGATCGGCATGGCTGTCTCAGCGGCAGTCCAGATCATCCTAAGGTCATTCAGCGGGAGGGTTGATGGGGGGGGGGGGGGGGGCACGGAACAGTGTATACTGTAGCCTTAAAATCGTTCGCTCGTTCGCTTATCGGCCTCAAACTTGGAAAATTGCTCCAGTTAGACAGGCAGGCCGCTTGAACCCCGCCTAAAGGCTCTTTCACTTAATCACTTTTCTTCAAATTACCTTATTTTTATTGCATTCAATTCATTGAATGATATAGCGTCATTGAAACGTCATAACTGCTGCGATTTTTTTTTAATTTCGTGGATTTTTCGTTTTCCTTCAAGATTTTTCTTAAAAAAAAATTATGTATATATTTTTTATCCAAAATTTTAGTTGATCACAACTTTTCTTAACATTATAATAATGGAAGAAATAATTTCATAGTTGTGTGCACACTCTTAAAGTTGTCAGAAGATGACACACATTTTTAAAAAACAAAAAAAATGGAAATTCTTGTGGTTTAACCGATTATTTTCACGAGTTTTAGATACGTCTAAACATTAGATTTTTATTGACGGGCGGTACTACTGAACTGGATGCTTGAATGACAAGCGATTTGGAACTATGGAAATAGATTAAATATGTATAATTAATTAGTATGAATTGACTAACTACTATACACACACATTCAGGAGGACTTTAATTAGAATTGAGATAGACATTGATAGCTGCGCTCACTGAGAATGAATAATTAGTGGAGATAGTTTAATGTTTTAAATAATAGTCGTGTGAATAAATAGTTATTTTATTTTTAACAAGACATCCGTCCCATGGCTGATAGTCCTTAAGGTATAGTTCCAATATTATTAAGGCATGCCACGTGTACTATAACACCAAATTATTATTACATAGAAAAAAAGAATTCGTCGTTTCACGAGATTTCTTATTCCGCTAGAGCAATGATCAAACAAGTTCGTTTTGTTTTGTTGACATTGTTTGTTATTATTGTGTAGTATTAATCTACCTTTCTAATTGTGACTACTCTCGAGGTGCAGAAGTATTTGTCTACCTGCTTGTGGACAGGTGTCGATCACGGAGCAATGCGCATAACAGGCTCTTTGTGTACTGCGTATGCCATACACCATAGTTTACGTACGAAAACGTGGCGAGTGTAAGAAAATGATAAAGCTAAAGTGGAGGAAAGTAAACCTGACATTGCAGACTGATTTCGGCAGAATACTGGTAGTCAAGTAAAACTCTGGAGAGACAAATTATGGCAATACGGCCAGAAGATTTTTCGAGAACCCAAAAGTAGCAGCGGAAATCACGGATGTTAACGAAGAGCTAATCGCCTGATTTACAGTAATTTTACAAGCTCTATCATGCGACTACAAGCTTCGCCCAGTAATAAAGGCAATGTGCTCTAGACATTGCTATAATATTCGTCAAGTACCATAGTACAATATGCCGGCAAGTGTCCACGAGTTATTAATTCACTGAACTGTCGTCATACACACAGTATGCAATTGCTACCGTGAGCGCAACACGAATAAAATGAGGAACCAAAAAACGAAGACTTATACTGTATGCACTCCTTATGTATTTGGATTTATTTCTTCCATAGGGCCACTACCGATGAAAAAGCCACCTACCAGATTAGGTTTTGAATCTGTTACAGAATCCAGAGCTGTTTACAGGGTCTCTCCAGTTTAGAACGTTACATAACTGGCTTTCCGAAGAGTCAAGTGATGAAATCAGTCATTAAAGACGTGGCATTTGTGAAATAATGTACGTGGTTTGTTTGGTTTTATGATCACAGTTCAGCTATGGTTTATACAATCATACAGTTTCTAATCGCTTGAGGTACAGAAAATAAAACTCTCAAATTACTAAATGCACAGTTTTTATTATAACATAGGCCTAACTTCACGACGTATCTCCCCAAACATTTTAGTTAGAGGTGCAACTGCTTAAGATAGCATTCAGAATACAAATAAACTCTTAAGTTGAGCTATTGAGAACACTACGCGGTGAAGAGTTGAACGAGGCGGCGTGTTTACCACGTGTTTATCAGCGCGTATTAGTCAACCAAGCCCTTGTCGGCATCGTACGTGACGTCGCGTCGTGCTCCTCTTGTAGGCGAACCACCACAACCTCCATGACTTATCTGGGAGAGTACCGCGGGTCGTCGGAAATGGCGGCCAGTATCCCAGCGAGGACTTTTTTTTTCTTTTCGGGACGTGTAGGCGCTGCTGAAATGCTAGTTTTACCTCGAATTTTGCTCTTGTAAGATAGTAGAGAGTATGAATAATTATTACTGTTAATATAATTTTAGAAACTAAATTACTAAATGTTCCTCTTGAGCCCTCACAAATAATACATCATGTATCAATACAAACAATGTTCAGTATATTGATGTCGAGCTACCCACGCAGACGTAAATAATACGGATATACACAAGAACAAATAAACTGAAGAAACAACACTTACACTATACAACACCTACACAAACAACATTACACCGACACCAACACAATACCAACACCAAAACGACACCGACACAAAACGATAACCATCGTCAGCCCCTCTGTCTCCGGAGAAGATGGCGTGGTGACTTCAAGAGTGGAGGCAGAGGTATTTTAACTTTTGACATTTTAAAATTATAACGTAACTTTTTCTTTTAAACTCTAACAAAATAATTCTAAGCCTCTGTTTTAAAATGTAGCTTGTTTTTAAATGTTGTAACGTGACAAATTTGTATTTCGAATATTTTATAAATTTATTTTAAATTAAAGTAACAGACCAGTTATGGCCTTCGGCTGGGTGCTGGCGCCCTTTAAATTTGTTCTGTAAGTCAGTAGACTTGTGTTCTACATAATGGAAATGGATTTTAGTCGTCAGTTAGAGTTCGTAATTTCGTTATTTGTACAGTTGTTTGTTCCATATGCACTCATCCGTACGTTAATAGTGCAGCAAATGTGTTTCTTTTGAAGGTTCACTTTGGTTAATTGTAAGCCCCACGTTGTTGCAGAACGAAAGCTGATTGTTGGATGTCGCTCCATGCAATGCAATTTATTTCTCAAGGATGTCATCAGTTATTACGTCAAAACTTGTCCCTGACACAACCTGTATAGCCAAAACCTCGTTCCTCGTCTCTCCTTCGTTTCGGCTAGAAGACGATTAAATTAGCAAATGGCGGGTGAAATTTCATTGCGCAACTCGGGAGTAACTTGCACTCAGCCGTCAATTCCGTATTGGCGACTACATTGCTGTCTGAAGTTCTCAGAATTGTCATACGAATGTTGCTATATGCTGTTCAAGGTAAAGTGAACACTCGAGGCTGTAGTTACTTTCTTCTTTCAGCCATTTTTTTAAATCATTAAACCACCTTTTAAAATAAATATTGCCATGCAAGTAATAAACAGTGTGCATGTTCCACCGAGCTCGAAAGCAAACCTCTAAGGCTAAAATAAAATATATTTTTTATTATTATTCCAAATAAGAGGGATTTCAAAAGGGCTCACTTAAACTTAAACAGCCTATAGCTTGAAAAAAAAAAAAAAAAAAAAAAAAGCTGTTGTGTTTGTTTCAACCGTATAAAGGCTGTTGCGATAAACTGAGCATTTCTGAAAGCTTTGCTCAAGATCTACTTGTAGCCACATTGTGCATTCTTCTATCACATGCAAAATTAACATTGCCATGGGGCTTGTCACTTTAAAATATTTACTTTAGTAATAATTCCACAGTTTCACTTGGCCGACGCATGATTAAACATTTGCTCATAATTAAATCGGTTAAAAACAGAAATAAAAAGAAAATTATTTCAGTATTCAGAAATGTATAACATTTTCAATTCCACGCTGGCACGGAACTACTTTCTCTCCATAGTTACCAACTTTACACGGCACAAATCCAGTCAGTGTTACCGTTAAAATAAATGTAGGCAAGGGCAGTGGCATTTCTCAAAGGCTTATTTCAAAAGTGCTCAGTTTACCGTTAGTGGTATATAACGATGTTGCCGAATAAAACCTGCACGCGAGGCTTTAAAAACATGCTATTGCCGGATGGATGTAGGACGTTCAAAAGCGAAGTGGACATTTCATTTCAACCTTTCCCATTCAACGTGACTCGGTCGCCACCTCGTTTTAGGGGCGTACTGATGGTCAGAACGATTCAGATTGACTAATCGATTCGTTTGGATCATTTCAGTGAAATGGTTCGTTCAAAAGAATTGTTCATTTCGTACTTTTCGTTCTTATGTACGGCCGTTCTTTATTATCGAGTCATGACTGTCAATTTCGGGTATTTCTTTATCTCTGCTTCATCCTTTCGTCTCTTTCGGCATCTGCGTTGTCTTTCTCCATTATGCTTTAAGTTATCATGATTATTGAAGGACTTTATATTTTATTTTCACAGAAGATTTTGTGTACTATGAAATTCTATACTACTACTCGGCATTGGCAAGTATTGAGTTGTAACAAAAGAATCTATTACTTTCGTAGCGAACGAATCGAACGATTTCATTTACTAAATGATTAGTTCGTTTTGAACTAATCGTTCACGAACGACCCATCACTATTATCTGGAGTGGTAGCGGTAGACAGTAAACAGACTCTCCTTTGCAGGTTTTCTTGCGGTCCGGTTGGATATAACGAACATGGCATCGGCCTTTACAAAAGCGTACGAAGATCTGTCGAGGGTGACGCAGAGAATCTGTTCGTCTCTAATGGACTTTGTTCTATTGTTTTCAAGCCGCGGGAGCTCTGAGAAACTGGCGTGGCGTTAACGCGATTTGGACCGTGACCAAAACTTCCTGCATGTTTCACGCAAGCTTGGGGTAAAGACTAATGCCCGAATGGGTGCAAACCAAAAAAGTTACCTTAGTGTGGAAATATTGCACATGGACGTGAGATTCTGGACAATAAAATTCGGTGAGAAATAAATGACTTAACAGATGTAGAACTTCCTGACATAAGTATAAAAAATATTTTACATGAACTTCACTCATAAGTTGGTTTACGTGACTTGCAAAGTAAAGCTTAATTTGTGGAACGCTCTAATATTGTTGGCACCGTTATTTTTTGTTTAATTCAGAAATGTATGTGAGCAGTTCTATGAATTTTAATCTAAAAGCCAGATAATCATCACTGGACTGTAATTCTGTTTGGTGTATTTTTTGTTGTATTTGGTAGCACATATTAGATACATTAATTAGTATTCAATATTCGGTGGGCAAAACTTGAGCTGATTTATGTGGGACACACACACTTACATCTGTGCGAGGATTCTCTTATTGCTAACGGTAAAGGCTTTATTTAGAGGTTACAGTAGAAAGACGTGATATTGCGCAAGTTAAAACATGATGGGTAGATCACGGGCGAGCCCCGTTACAGAAACGCAGATTCCGTGACTGGTAGGCATGTCCGTGTACTCGCGTGCTAGATAACTGCCGCATTCTCAGCATTATTGATTTGCGCGGAGAGAATACAAGATACTACACGTTACAACACTCGACTTGATAATGTTTAATCACAGTTATGAATAGGCGAACATGCGCTCATGGCAATGCAAGCAGCTGTTAAATTTACAAAATCTGTGAAGTGAAGGAATATTCGTTACTTCAAACTCTTCTGAACCCCTGTTAAACTTCTACTTTGACAATTCCTCTCTCGTACAAACAAAGCTTAAATAAGAGGGGTAACGCACAACAATCGTGTCCACTCGGTTCAATATTTTGCATGAGAACTATTCGTAGTACGAATTACACACTCCCCTATTATATTCTTGCCTTGCTAACTGCGGCATCTCCTAATTCTGTGCTGCATGGATGCGCATCTCTGATTAAAGAATCAGAGTTTGGAGTCTGTTTCTAGTAATAGGCACTTGGTACTGAAGTACGTATTCGTCAGGCTGTGGTTTATACGGTTTCTCACTTCGTAGCCCTAGGCACCTTCCTAGCGCACCCCACTACCTTAAATTACAATTACTAATTGGGGGGAGGGGGGTGTTACGGTAGTATATCTCTAAGATGCGGATAATTTCGTTAATCACAATAGTTAATTTAGGCTGAACGTGGCAGTTCGGCAGCCTTAGGTGTGACTTGTGTGAAGCAAGGAATGGTTGAGGTGGTAAGTACACCCTAGGGTAAAAGTCTGGAGTTGCCAGTATGGTTATTCACGGTAAAGTGAGATCTTTTGAAAGCCATCTCATTTGGAATAAGTTAGTAAATATATTTTATTGTAGCCTGAAACATTAAGTTCAGAGTGCGGTAAAATAAACAGGGTGTTTCTTACTTACATGGCAATATTTATTTAAAAAGTTGGTTACATGATAAAAAATAGCTGAAAGGAAAAAGTAACTAGGGCCTCAAAAGTGCTCGCTTTACTGTGAACACCTTAGTGCTCTGGCCAGCGAAAATGTGGACGTTATCTCGGCTACGACGTCGCTTGGCAAATTTCCTGTTTCCTCAGAGTTTGTTTACACAGGCTTCTTCACACTATTTCTTGCTGGAAAATTGGAGGCCGGAAGAAGTTTGACTGTCCGCCTTGAGAACGCTGGAATAGTTCAGAAAGTGTTTCACATTTCTGGAGGTGTCAAGAGTTTGACTGCCCAGGAGGGTTTCTGTAAAGAAAAAATTACCAACAAAATCCATACACGTCTGAAGTTTTATTACTAGTATATAATGGATAAGCATAATTTTTTTCTCTCACATCCTTACTTTGTTCACCACCGTCAAAGAATTTGTGTAAAATTGCGATAGCCACGTATATCATTTCAGTGGAAAGGTTGAAAACATTACTATGCCACCAAGCAGTAGGGAGGTATGTTTTGTGACGAGAATTCCCATTATTTTTACGTAAGACGAATTTGCTGGTCAACGAACTTTTTGGAAAATTAAAGAAAATTTATATTCTTAAGTTATTCCTATTTCACGTGTTTTTGAAAGAATTGAAACGCCCCTTAAATCAACAAATCCATGTGTCGTTAGCTGTCAGTTGTACAGTTGGTGCCTGCATATGAAACGAGATATCGTTGTCCCATTTATTCTGCCTGCAAGAGCCTTAACATAAACATTTGAGATTACCGCCAGTTGCAAAAGCCTTAAAGTACGCAAATCATAAGTCCGTAAACTATAACTCAAAATCTTAAGGTAATCAAGGAGGAAATGTTATTCATCTAGAAAATCATTCGAGTAGGAAACTTCCCAATGAAACAGAATGGAAAATTACGAGAAAAACCCTAGCGTGTACGATGTACGCTTCCTAATTTCGCGAGATGAAATTGGAGAAAACACTCGGTTCTCTGTAACATCTGGCGTATGGCGGGGCGTGAGCAATAACGTGCTGCTGTGACCTATCCTGAGGGAGCAGGCCACGCATTAACTAGTTACCCTTGATACCCCATCAAGGGTAACTCAAAGGATAAGCACTCGGATACAAAAGGCTGAGTTTATTAAATACTAATTCTTTACAATTCCGCCTCAAGTAGGTGTCTTGATTAATGCTCTGCTTTTACTATCAATCAGCAACATTTAACAGATATATCTTTACAGTTAAGGTATCGCAAAGGGGCGCTGATGCCCTTAATAGCTCTCTAAATAGCGTAACGTTAAATCAGGCAAACTCTGCTCGAAGGGAGCTTAATGCCACCACAAGTCCCGCACCCTATCGGGCCTTAAGTCGCCCTACCGCCTTTACCATCGTCGACTCTTGGCAGCTCTCTCGACGGCGGGCTCTCGTCGGGCGTCGAAGGCGGACCACGGGCTGCGGTCCTCTCGTCTGGGCGTCCTCGTGTAGAGCCTCTGGCAGCTGCAGGCAAGATGGTGCGCAGAGCCTCCATCGCTCTGACCTTATATAGTACTTGCCTGACTTCGTGCTCGATCTCCCAGTATGTTTTGTTAAAAACAAGGCTCAGCTGACCGAGGTCGCTCCGCGTCTTGCCTCACCGCGACACTGAGCTACCCTCGCAGGCGTTGGCCCCAGCAGTGCGTTCTCTAACTTCCTCGTGAAGCTTTCGTTCCACAAACTGTCTGAAAGATTGATGACGCGGTTGTAACGTTTCTTCCAGGAAATTGATTCCTTTTGGTAGTCTTTCTTCAAAATTTATGGGGAAGCTTGAACCGTCTGCCATTATTTTCGTAGATAATTTAAATGTTTTGAAATTGGAGCGTCTAGAAAAAGTTTTATTCACTCCGAATTAAACGGTTTTCGCAAAAATGTGGTACTATGGAATCGGGTAACGTTCTGGAGAGGATCTCGCATTCCTGCTCAATGCTTCAACAAATAATCGCACTCCGCCTATTCGAGGGTTAAATGAAAGTGTACTTGGCATTAAAGTTTTCAGGCCATTAGACACCTGGTTAGAATCTCGATGAAGCGACGGATTTGTCGCTCCTGTATTTACGTTTAGGATAGTGTAGTGTGAAATCCATTCGTGATTAGATTTCCGGCATAAAGCAGGAATGTTAAATACATGGGTTCCATTCTTGTGTGGCATAGGTTCTCAACTACGGGATTTATGACAAATTTCATTTTTGGTGTGCACCCTATCGCCGTTTTATAGTTTTTGAAGCACCGAGAGTGCTGCCTACTTGAACGGAGATGTTCATGGAACTAAAAGTACTGTGTGGTCCAGCTGCTATTAGTGTGTTAAAATAATTCCGCATAAGCCCGTCAGTTTCTCAGTTTTCAAAAAAAGTATTTTGTAGAGAGAGAATTGTTAAAGCGAGCGTTTTGTTTAGGCGATTTTCAGGTATATAATATTTTGGCTAAAAATTTTGAAATATTAGTGGTAATATACGTGGAGCATAACCATTACGTGATCACCGCTTATTTTCATGCAGCACGACTGAAGAAATATCGTTGATTCAACGTCTTCCCGTAGAGACGAATAAGCGTTTCTTATGCGCAGCTGTCTTCCCCGCACCCTGTCTTCTGTGCTCTTCAGACTTGCAAAATAGCTTCAAATGGTGAGGCGCTCAAGGCAAATGTGGACTACAATAAACATTAGAAGAAAAGAATTCTTATTTAGCCTGGCGTATGCGGAAATTTGTAACGTTTTAGGGCACAAAATTGCAGAGATTGTTGAAGGAAGTAGCGTGTCTTCGTTCGTTCTAAACACAATACTTAACTTTCTAAACGGATTTTCAAATAATTAATTTTATTTAAATTTTGGTGTTCTAAATAGTAGTTTTCTTTAAAGTAAGAGTGTTCAGATGGCAAATGTAAAACGAAAAGTTGGAATAACTGTTACATATTGGTAAATGCGTTCTGTGGACATTTTCAGCCATTTACGGAGTATTTCATGGGTTAAGATTGTCGAGCGTGTTTAGAACCAGTAATATCTGCGACCCCAGCCATAGACGGTTATCAAGCACGTACTTGCAATGTAAAATCACCAGGATATTTCGGTTATGGGCTGGAATGCCTCCAGAGCAACAAGGATGTTTGTTCGTCCCTTCAAGGTCTGCGGTGTTGAATTCACTGTCGGTATTTACGAAATACTTTGATGTTTGCGATTGGTTTAATTAGCTTTCGCTGGATATTAACGGTTTCGCCGTTGCAACTTGCAGGAATTGAATGAATAAAAATTCCGTGGCAGAAATTATGTAGACATACCTTATCCGAACGAGGCTAGGTTATCTACGTAGTTCAAAAAATACATATAGGCCACTTTAAAAAGAATCTACTTAAAGATTAGTCATCTCAAAAATACAACAAACTGTAGCATGGGTGTCATAGCAGGCAGTTATTTCTTCAATCAGATTGTAAACGTAATGGCCGTGTTGCACTGATATTTCATTGAACAAGTGAGGTATTCGATTTAGGTCTAATACAGTACATGATCTTCAGGTTCTTGATAACCTTGAGAAGATAATTATATTTATGCAAGCCTCTATTCGCATTTATGGCCATGCATGCAAGAAATGCACTCGGACATGTTTGCTACCTATGAAGCAGCATTAGGGACAATAATTGTGATTAAACGAGCCTTTATTTGCTATCTAACTAAAACGGTTAAAATGATTAGTGTCTCACAGTCACGGAAGTGCGAAATATTAGACGTAAATGTCGTTAGGTGGTATTCAGGTGGTTGTACCGACGCATTCCAACATGGAGCACAGACACTGAATGATTCACTCACGGAACTGGATTTTGGCTTCCCTGACGTTCGGAACCTTGTTTCGGGGGGTGATTGAATTGCGAAAGTCAGCTCGTTACCACATGAACCGGGGGTAATTTACGACCGCTTCCCTCCCGTTGTCATTCTCCCCCCTCCCTCCTATTTAACTGTGGTTGCGAAGTCCGGCGTGAAGAGCAGCACGCTTTTTTTTCATTGCAACAAAGTGAGTTGTTGCATTTGTTTCGAGAAGTGACAGGGCACGAGAATAAACGGAAGGACGAATAGTTGGCGCTCAGCCCGGTCGGTTTTGAAATTTGTCATAAACTGGCTCTTTTATTTTGAGGACACACTTTTCCACGCTTTCCCCTTCCAAACAGGGGCCACGGTGGCTGAGCAGTTAGCCTGCTTGCTTCCCACTAAGGCGATCCGGGTTCAATACCCGATCGGGCCACTCAGGATTTTCGCATGTGGGAATCGTGCCGGACGATGCCGCTGGTCGGTGGGTTTTCTCGGGGATCTCCCGTTTCCCCCGCCGTTGCATTCCGGCGTTGCTCCATCCTCACTTCACACCCTGCTCTCAACGACTCTCACGGCCAATGTTTAGAGCCGCCCAAATCTCTCCAATATTTTTCCGGGGTTTTTACTCGGGTCTCCAGAAGTGAAACATTAACCATTCCATACCCAGTGTACACAGTTGTGTATATATGTTACACAGGAAGGTTGTATTTTGCTAGTACTGTATTCCAATAGTCTCAGTGCTCGATGATATCTCGTAAACAGAGCTACTTTTCTGCGTTATGACTTGATCATTTCATCGAACCCAGAGCTTACATCTTATTTGTTGAGATAACAAAACAGGTATTTTGTCAGCATAAGTAAAGCACGCATATATATTTTTTTGCAACGCCTGAAATGGTACATTATGGTTCTCAAACAGTTAAATAATACGTAGTGTTGCAAGACGCCAAGGGGCGTATCAGAATTCGTGATGAGTAGAGGTCTTCATAAAATTATTAAATTTAATTTTGAATTAATTTATGCCAAGTCCGTATCTCTGTTTATTTATTGGTTGTCACCTCAGTCACTCTCGTTAACACATATTCAGTCTACCTATTGCCATAATTCCAAACGTCTGTCACTCACGCACTCGTTTCAGTAGTTTCGGCCGTCATTCTCGCTCCTTACTGTACGAATGCTCGTCGCCTAGTTGTCTTCGCTCTCCTGGCGCTTAATTCCACGATCCTCCCTCTACACTGTGAACTGTCAGCTCGGAGACCCGTTTCGGCTTACGTAATCTCGCTGGCCCGATTCAGAAGGTTTCCAGCGCTCCAAGTCTCGGCTAGAGGCTAGGGCGATGCCCAGAACATTCTTGTGATGACAGCCCCTTTTAATTCGCTAAAAGGCAGTAGGTGGCGCGAACCCCGAGAGGCCTTTTGTGGCGGCGGCGGCACGCCTTTGTAAATCTGCGTGCACTCCTCGGGGTTACTACTGCCCTTGACACAGTCCTTAGCTCGCTCGAGCTGGACAGGGAAAGGCAATCGATCCTGAAAGTATTTATACGAAGTGACGGTAGCCGCATATTCCCTCCGGCAAGGCAGGTGTCTGCAAGGGAGACCTCTGTTGATACGCTTCTTTGGATCACCAGGCCGTAAGCTGCAACGTTTAATTGCAGCTCAAAGGTTGCAGAGGTACATCGTGTGCGTCCACTGTCTTTGATCTAAGGTAGCCTTCATCCCGAAATGGATAAATTGCGTAACTGTGCCATCTACGACCGAATGTGATTATGTGGTCCGCCAGTCGTGAGACCTTTATGTAATACGCAGCCTTGATTGGAACACCTGTGTCCGTGATGTCCTTGGCTATTGGATATTGAACATGAACTCTGTTGCGGCCAACCACATTTTTTGCATCCAATGGAAAAGTACACGCTGCATAATATGTACTGGGAGCGTTCACTTCCTTAGAATTGTCTACCTTGTTAAAATGAATTACTTAGATTTTCATTTAACTACACAACGATGTTTCCTACTATGCGTAATGAAGTTTACAAATTTTTTATAGATTTTTTATATTTGAATCACGATTCGTAGTAAATTTTCTTTACATTTATGTGTTACACTTAAGTTTTCTGAAAAATTTTCAGAATATTTGTTTACCCCCCTTTCTCCCCATGTTACGAGCATTTCGCCTTTCAAACTGAATATCTTGCTGTTTTAACAGGAAATTTTCTTTCAATGGATTATGTATTCGCGATATGTCCCAGTGCTTGCTTAATCAGGCGATCACAAAGCTGCAGTTCTGCCAACACCGTGCCAGTTGGATAGGAATGTTGCTCTACCTCCGTGGCCGGTATCATGCGGGGGTAGTGTTTACAAATAAGCACCGACGGAATGAACGTCACTAGAGGAAATGGAATCGCTATTAGATACTCTAGATTAACTTTCTATGTTCGGTAAAGACTGTTAACGATAAAGTGAGCACTTTTGAATTCAACTTTAGAAAAAAATCACTGCCCCTACCTGCATATACTTTAAACGGCCGCCCTGTGTAACATGTGCCCAGTAAAGTTGGTAACAATGGCTAAATAGTTCCGTATCTTAACGTTGAATAAAAGTGTTAGGTAACCATTTCTGATAATTGAAATTATTTCTTTGGCTTTGTTTATTTTTAATTCATCGAAGTGTAAAAATGAGCAGATTTATCAAATATTTACTTTTCTAATAATTTTACAGTTTCACTTGACCGACGCATGAATAAAGTGATGCGGCCCGTGACAATGTTAATATTACATATGGCGGGAGAATACACCACGTGCATACAAGTTTATTTTAAGCAGGGCTTCCAAAAGTGCTCATTTTACCGTTAATAGTCTACAGATGCGTGGTCGCGAACAGTAGTAGAGGGCCGCCGAGCCGACCAAGCAACCGGCGCGGCGCACCTTCGCAGTTTTACGGGAATACATTCGCATTTGTTTTGTAGTTTCCAGTAGGAGTCAAATGCGAATGCCCTGTGTTTTTGCGGCGTATATGTGCACATGTGCAAAATAAAAATTCGAAATGGTTCAGACTAACAAAATTTCCAGTGTGGAAGTTTACACACGTCCAAAGATACCGATTACACACTAACCTTTCCGCAACTCTTTACTCATAAATGCCTCCCTTTAATGTGTTACGGTAATGTAACACACACAAATGGTATTTGAAAAGTGGCTTTCATAAAGATGCCGTAACCCGCATTCGAATTTACACCGTGGAGGTAGTCTTGCTGGTCTTCACCACGTCCCGTGAACATTTCAAAATTTTGGGGAATTCCCGTCGTCAATTTATACCTATGTCTTTATTAGGAAATATTTGCACTGAATAGTGTTGCTTATCTATTTCTTCATAAGTGTGTTAAATGTTTAGTCAGCGCCTTCGTACATTTTCAGAGAAAATTATTTGTCTGTTCGGCGTGATCGGCGTACGCGTGAACCAGGCTTATCACGTCAAATTAACACCCGAATAAATGTTTCATTGATCACCTCGGTTCAAAGCAGTGTAAAACAAGCTGGGCAGATCAGCTTATTAAAAAAAAAAAGATTGCATACTCGTGTCCAGAGTTGAATTCACGAGTCATTCGGTTTTTAATTGTTAGTCGAAGCATACACGCGGCTATCTAAAATTATTTTAAACTTAAATTGCTGAAAGAAGATTTAAAGTGGAACGGTGAGGCAGGAAGCTAAGCACTGCGTGCTCACAATGGGTTGCCAACTCTGCGGATTTTCCATCTATTTTATGGATTTTAATTTACACCTGATGTGCGAAATTATCTAGTGGTCAACGGGGGATCTGTTTTGTTAAATTGTCTATAGAATATGATTAATAGTTTTCTGGAAGGAAATTATATAATATTGCTGTCTGGAGTATTTAAATATTTAATTAAAAAGTGCATATGGTTAAGTGATACACATTTCTAGCAAACCTCTGTAATTGCTATTGATGAATTGGTGGCAGTAGTTAATTATGTTGGTGGGTTCTCACAAGAGTGGAATTCTGTCATTGTTGGCAACACTGGACTCGCAATGGTTCTATACGTTATATATGTGTGGTTGGGCGGCGGGAGCTAGGGGAGACTTCTGAGACGGGTATACTGACCGCGGTCTGTTGGGAAGATACTTTTGCCCGGTGGAAAGTCCGTGGTGCTGCCACACACACACAGTTCTACGTGTAAACAAACAAGTTGGCAGATTACAACATCGCGGGTTGTGCTTCTTTTCCCGGAATAAGACGCACGTTCTTATAGTGTGTGCTCTTCTCTGCTTCCTCAGTACACCCCTGGACCTTGGACATTTCCGTGTGCTCTTCTCTGCTTCCTCAGTACACCCCTGGATCTTGGGAATTTCCGGGTATTCTCTCAAAGTACGCAGATCATTCTTATATATAGGCTATTCACGTAAAGTGAGCATTTTTAAAGACCCTTCTAAACTTTTCTTCCCCATCAGTTTTCCATCGTCCCGTCACTTTTTAATATAAAGATTGCTATGTGACATAAACACAGTGTATACATTTTACCACTCCCAAAAGTTAACGTCTTGAGATGCAATAAATCCATCTATTATTGCTTAATGCTTGTTGAAAGGGCCTTAAAGTGCTCACTTTACCGTGAACAGACTATAATAGTGAAAACTACCCTCAGGCTCTTAGGACATAGCGACTTAACTTAACCTAATTATTGTTATGATTACATGCAAATATAAAAAGTTTATATATACGTGGAAAATATATACCAGGAGACTGTTGTTTGTGCTAGGGCGTTTCTAGTTGACTTTTACTGATCTTAAAACAAATTATTTTTAATGTCTTTGCCTATCTTTGTTGGCATTACAAATGTAATCGTGTGCGCACCTGCTTATTGTATTAATTGACGTAGCAGTTTTTATTAATTATATTCTAGTCACAGTTTCTTCACACTTTTTGAATCAAACCGTTCAAATATCACTCGTGTGTGACGTGTTTAGTTTGCTATATATGCAATGCATCACAAGCGTGTTTTATCTCTCTGTTAACATAAAATTTTCTTATTGTTAGTCAAATAAAAGTTTTTCATATATGTTATGTGTCACTTATAGTATTTCATTTATAGTAAATACATATGAAAACAATGAGAAAATACCTGTGTTGGTAGCGCCTAGTAAGAAATAGTTCTCATGCAAAATATTATCGCAAATTTGGTGTAATTTTCTAGAGTTAGTTAAGCTTAGCTTGCACGAGGCGGAGGAATACCTTGTAAGTAGAACTTTAGCAGTGCTTCAGAAAAGTGTGAAGTAACCGTGAATTGATTACACCCACAACATATACCCACGTGTAAATATCACTTGCTGCTCTGCAATTTTAGTAAACAAATTTTGCTGACCTAAACGTTTGAAGCTACTTTTCTGATTAAAGGGAGAAAGTCGGATGGCAGCAAAGGTGAAAGTGGCACCTGGGTTAAGTTCTTCTCAAATGCTGCAAGATTATAGTGGGCAATATGTGATGTGCGTGATCATAAAATTTTATTGCGTGAACAGTTTTATTTTATGCTGTACTTCTGTACACCTTTATTTTCGGCAGTTAGTTGTAGGTGAACGTTATTTCAGAAACACTATGTACTAATAATTTCGCGCTAAGAAATGCTTTAAAAATTATATAGGGAAACAAAGCTTCGTGACGTACGTTGAATGTGTGCCAAAATTCAGGACCCGACCGAAACTTTCACAGGTTTGAAATGGTGACTTACAAAACTCCTGAAAGTAGTTTGGCTACCAAGTAGCCAGGCGCACATAATACCTAATTACTTCTTAATGCCACTTTTGTATAAAATATTACGCCAGTGAAAGTGGTTCTAGTACACATTAAAGTGATGGCTGTATTTATTACGCAGGAGAAAAAAAATTGTCTGCTGTCCATTTGTATCGATTAACATCCATTGTGTCATAATACTTATCAAAAGGTTACCAGAAATACAGTTCGGTACACCTGTTTTACTGTGTAAACTCTGCGTATTAAATTTTGCACTGATCGAGGTTTCATTTGAAGTTTTCAGCAAGTAATTAAGCATGTGAGAACACGTGTCAAATAAAGTAAATAACCAAACAGGAACGGGTAGAATTTTTTACTGACATGTTACTATAGTAAAACTACGTAGTACTTGTATAATTTAAAAACGTACCTATAGGGAAAAATTACTCCGATATGCCATGTTGGTGATCTGTAGGTATGCTACGAAATGCTGCACCGTCCGTGACGCCTTTTTTTGCGCAATAAATTGCCAAAGTGTACTCTAAAATCAAGGCACCCGCCTTATCTTAACTAATTGGGTTTTATTGTATATTCGTGTTATTGATCAATTGCGCAATTTTTTAAGCGGGCTATTAATACTGGCTTTGGTGGTGTTCTAACGCTTTAAGAAATACACTATTTGTTTTAGTTATTTCGATTAAATCTATTGAATGAAATATATAGAAAGAACAGAAGGCTTTTTCTCTCTATTCATACTTTGGTGTGCAGTATCCTCGGCGTTTCGTCTGGTTTTTTTCTAAGGTTTTTTCTATTGCTATAGTGATCACATTAGCGCCTTCCAGGATTTTTCCAGCCAAACCATTTCCTGTTGGTATAAACGCCAGCTTGATTGTGGAAGAACGGGAGTCTTAGGCCCAATCTTCACTTTCGGAAAGGACATTGAACTAGTGCATATTGATTGAACGCAGCTACGATACGATCTGTAGATAAAGGTTTTTGCGTTGACTTTCTGCGTGTTCACGGAGTTTTGCCAGTCAAGTGACCCAGTAGTTTCTTGGCTGAGCGTTTTTTGGAAGCCGAATTAACTGCTTGGAAAGATCGGCTAAACCGCCTTTTAAACGAGCTACGGACGAACAACTTGATGTTTAATGTTCGTAGTTCTCTTTCACGGACCGTTAAACTATTCAGAAGACTCGCCAGTGATTGCCGCGTACTGCTTGAGAAATGTGTGCCGCCATTAATTTTGATAACTTATTTTGTAATTAGTTCTTATTGTTGCAGGGAATCAAGTTAGGCTTGCCAAATTCAAACAAGATAATAAAATAAAATATCGTGCACGTTGTGTTACTGTGTGTATATTCTCAATTATTTTTGTAGGTTTTATTAAAAGGATTCAAAATGATGTTACAAAGCTGTTTCGAAACTTACTTCCGCAAGATTAAGAAGTGCTCGGTGCGACACAATCCATCCACCACATATGCAAAAGGAGGTCGTAACGCTTGGAGCAGACAGATTACGCTTTAGTAGTAATAAGGCCATGGGTGCGCTGTGGAAATGATGTCACGTTCAAATTACATATTCGCCAAGTGTAGAGATGCCTATTATACCTCAAACAGTAAATGTTAGGGTGTTACTCGTAAAACAATCCTGAGCTTCGCGCACATTATCGTAACGTTCATTACAGAACGTCTCTTACCTCACACCATAAAGAACCAATTAAGGTAAAAAAAACATCGTTTAATAGGTTTTATAAACGTTTTTGTTTAGCAGTAATTATAACCTCAAGAAAAAAAAGGCGGATTTTATTTTGTACTCAATTCAACTAAGACGTTGCGAAATTAAGTTGAAACCTATCACTAGGTCTGAGCAGTTTACTCATCGAGAGCAGATATTTTAATTTACAGACTTTCAAATCTGCAGTGAACAAAATAATGAATATTCTCTTTAGGACAATTCAGAATAATAAGTTTGAAAGTTTATAACACCCATAATTTAAATTTAAAAGTGTAAATGAATGTAGTGTGCAATGTTTAATTGATTTTAAACATAAAAATAAAACATGCCCAAATGGCCTTAAGGGGACTACGTAGCTGCTCGTTCAAAGTCAAGAAATGAGGGAGCGATACGGACGACAGTCACACGCACGCCTAACGCCTCATCGCGCCTACGCGCAAGGCGTACAGTGTTGCCGTCGTAACGCTGATCTGTTTCATAGGGGTTTTATTACACGCGATGAAAGCTAACAGCTTAAACTACGTCCGTATCTTTGTACTTTTCTCTTGCCGCTTAAGAAAACTGCATAGGTAAGTTTTAAAAACGCGAGATTTGACCATTTTCACGATATTTTTTTTTCTCCATGACAAAAGCTTATATATATATATATAGCCATAGATAATAGTTTTTAAAAAATCTTTTCCGGTAAACCGTCACATTTAGAACTTTCATTTACCGAGATACGCGTTTACGCGCAAACAACTATTTCACATAAAACGTTTCAGTACAATTCAATGTATACAAATCCCTGCCTTTATGAATCTCAGGTTTAGAAAGTAAAAGCCACATCGCCGCTTGCTCTCGCTGATGCTACAGCAAGCTGTGGTCAATCACCGGTATAAGTTACGGATATCCATAAATACCCGTGACCGTGGTCTGAGAAAGTGGTTTTGAACGCTGTCTAGTTCTCGTTAGTTAAATTTTCCCACTTTCAACGAAAGTGATTTAGAAAGCCATGGGAGAACCAGTTGCAAATGAAAATATTCATACAAATTATGTGGATAGTGATATCAAACCAGGATAGAAGATAGTTGATCGCCTGTACAGGTAGTGCCGGACATAACACGAACTCGGATAGGTTGCAAAAGGAACCAACGCAAGTATTTTAATGAAGCCAAAGAAACCTGAAAGCGAAAGAACTAGTTAATAACAAGAATAAAGTATTATGGGTATCAGGATATTTAGACAGTCGTAGCTAACGTGGTGTCTCCACCTAAAGTTCTGTTTACTATATTGGTGGTGTTACTAGGCGTGGCTTCCGTACGAGAGAATGCTAAAGGCTGTTCACGATAAAGTGAGCACTTTATAAATGAATCTTAGAACAGTCACTGCATGCATATATTTTAATGAGCTCACTGAGTGACATTCGCACAGTAAAGTTATTAACGATGGATTTAAAGTAATTCCATATCTTAACGTCGAATAAAAAGTGTTAGGTAACCATTTGTGATCGTTTAAAATCATTTCTTTCGCTTAGTTTTTTTAGTGCATACAAATGTAAAAATGAGCAGACTTTTATGTATTGACTTTCTTAATAATTTCACAGTTCCATTTGACTGACGCATGTATAAAATGATGAGGCCCATGGCAATGTTAATTTTACATAATGTGGAAGAATAGGTCGTAAGCAGGGCTTTCAAAAGTGCTCATTTTACCGTGTACAGCCTATACTGATTCTGTTAGTTCCCGCCTGCCTTTTTAATTCCTATAAGTAGTATCAAACAAGCGTTCACGTGTTCCAGGCAGGCCTTCAGTGTAATTTGTGCACATTCACTAACGGAAATTATACATTAAATAACATCTTACAGGTTATCGAAGATTTTAACGGGTAAAATAGCTAAGCCATAATGCACGAGTGTTTGTGTTGACGGCATGCATACGACAAAGTAACGTTCAATATAGTTTCGCGTGTATATGGTCGCGTATCTTTGAGATCGGTTATGCTTTGTGTATGCGCTATTTCGTTGTAAAAAAGCCGCGAAGTACTTTACATACGTCGTTAACACATGTTTTATATAGTTTTGCTGCAAATAATTGGCAAATGCCTTGCTTTTTACGTTTTCTTTGCGAGTAAAAGAGATCAGTAATTTTTAGCTCATACGTATACTGATTGCATTTTGCATAAAGTGGTGTCTTGTAATGGCAATTCACGGCACAGTCAGCTTTTGAAAAATGTCAGTCTTTATTTGCATTTATATCCACGGGCTCATTGTTTTCCATGCCCCCAGAAAAGTTAGCAACGACGGGGTGAAAGTATGTATTGTTCACGGTAAAATGAGCTCTTTTGAAAGCCCTGCTTGTATACTTATTGTGTATTCCTTTGCCTTGTGTAAAATTATCATTGCCATGGGCTTCATCATCTTATTCATGCGTCGATCACGTGAAACTGTGAAATTATTAGAAAAGAAAATGTTTAACTAATGTGCTCATTTTTACACTTCGATATACTAAAAAAAAGGAGAATGCGAAAGAAGTAATTTAAGTTATCAGAGATGGTTATTTTACATATCTTATTCGACGTTAAGATAAGGAACTACTTCCTATTCATCGTTACCAACTTTACTGGGCGCATGTCACTCAGGATGTTTGTTAAAATATATGCAGTTAAGTTCAGTGACTTTTTTCTAAGGTTGATCTCAAAAGTGCTCACTTTAACGTGAACAGCCTTTCAATCGCCAGAAGGCTGCAGACTTGAGTCGGTGTTGAAGTACCGCTCTCTGCGACTTGATGATAGTGTAAACAGGAGTAGAGGAGTTGCAGATTCGCGTGCTAGTATCGGCTGTTATTTTCGCCGGCTCGTACTCCGAGAGAACCATTCCACAGGTCTCGTGGGGATTGAGATTGCAAAATGGGAAAAGTAGTAGCGAGTTGCTCGAAAATCAATGCGACGCTTTTTCGGCCCCATTCCCAGTACTTCTTCCTATACCACGCGCTGCAGAAGTTATCGGACTTTCTAGAGTTGTTTAACAGCATTTCGCCTCACTTTATTGGGCGTGACCGCCTTAAAATGTCAACCAATAACTGCTTTTAGTATTTACCAAGATTCATCAGTACTGGAAATTGAACATAAAAGTCGGCGGATACATTAATTTATAGGATTTGCGGTGATTTTTTCTTCACTTCTGGCTTCGAAAAACAGAAAAAGTATGTTCGCATTACAATGAATCATTTCACAAAAGTTATTGTTTTACATACTAAGTTTCTCTATGATAGTCAATAGAGTATTGAGTGGAAAAGCTGATTTGTTCATCTGAAACCTAATGCCTCAATTTTATCGCTCCCGCGCGCCTGTTTTTATATATTTTTTGTGAACTTGTACCGCCAATAGTTTTTTTCTGACGTGGCGGTTCTTTCTCAGACAATTCAATGATGTACTGTGTGTTTTACTATGTAGTAAAATAGTTAAGTAAGTTACATGGAATAAAAAATTCCATTTCTATAGCCTGTTTTCTTCATCAAAGTGGTATTTTACTTAGCCGCGGGGTAAATAACTGTAGTCATCGCAGGACAAATATTCACGAACTCCGTAAACAAGTGAGTCAGTCAAGATAACGGATCTATTGTGGGGTTACTACAGAATTAAAGTAGAATATTGATACTAGTTATGGACTAACCGGGTAATCGCAGTTTTTAGAAAATATAGAACTTTTTAATATTTACATAGCAACCCCCCCCCCCCCCCTCTTACCAGAAACGTTTAAGATAGCCTGGTTTTGTGTAAATTTAATTTCTCTTCAGTACAAATTGCGTACAAGTACAAGCTGGTACTGTTCGAAATAGACATAAGTCATACATGGGAGCAAATACTTCCGGGGTGTGGGGATTTAAGGGAAACCTGCTGTTTGTTGGTTAAGGAAATACGATGCATAAGGTGGTTGTTAGTGTTTACTTGATAACTGTTACCGGAGTCTTCTAGCTTAGAGCTTTTTAGATTTGGCGAGGGGTGGGGGGAGGGATAGGCGCTGTTAGCATATCACGTTCTTACATTATTTGGAAGCACCAGTTGCATCGAGGAACATTCGTAATAGAGCGCTATAGTTTGCTTTAATTGCTGTAGTACACTCCGGTTGCAAGTCCTGCAAATAACTGTGCGTGGACTATTGAAAATCCATAATGACTAATCCTACAGTGAATTACTTGCGTAGTTATCGTGCAGGCTACCGGACCGTTTTACCGGGTTACCGCGAACAGCTTTTAAAAGTAACTATGGTTTCCATGGAAGTGGATTCACAGGCGATCTCAATCGCGTCTTATGGCATCCAGTGTCTGTGGTTTTGTGCCCTACACAGTGGTATAGGCTGTTCACGGTAAAGTGGGCAGTTTTGAGTCCCTAGTTACTTTTTACTTTCAGCCGTATTTAATTATTTAAACACCTTTTAAAATAAATATTGCAGTGTAGGTAATAAATAGTGCGTATTTTCTACAGCACTCGGAAGTTAATTTCTAAGGCTAAAATAAAATATATTTAATTACTACCATTCCAAATGAGAGGGCTTTAAAAGTGCTCGCGTTACCGCAAATAGCCTATATCTAGTGTTACCCACAGAATGAAATCTAACTGCGTTAAATCTAGAGAGATGGAAATTTGGGTGGAATTCAACAGTGTCAGCCTATCGACAAGTGTTTCATTCAGGAGTGACAGTTCGTATCAATGGAATGTGGCGGTGCATCGCTCTGCTCGTTCTACCACAATGTGGGGATTTTCATCTGCCCGTTACACGCAGTTGTGGCGGTTGACAGTTCCATTATATTTAAAGGTTGCATCATCAGACCAAACAATCACGGCAGTAAAGTTCTATCTGTCGTTGCATCCGCTCACAACCCACTTGCAAAATTAAAAAAGCTGCAAGTCTATTCGCCGTTTCTTCACACTTTTTGAATCGAATCTTTGTGAAAAATCACCCCATGTATGGCATGTTTAGTTATTTCGAATATATGCCACGTATCACAAGCGTTTTATACTTGTTCATAAAAGTTACTTTTTTTTCCCTGAAATGTTATTCATATTTTATCTATAAATTATAATGCTTCATTTATAAATAATTTGAATTAAAAACCGGGAGAAAATAGGTATGTTGTAGTAATAAATGGCGATTATACAAAACACTGTTAACACAGAGTGCGCACGAATTCCGTGCGTTGTTCCTCTGATGTAATTTTCCAGACTTGGTTAAGCTCGGTTTCCACGAGGCGGAGGACTATCCTGCGAGTAGAACTTTAAGAGGGATTCAGAAAAGTCTAAAGTAACCGTCAATGAATTATAGTTTTACATTGTGCTGTCTTCTAAAATCACTTAAATCTTTTTTTAGTTGTTCTGAGTGTCCGAACGGTGACGAGGCCTCGTTAAGGGAACACTGGTTATTCGGGAACAGGAGGTGATTTCGGAACACACTTAAAAACATATCAGGATGGCTGGACAGAGAATAAAACCCGGGTCCTCCCATATGCGAGTCCAGTGTTATACCACTGCCTCACATTGCTAGCAAATTTAAACAAGACTTAAACAGTTGAATTTCCTTTGAATATAATTTTAAGAATATCAAATGTTCTGCATTCGGGGATTCTCTTGATTGCCGTGTGCCACAAAAGGGTGACTTCCATTTTTTTGGGCGCTTTGTCTGAGATGCGGTCGCCTCCCGCGGGGGAAAGCGTAGGTAGCGGTAGACGACACGGCTCTCGCAAAACGGCAACGAAGTATCTCGGCGGGGCTTTTTTTTTTTTTTTTTTTTTTTTCCACGGTGGTCGTCTGTCTACTGGGCGGTAGCCAGCTTTCTCGCCTCGTAATTCAGTCTGTCGAACGCCCCCAATGCTAACTGTAATCGGCACCGCTGCGGCGACTACACGAATCTCGTTTCTCCTGTCAGCATTTGTTCGTGCCGATCTCTCTCCTACGTCTGGGCGGACTGTATGGCGCTTGACTTTGCGGTCGTTGAATCCTTCAGAAAATTGTGAACGTTTATGATATTGGTAGAGTTCTGTTGAAGGGCTGATGTTTCGTACCGACTGCACTACATAAATGAAATAGTCGGTTGCTCCAAAAATGTGGCCTATTTCGCAACGGGAAAATGTTTGAGATTAGCGCCAATAGAATAACACAGCAACTCAGCTTCACTGAATTGCGGCAATTTGTGCAGTTCTCAGGTGAACTCCAATTCTCAGATGACTAGTGCATTTCACGAATCATGCAAAGATGTTATGGCAATGAGTGTAGTATGAAAATCTTTGACTACTTTGTGAAAGCCAGGCCTGGGCCTTACGCGATCTGACATGCAGTAGCCAATAGGATGAAGATTGTTACATGCAAAAATATGTAACTTTTATGCCATATTTCGAGGACCAATCAACATATTTTCTCCCAAATTTTACACGCTAGTAGTTCTACAGTATGCATGTAAAGATATTTTTTGGGTTCGTTAAACCTTTTTTGTACTTCCGTAAACATAAATGATTTGTACGATGATATTAGAAGTATCGAATACTAAACTCCTTTTTAGGCGATTTTGTGTAATAGTACTAAATTACAAAATAGTTTTTTATATTAACTTGGAAACCACTCAACATATTTCCACCAAATTCTTCACAAGTTGCACTACGATAGACTGTGTAATCTTGAGTGGTTTAGATGGCTCTCACTTATTGTCAAAATGACAGCCTTGTAAATATTTTACGTTAGTAAATCCTATAATTCAAATCATTGGACTGATTACATCTGAAGTTGAGTCTCCGAATCCTACCTCCGTAATGGCGTCTGTTGCGTTCATTTAGCTTATTGCGCAAGGTTTTCTGGGTTCGAGCAATGGGTAAGGCATGTGTGTCTTTGTAATTCTCATTACTGTTGCATATATTTGTCTGACTGCATCTCTAACGGTATTATTAACGAAACGTCATGACCTACCTACAACATAAGCTTTTAAGAACTCCATTAAAAATTATTTGCACCCATGTAGAGGAAAGGAGGCTCATTAGTTAAATCAGCAACTTATTATTTACTCGATAATTGTCTACGGGGAATTGTGCCAGCGGTGCACAAATCCCGTCATTGTGAAGGTTGCATTGGCAATGTTCCATGTATTGCTGGTCTGTCCCTTGGCCGAGACAAAGTTTGTCTCCTCGTGATCTTTGAAGGTTGCGGCGTTCGACATTTCACGACTGGGCGGAAGGAGCTGCTTGACAACAGTGGCAAGGTCTTGTCGCAGTTTTCGCCCGCGTGGTAATATCACAGCATAGGAAATGTAGCATTCTGGATAGGTTTCACTTAGTTTTGCCATCTGCAGTCGAATTAAGCGCACGTTTTAATTCTGGTATTGATTTTCCATTATCCCCCATAGCTGTGGTCGCTAAGGAAAGGAAGGGTCCTGGGTAGAAAATCGGGTAAGCCATATGCATGTCTGGCCCTTTTTTAACGTTAAAATTGAGTTTGTAAGCTGTCCCGACCATCCAACCTAAAATATCGAGGAGGGTTTGTAAATTCATTGTAGACAGTCACGTCAGTGAATTTAACTAATGGTCCCTTAATAATTTTACTTCTAAACTAGTATTATCGCAGAGGAACCTTGAGGAAATTTGCTCAATTTTTCGCATTATCTTTACTTCCAGAATATTATTTTCGCGCTTTATATCAGTAAATTCCTTAATTATTTTCAATGGAAGCTGCATTAAAAAAAAAGGTGGTTCTCAAAAGTACAACTTTTCTGCGCGATGTTCGCTTCTCTTGTCACAATGTTGTTTGGAACTTGAAAATAGTAACTGAATAGGTATTTCAGGAATTTAAATAATTCCTTGCTCTCTTTTATTACAACCAAGCTTAATTTAAAAAAAAAAAGCCATCAACTGACTGCTGACATAACAAAATTTAGACCTGGACGAGTTATATGGAACTGTACACTCGCTACTTCGAAACATCGATCAAATGCGTGTGCACATGCTAACAATACTGTTATAAAAGTAGTTATACTTGTTCAGCATATTTTGTTTATTTACGTGTTGTAATATTGTCATCGTGAAAGTGTTACATTAACGTAAACACAGAACCAATACAGAGGAAGTGTTGTGGTGATATTGATCGCCAGTCATCGCGTGTATCAAGAGGAAGTGTTGTTGGTGATACTGATCGCCAGTCATCGCTTGTATTAAGTGTTGCTGGTGATACTGATCGCAGTCATCGCGTGTATCAAGAAGTGTTGTTGGTGATACTGATCGCCAGTCATCGCTTGTATTAAGAAGTGTTGTTGGTGATACTGATCGCCAGTCATCGCGTGTATCAAGGTGTTCGAACTTGCTGTGGTTCGCGCTTAACCATGGAAATTATTCCAAATTTAAAAGCACGTGGTAATCGAGATCATTAAACAGAAAGGTCTTGTCGTTTGTAGCATCTGTATTAAATCCTTCTTGAAATCGGGTTGTTGTAGTGTAAGCATTACTTCATTCGTTGGGCGTTAGGCATGTGTTAGTTTTCATGGACGGAAATTTAATGCAGAATAGTCCAGGCTGTAACAGTTTCCGGTTAATTGATAAAGGCTGTTCACGATAAAGTGAGCACTTTAGGAATGAACCTTCGAAAAAAGTCACTACCCCTTCATTCACATATTTTAATGAGCGCACTGAGTGACATTCGTCCAGTAAAGTTGGTAACTATGGATGGAAAGTAGTTCCATATCTTAACTTCGAATAAAAAGTGTTAGGTAATATTTGTGGTAAGTTAAATTATTTTTTTCGCTTTCAATTTTTTTTAATGAATCGAAGTGTAAAAATGAGCAGAATCGTACATTCTTTACTTGATAATTTAAGTTTAATTTTACACACACATGACTAAAGTGATGAGGCCCGTAGCAATGTTAATTTTACATAAGGCGGAGGAATACACTACGTGTATACAAGCAGATCTTGTGCAGGGCTGCAAAGTTGCTCATTTTACCGTGAGCAGCCCATAGAAGCATTTTGTCGTGTAGACATGAGAGATCCTGAACGTCATACGCAAGCCTCGCAGTTGAATTACGAAGCTTGTACTCGCTGCTCTCGCGACTGCACTCAAACCAGTCTTCTCAAAGATAACCGCTTTCAAGTTGGCGACATTTGTCGTGACCTCCGGCGCATTTTGCAGTAAATTGCCTCTCGCATTTAAGTTTTTTTTTTTTTTTGCGGCACAGACGTTTGCTGTGTCCTTAGCATTTTACATGACAAATGCCATCAATATGAAAGTCTTGATTATTATGTCTTCGCGTTTGCCATGTATCGCTACGAGGAATGCCGAAATGCCAGTGTAGTCCAGTCACGGTTACTTTCAACATTCTTAAGCGCTGCTAAAGTTCTGTTTTCAGGATATTCCTTCGCCTCGTTCAAACAATGTTTAACAATGTCTAGACTATTATGCCAGAGAGACAACGCACCGCGTTTGTGCGCACTCAATTTAATAATATTTCGCGTGGGAATTATTTCTTAAATGCTGTTCACGATAAAGTGAGCACTTCCGAAATGAACCTTACAAAAAAGTCACTTCTCCTACCTGCATATATTTTAATGTTTGCACCAAGTGACATTCGTTCCGTAAATTTGGTAACCGTGGATGGAAAGTACTTCCATATCTTAACGTCGAATAAAAAAATGTAATGTAACCATTTGTTATAACTTATATTATTTGTTTCACTTTGTTTTTTTTTAATGTATCGAAGTGAAAATTGAGCAGATTTGTAAAGTAGTAACTTTCCTAATAAGTTCACATTTTCTCTTGACTGATGCATGAATAAAGTGAGGAGGTCCATGGCAATGTTGATTTTACATAAGGCGGAGGAATACACAACGTGTATACAAGTAGATATTAAGCAGGGTTTTCAATGATGATCATTTTACATGAACAGCCTATAGTATGCATTACCAATACATCTATTTTCTCTCTGTTTATAAAGAAGAAAATGTAACGCATAAATCGAAATAAGTAAAAGTTAAATTTAAACAAAAATGGCATACTTTACACACAAATATAAAACGCTTTTTATACATTGCATAAAAATAGGAAACTGTCAATAACGCCATACACGGGGTGATTTTTCAAAAGGTCTGAGCCCAAAAGTATGAAGATATTGTGAACAGGCTGTTTATGCAGCCCGCACTCGACATTTTTTGTACTTTTATAAGAACAATCCTTTGAAACCTAGATGCCAAGAAAATCCTTTGTAAAACTACATAAGTTTTCTTGTATAATCTGCAAAAACACATACAGATGAGTCCTTTAAAAGAGGCCCCGTGGGAGAACTGTGTAACTGAGCGAGGGAATGAGGAAATACAGTCCAGTGCGACAACAAAATACCTTGAGTAGGTGCTGGAAGTGGCCGCCATTGACCTCGAAGCAGGTGTGCAAGACGACACCAAAAGTTGCGAAAGGCACGGGCGAGGATATGCTGCGGGATGGCATCGATATCTGTGATAATGTTGGCCTGGAGTTCTTAAGAGTGTGTGCGGGTTGTTGTTGTAAACCTGTCCCTTTAGAGCACCCCACAAGAAGGAATCACAGACGAATAAATCTGGAGAACGGGATGGCATTGGTTGGTTTGTTCCGTGGCTGATGACACGATCAAGCTGGAACACCTACTCGATGCACGGGATCGTTGCACGTGCAGTATGCGTCGTGGCTCCATCCTGCTGAAAGTAAGCATTGTTGCTCTCATCCTCAGTCAGTTGTCCCGCAAAAATATTGAAAATATGTTCGATGTAACGAGCCGAGTTCACAGTCTCGTGGAAGAACACGGCGATAATGCGGCGTGATGACACGGCACACCAGACAGAGTTGTTTCTGAGGACACAGTGGAACTTCCGTCAACACGTGTGGATTGTCACCTGACCAATGGCGCATGTTCTGGGAGTTTACGTACACGCACACACTCGAAAAAATCCAGGCCAACATTATCACAGCTATCGATGCCATCCCGCAGCATGTCCTCGCCTTTGCCTTTCGCAACTTTCGGTGTCTTGCACACCTGGCTCGAGGTCAATGGCGGCCACTTCCAGCACCTACTCAAGGTATTTTGTTGTCGCACTGGACTGTATTTCCTCATTCCCTCGCTCCGTTACACACTTCTCCCACGGGGGTCTCTTTTAAAGGACTCTTCCTTTATTTCTAATGTTTCAAATTATAGCCTTGTATTACAACTTACATTATTAAAAGGTGTAACCTATATAAAATTGTTTTCTAGAAAAAATGTGATGACTTAATAACATACTAACAAAAAAATTCAAAAATAATTTACGAAAAAAACAAGTTGGTTTGCCAGCATGGGCACTAGAACCCATACCACTTGCGTTATTAGCCCGCACCCTCAACCACAAGACCAATTTAACTTGCAAACTAAGCACTTATTTTTATAGTGAATATAGTTGCAAGTGCCTACAAATAATATGACGTTGCGGGATTAAGGGAAAAAATATTTATTTCATTTTAAGAGTTGTGTTGTTGAGATTTAAACCGCTTTTAACAATTAGGTTTTGAGAGCGTATTTAAGAGTTGTTTGTACCTTTGAAACAGTCACGTTTTATTAAAATAGTTGATTTATTATGAATATTTGAGTGTCTTGTTACACTTCAATACACTTTAAATTACACATAGTTTTTGCACAAACATATATATATACGGTTTTACGTTGTTAGTGCCTGCCATTTTCCCGAAGCTCGTGAATACGGGTCAGTATAGTAAACATATTTAAGCATACAACTAAGGGTTGCGTACAATTAAGGGTTCTTGTGTCAACATCAGTGTTTTCTTTGTAGTTTATAAATATATACTTTCAATACCTAATTTTGTGTGTTTTAAATTTAAAAAAACGTTAGGCCGAGGGAAATTTTACTTAAAAAGGGAAAATTTTGGTAAGCTAAAAGAAAATCTGCTCTGTTGCTATCACTGCTTTAGCAGGGCTTTATGGCCGCTTTCCATGTGGCACTGAAAGAGCTGACCAGTACTGTTCCTTTAGTTACTGATTCTGCTGATCAGTAACTGAGGAATGGTGCTGTGACGTCTGGGTTGGAGGCTATACTTCCGGCTGAAACTATTGACGTACAGAAGGCCAGGCAGTCGCAGTAAAAGCAGACTATGCAACATGGCGACGATGTATAACGAGCAATATGTTGTTGTATGCAGAAGACGTAGGCGGAAAGTATATTTTCACATTCTTTGATGTCGTAAATTGATGAGTTTGAATCAGACGAAAATGAAAAGAAAACATAGCCATCCCTGTTTATAACATGTTTAAGCCTATCATTGCTTCATCTTGTATAGCAGACGCTATTATTCCTGCCGAGAACTGCTCACGAATGTTCCACCTGGTTCCAGTACCGACAGCTGCTGGAGTGCGAATTTTTACTGATGGCGTTAGTTTCGGCATGCTACAGGTCAGTGCTTTCAGTATCAAGTGGAATGTTAGCCTATAAAAAGTTGGAAGTAACAGTGGGTGAGCTATAGTGTGGTTGTGCCGTATGTAAACGTGAGATGTGATTTGTCCCGCGCTGCGGATTGTTTCTCGGTCGGCCTGTGGCTTCGCGTCTTCCCCACCGCGGTGGGAGAAGCGGGCGATGATGCCGCTGTTGAAAGTTGCAGCTAATCTGGTCGACGGGTGAAACCGAGATGATACCTCGGGGAGTGGAAACCGAACTCGCTCCCGAGCAGTTTGGCGAAGTTGACCTCGTACCAGCCTACCAGTTGGTGAAGGGTCGCTGCGACTTCAGAACGATGGCGATTTTGAACACTTGCGGAGCCCCATAAAAAATAAAAAAAAAGTTGCCAACTTAGTGGTTTTCTCACCAGATCTGTTGTTTCAGTAGACTGTGTATTGGCTAAAATTCATGTTTGTAGTAGGTAGAAAATTTCGTGATTGCTGTAAACATCTGGTGGCAGTTCTAGCGATTTGAAGGCGGACGTTGAGAGTTTATTCTGTTACCAGAATATCGCACTTTTGTGCCTTGTGAAGTGTTCATTTTTCCGGAATTTATCTTGGACGCTTGGAGAGAGCGTGGGAGTATATTGAGGTCATGTCACATGTTTTATTGCCTGTGATCATATCTCGTGGGCTGTTACTAGTGGGAATAACAATACGGTTTGACCCCGTTAAAAGCAATGTTTGGGGATCCCCTACCCTTGAACTATCCTTTTATACAGCTTGACAGTACTGTGCGTTTGTACGTATGTCAAGCGAATGTTATCAAAATATTTCGTAAGGGATTTTTTTTTTGTTTTAAATTTTTGTTTCAGTTTCTGACAATTTTATTTATATGGAGGTAAGTAACTGTAACGAGTAACATAATACGGTATAGGCTATCCACGGTACAATGAGCACTTCTGAAAGCCTTCTGGTGTGGAATAATAGTCAATAAATATATCTTATTTTAGCCTTAAGTTAACTTCAGAGTGCGGTGGAATATACACACTGTGTGTATTACTTACATGGCAGCATTTATTAAAAAAGAAGGTTGAAGAATACAAAATGTCTGAAAGGAAAAAGTCACTAGTACCTTAAAAGTGCTAACTTTATCGTGAACAGCGTACATAATGTTTCAAGCTGGGAAAACAAATATTTTATATATTTCGTTTAAATGTAATTTGAAATAGACGAAAATAACAATTCGTACTTACAGGATTATGGTTTCAGATGTGAATACCTCCCCAAGTCTTAAGTGTATCCTCCGGTGAAATATTTGGTTTTTCTGTTTTCAAATTTTGCACTAAATGTCTGCCGCCACATTATTATAGTGGACACTGATTCTGATTCAGAATTTGATCATACAGTACCACGGATATCAGACAACTGTTTGATTTAACATGTTTTATTACAATGAAAAATATACAGTAAAGCACAAGAAAAATTAAAAAACAAGACACTCTTAAGTAGAGGCTGTTAACGATAAAGTGAGCACTTTTGAAGCCAGTTTTAGAAAAAAATGTTAACTGTTCATACCTGCGTATATTTTAACAGGAGAACTGAGTGACATGCGCCCAGCAAAGTTGGTAACGATGAATGGGAAGTAGTTCCATCTTAACGTAGAATAAAAAGTGTCACGTAACCATTTATGACAACTTAAATTATTGCTTTCACTTTTATTTTATTTTAATGTATCGAAATACAAAAGTGAAGACTTGCTAAATATTTACTTTTGTATTTATTTCGAATTTTCACTTTACATCCTCCCATTTTTTGTGGAATAAATAGATTTCTTGACAGAATCGTTAATTCATGAAGTGATTATGAGGTAAAACTGACGACTCTGAACTGTCGGGCGTGACGAAATCCAACATGGCGGACGGCTCCATATTCAGGTTCCTAACTCCGAAGATCCGTGTCCCAGAAAGAACCAAATCCTACTACTAATATCCTCACCTGTATTTATATTCAAGCATATCAGACAAGCAAAACTAATATGATGGTGATTTGGTATTTTGTATTTGTTAATCTGTCAGGTTCGGAGTTGACAAATACAAAACGCACACTACAATGACTAAAGTGATGATGCACATGTTAACGTTAATTTCACAGAAGGCGGAATAATACACAACGTGTATACAAGTAGATCGTAAGCAGGGCTTTCAAAAGTGCTCATTTTACCGTGAACAGCCTACATCAACATGTCGGAGGATGCGTCCTTTAGTTGTGCGTTTGACGGCCCGGGCAGATGCTCATCCGGCTTCATCGAGGGATGGGATCAGAGTTCAAGGACAATATTTCCGACGGAAATAATTGCTTTGGATACACTGTCACAAGACTGTATACATTCTCGCGCGTGCTTTTTTATTGTCTCCGCGAAATCCTTCAGAGTTTTTTCAGACCTTCGTAGCTCTTGCCGGTAACTTTTTGCTTTTTTCGTGTGTTTTAAAAGTATGGCGGTACTAGAAGCTTGTGGAGTTTTCGATTGCCTCAGTGGGGCACTGCATTTAAGTTGACTAGGATGCACGGTACTAAATCATGGTTATAAGCGATACAAATTATCTATTGTTTGCTTACGAGCAATTTTTACCCTCAAATATTTTCCTGAAATGCCAGTCGTGTAACACATTTTCACGTCGAAATAATACAGTTGTGTAGGAAAGGCATGGAAACCTCTCGGACGATGTCGAACGTTTTTAAAACATTATCAACTATGCCAGTCGAAACTGTTAGAGTATTTTTTAATTAGAGGTAGTGCTATGATATAACTTAAGTTGACAATCTACGTGCTATAAGATAAACATTTTTGTAGCAATTTTTACCCAGTTTCTGTTGAGCACATCATTCTGCACATCAAATGTAAGTCACGAAATGTAGGCTTGATTGGGGGGGGGGGGGGTGGGTGTAATTATATTCGTGAGCTGTTGCAGAGTGGTAAAACAATTTTTCAGAACTTTATATTGCAGTTTTATAAGTTGTGTGTAGTGTATTTGTCTCTGTCAGCTAGTGCATAATACCTACAGAATAAGAAAAAGACTTAAGTAGTCAGGATGTGAACGGGCTGTTTGCGGTCATGGTAAGTTCTATCGCATGTTTACTTAGATTGCGTCATTCGGAAAAAAATAATTGTGGAAAAAACTATTGGGCATTCCAAATAATTGACTCGTCGTTCTTTCTCAGACAAGCTTTTTAAATATTCTCTTCCGGTGTGCTGGTAACTGGAGCTGTACATAAACCGGGGGGGGGGGGGGGGGGAGAGAGAAAATCTGTTCGCTTTAAATATAAAAAATTCTTTAAGTATTAGGAAGATTCGTACTGAGGTTTCCCGTTGTTTGGTTTCAGATGCGCGCGGAGTGGAATAAACTTACATCGGTTTGATGGCTTACGGATTCACATTTCCGTTTTTTATTAATGGCTATTCGCGGTGACGACCGTTGCTAAATGGCGTTCAGCGTACCACGGTGGAAGAGACAGGAAGACAGAAGACGCAAGTAGGTTAATGGCGGTTAGGCCTGCGGCAGAACTTCTTCCATGGAAAGCCATGTCCTACCTAGCGGGCAATTTTAGGACCGTGAGCGCCGCTAACAGCCAGCTATTTCTGCTCGGTTTTCTTTTCAGTATTGAAATATTAACCACGCGATCCTGGCTTGCCTTAGTCTTGGATACGGCAGTTGTTACCTGAAAGTCCGAATACCATAAAGCTGTACGGAGTAATGTGTTGTAAAGCCTGTTCACGATAAAGTGAGCACTTTTGAAATAAACCTTCGAAAAAAGTCACTTCTCATATCTGCAGATATTTTAACGGGAGCCCTGAGTGACATGCGCCCAGTGAAGTTGGTAACGATGGATGGCAAGTAGTCCCGTGTCTTGACGTCAAATAAAAAGGGTTAGGTGACCATTCTTGATCATTTAAATTATTTCTTTCGCTTTATCGTTTTTTTAAAATGCATCTAAGTGTAAAAAATGAGTACTATTGTAAAATATTTACTTTATAATAATTTCCCAGTTTTACGTGACCCACGCATGAATTAAGTGGTGAATCCCATAACAATGTTAATCTTACATAAGGCGGAAGAATACACAACGTGCATACAAGTAGATCTTAAGCAGTGCTTTCAAAAGTCCTCGTCACTTTATTCATGCGTCGGTCAAGTGAAACCGTGAAATTATTAGAAAAGTAAATATTTTTCAATGGTGCTAATTTTTACACTCCGGTGCATTAAAGATAAATAAAGGGAAATAAGTAATATAAATTATTACAAATGATTACCTAACTTGTTTTATTCAATGTTAAGATGTGGAACTGCTGCTCGTTACCAACTTTAATGGATGCATGCCACTTATTGCGCCCGTTAAAATGTATGCAGGCAGGAACAGTGACTTTTCCTAACGTTGATTTCAAAAGTGCTCACTTAATCGTGAACAGCCTTTAACAGGCGGGATGGAACACATTAATTATAATAATATGCACGAATGCTAATAATCTCGTAGCAGATGAGTGGGGGTGGGTAATGAAACGGCTATTAGCCAAGAACTCTGCATGTACTCTACTTCGCATATAATAGACGTCCCATGAGACTCCAGCCCTTATTAGCGCTACTAGCGGAGGTAGAACTCCTCCGGCAAATACTTGCAGGGCGTAAACAAAACTTTCCCTCGTAGCAGTCCCCGCTCCAATCCAGCCCAATTAAAGCATTCGCCGTGCGCATCCCAGCTTTGAGAAGTTTACCTTGCAAACTGCTCATTACGCAGGGTTTACCTCTGACCTTTGCCACATGAGAGCATCAGTTTGTGTTCCGTGGATCGCAGTCTTGCTACTCGCAGCCATAGCAGGCGTGAGCATGCAGTCGCCGCCGGTAATCTCTCTGGTAACCAGTGTAATTGGCTGTTACTAGTTTCCCTGCGGTTTCGACAGCTTTCACTGGGCCGTACGCTACTACGGTCAGTAGACGGGGACTCCAGGAACACGATTTCCTCATAGGCTGTTCACGGTAAAGTGAGCACTTTTTAAGGCTCTCTCCCAACGGGCATTAACCAATAAGAAATACATCTTATTACAGCCTCGGGCATTAAATTTTGAGGGTGGGGAAATATATACACCGTGTTTATTGGTCACATTGCAACGTTCATATCAAAAAGCAGCAGGAAGATGGAAATTGGATGAAAGGAAATATTTAGAAGGGCCTAAACAAGTGCTCACTTTATCGTGAACAGTCTCTACCTTGCGGTTGTAGGAAATGAGAACGGTGATGAGTTACTAGCGACATTGACGTGGAATTTTAATTGTGTTTACATGCGCGAAAGGTTATTTTTGTTGCGGCTGAATGCGGTTGCCACTGGGGCCCCTCCAAGGACCCCTGGATGAGAGAGAGAGAGAGAAAGAGAGAGAGTTACATCACCTTGGTCTGTTGTGGGAAAAATATTTGCACGCGGGTAATATTTTCCAACAAACTACAGTTCAATTTTAGAAGTTTCGCCGTCCAAAATTCGCAGTTTGGACGCCGTGGCGGTGGTTTCCACAGTTGTGAAGATTATTATTCTATGTCGCATTGTGTGAAAGAGCAATATACAAACAAGCAAGCTTGCCGTCTGTTCCTGTAACATACTACTTTGGACATGTACTCATTTCATGGTTTTGTATACTTTCCCGTATGTATGTGTGTGTGTGTATATATATAATTGTATATGTATATATGTATATGTATATATGTAATATGTATATATGTATATATATATGTTTTATATATATGTATATATATATGTATATTATATATATGTATATATATATATGTATATTATATTGTATATATATATGTATATATGTATTATTATGTATATATATTGTATATATATGTATATATATATGTATATATATATGTATATATATATGTATATATATATGTATATATATATGTATATATATATGTATATATATATGTATATATATATTGTATATATATGTGTATATATATATGTATTTATATATATGTGTATATATATATGTGTTATATATATATGTGTTATATATATATGTGTATATATATTGTGTATATATTATATGTGTATATATTATTGTGTATATATATATATGTGTGTATATATATATATGTGTGTATATATATATATGTGTGTATATATATATATGTGTGTATATATATATATGTGTGTATATATATATATGTGTGTATATATATATATGTGTGTATATATATATATGTGTGTATATATATATATGTGTGTTATATATATATTGTGTGTATATATTATATGGTGTGTATTATATGTGTGATATATATGTGTGTATATTATATGTGTGTATATATATATGTGTGTATATATATATGTGTGTATATATATATGTGTGTATATATATATGTGTGTATATATATATGTGTGTATATGTATATGTGTGTATATGTATATGTGTGTATATGTATATGTGTGTTATATGTATATGTGTGTATATGTATTGTGTGTATATGTTATGTGTGTATATGTATGTGTGTATATGTATTGTGTGTATATGTATGTGTGTATATGTATTGTGTGTATATGTATGTGTGTATATATGTATGTGTGTATATATGTATGTGTGTATATATGTATGTGTGTATATATGTATGTGTGTATATATGTATGTGTGTATATATGTATGTGTGTATATATGTATGTGTGTATATATGTATGTGTGTATATATGTATGTGTGTATATATGTATGTGTGTATATATGTATGTGTGTATATATGTATGTGTGTATATATGTATGTGTGTATATATGTATGTGTGTATATATGTATGTGTGTATATATGTATGTGTGTATATATGTATGTGTGTATATATGTATGTGTGTATATATGTATGTGTGTATATATGTATGTGTGTATATTGTATGTGTGTATATATGTATGTGTGTATATATTATTGTGTGTTTTATATATGTGTGTATATATGTATGTGTGTATATATTATGTGTGTATTATAGTGTGTTATGTAGTATGTATTTGTTGTATGTATGTATGTATGTTGTATATGTATGTATGTATATGTATGTATATTATATGTATGTATGTATATGTATGTATATATTTGTATATATGTATGTATATATATATGTATGTATATATATATATGTATGTATATATATATGTATGTATATATATATGTATGTATATATATATGTATGTATATATATATGTATGTATATATATTATGTATGTATATATATATGTATGTATATATATATGTATGTATATATTAGTATGTATTATAGTATTATATATGTATGTTATATATGTATGTATATATGTTGTATGTATATATGTATGTATATATATGTATGTATATATATGTATGTATATATGTATGTATATATGTATGTATTAATATATGTGTGTGTGTGTATATATATATATATGTGTGTGTATATATGTGTGTGTGTGTATATATATGTGTGTGTGTGTATATATATGTGTGTATATATATGTATGTGTGTATATGTATGTATGTGTATGTATGTATGTATGTGTATGTATGTATGTATGTATATGTATATATGTATGTATATGTATATATGTGTATGTATGTATATGTATATATATACACACACACACACACACAAATCTTGGTGCTTAAAGTAGCTGCTACTAGTTTCATCTGTAGTATTTTTTGGTAGAACTTCCCATATTGTCTCCCCCTCGACTCGGATATGTTGTTTACCTATCTCGAGGTTCTTCTTGATCATTTTATGTAATTAGTGTACGTTTCGTATTTTCTCGTCAATTGTTTTTATGTAAAAACTAACAATATAAATTTAATTTCTTTGAATAATTTTTAATATTGGTATCTAATTTTGGAAAAACTGACTTTATAAGTATCAGCACATAAAAATGGGCTCTTTGAGACGTTTGCCTCCTGGGTTTTTTCACTTAAATCCTCCACTGGCTGAATGTGTTAAAGGGAAAGGGCGTTAAAGCGCATGCGAAAAGTGTTTTTGTATTTTTTAGTATATTTTGTATTTTTGTGCTAATTTAAAGTAATCCGACCAAATTACAGAACGTGGCAAAGAAATTTGAAAAACTAGATAAGGTTATTATTGTAACCTTAACATAGCATGTCTC